>CM076733.1:11513405-12113405 GCA_038501795.1 Pseudopleuronectes americanus
CCCATACAGTAAGGTGTGTTGCAGTCAAAAGTACAGAGAGAAAACACTGTTTTGAATACAGATAACTTCATAACACAATGTAACGACACACATGTTATAGGTTATAAAACAATATATCCCCCAAAATTGTTCACATCCGTCAAACTAGCTTTAAAAATAGAAGCATGTCATAAAACGAGAGCATAGTAAGCTGTACCTGTCCGCTAGCAACGCTGATATCAATTCAATATGAACGGTACAAGCAAAAACACACCTTTAAGACGAATAAAGCTAAAGTTAAATACAATTAAATTGTCTATGTTGGTAGCAAGTGTTGGCTAACATAGGAGCTAGCACTAACAGCTAGCTTCTGGCTGTTTTTATATCATTTACCAGCTAACGGTTTGCAGCTAGTTCACGTTACGCTGATAGGACAAGCCACGCATTCCGCCGACTCACACATTTAACTGGTTTAAAGGTAAAACACTAAACTTATAGACGTGTGAGAGCAAACAGCAGCTACCTTCTCCAACTCTGCTGGGCTCCATGTTTTCAAACTGCGACGCTTACCTCTGACCCCCGGAAGTTATTCTTCTTCTTCTGAGGCTCACAGCGCCGCAGCCTTTATATATATCTATGGCCGCAGCTGCTCGGTGCAGGAGTTTATTTTTTTAGTAAATATATATTCCGCCCGGCATGGTGAAAGCTCCGAGACGCCGCCCCTCGTAAGACTGCAGGTCAGTTACATTTCGCTGCCTTTATTTTGGTTGATATACCCGAATTAATCAGTTTTATATATACATGTTAAATACAGCCGTAGATTCATTATGCTTGAAATGAAATAATGGGATAAATTGTGTTTACTCCTCCAGATAAAAATGCTCTGTGCTCTGCATTCAGTTTTTTGCTTCTTATCACCGATTGATCATTAATATTAATGAGAAACTGAAAATGTTCACACATACACATCATGAGAAAGTCTCTGGTTAAGTTAATGGGTTAAACAAATACCTCTCTAGTTTACAAACATGGGGATTCTAGCTTGACAGCCACTTGTACTCGTGGTGGTTAAATTCAGTGGCTGGAAGTGCTTCTAAAGAAAGATATAGTTGTGTTAAAAGATTCTCAAAGTTGGGCCAATGGGGAGATCAAGTTTTAAAGTTGTTATAAAACAAATCTCCAACAACTATTTTTCTTTTCTTCATCACATCACATTACACATGATTTATTGTGGGCCTGCTTTTCAAATAAAATACAAAACCTGTTTCATAGTGATATAATGTATTTATTATTTATTTATTAAATATGATCTGAATAACATCTATTATCACAGTTTACAAAAGAATTTAATAGGCACATTTTCCATTCCTTGAGACACTTGAGCTCAGTCTTCGTCTGAAGCCACCATCCTCTCGATAGCAGCCCAGTCGATTTTGCTGAGGCAGCTCCCAGCGCCGTCAGATAGGTTGTCCAGCCAGTCCATGTCTGACGCTCCATCATCCTGCTCATTCGACAGCCCCGTCAAAACCTGATAAATATACAGAGACATATGAAACTAGATGTGTACTCCATCAACAAAGAAGTACCTGACACGCAAGTAACATTACTATAATGATGACACAGAAAGAGAAGTTGTGAAATATGGGATTCTTACCGTGTTAGACTCCTCTCGCCTCTTCACTTCTTCGTCTTCTGTCTTTGTCTGCTCCCACTGGATTCCTCTTCCAGCAGCCGTCCCCCCTGGGGGCCTTTTGTTCAACTGCTTCTTTCTCTCATATCCAGCTTGATGATCCTCAATCTGGTTGGCCGTGTTCATTTTCCTGTGGCTCTTTGTGTCGGTGAGCATGCCACGTCTGGTCACCTGAGACAGACGGTCCCTTGGCAAAGAGGTAACTAATACCAAAAGAAATCACACAGCATAAAAATGTTTTGTCTAATTTAATATCATCCTTCATGGCACTAATCATGGTACTTAATTTTTAACAGGCAACTTAGTTGAATATCATTATAATACCTGGTCTATGAAGACCCAGTCTTCTGCTGTGATCCCCTGTAGGTCGTCCCAGCCCCTCAGCAGTCCATGGACGGACGAGGGGCTGAGAATGTCCTGACGGGGATTTAAGATTTCTTTGGTCATTGGAAGATGTCCTGTAAACCCTGGAAAAAAGAAAGAACCTCCATTACCAAAGCTGTAAAATCCCAGGTGTTTCAAATGAACATGAAAAAAAGAATTGGGTCTTTACAGATTCTGATCACTGTGGAATAGTTACGGATTAGTTTGAATGGGAGAAGAGAAAAATTACTTTTTAATGGGACTAGAGCCTGGTCAGATTACAGCGATAGACAATACCTGTGAGTGCTTCCAAAAAGAGGAGCGGATGTGGACCCTGTGGTGGCGGGCCGCGGAGGACCTTCAGGCTGGGAAGAACTGCGTAGGACCGGGGGGGAGGCGGGGAAGCCGATGACCAAAGAACAAGCTTCAAGGGTTCTCTGTTTGTACTGCTCCATCAGCATGAACCTATTAAACCAAATTTAAAATAAGAGCTACGTTCCTTCACATTAACATCTCCTTTACGCGCACAAAGGAAGATGGTACATACTTTTCTTTTTCCTCTCTAGTTTTCCAGGCGGTCACTTGATTTCTGTTTGTGGATTTCTGTGGAAGGAAGGGATACAGCGCCTGAACGATGATGTGGATGTCATTTTATATAGGACAACATTTATATAGATTCTAATAAAAAGGCAAACAGATCTCACCACTTTTCGAGTGACAGGAAAAGGGTCTTTCTCCCTCTCCCTCAGGGTTTCTCTATGTTTTTGATAAACAGCATGCCTTTCCCTCTGTTTCCTTTTCATCCAGATCCTCAGCTCACTCCTCTCTTCATCTTGGAAGACGCTTCTCGGCGACACCCAGCTGTGGTCCTGCCGATCCGGCCTGATGTGGGTCACATTACATCTCAGATCCGGAAAACTCATATTTGTAAAAGGAGCCGTTTGTTTTGCAGTCCTTTTCGGTGCATTACCTGCTGTGGTGTGCAGGCTGTGAAGTGGACAAATCCAGTTCAGTTCGGGATAAATAGCCCTCCCTAACCAGCTCTTCTAAGAGTTCCGCTGTATCCGATAGCCCAGTCTGACCCAGATTCTCATCTTCTGATCTAGAGGTTGACAGGTAGAGGGCAGATTGGTGTGAAATAGGAGAACGATCATTGAAAATGCACGTCTTCAGATTAAATTTAAACTTACACAAGGGATGTTTCAGATGCTTCAGTACAGGGATCTTTTAATTCTGTGGAAGAAACACAAACATTGAACAGATGCAATAGTAACTTATAACATTTTGACTGCACTGTGAACATTTAAATCAACTTAAACAGTCCAACTTTCGAGGTAAAGTCACAATCGCTTTTGTCATTTGACTTTCTAATATTATTAAAAACCTAATACAAAAGCTACTTTAATACCATTAGGTGACAATTCAAAATGTTTATATTTCATTTAGGAGTATTACTGTAACATACCTGGAGGATGTGTAAAAGCGACGTTGCCGTTAAATGTAAGACACATTTTTAAAGATCACGCTATTAACTATTAATTCAGTGAGTTGTTTCAAGTAAGTTTTTTTGGAATATCTTTGAATAATTTGCAATCCTTACTTTGAGGGGTGTAAATGTAGGAAGGACCGGCTCTTTGACTGTGAGAAGGAGTGAAATAACGGGAGGAGTCACTTTGATGCACATAGTTGTCGTCCTGATGCTCCTCTTCCTCTTCCTCTTCCCAGGCGTTTGGTTCAGTTAAAACCTCTAATCGGGGCGTCCATGCTAACACAGAAGGAGAAAACAAACCTGACATTAACAGAGGCTTATGGGGGTTTTATAAAAAATGTCACTATGTTATAAGTTACTTTGTTAAAGCTACAACTTTTGCTTATGGGTTTCAAAAACCAGAAAGTTGACTTTAATGCTAAGCAATTTAAGTTTTTGGGGGACGCACCTTCCGTTGGGACGGACAGTCTGACGTTTTTCTTCACGGCCCCGGGACTCTTCATATTAGGAGCAATGCGTGGGGTGAGTTTTTCGATGGTGTTCACAAGCTACACAAAGAAAATGTAGGACAAGCAAAGAAATATTTATTATAATCAGAAATGTGTGAGGCTTAGAAGCCAATTATTTTATCTCAGGGTCATACAAAAAACATCATGCTTATCTTATAGAAATATTACCATCCTGGAGTTGGAAAAGTCCATCTCCAGATTGTCTGCAATTCTCTGCAGTGAAGCCACCTGGGCATCAAGCTCTGACAGGCGAGAGGAGAACGAGACTGTATGAGTTGAGAAGGCAGCTCTGTGAGGTCCAACACTCAGCGTCCTAATGGCCTGACAGATCTGAGAGTCAGAGGGATCTGCCATGTCTTCTAGAGTCACTCCCTCTGGATTGACCTTGTGACCGTGTAACTGGGAGTCCTCATTGGTATCTGGAATACACAGTTCAACAGATATTTAAAGCATTTTGAATACTTCACCTCAGGCCTAATCATTTTAAATGTAAAGACATAAATGTATTAGAACATTAAAATAAAGACCTGGATGAGTGGGTTTGAGCAGATTGTCTGTGATTGTGAATGATGGTTGAGGATCAGCAGCAGCAGCAACAGCATGACTCCTGATGACAGAAGTTGCAAGAACATGAAGCTGAGCAGAAGTTGGTGATGAAGGGCGTACGGGAGGAAGATCCTGTGTTCCTGGGCTGAGACACCACGGCAAATCATGGTGCAGGGCATTGTCTTCCAGATCCAAGACACTTATGAACTGGTGGCGGTGCAGGTCCTGAGGAAAAGACACAGAGAAACACAGAGAAATGTATCATACATATATATATACTATATCTTATATTATAATAAACGTTACTTAAAATAACCTCTTGCATCATATTTGATATACCAAGGAATGAATGTGCATATATGTGTGAAAATATGAAGTATACATTCTGAAAAAAAAATCTTGTTGGGGTATTTTCTAGAAATTGGAGAGCAGACAGGACATTGCATCCTACATAAGGAATAATGGGAACTAGTGTTTTGTACTGTGGTCATCACAAAATGGAATGATCTATTTAGACACACATTTTAAGTCTGAAAGAACCATTCTCAGGCCCTACATGTTGTACTGCTCCATTTACTTTACAGTGCTGAGTCAACCTCTCTCACCTGTATCCTCTCTGCCTTCTTTTGGTTCTCTACGTTTTGAACGAGATGAAGATTCTGTGAACCTTGTGCTGCATTGAGAAAACACACATACACAAAATGTTTGACTCGTCATTGTATCCACAAAAGATGTATATCACGGTGACGTCCTTGTAGGTTTGAATTCAGATCAACTTACATTCAGGGCTACTAGTGGTGACAGAGGCAGACACAGCTTTGTCCACAAGCTTGGGAGGACAAGCTGAAAGAAGACATGTCAACATGTTACTTAAAAAAAAAGGGTATTAACACAAAATGTTCATTCAAATAGAACAACTGGGTGAATACATAAAAACTGTGCAATATCACAATGTTAACATTATAAATCCTCACTCACCTGGCTCTGTATTGGTGAACGCATCATGAGACTCTGGAGGTTTTTTACATGTGGAGGCAAAAGCGTGTAGCTCTGCTGAAGTGGAATCAGCCTTGTCCAACAATGGCTGACCAGTCAGCAGAGAGTCAAAGGAACCTGGGAGTTGAAGTTAATTAAACAGATCAACAGAATTGCAAACACAGCATCATAATATACTCAGATATCTGATTAACCCTTGGATACACAACATGGGTCAAAAGGGACCCGGCTCAGTTTTTACTTTCTATATCTTTGCATTGAATGAATTTCATCATTCAGTATTTCAGGTATTCCCTAACTCACATGTTTTTGATAATCACAAATGCTTATTATAATTTTTCCTTTGTTACTTTTCCTATCAATCAGGAAATGAATCGGAGACTTACCGAGAGGAATCGCAAAGTGTCCGGGAGTGATCTCTGATACTGCAGGCTCTTCATTTATAGTCTCATCTTGTGGCTGTAGACATATAGGAACAAACTTATTATAGTGGAATAACAATTTAACATTGTGAATAATAGAAAGTACTATTAGTACTAAAATAAATACCGTCTGCATAGGGATGATTGACTCATTTGGTTTAAATGTGACAGCCGTTTTTCTTTCCTCGCACGTCCTCTCTTCTCTCCTCCTCTGCCTATAAACAACACACAACAAGCACAGTGAATTAAATGGTCAGCATAATGCAAGTTAAAATCAGTAACAGTGTTAATGAAGCTCATGATTGCCTTTTGCTGGAGTTCGAGCTGGGAGAAGTCGGAGCTGTTCTGGTGCTCTCATTAGGTGGGTCTTCTCTGTGCAACCGCTGTTGAGCCTCTTCCACATTCTGCCTCCCGACCACTGAACTGGTCATTTGTGTGGAAGGAACTGCGATGAGTGAAATCTGTGACAGAGATAAATATCCGTATATTAATTACACCTCAAGGTTTCATGATGCCTAACTTACACATCTGGAAGTAATAGAAGTATCGCTTGCCATTTTTGGTCCATGTAAAATCTTGGTCTCGGGTATTGCAGAAATGAGAGTAGGCAAGGATAGTTTAGGGAGCGTGGTGTCGCTGAGTGCATACGGCTGAAACTGCAGCAGGCGAAGGCACTGCATTAGAGCAGGTGTCTGAGCTGGAAAAGCAGGAGGAAGCAATGGGAACTCCTGCCCCCTGGAACTCTCTGACATCTGAATCCGGGGTTGAGAGCTGCTGGGAGGTGGATCCTGTGATTGATTATAACTGAGTTGCCTTCGTAGAACTGATGATCCAGTTCTTTTATTTTCTGTCCTCTTTGAGGCGGCTTTGTAACTGTGTTTGAGCTGGGGCTGTTGGGATTCGAGAAATGCAGGGTTTTCAGTGAGTCGCATCTGGGATTCTTGGGCTGGTGGATAGTGTGGGGCTCTCTCCTGATGCAATGGTGGATATCGAGCCTGAAGTAACTTGCAGCCCAAGTCCCGAGGAGCCGGGTTGTTTTGTGTGCTAACATTAGAAGGCAGTGCCACAGGAGCACTGGGAACCGCCTGTCTAATGTCAGTAGTGACCAGAAGCCCCTTGGAGGACGGGATCAAACTCCTACTCTGTTTAAACTGGATGTCTGGTGACCCCACGAGGACAGAGAGCGGATGCATTTCCTGAAGAAAAGAGAAACTGTATTTAGCTTGATTTCACTGTGGTGTAGATATAGTTAGTAGATAATATTTCACATCTTTACAATATATTTGACCAATACCTGATCATTTACACCTGCTCCACTTGCCTGTGTCTGGGGTGCCACAGAAACTGAGGTTTGAACAGGTAAGACATTTGGTTGAGGGATGAAGTGGGTTACAGAGGACGATGGCACATTAGGGTGTGAGGAGTTCATGTTAGACTGAGCCAAAGAAGAGTTCTGCTGGGCAAGTTCCAGGCTGGAAAAGGAAGCTCCCAAAACCTCCATCATGCTCATGTAGTTGATATTCTGCAACAAAGGCCAACAATTCTTTAGGTAAGAGTCAATCATAAGAGACAACAGAATGCAAACCTTTCCTTTCAGCCAATTCTTTCTTACCTGAACTAATCTGAATAAGTCTTCACCCAGTCGCTGTCTCATCTGTGGGGGCTGATTGGATAATGGCTGATCGGGTGCACCAGCCGTGGAGCTTTGTGGCTGAAGGTTTGGAGGATCTACGGGTGTGTTGTGGGACAGCCCACCAACTGTATCCGGGACATCTGTGTGAACCGAGGCCTTGGGCTGCACAGGAGGAAGAGCTTGGGGCTCTGGGTGTAGGGGAGCTTGTAAACTTCTAGGATGGCAAAAAACAAATAGCAGTTTGAGACACTAAAGAGACAATGTCAGCCTTTAAATTGTGGTTCTATCACCAAATTAACATAAATGTACAAATATAACTCAACAATAACAATCTCTCATTATACCTTTATAGTAGTAATTGCAATGTTGATGAATTACTGTCAACATAACTAAGGAAAACATAACATTAGAGACTTAAATGTATAAATCTCATATAATAGTGGCACCAACTTATAACAGTAATGCTTATAAATCTTTTTGCACATTCAGTTTTCCTTTCAAACTAAATTATTTAAAATAAAAATAATAATAATTAAAAACTCACAGAGAGGTGGAAGTGATCGTATCGTCAGTGTTTTCTGGGTCCAAGTCTGCAAGCTTCAAACTCTGGAAATGACAAGAACCTTAATTATATCTGTTTTGAGAACACTGATGATACATATGAGGAACAGGAATCCTGAATGGTAATATTCACCGTTTCAAGTGTGCAGATGTTTTCACAGATTTCAAGGGATGACATCTCCGACCGCTCACTGCCACTACTTTTACCTACAAATATCAAACACATTTAAACTCTCAGTTAAACAGATGTAGGTAAGCAAAAAAATTGATTCATCAAATATACATTACCACCATACCTTCTTTTTCAGGTGCAAAATCTAAGTCATCGAGATATGGTTGTTGTGAACTGGACTGTGCCCGCTCAGCATGAAAGGTCTGTTGGTCCTGGTCATCAGAAAGAGGCTCCCTGTGACGTGTCAGCTCCTCTGGTTCATCTGTGCAAGAGTTGCTGCAGGGAAGCAAATAGTATATAAAAAAACAATATAATATTCATATAAACAATGAAAATAAAAGGATAATAGATATAAAATACTAAATCAATATATGTGTACATTTTTATTTTAGTTTGTTGTTTTTGAACAAAGATAGAAATCTTTTAATATATCTCAAATCCTTCAATAAACATCACAAAAACTGACCAAAGTCCCAAACTACTGGTCAACTACACTCTGAAGTTTATGGCACAAACTGGCTTAAAAGCAACAGAGTGTAGGTCCAGTTTGCCCAGTAACAAGAATGGGTAAATAAAACATCGGGCACTCACATTGAAAGTTCTCCTTGCTGTAGATTGTGATCTGGACCGGTGATGGGAGTGTTGGCAGATCCAGGGTAGCCTGTATCTATACTGCTCTCTCTCTCCGGGTTCCTGTCCTCCACAGGTTGCACCACAGGGGCCACAGTCCACTGTGTTTCTGGAACTTCGATGTGGGTGCTGTAGCGATCCGTCTCAAATAGAGCCGTGTACCTCCACTCTAGTAAACTGAGGGAGGTGAGGACAGCAGGCGCTGAGGCTTTGACACGAATCACTACTCCTTCGTCAGCTGTTCCTCCGACCCCTCCTCCCTTCTCTTTCTTCTTTCTTCTATGATGAAGAAGCACCCTCCTATCAGCCCAGCGCACCATCCACTCCAGCAGCCTGCCCAGCTCTGGAAACTGAGCCTCTAATTTAGGGACCAGGCCCTGCTGCAGTTCAGTGACAGCTTCCACTGAAGTTTGGGAGGCAAAAATCAAGCTCTCTGATGGCTGGCCAATGGTAAGGGTACTTTTAATAGGGCTAGATTCTGAACCACAGTGACCCCTATTCTTCCATTGGGCTAAATGCACACTGCTTTGCTTTCGGAGGCCAAACAAACCTTTCATCTTGCCGGTTCTCGGCCCAGGAAGAGAACTGACTGAAAGACTGGCTCTGGATATGGAGGCTTCATTCCAGACGGCGGACAATTGAGGTTCAGGTGTCGTGCCTTGCTTAATGGGCTTGTAGCAGCACCCGGCTCTGAACACTGGAGGTTCGCTGATCCACGGTTTCCTCCCTGGATGGTGCCCATCTCTTTGACGCCGATGTATCGTTGTGAGCACATCAAAAGTGAGCGAGTGCAACTCTTTCTCCCTCAGCTTGGAGGAGAAGCTCTTCAGCAGAGGAAGTTCACTCGCCGGGTCCCCTCCGTCAGCAACATCCTGCTCCAGCTCGTAGCTGATGAAGAGCTCCAGGAAGTTCAAATACTCTTCGTCTTCCAACTCAAACTCCCAGGTGCCAACCACTGGTAGGGTGGACTTGTCATTCCCCTTGGTACCGTCTGCGTGGATCTCCTCCTGAATGGCGCTTTCAATCTTAACAGCTTTTTCTCTGTCTCTTACTTTATGTACTTTTTTGTCCCTGAAAAGAAAAGAAACAGCACAAAATAAGCCACAACATATATGATACTTCAGAGAAATAGCAGCGCTCCTCTTTCATGGCTACCTGGACATGGCTCTGCAATGCTGTTCAGGGGAGATGGCCTCAGATGTGTTCTCTGCTGTGTCTCCATCACTGCACACTGGGGGAAACCCGCAGTCGGTTAAAGTGCTGGTGCTCAGACTTGTACCCAGTGAGAGTTGCCGCATCATGCCATGTTTGTTTCCCCTGTCCTCCTGTTCCTCCTCCTTCTCCCACAGGTGGAGCTCAGGGGGAGCCAGGTGCCTCCGCAAACGCCCAAGATGTTTTCTCCTCTGCCTGTGTTTGTCCTGAATCAGAACCATCATCAACTCATTCGCCTCATCCCTTTCGCCTTCTAGAGACAGAGAGGAGACAGAATAAAGTGGAGGAAGATTAAAAAAACCTCACATAAATTGTAAGAAGTGATGGATAATGAATACGAGAAATTTGTTTAAAAAAAGGGGCAGGTTAGTTGTTTGTCTCTATATGTCAGTCCTGCTACGGACTAGCGATCTGTTCCAATAGTAAACGGAAAAAAAAGAATCAAAAATAAAGTATAGGCCACCAGGTAAGTTAAACAAAGTTAAATATAAATATATAAACCATTTCAGTGTTTTTCAGCATTTCAAAGGAACTTGTTAATGAAACAGAAGGGGGTTCATACCAAGGACATTGCATTGCCTCAGTCTCTGTAGCAGTGAGTTATACTTTTCTCTCAGTGGGACTCTGACAGACTCTTCCTCCCCCGGGAATGCTTGTACCAGCGTGTCTGCAACCTAAGAAGGAGCAGGCAAGGATGAGACATTTATACTCACTCTGTTCTACTTTAACAAACCCTGCTTATGTAAGAAAAAGCAAGAAAAAGCAATTTCACCAAAGAGACAGGAGGCAGTTCAGACACGAGGCTGAGCAGTACGTCTTGGAGAATTTCTTCAGCGTTGAGGAAGCGAGAGAAAGGCAGAAAGCGCCGGGCCCAGCGGAGAGCTTCGGCGCAGCTAGATCTCACATCTGAATCACAAGGGATCTATGGGACAACAATACAAAGGCATTCTCATGGGGCCTCAATAGCTGAGAATATTTACAGAAATATGTCATCCTCTCAAACACAAATATAATACCTGTTTATCTCTGCAATGCTGCCTGGCAGCCTGATACTTCCTGCAGGAAATGGAGAGTTGGTCCCTGACATGCAACATCCAGCATAAACCACAGAGCTCCCTGAAACAGACTTGTAGCAGAAATACGATTGGTAAGTTCCATCTGAAAACTGACTATTGATTATAACCTCAACATTGCAGTTTGAGTGGCATCTTACTTATAGTTTGGATTGTGTCGGAGTCCAAATGACCGTCTTTGTTAGGCCCCAGTCTGAAGAATCCACTGCGTGTGACAAACTTCATCAGCCCTTCTGGGAAAGCTTTCTCTTCTTCATTAGCTGCTGGATATGCATATTTCTTCTTGATCTGAAAACCACATCAGATAGAACATAAATTACCTTTAAAAACCTGTGTTTTTCTTTCATTAAGACTTAAAACGTCTTAAAACTTAGAGACATTTGATCCTCTTATTAAACCAGACAAAAACCCTCCGGCCCTTGTGTGAAGTACCTTGTGTAGTAGGTGTCTGGCCCGGCGCAGATGGGTGATGTACCACTGGGCAGCAGGTTGGCAACAACGGGCAGATCTCAGAAGTAAAAGTAATCTTTGGAGAACAGCAGACACTTTGTGACGTGATGCAACCTCTGCAAACTGCCCTGCTGTTCCTATCGGATCCTAAGAACCAGACACACAGAACAACAACATTTAATTACATGTATGTGTGAACACTGTTTTACAAGTTGATCTTCTCTTCTGATGTACCTGTGTGTTCGGGGAAGGCTGAGGGCAATAAAGAGGTGGGGAGGGGAGATACAATCCACTGGGCACCAACAGAGGTAAACAGGAACACAAGTCTTTGGCTGTGTCCAGCAAGGAAGACAAAGGTGAGGACATAACATTCACTCCAGCCATGACTGATGCTCTCAGAATCTCCTGCATGGAAACTAGTAATAAATCCCAGTCCTCTCCTTCCAAAGGGTCTAGTAAAATGAGGTGAGACAAGGCAAGGATTAAAAGGGGTTTAATGTTTGTCCGGGTTATCTTACAGTTGTCAGGTCTCACATACCTGTCAGGCTCTTGTCATATTCCTTGTCCCTGTGCCCCTGGGAGTCCGGCTTATTCCCAAGAAGACTCTCCAACTCAGCCTGAAAAATGCTTTCTGCTTCCAAATCTGTTGGGAGGTGGAGCTCTCTCCTTCTCAGCCTGTCATGAAAGATGTCGTTGGCATGATCATAAATCAGATAAACTGTATGATCAAATAAATTTGCAACAGTAACAGAACACATCTCCCACATTATACTGTGCACTTTCTTTTACACTGACCGAGCAAAGTCACAGTGGTCAGTGCAGTAGCTTGTGTAAGCCAGACTCAGAGAAACTGCTGTCTTCCAGTCCCCGAGGTGGGAAGCCAACCACACAGCCTCAGGCAGCAGACCCCCGAGAAGGAGCAGGTCCTGGGCATATTCCACTGTCCACACCTCTGAGAGATGCTGTCGTCGAACTGCTGTCGCCACCTCCTCTTGGCATAGAGGCACCAAGCGCCCAACACTTGGACCTGAGAAAAGACATAACGATCAATATTATTAAGAAATTACCATTTTGAACTGATGACACATTTTTGGAAACGCACCATGAGGTAAATGTAGAGGAGGCAAGACGGCCACATTGTGAGGGGGCAGGATGTAGAGGGGTTGGTTGGTGAAGTAAGAGGCCATGACTCTCCCCAGACTCTGAACCACTGCAAAGGCTGCATCGCTGTGAAGATCGACTGGAAGCGATGTGCAAGGAAAATAATCTGCTGCAAGAAACAAAAGGCAAGGCTGATAACTAACACTTCTTACTTTCAGAGTCAGATTTCCTCTGCAGCTCTGTAGCTTGACCTTTTGAACAGGGTGTCATATCTTAATAATGCATTTAAATGAAGCATACTGGAAAGGCTATGATGTTTGCTATACACAATTTCATGACATAAACTGACTTACATATGAAAACTCTTTCTGACCTGTTGTGGATTTTCTGTTGTCCTTCTGATGTCCTGCCCTGTGCAGGATGAGACGTGCCATGTGGTCGCCCAGCTCTTGGGCTTCCCTTAGACGGTACTGGGACAGAAGACTGTACAGGAGTGCCAGACAGAGCCGTTCCTCCTGGAAGACCCTGCGATCGCAAACTAATACAGAATATATGGAATTACCATTTCAGACTGAACGTGATTATGTGCTGTACTTATATTGAAAAACTGAAGCACTGAGGCTTACTTGTGTTACTCTCGTCACAAATTTGTGACCGCCAGGCATCAGCACTTTTTGGATACAAGCCACACAAGAAAAGATGTTCACCTGGGGGGAAGATGAGTCAAATGCTAAACAACAACAGTAATCATTCACAAATAACTATTATTCGAATTGATCTAAGCCATGGATAAATAATTTAATTGTTTAAGATGATATAACTAATAAATGTATTTCAGACCTGGGTAATCCATCAGTGCAGGGCCCTGCTCGAGCTTTGCTCCTGTGGCCTGCAGCGCTGTTTGAATCTGGGACATGATGAAAGTCAACTGCTGCTGTTCCTCCTCCCAGCCGTCGCGGCCTTCATAGTTTTTAAGTTCTTCCAGATAGTTCTTGGTGACCTTGTACACCCACTGCCACACTCCAAACAACCTGGGGGGGGGAAAGAACATCTCCAGTGTCTTTTGACTTTGAAATCCTCTGAACTGTCAGGTAGAGCATGATGTGCAATTACTAATACTGGCATCTATACCAACAAAATCCAAAAGAGACCATCTCTACCTGCTGGATGGTCGCTGGGGAACAGGACATCCCTGATGCAGCGAGGTGAGTTTCCTTTTCTTCTCCTCCTGTAGCAGAGGTACATGGTAAACATCTGAAGGCCACAGCTGGGCAACAGATTCCTTATTTGCAGAGGACCACACAGTTTTTTGCTGCAGGCTGTATGTGTTGTCAAGAGAATCAGAGACCAGCTGCAAAATGTGCAGCACAGAGGACAGAAGTTGAGATGATAGCTGACAGTGACCGGTCTGGTAGGACTCAGGGTGAGGGGTCAGCAGGAGGCGTATCATTCGTTTACTGAGCTCTACCACCAGGCCCTGGCAGCGTGGCCCATTTGAGTGAGTGCCATCCCAGGGAAGAAAAGATAACAGGGTTTTGATAAGATGGAGGAGCCTGGTAGAGACTGAGCTATTCTTTTCTCCTGTGTGGTCCGTGGAGCTGGAGATCAAATGTACCAAAGCAGCAAATCGCACCACACAAAGGAGGGTATGCTTCAGCAGACACGCTCTATGTTCCACCTCATTTCCTAGAGACAGGCCAAACGCCCAGGCTGTTAGCAGCTTAGTCCGAATTTTCCCCAGTTCACGGTGAAGAAGAGGATTCTTCCTCTCTGGTTCAGCAAAGTCCTTTTCGTAATCTGGACCAGTAGTAAGTAGAGTGTCAATTTGTGTGTCCAGGGCATGTAGAGTGTCAAACATTGTGGCAAACTCCAAACGACCGACATTCTCCATGTGAGAACCAGCAGGAGGTCCGTCTAAATCAGAGTCATCATCAAGGAAAGTCTAGAAAAACAAATTCAGACAGCAAGTCAAAGACCGCTCAGTGAATCAATAAATGTATATTACAGTCATGCCATATTCTAACACAGTGCAATTACATGCATGTAACTAACCTGAACTTTTTCAAAAAGCCCCTTGGTTCCACCCAGTGTCCCTTGGTCCTGCAGGAAAAGTGGCAAAGTGGATCCACCTGCGGGTCCCGAGAAGACCGAGTCTGCAGCGTTTGGTCCACGTATAACTGTGGGACTGAGTGCCTCAAGGCTGCTGTCAAGATTTAGGCAAGATACTGACTCCAACCATGCCCTCACGTGTATCTGAAAAGAATGAGTGTGAGGAAAGACGTATTGTCAAGAATAGCATTGCATAAAGTATAAGCAAAAGCTACTACTAAGATTGAGTAGGATCACTTGGTTTCTACCTTTGATTGTTCCAGCTTCAGACTTGTCTTTTCCAGATCCCTGCTGGTTTCCTTTAAAAGTGATTTTAGCAACATGGCAGGAGAAGGCCTGTCGAGTACCCTCATAACGGTGGCCATGTAGCCATCAGACACAATGAGATACATAAGTCGAGGATGCCAGGTCACGGAGTATCGCTGCCTCAGAACGTCCCGCACAGACAGGCTAGAACTGGATAGATTGGCCTCCACTGACCCTGCAGACACTGGTGGCCTGCAGAGAGAAAGTAGTTTGGGTCAAAACCATGATTACATATAACAAAACAAATAAGACTAACATTATAAATGATAAATCATCACATAATAGAATTTCAATTAAGATCAGCTCAAATAAATCAATAACTTGAATCAAAGGGCAAAATGCCTCAAATCTATACCGGTAAGTGACGAGTGGATGCAGTGGAAGGAACTGTGCCGGCCCAAAGTCCACATTACAACCGGAGCTTGTTAGACTGAGAAGGCCCCCGAGCCGAGCCAACACAAGAAGGGAGCCCCTCTTGAGGACACATGACAGGAAAAGGCTGCTGGGGGACCAGCTCACACTGCCCACCCAGTAGGACCTAGAAGAGACGATAAGTTCACTTTATTTTTAAATAAATACACACTGTTCATCATAGAATTTAAAGTAGACATTGTGTTGATAAAGTTGGGAAGTGGTCACTCCCTTTCTGTCACATTTTATATCAAAATATTCTAGAAATTATGCTGAACTCGTGCAAGTATGTATATGTGCTGTACCGTATGTATTTGGAGGGAATCGCTAGCGTCTTCATTCCACATCCTCCGAGGCTGCTTGATACTGAGACAAAATTCTGTGTGCTCACATAAAGGACCTGTGTAGCCTGGTTTGAAAAACAGGAAATAAAAAACTTGATTTCACATTCCTACAGATGAACTTGGGAAAGAAACACACAGAGATGTGAAGAAGAGAGATAGGAGGGGCCAGATGCTCACCTTTGGATGTTTCTGGTTCAGGACGATGGCTAGCAGTTGGCCATCTGGGGAGAAGGCTGGCACAATGGACCCTCTAGACTTGACTGGTTGGCAGGCTGGGGTGAGATGAGCCATGGTGTATGTCTTGGTGGCCCACTGTATGTTATATCCAACAGAACTGCAAAGAAAACTGTGATTTAGTTTTGCTATTGTAATATCCAGTGAAAGTCCTGACTGTTACATCGTTCCCTGTCACTCACCCCACTCTCATGTTGCCTTCCTCCCACTGGATTTTCAAACAGGTGATTATAAGCTTCTGCCCGGATGTGAAAACAAGGGCTGATAAGCAGGCATCACCCATAGCCTAAGAGAGTTTTGAGAGAGATAAAATAAGATTTAAAGCATGAATAAAATAGGAATTGGAGGTCGGGTTTTGAAAATTAGTGAAACATTATAGTAAACATATACTCTTATTGCAAATTCATACCTCTGTCTTTACAAATATTGAGTGTTGGCATGCTTCTTTGTCATGTAAAGAAGGCAGAACGGTATCCTCAAGGGGCTTTATATGGGCCCAACGTCCCTTGACTGGGCCATCTCGAACTCCTGTCAAATCCCTGGGATCCACGCACTCCCACAGGAAGACGTGTCCGGTTATGGCTACCAGAAGCACACGCCTTCCATCCCTTGAAACCTGAAGAGAAAACCGCGGGGTATTTCCTGTAAAAACATACAAAGCAACATCGTTTAAGATTTAACAACTCATCAAAATATAAAGTAAATGGTGGGATCTGGGACAGAGGATGTGCCAATCAAAGAATCAGTGAACATCTCCTTATGAACACCAATTAACAGTGTACAGCTACTTTAATAACTAGGATAAAGTATGTCTGATGTATTTGTTTCTTATTGTGCGTATACCTTGACCAGAAGTAATAACTTGAACTACTTCTGGGGCAGCTGCAGCAGTCTTCAACAAGTCCTTATCCCTGTTCCACAGAAAGAGTTCTCCCGAGACCAGAATCCCACAAAGCCACACACCTAAAAAACAACAACCAATCAACCAGTGTATTAATGTTTTCACAGAATTGACAGGGACGTGTTTTACTTTGAGTTCATACAGTAAACTCACCGCTGCGGGATGAAGCCATCGTCACCACACTGCTGAGCAAAGGATGGAGTTTCGGGGTCCTCTTCTTCGTGCGACCGGAGACCATGTTGATCTCGCTGATCCGCTTGTCATCTAACAGGAAGACAGACTCCTTCTCCTGGAGGGATGACACATCAGAGGGCTCACTGTCATGTTCCCCTCATGCACATCAGGGGTTAAGTGTGTTTTCACCTCTCTCTCCTCACCTGACCGAGCCAGCAGAATCTGGGCCATGGTTTCTTCCGTTTGATGCTGGTCGACACAACAACCTCCAGCTTCAGCTCCATTTTTGATTGCCAGCATCAGTTCTTCGTGTTCTATGTTTATTAGAACTGACAGAATCCCTCTGGACAAGCAGGACGATAGAAAGCTGTGGGTTAGTGGGAGAGCATCATGTTTATCTGTCGCCAGTAGATATACTGGTTAACCCCATGGCTAGAACCATTAAATACGCGATTAAAGCACATATCCACGATAACAAGAGGTGTCTTCAATGGTATGGCGCCTTGCTATAAACACACACGATGTATTAAAAGATTATTGGCCGTTCTTTCCCTTTGTTTTCATGGCGTTAACCGTCGCTAGCCACCGAGCTAACTCGGCTCGCAGCGAAGAAAACTGCTCCAGAAAAAGACCAACCTGAATATTTGACCTGCTCAGACTCTACTTACATGTTGTGTTCACTTCGGGTGTTGGAGAAAACAGAACACGAGCGTGGAATCGCGTTTTAAACCGAAGCTAATCGCGAAATAATTCGAAACTCCCTCCGCTTCTGTAGCCGAAGTTCCTTCCCATGATCCTCTCGGAGGAAGCTTCCACGCGTTGCCGTAGGAACGCAGCTGCATGGCGGAGGACGCCCCCTTGAAACTAACGGGAGAGTTATTTATTTATTTATTCATTCATCGTCTTTATACTGGATTCACCTCTGTATAATCCAGGATGTGTGACCGTAGCCCTCACTCGTTCCTATTACAACTTCTGCAATGGAGTTCTCTTGAATATCTTGTGTGAGATAAGTGGTGTAATATAAAGTATGTGATGAAGGAATTGTAAAGTTTTCTCTCTCTTCCTTTGTTCCTGTGGTAAAGTGCCCATACACTAATCCCACAACAATGTTCTAAAATACGTTTCTGGAAAAACTATTTAATGTTTGACCAAAAATAGAACCCTCCCCTAATAACTGTCAATACCATCCACATAAGTCAGTGGCATCTCAAAAGCAAGTAGGAAATAAAAACCTATTAAATCAGGGAGTGCCAAAAAACCTTTGTTTCACAGATGGGAAGATTTTCCGCCTCATGCCAGTGAAACAAAAGCATAGTTTCTATTTAAATTGATAATTCACTACAGGAACGCTGTTGAAAGATGCTTTGTTGCTTTTTTATTCATGAATTGATTTTGAATAGGAGCCTTTGGCGGACACATACAAACACACACACACACACACAAACAAACACACACACTCACGCACACAATCAGTGGCAAATGGGATGAAAAAAGTGTCAGGGTAATCACAAGGGTGGGATAAACAACACAACAAAGACAGTTGAAAGTTGTGTCGGCCTAAAATCAAACCAACCACTGGAATATTCAAAAAACAATTGCACACAGGTTAAAGTGCAGTTTAGTGTCATTCAAAGATACATAGGAACAAATCAAACATAAAACCCTGTAACGACTCTGACGACTCTCACACACAGATGCTGCTGAATACAGTTGTACATGTACTTTTTTGCCAGCAGGTGGCAACATGCTGCAACAGGGATCACTGTACCGTCTATTGTCTGCACCCAGGACAGCCAAGTATTTTTGACTTCACATGAAAGACACTGACTCCAGCAGGACATATCCCTGTGGCCGACACAAGGTGCCATAAGAGGTTTCTGCACTTTGTCTACGAGCTTATGCTGAAATCTCTCCACAAGGTCATTCTTCCCTTAGTGTTGTGAACATATATGAATGGCTGTGTGCAGTAAATGGTCTCCTTCACCATTACCACGCTCTGGGTTGTGTGAACCCTCGAGCAATAAGGCATTTTATAGGCTTGTTACAGAGAGTTATTAGGTTTGCCCCCCTGGCCCCTGCTGGTATTTAATTACCCTTGCACTCTTTCCTTTTCATCATGATGGAGATGACGGCCGCCATCACCAGTAGGTGAAGGAGGAGACTTCACCGGGGCCTTAATTGGTTCATTTGCCTCGGCTTGCCAAGCGCAGATGGAGCACTTTATTACTGTCAGTGCCAGGTTCATTTTGGTCTGATGAAGGCTGTCTTAAGAGGGGCGAGCTCAACAGCACATGAGGCCGTGGCCAAAACAGAATGATTATCAGGATGAGAGAAGCTACAGCCCTATACAGAGTGTGCATTCATAATATGAGCTTATTCTTTCGTCACGGATTTGCTCTATTGTTTCATTATAGCCGAGACGACCACAATGTTATAGTCATGCTTATGAGCCCATACGTTTTATTTGCATCCCTTGGCATCTTTCTAAATAAGGATTTCTTTTGTGTATATTCTCTTTGTAGTTTTGTTTGTGTGTCTGTGCATATATGTTTACAAATGCTTCCATATGTGCACACAAAAAAATATCTGCTCTATATGTGCATAGCATGATCCTATCGGTTGGATGTTTCAGTCCCTGTGCATGTTTATTTACATAAATATAGCCATGGTCATGAATTTGATTATCACTCATTGTATGATTTATACGGGCAAACATGGCATAATGTATGGAGGCAGGAACACACTATGCAAAAGCTTACGCATAAAATTTGTGTTAAAAAACATGAGATTCTAAATAAGCAAATATACGGCATCTCACAGGTAGAAATAGCAGCAATTTATATCTTTCATGGATAATTCTGATGTATTGGAAATACATTTCTAATAAAAAGGCAACGCAGACAGAAAAATTATTGACTTTGCTTAAATGTGACTAGATAACAGCATCGCCGCATGGAAACACACTGTACAGAGATCATAACACGTAATCAGGTTCTGACCAAGATATGTGTGTGACATATCACTCTGCACCATTTTACATCATATTATTAAAAACTGTTAAAATATGAAGTGGGTCTTTACTGTAGGGTTCGAATTTTCTAAAGGCTCCTCATACAAACTGAATAATTACTAGTTGTGGATTTTTTTAGAGATTTCAACAACACAGGCTCAGTGTTGTGTTTGCATTAAGCTCCTGTGCCAACAGTGGAGCCCTTTCACTTTCCCTAGAGCCATTATTCCAACAACATGTGATTAACTAGAGAAGTATTTTCCATCCATATCCTCCGTGTTCAATACAGGGACATTGGTGCATAGCAACCTCATTTGCCATCTGCAGGCCTCATTCAAGTTGAAAAATGACAACGCGGGGAGCTGTCAAGAAACAATTCAATATTCTTTCTCAGTCTGTCTCCTTCAGGTCTCGCTGCCTGGCATGCGACCGATTAGCTTCCACAGAAAACAACATAATAACACCTGTGTTTGCAGGGTTTTGCAGCAAGTGTTGTTGGTTTCCATTGTCACATTTACAACATTATTGGAAAGAGGAATATTATGTTTTTACACTATTTATGCTTAGCTAAGCTAACCACCTCACAAGGACATATGCGCAAATCAAGCAGAATTTTGACCACAGGACCTTTCCACCAGAACTAGGACCCATAAGGACCAGGGATTAAGTAAAGTTCCAGGCAAATCTTTTCAGCTTGTAAATGTGAGAGGGGATGGGTCTTGCAAAGCTGAACCTTTCTGATTAGGTGAACACTCTCTGCATTTTATTCACTCACCGTTTAAAAAAATCTGAAGCTGCAAACCTACTGTTTAAACTTTTGTGCCTCAGGTCATGATGAACTTGAAGAAAAGGTATGAATGATTGACCAACAAGGAAGTCCAGACCTCGCTTAGCATGTGTGCTGGGGACAACGTCCAGTGTGAAATGGAAACAGCGAACCATAACAATACGGTGTATGCTATGAACTCAAACAAGACTACGAAAAACAGAGGAGCACAACAAGAACGGCCGCTCAGACCGGCGGACCTGCAAGTGGTTTAAACACCTGGACGTGTTGTTGGGATCGGCCTTCTCTTCTGCAGCTGCGACAAGTTCTCAATATGTCTATTCCTCAAAGAGCAGAGGTAAGTGCAGCTGTAAGCTCATAATACAAGGAGCTTTGCACCGGACTTCAGGGGCCCCAGGCAAAAGGGACCAGGGGGCACCTACATTTAACCATTCTAGTCTTCCACCAATCTTCTAAAATAACAAAGCTTTTGGTAGAACACTAGTAGCATGGGGCCTTGTGTGTGTGTGTGTGGGGGGTGGGGGGGGTCTAACTATGTTGTTGTTGTCAGCACAAGGCTGATCGGAAAGGGCGCTCTTGCAAAGTTGTCATTTCTGTGACAGCTCTAAGGAGCCCCCTCTCAGCGTGAGGCCCCAGCTTTGTGCCCGCCCTGTTGCAGCGCCCCTGCATCATGCATACTGTGAATGGTATTGGAATTCTAAGGTCCTAGCCCCGGTGTTCCTAACAACATCAATGATGGCTCGGTTCCATTCAACTGTCCCTGTGACTCAAGATAATGTGACCCAACAGAATTCAGCCATCAGTCATTTCACTATTAACACTTGTACTTTTCATCCTGGGACATGTCAAAGTGTCAACAGTGAAAAGACCTGCAGAGGAAGCCCACCGGCTCAGGAAATGAGCCCCCCCCAAGCCCCCCCCACACACACACAAACACATGCTCAGACAAAGATTCACAGCCACACACAGATATGCATTATGCAGTCACCTCCTGCTGTGATGCCATTAGACTTACAACATGTACATTTTGGCAGCCACAGGGAAGTATTATTAGATTTCAAATGGGTGAGTATTCGAGCATACACTGTCATTACCATCTGAATGTGTCAAACACCTCATGCCCTCAAAGGACAGTCAACAATTATACTGATAAGTGCTCAAAATGTGGGTGTAAACCAACTCAGGGAGCAGAACATTAACAGAAACACACACTGCCACCGCATCATTAGAAAAGTATAATACATTTTGAGGACAGGATGAACTTGTTTAATTAAATTATGATTCCGTTGGTGTTGGTTAAACACACAACACACCTTTTTCTTTTTGGACTTGGACACAGCACATTAATGATGGCTTCATTCCATGTGAGAGTCACAGCGAGCCAACCAGCACAATACCAGGATACTCAAACTGGAAGATGCTGCTGGCACGGAGATTAATTGCGCCCGTGGCTTCCATCCGATGACAAGTCAGGCTGTCTGCCGGGGAAATGGCACACTAAATTATTTTCAGCAACAGATCGTGACAAGCTCTCATCCAGAGACGTTTAACCCGAGAGACATCATTCATAGTCAGGGTTGGTTCTCGATTTTGTGTCAGACAAGAGTCGCTTGCATTGAAAAAGGCTTTTTAGATCCTCACTCTCTGTTTGAGATGCTCTCTGCGTTCAACCGGTTCTTATTCACAGATGTTTCTTTAGGATCAACGCGCCTATGCTGAAAATACAGATCTATAATTAGTGTATTCACTGTGTCAAACAGGTGCAGATTCAACACCACTGAGGTTTTTGTCTCTGCAACGACATCCTGATCTCATGACCTGTATCTGTAAACACTGTGCTTAAGTACAGTTCTCAGGTTTGTGCACTGCTGTACTTTTCATTTTACTCTGCTTTCACAACATGATCATATCTTATACTCCATCTTTTACTCACACCCATGTTTTCACCTGTGTCTGTTTGTTTGTTGCTTTGTTTGTTTGTTTGCAAGTAAGATTTCACGTAAAACTACAGGACAGATTACCACGAAAATTGGTAAATATTGGATGCTAATGGAGGATTTTCTTTTTACTACTTTCATTAACTTTGCAAGATAGGCCGTTTTTCACATATTCCAAAGAAATAATGAATGGATTTTTGTTATTAATGTTATTAATGACTGTATGAAAGTTGTGGAAGCTTTATTGAATTGAAGGAGACCTTGGCGGAGGTATGCGTTCACTTGAGTACCATTATAGTTTAGAGAGTATAGCTGAACAGATTCAAATTTCAGGTGCAAAACATATCCACTTATAAAGAAAGTGTATCTCTAATACATCACAAATAGCAATCATAGATAGATAGATAGATAGATAGATAGATAGATAGATAGATAGATAGATAGATAGATAGATAGATAGATAGATAGATAGATAGATAGATAGATAGATAGATAGATAGATAGATAGATAGATAGATAGATAGATAGATAGATAGATAGATAGATAGATAGATAGATAGATAGATAGATAGATAGATAGATACTTACATGCAGAACATTTGTAATTGGGTATTTCTATACAATCTCGAGTTTGTATTTCTAAACCTTCAATACTTTTATTCCATCGTTGCTCCCAGTCCTGAGGTGACGCAGGTTTCTCTCGGTCGTCTTCTGTTTAAGGGAGCTCCTCTGATTGGCTGATGTGCAGATTTCATAATCGATCAGACGTGCAGGGATCAACGTCGAACCCCCCAAAAAAACTTGCATCTGCTCCGGCTCCGTCACATCAGAGGCTCGTCTCCTTTAAAACACAGCAACGTGCTCGCTTTGACGGCTCCGGCATCACGGCAGCGGGCCGCCTTCCCTCGCACCCGATTGGCCGAGCCGTGGGAATATTCAAATGCGGCCTTGATTGATTGGCCCGGAGCCGGTTTCACCAGTGCAGAGGAGTCATTGCCATTCCGACATCACTCCCTCGCTCGCTCTCTCTCTGTGGCACACACACCGACACACACTCTCAGCTTTTGTCAGCTCCCGGGATGAGCTTCAAGCTGCCGCACGAAGAAACTAAACAACCCGGGGACGTTTCCTTCTTGTTACACTCGTGCTGAAGATGCTGAGGAAGTTCAGCTAATGGAGCCGGCGTCATCCATGGATGTATCCCCGGAGGTCTCCAGTGCGCACCGCGGAGTCAGAGGCGAGATTGCTTTTTGCGGAGGAAATACGCCTTCGGAGCAGGGGAGCGACCAATCAGCCGGGGCCGACCAAAGATAAACAAGCCTTATGATAAGACCAAACTCTGTAAGACTTCTTCTTTTTACACTATAACGCTCCAAGTGTGTGTGGGGCAAATGTTTATCTTGTTTTTACCCCTGCAGCTGCATAGGTTTGAATGATCGCTGTGTGTGCGTGTGTGCGTGTTTGCTTGTGTGTGTGTCTGTGTGTGTGTGTGCGTATCTGTGTGTATGTGCGTGCGTGTGTGTGCGTGTGGCCCGCACGACCATGACAGAGTGAGAATAAAACATGTCTGGTTGTAAAGATGCTCCGGGATCCTGCCCCGCATTGATTCCAGGTCGACGGGGCTAAAGTGGTGAGAGATGCCCGGTGCGCACTCACGGAGAGGAGGGTCTCGCCCTCACTGTACATCAGGGTCCTGCTGTTGCTTAATGTGTATTTATATGCAGCTATAACCACTGTAATTTATATCCACCATAGATAATGATTCATTTAATGGTCATAAATAGTCCCTGGTTATTTTTATAAACATGGGAAAATGCGTAATTTGTGATCATATGGATGAGATACGTTCGCGTAATGGTGATTGTGGAGTTTCTGGAGGTTTTTTCCTCTTCTATAAAAACTGTTGTTTTGTGCGCCAGGGGCGTTTTTCCACTCTCATCAGCTGTGTGTGCATGTGCGAGTTGGATGCTGGCTGTGCATGCGCGCACGGAGGAGGCGCTTTTTTATAATGTCAGCGTCTCAGTGGAAACGGGAAGTGCTTTGAAGTATATTATCGGTCATTGAGGGCTGCCTGCCTCTGAAGGTTTCCATTTCTATTGTCTGGAAGCCGGAGGTGGGATCATCGCACCTCACTGCACCGGTGGCGGCCGGGGTTGAAGGTTACAGCCGCAGCAGAGGGGGCCTATAGATTATTGGCCAGGTGTGAAATTCTAGCCCGCGTGCACTTCCTGCTTGTTGCCAGATCCTTTATCACCCAGAGAGACGTAATGTCATGTCACAGCTTCTCACCAGAGGAGGAGAAGAAGAAAAGCTGCAATTTGGGTGTCAGTCATTGTCCTCTTATTCCTCTTCTTCTTCCTTTTCTTCTTTTTTGTGTGTTGTTCAAGCTATTTTCTGACCAAAAAAGAGAAAAGTATGTCAACTCCCCTGGGTTAATTCTTTCCTTTTGAGGCGTGTGGTGATCAGGAACAGGCGTATCTGTCTATCTTATGATTTCCTATAAGCATATTCAAAACATGCCACTGTTGCCTTTGATGTACCACGCAGCGGTAATAACAATTTTAGTAGCTTGTCCCCTTTTCATCATAAAATATATTGGTTTGGCATTCGATCCATAAATCTGCTTCTCACACTAAAACCCTTTCCCCCAGTGAACACTCGGTGCTGCGGGCTCACACACATCACACGCTGTCATTCCACTTGGGCTTTAGCAGCTGCGTTCTTCAGTTTGAGACGGTTACATGTCACTAATTACACAATGACAAATATTCATGTTGCGGCTGTTTGCTTGAAATGTGCCCTGCCCCGGCCCCCGGAGCTCTCCTGAGCGGATTGTAAAATTGCGAGGTATCAAGGGCAGTCGGTGTGCAGGTATCCCATGGGGGGGTTCCCTCTGATCTCACATCACACCCCGGCAGTAATTCCAACTCCGTGAAGAGAGAGGGGGGGATTTGTCATTTGGCTGCCTGCTTCCCTTTGCTATCTCAGGAGCGAAGCTGAGCTGTGATCTATTGTGAAGTTTCCCCAGGCTCGCTCAATCTCCGGGCCCACTGAGTTACCGAATGGAGGAGATGCTCACCACGACGGTGACCTTTTCTTAGACGATTACTACGCCGACCAGAACAGGGACTGATTAAGGTCACGTCTTTTTCTGCCGTGTCATCCGTTGATTCACATTTGAGACTTGTTATGTGCACGGGGAAGATTTCTGTCGTGCATCCGTCTCTTATTGGGAGATTGAACGATGAGATGATGCAAAATGACTTTGATCATATCTACATATGCACCCAGGCGCTCTGCCCCATCACACATGGATAATGTAGCCGGCGCAGTTGCTTCGCCCTTTTCTCCCGTGCAGCCTTTGTAGTCACCTTTTTATCTGCTAAGAGATGTCATGTGTAATTACAGGCAGCCTGCCCTCTTTTGAAATCTGTCTAATTGGTCTTTTCACTCTAATAGGATGATGGAGTAGTGAAACGGGGGTTAAGGGTGGGAGGTTAAGGACTGGGCCTCTGGGGTCAACGGGGGGGGGGACTGAGGGGGGGTTATGTGGAGCTCCGGTAATCTGTATTTTGTCTACAGGACGGTGCTCGGTCATTACTTCGAATTAATGATCAAGTCGGCCAAATTGCAACTGATGCTTTATCATTTAGGAGATGGAAGCCGAGATGATGACATCTTTGTTTGGTCCAGAGATCAAAAGGCTTCTCTTTTTTTTCTTGAGTATTACCACGATGCCGGCTCGGGAGCTTATCATTAGGTTGTGGCTCAAATAAGAGCCGTGCGAGCAGCGTCTCTCTCTCCACGGTGGTTTAATGAGTTTTTTGTTTGCTTCATGATTTTAATGACTAGAAGGAATCGGTGACCCTTAACAGTGTAACAGTACGCCAAATAAAAAGATGACAGGGCTCAGGGAGGAGGGGAGGGATTGAGTTCATGCTTGTGTATCGTTTTTTTTTCTGGTTTTCTCCTTCATAAAACTCGGCCCGACAAAATGTCAACGTCAAAACTGAAACCATAGTGCTCTTCTTTTCCCTGCAAAACTTTTCAGCGCTCTCTTCCACCATCTGTTATCTTTAGTCAACGTTTTCTAAAGGCTGGACAGAATACCCATAGCTCTTTGACAGCGTGTCTCGGCGTGCACACTGGGATAAAGATAAGATAAGGCTCTGTTTACCCTCTAATGCTACCTTGGCATTGGCCAGACTTTACCCCATGCGGTGAGTTTCTTTTACCTTGGCACCGTAGTAGACGGGCAAGGGCAGATCTGGGTCAGTCCGAGCTTTCTACTGCCGGCCAAAGCTGTTCTCGGAGATAAGATTTAATTGTGCAGTTTTGGATTAATGGACAAATTTGTGCCGGGCAATCTGTTTCAAATGAAAAATGTCCGAATAAGTATTTATCCAAAGACCAGATCCAGTGTTAAGGCTCTCTTGTGTTTCTCAACCAATCTTGAGAAAGTGCCATGGATACGTTTGCACAAATAAGCAAAGAAAATACCATTAATCAACAAACTACAAAAATAGTGATTATATTGTTTATATATGACCCATTAATCGTCATGCCAAGGCTGTTTTGAAAGACTGACTCACAGAAATGGCCTGCATTAACTCCAAAGTAAACGAGTAATTGTTTGTCAGAACTGTAAACCTCAAAGACAAATACATCACGCTGGCAGTAGCGGCGGCTGCTTCGGGAGTTAATGGTACAGGCTCTGATCCCTCGGAGTCGCACTGTCATTCATTTCAAACCATTTGTTGCCGCAGTTTAGATGTTTAAATATTAAAATCCTGTTTGAGACTTGCAGACTGCCAACTGATGTATTTTTTTTCTTCACTTTCAGGTAGTGGGGAGGGAAAAAGACAGAGGGTGAGATGTGGGACTGTGGGGTTTCTCGGCAGGTTCATGTCTCCTCTGACTTTTTAATTGAGATCAGTCTCGTTAAGACTTTTAAATCCCTCCAGTTAGAAGGTGAACTGATAACGTTGCTTTGCACAGTCGACATAGTGGGGTTGTATTGATATATAGCTTTTTTTGATCTTGATGAACAAACCATACAATACATCTATGACTTTACTAGATTTGTTCCTTTTGTCATGTGATACACACAGAAGCGCTCATCCCTCTTGGATTTGTAAGACACCAAAAGTGAAGTTGCAACTTTCCCTATCACACATCACTCCCACTCACATCACCGGCACAGCCATTAGGAGCAATTTGGCAGTCAACGTCTTGCACCGGGACACTTGGGCATGCAGAATGGATGAACTGGGGATCACACCAGCGACCATCTGGTTCCCAGACAACTCGCTCTACTTCCTGGGCCACAGCCTCCCACAAAGAGGTTACCTATGAGAAGGCAAAACAGGAATATAAAAGCTCAGGGTTTGTTGGGTTAAACTGCGGAAAAACATGAATAAAACTGAGGTAGACCAACAATAACGTGCAGGTCTATGTTTTATTTAAACATGCAGCAGATGTAACTATCATATTTACGTCTGTGCAATGGTGAAGCAATATGTGGAAGATTGTGTGGTGGACAGACTGGTCCTTGTCAGTGGATGATTGGCTGTTGTTACAGATCCATCAGACTTCTTCTCCCTCAGCTTTCATGGTAACACAACTGTTTAGCGGCGGCCACTAGACGTTGTGCACGTGAGAAATTGTGACGTTTATGTTCATCCAAGGCAACCAGCCATTAACGCTGCATGATTTGCATCCGTCTGAAAGCCGTGGACATCTGTCTGAGCATTGCCCGGCGTTTTGCATTTACATAAATGTTGTGCTTGCACGCAAGTTGTGTAGGAAATGCTTCTTCTCTGTTTGTCAAAACCGTTGTAATACCTTTTACAGGAGCTAATCTCAATGGAAATGAGCCGCATTGTTATCGGCCTCGGGCCGCGAGTGTTCTTTTAGCGTGGAGCAGAGTGACTCCGGGTTGTTTGGTTTTCCTGCATTTGAACCTTTGTGTCCTTTTTTCTTCTTTCTCCACAGAGAAGGAGAAGAGAGAGAAATCTGAGGCTTTCTTATATGCGGCTCTGATACCAATTATGCAAACTATTATAGAATTTAACCAGGGCAGCTCTTATCGGCTAATCCAGAAGTAATAGATTCTATTAAAAATGTATGAGGGGGTTGGGATGTGTGTGTGTCTCTCTCTCTGTGTGTGTGTGTGTGTGTGTAAGGAGGGCTTTATAGAGATGAATCCAGCAGCTGCAGCAGCCCTGTATGTCAGACTACTTGTCTGGTCTCCATTACTTAAACAGGTTCCTGCAGTACCTACCTTAAAAACAGTATAAAAGCCATGCATAATATACTATTAATTATACAGCAAGTGGATTGTTATTCATGGGCCACGTCTTGTTCATTCAAAGAGCGAGACGCCGCTCTTCCTCTTCTGTAATAACCATTTGCTCTTTGTTAATCATCTATTTCGTTCTATACGTTCACCTCGTTTTTTTAGCCTTTGTGTTCTTTCCTTTTCTCTCTTTTTATTCTGCAGTTTCCATGTGGAAGGAAGGAAGGAAGGACATTAGCATAGCACTCACATGCTAATCCAGCCGGAGAGTGAAAAGGGAGCTCGTCCTAAACCTTTTTCATTATCATCTAATTATTAACAGCAGATTCTGAGAACTGCTAACAGGAGCTGAGATAATTTGGGCAGGGAGGGGTGTGGGTGGGTGTGTGTGTGTGTGTGTGTGTGTGTAAGTGGCAGTTTGAGTGTGTGTGTGTGTGTCAGTAAGTGACAGTTTGAGTGTGTGTGTTTGTGTAGAGCCGGTGTGTATCCCTGTGCATTTCATGTTTGCTGAGAGGGCGGCTCTCTTCGCAATTTGCTTCTATCTTCTCTCTGACCCTTGATGCTGCACAGACTCATAAAAGACTCCAGAAGGTCAGACACATGCTCGTGTATAATGAAGGGCTTTTTTTCCGGCTTTGATGGTTGTTCCTGTGCTGCAGCTGTTGTTGTGCAGCCTGACAGGTAAAACGTTCAGCACGGCCCAGTGTGTTTTCTGGGTAATCATGCATAACCTACTTAACAATCTTGAGGAATATTCTGAATATCTGTCCTCATTTTTTCCTCATTGGTGCTAATTTGATGACAATGCAACGTTGTCTCGAGAAAATTAGCCGTAGTGAATATTTTTGTTGAACAGATGCTGTTACAATAGTTTTTTTCAGCGTCTAAAAACAACTAGACTTCTATATTTCATTGACTTTATCCAAAATGTTTCCAAAGATATTGAGAGCCTGAGAAATTTGAAATTTTATAAAAGGCAATGGGATGATTCCTTTTGGTCGCCTTTAAATTGGGTCATATCCCCTCTACCTGTCCTAGCTGCTATAACTTCTGTGGTCAATGACTTAGGAAAATAAACACTGCCAGACAGTTACACTGTTCGGTCCTTCCACTCTTGGTCACTCGTAAAGCATAATGATTATTTCCTTGCTGTTTGCTGCATGATGTGAATAAATCTAATAAACAATAATATCCAAACTAAATACATAAACTTCCATGATCCCACATTGCTTTCACGACATCATAGAAGTAGGTATTTTGTCATTGTTTTAAATTATAGGCAGTTAGCGGCCAAACTTGTGTTTTGTACGTTTAAGATAACAGATCATCTCAGTGCCTGCAGCAGCCATCATGAAGTCCCTCCCTCGCTTCCCTCTCGGCCCCTCAGCTGACCATGTCTCCTCGGGAAAGAAGCCCCGTCCCCGTCCCGGGAGAGATGACATCAGAAAAACGGTGCCTTTCAAGTCCCGTCTGCGATGAAGGAAGAGGCTTGAGAAATAAACTTGTCCGCCAAAAACGCCCTTATCAGAAAACCATGGGGGACAGTTAGATGGCCTGCAAAGCACAAGGCCTTTATCTCGCTGGCACGCCCCTCGGCGGACCACATCGTGCTGCTTATCAGCTACACGGATGTTGCAGGAGAGTGGCGAGGATTAGACGTCCTTGCAGCTTAAACTTTGTCCTTTTCCCTAATAAGCATGTTACAGGGGTCACTGAAGCAATGAACTCGAAGTAGAGGAGTAAATATGAGAAGTGAGACGTCCGGTTTATTACAATAACCACAATATCCTGCTGCTGATTGAAGAAACACTGAACATCTCAGTAATGACAATGATCTTTGACCTTGTTTGTGGAACCTGAGTTGAACCACGATAACGTCTGGCATTTCTTCGATTGCTGACAGTTACTTTGCAGTTGTCAGTCGTGAGGTATCTCGACATGACATCAACAAAGCCACAGGCAAAACTTTTTGTTGAGCAGAACATGAAAGGAAGGGCTGGAGAAACCATATTGCTTCGAGAATCGAGCCGAGATAACAACACAAACCCTGGGATCTCTTTTATCTCTTACGTCTCCTCAGCTTTCAGGTTATTCTTCTCGAAATTTAGATGGCAGGATGAAAGAAACCGTCATTACTCGCACTTTATGGATCATATCTGGCTCCCTGCTCTGCTCTCAGCGAAACTTTCTTCTTCTTTAAGCCACTGCTGGCCTCTTTGAATTATAATGACCTCCTTGATGTATTTTTTTCCATCTGCAAATTATGGGGGTAATGGAAGGTATTCCAATTCATGTCTCATTTTCTGCTAGTGGAGGGATTTCCCTTGAGATTCTTTCCCTCTCTTGTGTTCCTTCTGCGTTTTCGGCACCTCCCTCTTGACAAATGTGCGGTAATGGAGGGGTTGTTGTGAAACTGCTATTATTTTCAAAATGGAATCTGACCATACTCTGGCTTTTAGCGCTTCAGTGTGTGTGTGTGTGTATCTGTGAGTGTGTGCACAGATGAGACAGGTTGCTCTGAGCAGTTTGAAGTGGGCTTGTCACCGAGGGACAGATGTTGAGCAGAGGAGGGGGAGGAAGGGAAGAGTGAGGGCTGGCACCTGAGTAAAAATGAAAGCCACTCTCTGTCTCCTCTTCCTTTTGAGGCGGAGGTAATCATGTCCCCGCAGCTCATCACTGAACATTCTGTTCCGCGGTTGACTCTCTTTAGCTGCTCCGCGGACCCTGAGGGAGAAATCAAGGCAAAATCCAAAGGAACTGAAAAGCCCGAAAAAGAAAAAGAGGCCATGTGACAGCTGGATGCTGCTGGCTGCCTTTTTTGGGGGGACCACTGCAGTTGCCGGATTAACGGTATATACTGTACGTCTCAGATAGTTTGTTGCCGGTATACGAGATACCTAAATCAGTAAGAAGTTTGTGCACAGTAGCCCCAGGTTTTTTTTTCTAGTTTTGCAGAGCTAGCATACAGATATGCTGACTCCCTCAGATAATCAAAGTGAAAGTCAAACACCGTTATCACCGAAATATTCCCTCAATGCCTTGGCTCTCTTTTCAGAATGATTGCTTCAATCAGCGCAGTCGTGGAGAGGCGCCTTCTTCTTCCGACTGCGCCGCTCATTTCCTCTGACAATACTTAACCCTGCGAACAGCGCGGCCTATTCCGGGGAGTGTGAGCCGCTTTTCGCTTTCACCGCTGATCAATACAGCCATAAATTCATAGAACAAGAAACCCAGGTCTCGGGGTATAGTAACCAACTGAAACACAGCCCCGAGGCTGCAGGAGTCCTTGTGAATGATCAGTGTGATTGCGGCTGACAGACCAAGGTTGATAACGGGCGAGGAGCCATCATAACAACTGAGCAGCGGGAGGAGATGGCGTCGTTATTAAATGAGATTACTTCCTTAAATGTGCAGCCTCCGCAGTTCAAAGCCGGGCTCCTGAATTTTAATGTGGTAAAAGGACCCGAGACGTTGACGAGTTTTAAGAACATGTCAGCTGCCGGAGTGAAGTGGAGATGTTTTTGAAAGAGGAGAGTTTGTAGCGTGAGCGCCGGCAGTTTCTTCCTCCGACATCAAAGTGATGATTGAATGTAATGCCCATCGTTATATATTTTTCTCTCCGAACATTAAGTTGGCATCTGCTTTCTTTCCAACGATGGTTATGTGACCAAACCATGAAATGAGAAAAACATTTCAAATCAAAGGTTATGAGAACAGAACTGGTCGGGGCTCATTCATACTGGTCCTGCCTTAAATATCTTAAAAAACACCGGGTGAATTGCCTTTGAACTCCTCGTACCCATCCATGGTTCTCAAGAGAATGAAACCTGCTGACCTTGATGATCCTCTGACTTTGTCTATATTACCAACACTAGGTTACCATTGGGCTTTTTCTCAGTTTGACATGTTATTCAGTGTTAATTGGTATTGCGATAAAGTTTAAATATCAGTTGTTTTCTCTTTACTCCAGCAGGTTTACCCAGGCTGTGAGCAGCCGTCCTGATCGATCATGCTGGCCTGTATCCAGAGACGACAGAACCTCCCGTCGCAGCGTCTGGCCTGCACTCCCAAAAGCCTTGATGTTGCAGCGCCGCCATTACTGCTGCCGGTGCCGCCGCTGCAGCCCTGCACCCGCAAAGGTGAGTCCTGATGGCGCACAGGTAACACACAGGGCAGACACCATGCACTCTGCACAATTTATCAATGGCATACACCGGTTTTGGAAGTTAATAGTAACTGGGAGGGTTGTTGTTCCTTTTTAATCAATCATGTTCAGCTTGACCATGTCACCTTAAAGAGGATTTATTGTTCGGCAAAGACAGTTTAGAAGGTGCAGCAAAATTACTCTACACAGAAACTGAAAAGGAACATCATGAAAACAAGACAGCACCTTTGCACCAGGGCTGAGGCCCTTTAAGTTAAACCCAGTGGAAGCGGCTGTGTCCTGCTCGTGCCTGCCTGGTCTGAACATCCTGGATGTCTTTAAATACTGCAGCTTGTCCTACTCCAGGAAATTCATTGACTTCCAGGAGCAATCTATCTGCACCACAACCGATTACACATTATTCTCTTATAGTAGTAAAACACAGTGGAAGAGTAAATGTTGTCACTACTGCACAAAATCATCAGCATTTTCTGCCAAACATGTCGAAACCCCCCCTCCATTGATAACATATGCAGCACATTCCCACAGCAAGTCGTCCAAAGCAGGAGGCCACATGGACAGGGAACTGGTTTAGTTTGTCAGTGGTCTGATCCAGGCCAAGACAGACTAGAGTGGAAGTTAGAGAGGTCTAAAATGTCCAAGTATACGCAATATACAAGTATAAGTATCCCAATGTCCAACAGCAGAAGTTAAAAACCAACATTAATCAAGTTCAATATGTTACTTGCCTAGTTAACCTTAAAACAGCGCGTTAAGCCGTCAGCTGCCGTTAAGCTCTTAGAATTAAAATAATGGCCAATCCTGATGATGATGATGATGATGCCTTTTAATTGGGTTGCTAATCACTGTGCTCCTGCGGTGCCACTGGTCAAAGTGGAGTCTGAAATTACGGAGTTAATCAACTCTCCCGCACAGGGTTACTAATAACGTTCACATTTCAGAGAGCGCCCCCGATGTCAGTGACCTTCATCTCGACTGATTACGCCCGCGTTCACTGAAAGGTTGAGCCGGTATCTCCGGGACTAACCCGGATTGACATTTGTAATTAGATTCCTTCCAGTTAATTGGTTGGATGTGACATGTCTGCTGAATTAGTCCTTAGTCGGATTCTTCTGTGTTTTGTGTGTTACTCTACATCTGTGGGATCTGTGCAGTGCTCTGAATACATTTACTTCTTCTCCTTCTTCTTTCTCGATAGTCTAGATTCAGATAATGAGATCACAGTACTGCAAATGAAGTTATTCTGCTGTGGTTTCCTTTTTTTTATTTCTCTCATCATTTCGATTTTAAAAACTGCTGATGCCTTATATTTCTGAGCTGGGTCTGGTTTGGAGATATATTGAAGATCTATAATTGCTCACAGTTTAATGGTTCAGCTGGGTGTATTGCAGTTTTATTAATACACTTAGCCATGAAACACGTTGACTTATTAGGTCCTTTGGAGATGTTTTGTTTTTTTGCTGTAGCTGTTGCAGCATCATTATAGTGAGCGTGAGCTGTCACATATATATTTAATGTGTTTGATTCAGACCCGTGCATGAACTGCTACTGTGCTGCAAAACAGGAAGTGTCCGAAAAAGCATGAGAATGCAAATTTTGACCGGTAACAGAGTGTTCTTTCCCACGAGTGAATCTCAATCATTTGACTATCAGTGCTTGGCGAGCTGATAAGTCACATGCACACCTTTTTCTGTGCCTGGAGAGCAGGGCGGTGGTCAGGAGGATCTTATCTGGCTGTTCCTGTTGCCTGTAAATGTTTCTGTTCATTTGCATGGGCCTGTGCTTCCTCACAAAGGCTAGCTCTGCTCCTGCATCACGCACCGCACCATTACACAGTCTAATTTCACCCTAATTGTGTTTGTAATTATCAGATTTCAATGACGGTGTTAACCCGACACCTGCACAGGCACACACGTATTCTGAATAACTTGACCTCTTCTCGGGTTGAAGCTGGGTGGAGCCACGCCAGGGGGGTTTCTCAGCTCAACAAACTCCATATACCTCAACTACATTTCATATACTAAATATATGTTGAGGTCAAATCAACCAAATGAAGAGGAAATACCTGTGTGGTTCTGCAACAGATTTATTTTTAGAATTACATACTCAAAACCAACGGCTGTGTTTCCGACTGAACTCAAATTTATAAATTCCTTCCCCCCTTTTAAGCTCCGTCTCCTCGTCTCCTCATCTCTCTCCCCGGGTGAAATACCTCTTTGTCTATTTTGTTATTAAATATTAATTAGGAATCAGTGGAGCACTTGTCTGCTAAACATTGGAACAGAAGGGCCTAGTTTGCCTCGGGCAGAACCAGGGGTGCGTTTCTCATCCTGTTTTCGACCCCCCCTTCCCCTCTCCCTCCCCCCTCCCACTCCCCATTAGTTTTATGTACTGCGACTGTGCGTGGCGCGGTGCAGCACCCTTCAGCTGAGGCCTGACATTTCAGGCACAACCACAGGGAATAGGCTGCTGATGGGAGCTCAGTCTGTGTGGGTCCGGGCTCCTTCATTAAATGAGTCGCTGTTGGATCATGTTAAATGGGGACAGACGCCGGTCGCCGCTGCGCTTTTGAAAAACCATTTCCATTTTTAGCCATCGATAAATGGAAGGCACAGGACATAAAAGCTCTCAGCCCCACAAACCCCCATGTGAAAGATTTCTGAGAAAAACCAGTGGGAGGAATTACGTGACGAGAGTGAATGCGAGCCGCTCTCTCCTCTCTCTCCTCTCTGCTATCTCAGCTTGAAAGCAGGGGGCTGGAAGCGCCTCTCTTTTTTCCCACGCTGCTGGCCTGTGCTCGGGTCGGCTTTTAGAGGGGAAACTTTGCCCAGGCTGGGCCAAGCGGCACAGAAACAAATGAGGAGTGACACTGGTGCAAAGGAGTATTCGCCAGAGCCTCGTCCAGCACAGATAACTAGGTGTTCAACCCTGAGGTTACTTCAGAACCCTTCACGTACAACCTGCTGACGAGGAGTGAGGGGTCCATGGGAAATGATTTGAGTGTGTTTATGGATGAAGGTTGAGGTATAAGAGCAGATGGTTGCTAGGTTGGTTCAGCTACACAGAGGCCTTGACTGGCATCCCTCTGTCAACCTCTAAATGTTAATGTCTTTTCAATTTAGTACTCGTAGTACATGGTGAAAACTGCTGACAATGCACCGTACTCTTTAAGCCTCTATTAATCAATACCTGTCCTTCATTTTTCAATCAATAGAATAATAATTTGTCTTTATATTTGTAAGGACTCTTTTTCTACATTCATTATTCCCATTTTTTCAATTTTTTGTTTTAATAATATACAACGTCACTCAACAGAAAATCATGACAGTCCTCTGGATAAACTAAAAACCCTTAACATGCATGTTGTGGTCACTGGTTTCAATAATTTAAGCTTTGTGTCTATTTTGTCAGTTTGACATGACAGATTGCTTTAAATACTACATTACCCATGAGCCAGAGGGAGTCTACTGATCCAGGCTGCTAAGCAGAGTGGCATTAGCATTAGCAGCAAGTAGCAGTAAGATCGTATAAGCTGTACCTATTAGCAGTTTTCTAAGCCCAGCACATGCCACATAGATGTAATTTTCCACCACAGTTCAGATTTAGCACCAGTTCAACCAGGAGAGTTGTGTGTCCATCAGCCACGGACACTGGGAATGTGAAGCTCCCACAATCTGCTCTGACACCAATGGAAACTCTGTAACCACTTCATTAATCATCCATCTTGTGGCCGCTGAGCATCTCAGTGTTTGTTTTGACACGTTAGGCCCCAGGCTGACGTTGAAAATCTACAGACGGAGGTTATCCATCACCAATAAATATAAGTTGTAGATAGAATCATTATCCAAAACGGAAAAACTGTATAATTATATTTTAAATTTTTTGGCTGAAGAATGGAGGGAGAGCAGAGCAGCTATCATTATTGGTGTTATCGCGCCGTCTAACCACTGATGAATGGAGGCAGGGCTAATTAATTACATGGCTCTAATGACTATAGGCTCATTGGGCCAATTGGGCCCCCCCAAAAAAGGGAGGGGGGGTTGTCATGGGAACAGAGACATGGGTTTTTTCATGGGTGTCGTGAATGTGGGCCGGCCCTGGTTTGCGAAGGTGGGTCGAGGAGTATTTTGAATATCAGAAATAATCGATGTGGAGCTACACAGGAGCTCTGTTATCAACTGTCAGGTTTCACTATCTCACTAATGTGTTCAGAAGAAGTCCCCGCCATAAGAGCTGACATTTCAAGCCAACCTGTTTGGATATTAATAAGGAATAATTACCCTAGCGGCCATTCCCATTCCTCATGTCGGGCCTCGGGGGATGTAGGAGTCAGGAGGAGTGGTTTTGGGAAATGCAAAGTGCTCGCCCGCCTCCAGATCTCATCCCTGCCTCTGGGGCTTGTTTTGCCCATAAATTAGTGATTAACTTTAACTGCTCCAAAACAATGAGGACTGCGCTCTAATCTGGGGAGGGGGGGGGCCTCAAGTGTGACCACGGGAAAAAGATTAGCCCGTTTTAGTTTTTTAAAAAGGCAGAATTGTATGGGGGTTGGAATCAAGGTTGTGAAAGGCCACAAATTGCACCGTGGCGTGATTATAAAAAAACGCAAAGGTTTTGTATATTTGCAGATTAGTTTCCGCCTTCTTTCCAATCACAAACACACACATTACAACAATCTCCTTTCTCTCTCCCTCAACCCCCGACTGTTTCTTTCCAAGCGAGTCTCCTGCATGTAAAGAGGGAAATCAGGATTAGGTGTTTCCTGTGAAAGCGTGCCAGCTCCTCTCAGCGTGGCGCCACAACACTTAGACACACGGCACGTTTAATGCGCGGCGTAGAACACCTTCCAGCATGACTACTGGGACCATTAAAGGGATCAATAGAGAGCCGTGGTAGCATCCTACATCAGTGTCATTATGCAGATTCTGTTTTAGGCAAGGAAAATGACAAACAAAGCTTTTTTAAATCCAGCACGGCCCACTTTAATCAGCTGTGTCTGAGGACAAGAAGGGGGGGAGGTGGGGCTTTTTAAAGGTCAAAGAATTTAAACGTACAAACACTGTGTGATGCCGCGGCCGGGTGCCTGCTGGTTAAAAGAGGCTGATGGTTTTCTGGGCTGTTTCTCGTCCGTCTCTCTCGTCTCTCGTCCCTCGTCTCTCTCTCTCTCTCTCTCTCTCTCTCTCTCTCTCTCTCTCTCTCTGCCCTGTGTCAGGGCTGAGGAGCCGTGTGCAGACTACAGGTTAACGGTGATTAAGTGCTTAAGGTCAGACCGCTAATTATCCCCCCCACCATTCCTCACCTGACAACACGGAGCTGCCATTTCCCCGGTTGTCATGCGAACGACCTCGTATTTGTTTTCATTTCTTGTCTTGATTTTTTTTTACACCCGTGACTCTTCATCGAGGCCACAGGGGAGAAACACAGAAAAACATGTCAGGGTGAAACGCATGGTTGACACCCATGAAGGAGATTCTGGAATTTACAAAAAGATTACTATAGATAATGTTCTTTAACCTTTTTAAAATATATTTTCCATTGAATTAAATATAGTAAAGTTGAAGCAGAGAGAAGAACAGTTAGAGAGAAATAAAGAAACTGTTCTCTTTTATATCTTTTTCTGATCCTCTTCATTGTGTTAATTCAAAAATTTGAATGAGTTGGTCTTTGGTACATTAGGTAGACTACCGACCACTAAAAATTAAACATGCATTAATGGAAGAACATGAAGAGTCTCATCTCCTTAAAGGCAAATGCTCAGACGCTTCACCTGGTCGGTTTCTCCCTCACACATTTTCGAGCTGCAGTTGAAAAACCTCGGTTTCAAGAAAGCTATACTATCCTCTGAATAGAACGACTGTTGCCTACTTCTGCTTGTTTTCAAGATCAATGATCTGGAGGCTTCAGAGTTTAAAATGGACCAGCAAAGCAAAAGCACTATCCTTAAAAAAATTGAACCTTGCTCCAATTCCGGAAAGTGCGAACGACGCCTGCAGAGCACAAGCGATACTTTATGCTCATCATCAATTATCACTTCCATGTGTCTATATATACGGCCCTGGTGTTGAGAGTGAGGATGAGACAGCAGCCTCCACAAAGGAGGCTCATGCTTCTTTGGCACCTTCAGAGGGCGACTTGAGCTGTCGTGGAGCCAGATTGTAATTAATGAAGCACACAGTTAGTCCCTTTTTTAATTTATTTTTTAAACTGGGCGTGTTTTGGAGGAAAGCCTTGTGAGATGAGCAAAAACGATGCAGCCGACTGGTAACCATGACGTGCTGGGCTGCAGTTTAACACCCGTGATTGGTAATAAAGTCCTCAAGATTGAAACAATTACCTCTGGTGGTAATTTAGAGCTCAGCGTTAATGCTGGTTGTGCTGGTACCGTCCTCACTCTGAGTTTCCCATTATCCAGTAGTCGCGCTTCTGTCGGGGGGATCCCCCCCCCCTTTTCCTCATGCATACGCCACGCGGGAGTGGTCCTCGGATGACAAATATGTGAATGCAGAGTGTGGAGGCCTATTTGCTAATGAGGTTTCCATGGCGGCACATTAAGACAGCCACAGTGGGGAAGTGCAGCTGTGTTGTCTCTCCACGGCTCTGACAGGGCTGTAATCTCTGGACTAACAATATCAGACACCCTGCGAAGATGTGTTAGCATTCAGAGTGGTTGAGATGTTTGTGGAGCATCGAGCCAATGGCAGCGTGCCGGGCTTAACGCTGACATTTAACCAAGCGAGAGACGAGTGAAGAGCAGGACTAAATTATCTCTCTCAGGTAACTGAGCAATTTGAAGGCAGAAATAAGAGACACGTTTAGTTCTGTGCTATCACAAAGATTAATTTAATCTTTTATATCTGTCCCCATTACCTAGGCTTCTTCCAGGGTGGTTATTATCCTCCTCTACTTATCAGTTATGGTCATAAATAAAAGCTTTTTTTTAACCAAAGGGCAGAAATTGTTATTGCAGCTGGTTTTTCCTGTTACCTCCGACTCGGTGAGCAGGATGATGAGAAACCAGAGAAGCGAGAGCTCACATCTTGATGCTGTGTACAGTACAAACACCTCTCCAACATCCCAGATGTCATTGTTTTCTATAGCAGCACTACGCCGCGATACATAATAAGCAGCGTTTTGCCTCGTTGTATTTCTCTGTAGAATTCATCTTCCGCTCCTTCTCCCTCGCCAGGAGATTTCTGGATGGATTGAGCGCTCCACCTTACCTCCTTCCTCCATTTTAAACACCCAATTTATTCCTTTCATGAGATGGATCTTGTAGATTGAATCATTTTCACAGTCGGGAGGCTCACTGTAGGCCTGAAACGAAATGAACTCCCAAATCAATTTCAAATGGGAACAACAAGTGAGCCTCTCCCCCGCATCGCTGGAATTGGTTTTGTTATTGAAAATGAAATGAAGTGTTTTGTTTTTTTTTATCCTTATTTTTAGAAGCTTTTTGTGGCAGATTACCGGCTTGTTATTTCGCCCGTGATGATTTCCACTGACTTCTGTAGGTTAATTTCAGCTGCTTTTCTGTTTTATGCCAGAAACTCCATAAAAGTGTCGGTCTGAAAGGTGGCTGTAATTTCAAACAGGTGATTTATTGTTTTTAAATGGCTCCCACCGTTTTCCACCTCACCTTTGTTGCAAGGAGTTAAGCAGCCATGAAATTGCCTGAATAATAGTGTTTAAATCCAATCTTAGTTTGTCCCGTTAGCTTTTCCCACACACACAATTCAATCAGAAGTGCTCTTTGTGTGATTGCTCTTTTTGTGCAATCACACAATGCGACAACTTCTCCTTCACGACGTGGACTCCGGGGTTTATACCAGTGGGATCGGTTCAGGTCCATAAAAGCATTAAGTGGAACAAACCTTCATTGACAGCAAGCAGCGATGCATGAGTGATTTCAGAGTTATTGAGGAACAGCCGAAAAGGAAATGTGGATCAACTAAAAATAATTTTGTATTAAGGCGATTGCTGAAATAGCAGTTGTGTAATCAGCAACAAAAATGACTTTAAAGCCTTTTTTCATTCGATCCTCCAGCACCTTTATATCTTCAAATGAATCTCAATGGAGCCACAGCATCTGATTTAGCTCCTCTGGCTAAAAGGTAAAAAACAGCCTCTGTTTTTGAGACCAATCGCTTACTTTCCTCTTCTTTCTCCTCAGGCGAGCTGGCCACCGTGATCTCCCGGTACCCTTCTCCTGCAGAGCTGGATGCTTTTGCCCAGCGGAACGCCAACAGCCCGCTGTCCATCAAAATCTTCCCCTCCGATGTACGGGTGCCGCAGCAGAAGCAGCTCAACAAAACCGTCAACGGCTTGGACACCACGGGCACCCACCGCTACAGCCCCTACCCGGGCTCAGGAGGCCTGCTGGCCGTCAAACACTCCGAGGTGGTCAGAGGTGGGGTGAAGAACTCTGAGGGCAGGAGGACTAAACATGCAAACAACCACCAGGCCTCTGTGGCACCGTACAACAATCCTCTGAATAATGGCTACGCTGTCAGACATGGGCACAAGGCCTATCATATAAGCGCATGTAAGCTCTCTGATGTGCCCATTGAGACACTCTGTTCCGGTGCAGGAATGACCTCCAGAGATCAGAGCGTGCTCCCCCGGTCAGAGCTGGCGGAGGTTCAAAGCCTGATGAGGCAGATGAGCCGAGTTCCCCACAGCCAGGCCCTGCAGCTGGGGGGGGAGGCGCGGGCCAGCCCCACCGTGCAGGCCGTGGCCGCCGTGGCACACTCGGACTCCGACTTTGTCCTGGGGGTGCCGCCCCAGAGCAGCCTGGCGTTCACGGGAGCGATGCTGCCCACGCAGAGTGCAGACATCGCCAAGGCCGGCTACCTGGAGAAAGGAGACTACGCTCTGTGGCAGCACAAGCATCCGGTTCAGCAGCAGCACCCGTCCTATCAGCAGGTAGCAGTGAGGTTGTACAGTGTGAGTCACGGTGCTCAGGGCCATCGGGCAGCTCAGGCCGGGGTTGGCCAGTCTCCTGAGTCCTGCCTCCCTTTGGCCTGCTCCTCTCAGCTGGCCTACAGGCCGCCTCCTCCCAGTGGGGGTGCCGGGCAGGAGCGACTCAGCAGCTCGTCTCTGAGCTGTGCCGCCATGCAGGGCGGGGGGGGCCGTCGGACAGTACTTCGCTCCCCTCTGGGACGGGGTCCTGGCCGCCCCGCACAGCGACTGTTATACCTCTCAGGTGCTGGCAACTGGTCCATGCACGGCCAGGCCTAGGGACATGGGCTTCTCCCACCCCCACCTCCACCCACACTGCCATCAACGCCCCCACCACCCGCAGCATCATCAGCCTCAGCTGCACCCTCCTCTCCCCCCTCACATGCAGGCCTACAGCACCGACCCGAATCTCTGCTGTGGGCTGCCTACTTCCAGCCTGTGCCACGCTGCAGTGCTCAGCAGCAGCCTGCAGTCTCTGGAGTGCCTCATCAGTGACATCCACCCCCCCCTGCATCAAAGAGCGCATGCTGGGCCGTGGGTACCAAGCCATGGGAATGCCTCAGCTGCTGGAGCACCACCAGACAGCCCACCTCCAACTCCCCGTCTACAGATAAGACGAGGCGCTGGCGCACAGCGGGGTGGGGGGTGACACACCTGACAGCGGAGGCGTGTCGGCTCAGACGCCTGAGAGAATGAGACCTGCCTTTTAACGTTGGTGCATGAACTGTACGTGGAGACGGCTTGGTGTTAGAAGCCTGAAGGTAAATGATAATCATGACTTAAGATATAGGTTTTATCTTATGGACTTTTTCTGTTATTATTTTTATATCTTAAAGGGACTCTTACCTTTGTTGCATTTGAGAATTACAGCACATTCGAATCATCCCGCCTTCCTCCAATGCCCCACCCCCTCGTTCCCATCCGCGGTGTTTTTTTGAAGAAACTTTATTTACAAGCAGATTTACAACCTACTGCCTCCGCGCACGCACGTGAGTTTTTGTTTACCAAAGCAATGGATTCGGATTCAGAAGCACCGGTACCGTCACCGCCTTGATGACGCGGGCCCGAATGCGCCACAAGAAGCAGACGAAAAAAAACCTGCATGTCCATGCAGCAAACAGACAGGTCTGTCGGCCAATAAGGTCCTTCGGTCCGAAGAATTTTATTGGTTGAAGTTTTCACTAAATATTACGAGAGTGAAATAATTGTTTGTTTTAACTCTGGTGGGTCTGTCTTGCATTTTAGAGTGTCATTACCTTATTAATACCAATTTAACCTTATCCACAAAAAGTGTAAAAATGCAACAAAGGTAAGAGTCCCTTTAAATGGCTGTTCTCCGTTTGACACTGATGCTGAGCACCCAATCACGATTCAGCCATCTTACTCTAACATGTAAACACTGTCTGTTGTTTCTCTGTCGGCCTTTACAAACATGGGAACCCTGCGGAACTGAAATAATCATTGGTACTCGTCTAGAAACACTTGAATCTGACAGTTTATGTGAATATATATCTTCCATATCTGAGAGGGAACGTTTCTTGATCATTAACTCAAATTATGTTTGTCTGTTACTTTAATGTGAATTGAGTTTTTTCAGTGTTAACAGACATGTGCTTCAGCAGTATGACGCCGGTGAACATCTTTTTTGATCATTGTGTTTGTGTCATGCAGTTATAGACAAAAGTGATGTAACTTAGCATCGGAATTATTTTTGATGTCGTCCCGCTCAGCTCAGCATATTATGGATAATCAACACTGTGGCGTTCAGGGCCGAGCAGGATTGTGCAGTTCCGTTGTGTTTTTGTTCAGATTTCTAAAAGAGGGTTGTGTTTGGATGTGACTGTTGATGTGGCAGCGCAACACGACAACTGGGAATGATGGAGTGCCATGTTGTGGAGAGCCGGCTGCCTGAATCATTCACACTCCTCTTCTTTTTTAGGGCTATATGATCTCTGACAGCGTGCCACGTGTGACTGAGGAGATCTGTGTGTGTGTGTGTGTGTGTGTGTGTGTGTGTCTGCACTGGTTCTGTAAAACTATTTATTTATGTCGGCCTGTTGAGTTCCATAGTAAACTGTCTCTATAATTATAAAGTGCAATTATTCTATATGGACATGTGAACGCTCTCCATGAAGTATGATGTTGAAATGACTACATTTTGAAATGTATGACCCCGATCCCTCATCCCCCCTGCCCCCCCTCCCCCCCCTTTGGCCTCTTCTTAATAAGGATTGTCAAGTAAATTAAATTTTCTAAACCCAGCCCAGAGTTTGTGTTATTAAATTAGATTATTTATTATCCGTCCGACGTGGAGCTGAGGAGACGGTTTGATCATATTCATGAATGATAAAAATGGTTTTAGAAAGGGAAGGAGACATTTCTCTGGTTTTATTGCAAAGGGATTTATAGCTTAACCACAGGGCATGTCTCTCTCTTTTTTTTTGGCAAGCCATAGATCTCATTTTATTAAGATCTATTTTATTTCCACCGGTCGATCCCGGGCTTTATAATAAGATGTGAGTCCGTCCTGAGCTAAAACACATTGGACTGGTTCCTTCGATAAATGATGCAAGTTGAAAGCACTAATTTTGTTACAGTGAATTATGTCGGGGGGGGGAGGGAGACGGATGGCCACCGCTCGAGGCTGAAGACACGGAATCCTTAAAAATGCAAATAAACGCAGCTGCCCTCCTTAAGATATTACGCTTGTGCATTAAAATTACATTTATTCCTGATGATAAATCCAGTAGGAAACTGCTGGTCACATTATTTAGAAGTGGCCTTGCAACTCCCCATCCACTGAATTGCTAATCTTAAACCGGTGCGCCTGCATGCACCTCTTGTGTTGCTTCATTTGTCCCGCCAAATTGGATGCTATAGCTCCAACGCAGTTTAGATCACCACAAACATAAAAACGCACGCCCACTTTAAGGAGCCCATTACCAAACCAATAACCTTCGGGGGCGTCGATAGCGGCATCAGATGCAGTGTTGTGAATAACGCTGCAATATTCAATTGATGACTACATTGTGGATAAATATTTCAGAGGGAAAAGGTCAGTGGCTTTGTCATTGAGGCTCGGCCATAAATGATTTCTCTGCCTTCAGCCCATTGTGTCCCCGGCTTGGCTCTGAGCTCTTCCGCCCTATCTATCAGTCAGGACAGGCCAGGCCACTCTTCTGATAAACCTACAGGATTACAGACATGCTGGCCTCGCTCTCGCTCTCGCTCAGAGACGATTAGCTCGGGCCCGGGCTCCTCTGGGAGAGGAACCAGAGCCACTGGGGCCTCTGGGACACTCCTCAGATAAGTAAGACTGGGCAGAGGAAGAGGTTGGTCGATTTGAGGGATTAGGAGACATGAAAAGGAGAAGGGATTTTCCTCGCTGTTGATGTTTGGTGGAGAGGGAAAAAAAAACATTTCTGTCAGCAGTCGGCCTTGGAAACATGTTCATGTTGAGGACTAAAAAGAGATTTTCACAAACCGGCTCTTACAGATGAACGAACATCAATAAAAACTGTTTTTTAAAGAGCCATTTAAAATCCAATTTGACTGAGACTGAAACTAGATTCATGTTGAACATTCTTTGATTCTGGGTTTTTATCTGTTACAGCTTCAAATCTTTGATGCAGCAGCTGCACCACTAATGTGATTAAAAGAGAAAACTAACACGAGCGAACATCGCCACCTAGAGGACATGTATTGAACAGAGTGTAGGTTGGCTTCACTGGTTCATTTAACAAATTTGATAATAGCTGAACTTATTTTGAGTATTCCTACATCAAATTTACATGTTCCTACAAATTTAGAATTCTTAATAAAAAGGTGCACATTACTTGCTTTCTCCCGAAATGATAAAGATATTTAGATGTAAAATGTTGCCGTAAAAAGAATTAAGTTTAATTTATACATAAAAAGGACACAAAACAACACACAGCATAAACAACACCAAAAACTTGAAAGAAGCAAAAGTTCAAAAGAAAAAACTAATTCCCTCTTTAAAACTGAATTACTGGCAAATTAATTAATTAATTAATTATGGGCTTCTTCTGAAAACACTTTGTATTTGTTCAGTGACACCATGAGAGCGCTGAGAACCAACTCTACAACTGCTCCCAGGTTACCGGCGGAGGTGACCCCGGAGGTGACCCCCCCCAATATTTCTGTTGGCAGTGAACACCAAAGCCAACAGAAATATTTTTTCAGAGATAACAGTGTTTACAGTCAAATAGTCTTCTCTCAAAGGAACAGGTGAAGGCCAAAACTCGACACACACATAAAAGCAACCGCCCACACAACAACACAATCCTTCATAAAGTGTGAGAGCTGCGATAACAATCCTTCAATTACTTGAAATAATGTACAAGCACAGAAATACATAACCTTCAGCTTGAATCGTCGATTGAATCCAAGGATTTTGCAGTATTGATATGTTTTTTAAGCTATAATTAATGTAATAAATACCAAACTGAATGAAAAAATTAAAACAACCCTGATAAAATCACTTCGTCTGACAGCTGGGAGAGAGCTAACAGACGAGACGGGGATTCAGGACGCTCCTCCTGCTCCTCCGGGTCCCAGTCACGTCAAACGGTGTAGTCCAGCTCTGCGTTTTGATTGGTGAACATCTCGTAGATGGCGTCTACAGTGGCGGTGTAATTCACCAGGAAGTGATGCACGTTTGCCAGACAGTCCTCCTCTTTCACTTCCTCTCCCTTCGACAGCGCCTTGAGGAAGTTGGATTTGTAGGGAGCTGCGTATAACGCCGTCTATAATGGACAAAAAACAACAAAAAAATTGGAAATAGGTTTGAATAAATACGCTCAAGACTGAGTTCCTCATTTCTAGCCTTAACGTGGATGTCTTGTCCAATCACCAACCATCCTCTTCTTACCATCTTTTGTTGATCATCCAGTTCTTAACACGCTAACAACATGAGAGAAACCCAGCCCCTCCTCCTCAGTACACCACCCAGCTCTAAATACAGGCCCCTGTTATCTCACCGCCTGCTCTCATTCAATGCCCCTCTAACAGTTCTCCTTTCACGCACGGTGGAACCCTCACAGATGATGGCTCCGCTTTTCCATCAACCTTAAAGGGCACATGTCACTCCGCTGCACATCGACCTCCACTGGCTAAACATTGGCCGCCCGAATCAAATCCGAGTCTCTAATGCTAATGCTGCAGAGCGACCCCTGGGTCTGAACCCATCTACTTGAACTCAATCACACAGGCCTGTGATCCTTCTTGGCCACTGCGTCCCTCATGGTTCAGACTGTTCTCACTTGTGCTTCCTTGATGGTGAGCAAACGCCATCAGAGCAGGGTCGTCTCTCTCTCTTTATCTTGAATTATCTCTGAAAGGCTCATATTGTCCAGGGGCACCTCTTCTCCTAACAGCCTTAATATGTAACTTTGCCAATTGTCCTTGCACTTTGTCTTCTTGGCTAGATGTATTACTTGGTTCTCACTCCAAGGTCTCCTGCTGTACTGAAGCTCGGTTGTAGGCCTACGCTTCTAAGCCAGAAAAGCCCCGGCTGCCAGTAAATACATGTAAATAAATAACCTCACAATACACTGTGTGAAAGAAAGACAATAAAAATATACTAAAATAAGGAGAAAAGATATAATCACCTTATCTGATGAACAACTGTTTCACAACGGTCAAATTCCGTCCACACTTTCCACTATATTACCCCAACTGGTAGAAAACAGTTAACACCTCAAAAGAACATTTTCCTCACACTGAAAATCTTCTGCACGATCCAGCCGTGGTATCTCTTCAGCGCCTGCTCGTAGGCTTTGGTGACATTGACCCGTATCAGGTTGGGGTTGTTCTCGTCTCTTTCTCCGTCCACTAAACTCTGCAGCAGGATCTGGATGAAACGGAGACCCCTGCAGGAGAGACCGGGTACTTCTTAGAACATGAGCCCGAGACAGCAGAGGGTTCAACTCCCTGTCTGTCACAGTTTGGGGACCGCTCACCTCTTCAGCCACATCAGAGCTAACGTTGCTCCAACTTTGGGCCACTCTGCTCCGTGGGCCTCACGCTCCACCTCCAGGATGTCCTTCAGGGTCACGTACCTGGCAGGATCCTTGAGGTAGACGGCTCGGATTTTCTGAAAGTGCACATGTATCACAAAATAAACACTTTTACTAAAAATAAGGACTTGTTTTAATGACTTAGTTTCTCAAAATCGTGAGCCAGTATTTCAGGGAAATTACTCACTAGCTCCAAATAATAACTTAGTACCTACATGTACTAAGTTTGTTACTCAGAATAAAGTCGTATTAACTCAAAACAATGACTTTTACTGAAAAACTAGCTCTTATCAATGCAAAAAGAATGCCACGATCTCAGAATAGACACTTTTAATCTAAATTGAGAATTAATTTCTCAAAATAATGAGCTAGTATGCCAGGAAAGTGACTCACTAACTCATAATAATGACTTAGTACTTATAGTAATAAGTTAGTAACTCAGGATAATGTCTTACTAACTCAAAATAATGACAAGATCTCAAAATAATGACTTTTAATCAAAATGAAGACTTAGTTTCTCAAAATCATGAGTTAGTTTTTCAGGAAAATTACTCACTAGCTCAAATATAACAACTTAGTAACTCTTAATTACGAATTAACTTTTACTGAAGCGTATTAACTCTAAAAAGTGATCTACTAACTCATAATAATGACTTATTATCTCAAAATAGCGAGTTACTAACTCATAGTTTGGAAGCATCACCTAATAGGAGCTTCAGCATTGAACCTCAGCTCACATTTCAGCTCCCCACTAGGATATGAAAACACACCAGCTCAGCAGCAGAGGCCAGAAACTGGGAGGGCTTCCAGACAGATGTGTATCTCACCGTGATATTTCCATTAATGTCAGATTTGATGACTGAAAACACTGTTGATCCCAAACAGTCTGAAAGGAGAGAGGGAGAAGTGAAATGAGAATGACTCCATGAGACGTCCCCGGCTCTCGCTTACAAATAGGAAGAAGGAGAACATGAATGTTTCAGTGTTCAACGAGTCAACAAAGAGTTCCTCTATCTGCTGAACCGAGCCCCCTATGTGCGGCTCTCCAGCAAATAGCCACCGCCCGCCCCACTCTTCGCCTTGAAGAAGAACATGTCATGAGGAACAGAGTATGAACCGTGACAGCGTCAGTGGAAGTGACTTTACGTCGCTTTGATCCACTTCAGACGAGAGGTTGTAATACTCACCGAAGAAATGCGGAAGGTGGGACACGGCCTCCAGGAACGACTTGGTGTCCACGGAGCCGTCGGGGGGCAGCTCCTTGAACTGGTTGTCCAGTAAAAGCGACATGATCCCGGGTGTGAAGCAGCGGCAGCAGCGGTGGTGCTGGTGGTGGTGGTGGTGGTAGAGAGGCGATAGCTCTCCGGCTGGAAAGAACCCGGAACTGAGCTGTTGTCAGCTGGGTGGGGGAGTAACACCAGCCCCGTAGCACACCATCCTCCAACAGGTGGAGAGTTCAACACGTCGGTGTGAAGGGAACACACACTCCACACACACACACAACACACAAAACAAAACACCACAACGAGCTGAGGTACGAGTTATACTTTATTATAGCTAAGGCAGGGAGTGTTTTCAACCACAGGGGCAGCGGCAGACTACAGGGAGTTCAATGTCAGGGCTGGAACCAGGAGTGGAGAGCAACCGAATACTGAACACTACACAATTCATCTACCCTATTAAAAAAACAAGTTTGTTAAGTTATTAGAGTCAATGTTGTCCCAAAGACCCAGTTAGTTTGTTCTGATTAATGATTCAAAGTGAAAACCAGCTGACAAACTGAAAGTAAAACATTCCTCCTCTTACAAATGACATTTTGAATTCACGAGCAATGGATTTATTATCATTGAAGTGGTTTTAAATGGACACTAGTAAGATGTTACTCTACTCTTGATCTACATTTTACATCAGCTTCACATTTCATCCTGTTAGTTATGGCCACAGTTCCATCAAACATCACATGGTCTTGCTTTTAAATTCTTCTTTGACGTTTTAAAGTTTATTAAAATGAAAATAACACTGGTTGACTTAACTTTTAAAAAACAGGAAGGAAAGTGAAAATGACTTGTGCTTAATGAAAAACACATCTCTCATCACATGACATACAAGAAAAAAAAAGAACAGGAACAAAATAAATATCTTTTTCAAAACGTACAAAAAAATACATCTGTTAGGATTCTCAGTCCTCGTGGCACGGTATCATCAGGAGTTGTACATGCAGATGTACACGCGAACAAATACTTGAGATATTTGGAAAAATAATTAATTAAAAACTAACTCCATGACTAACTCAGACTGTGAGCTGCAGCTGAGAGCTCATGAGAAGCTCATAATAGGACCTAGAGTACAGAGAAATCACTTAATACCTTTGCAATTAGCAGACGTTATTAAAGGAGCCATTTGAAAGAAACGCAGCAAATTCAGCATCAGCTCTTAATCTTTAACTCGTGTGAAGCCTAAAGCAAATATTAACCCTTATTGTCTCCGTAGGGATTAAAACCTCATGTAATATGTATGTTGCCTCAAGCTCTTGGTTAAACCTGCTGAGTAAACAGTGGTTTGGCTTTCGCAATAACAAAACATACAAAAAGCTCCTCCAGCTCCAGAGTTCTAAAAAGTTGTTCACTGAATTTGAGAGAAACGCATGTGGCTGAAGACATTTTTATATTTCAGTGGTTATAGTCAGGATGCAACTCTTTGACCCCAATAGTAACACATTTTGAAAGAGATATTCTACAGATACATTCAAACACAGGTAGCTCCTCTCGTGTGTACGGTATTCTAGTTGTCTTTCCACCCCTTGCTCAAACGCACCTGGCCGCACAACAACGAGTGACACACTGGAACCCGAGTTCTACGACGGAGGGCACATGTACGTTATCACTGATTGTAAGACATGGCCGGTACGCATATGACCACAGGCGGCGTCTGATACACCAGAGTTACAGCACCACATCGAAAGAAAACAAAGAGATCACAAGTCGTCTGGCTGAGACGTCCCAGACCTCGGGACACACGTGAGCCTTGCGAGGAGCGTCATGTTAAACAAAAGCTTATGAAAATAAACATTGATATTTTCTTAGAGGTATGACATACACTTTTATAAATATAATAGCATTTGGGTTATTTTGATAGAGAATTACATGGATACATACATCTTATATATTTGCATAATGCTATTAAAATTGATTCAAAATGGGTTTTCACACAGGCCGTCTCTGTGACACACACACACACACACAAACACGCACGCACTCACACAAACGCATACACCAGAAATATAGCTGTAACATTAGAACCCCAAAACGACTGAAACTTTACTTACACACCTTCAACCACAGCGAAGGGACTGGATGGAATTGAAGTTCACACACTCCGTACTCACATGCTGCTCAATGCACTGACACCTAACCAGTTTGCTTAATACACAAACTCACATAGAAGCAAGTGGCATCAATATTAAAGAATTAAACACTGTTGTTGCATCTTAAGGGGGAAAAAAAATAAACTGAAATGGTAACCCTAACCCTAAGTAGATTGTAAAGTAAATCTGTTCTGTTACTTGACGCCAGAACCACGACTCAAGGAGCACAACTGATGACCTCTGGTGTTTACATTAGTACAACGTAGAAAGCTCAACTGCTTGTTTAGCTGATTGTTGTATATCCACATAAACACACATTGCACTTTTGGAAATGGTGTGCTGAAATGATCCCACTGATTAATTCATATTGGAAAAAAGAAAAGCTGATTAAGCCGAAATGAGCAAAATCACTGACGAACTGTATTTCAGGCGCATTAGAAAGGTCTTTGGGTTTTTTAGTTAGTTGTTATTTTCTTTGGTTGTCACAGTGACAAGTTGCTTGGCGGCTTTGGCAATGTCATAGGCGCACTGGATGACCTGCTGAGTGACCAGCTGGATGTCCGACGGGCCCGGGCTGTGGTCGGCGGCCTTGTGGCACTCCCCGTGCAGCCGGCTGGCACTCGACGTGAGCAGACACAGAGAGCCTCGCACGGTCTCAGAGGACGGCCTCTGTTGGAAGAGGGATGATGGAGACTTGATTAAAAAAAATAAAAAATTGACAATGTCTATAAATTCACTCCTGTTGTGGTCAGTAGCCCCACGGGCAATGCAATGAAACAAAGTAATCCAATGAATTGCAAACATAAAACTAAGTAATGCAATGGCCGAGGCCTTTCATGTAGACGAGTCAGTTTAGATTACCTTGGGCCGTTTTCAAACAAACAACAAATCCTTTAATTACTTGGGGGAGGGGACGGCAATCTGCTGGTGGGAGTCGTCTTACCTTGGGAAACAGGGCAGCCATCTCCTTCACGGCCACGCAGATCTTCTCAGAGCACGGCAGAAAGCTGGTGTGGACGGGAGATAAAAAAAGTTGATCAACCGCTCATGTGTCATATTTAGAACCACGGCTGCCAAACAGCCACAGCTAACACTCCCCTGTCAAGAGCCTCAATAATGAAGCAGTGAGAACCTGCATAAGACCAGCGACATACTAGAAAGAAATACTCTCCACAACATCATATTAACACCAAGAGCTTTAACCAGATGATACACACTGTTCCTCTCCATATGTACAACAATTCTCACAGGAAATGAAGAGCAGTGATGCCTAACAGTAAAGATGCACAATATTATCACATGAATGTGTACAGGAAACCTCAGTAACCAAAGTAAGTCGCGGGGGACTCGGCAGGTCACCGGGGAACATCCTCATGTGATGTTTGTTTCCTGTCAGCTGCATTAAATGCACACAGCAGATGGAGGGTTTCTAGGACACCGGAGCAGAGGCCAGTCTACAAGGCTCAGAACCAGTGAATCAAGGTCTCTGGAACCAGAGCATTGCTGGTTTTTATGTATTAAGCGACTGACTCCATTCACCATGATAATCAGTTACCAGTTAGCCAGCTAGACTGAATGAAAACCAGCAGGGCCCTGGGCTCAGAGGATGACTATTGAAAACCACTGACCTAGAAGAAGCTGAATCAGAGATTACAGCATTTACAAAAACACCGGGCTCTGTTGATATTATCTTGGAATATACTTGATGTTTTAGACTATAATTCGTTTTTATGTTTATTAATTATACATAATCCCAAAGTACCTTTCGTGTTTAGTCTCCTGAGCAGCCCTGAGAAGCTCCTGTATGTTCTTGGTGATCTGCTCGGTCTTACAGATGACGTCCTCTGTGCACGGCAGGGTGGCGTCTTCCTCACCCTCCGCCTCGGACTCCATCGTATCAGAGGCTGAAGGAGGGCTGCTATAAGTGCAAAAGAGGAAAATGCATTTATCACTGAAATGCATTGGACTATCCAGTTTAAGAGGGGGGGAGATGTAAATTGCAGATGGTAGTCCAGTCTATAACAAGTGTGATTATATTTAAAATGATAGAAATCCCATTACCATACCATGCAGCTTGGTTGTAATTTAAAAAATGCAGCTCAATTTGAGGCTGGCTGTCACAATTCAGAGCCAAAACCAACTGATTCAATTTGTTAACGCGTACCAATAAAAAGTATCTTTTAAAAAATCTGCCCAAACTAAAATGATTACCCATGTGACTTTTAAATATGGAAGATTTTGCTACAATGATAATATAATCTGTAGCACCAGAAGCAAGAAACATTTCCCCCACTTATTTAATTTCAGACTTAATTTATTATTCCATCTCTTTGTCTCGTCTTAACAGTCATTGTCACTTTAGACCGGAGGGTAAAGAATGTTCTTAAAAAGGCCTTTACCCAATCTCCTCCAGTTCAGAGTGGTTGGGTGTTGTGTCGTTGTCACTCTCCAGCATGGTGCTCCGTCCCTCTAAACTACAGCCCTACAGAGAAATCAGGGGATTAGCATCATAATACATACAGAGTATTTAGTGTATATGATTGGCAGAGAGTTAACACAGGAGCAACTGTGAGCACAAGTCAGAATCATGCATTTCTGAAAACAAAGCCATAATCACACCTTCAGACATTTTGTTTTTGAGCAGATAAAGAGAAAAAAGAGGAAACACACAACAATGTCATTGTGATATAACAGTGCATACGGCAGGGGATGCAATTAGTAGGTGCAACGTAACGTCCTAATGTAAACAGTGTGTTCTCTTATGAGTGGTTATGGCTAATAAGCGCGTTGTGATGAGCCATTTCATTTGTCTTTCTTGGATATTGAACGCTTCGGACTGATCGTTCAAGCAGCGGCTCAGGTGGAGGTTCACCTTGGAGAGAAAGCTGGTAACTGACCGGCAGCAGAGGCACAGTGGTGCATGCAGGCACGCGATGCTGATAAAAGAGCAGTTTAAAAAGACACAGGTCAGGAGAGAGAAGACTGTGGGCTCAAGCAGGGGGGCGGTTTTCACCATCCCCTGGGGCTGCCTCTAAACCGAGGGGAACTCTGGTACTTAACCCTTCGAGATCTCTCGTCCCTCGACCAGGACAGGGAGGAAGGGAAGGTAGGGAGGGAGGACGCAGCCGTCCCCAAAGGACCCCTCCCAATCTGGAAAGGGGTCAAACCAAGTTGAGCATACTCTATCGAGATGTAATGAATGATTGAATGATTGAATGATTGAATGAACCAATGAATAACCAACACCAGCCCCAAGCCAGGCATCACTATTTTGTCTTGTGAGGACAAATCCAGCACGATCATTGGTGGCTCTGTGCTTACATTGGTTGGGAAAGGTTGTAAAACCACTCCATCCTCGTGCCTGGCTGTTTCGGCCCGGTGGGAGAAGTGCTTCGGATTAGATCCGGTCTCATACATCGACATGGCGCGACCCCCGCGGGGTGGGTGTCGACCGAGGGGCCCCTGGGCGTTTTGCTGTCCGCTGGGGGTCTGCCATCGCAGGGTTGTGTTTTCAGTCTGCAGGGTGCTCAACTGTAGAGAACAAAATATCTTTCAATGCAACTTAAGCTGGGGGGGGGCCGATCTCCTTACAAAAGCTCGGCCAGACATCAATAATAGAGTAGAAGGCAGAAAGCCTCCAGGAGAAAATAAATAATTAATTGGGGGGGTTCATCTTCATCACCTTTTGTTTTTAGTTTCCCTTCAAAGTGTTTCTCACAAGAAAAAGGTTTGTTTCTTTGACAAATGAAATGCTGACACTGTGTGTTGACAGCCACAACTGAAGTTTGACCCCACTGAGAAACTGCTGCACCAGTGGTTGCCCTTATTTACATCAGAGCTCTTTTCAAAGCAGAAGATAAGAAACATGACTTGCTGAGCTTCCTGTCAATATTATTACCTCTAACAAGGGGGTTATGTTCTGGCTCCTGTCCGTTTGTTTGATTGATTGTTGGTTGGGTTGTTTGTTTGTTTGTTTGTCAGCAGGATTACTCCAAAGCTACTAGATGGAATTTGCAAAGCTCAGTGGATGGATGATGGGACGTGGGCCAAGAAAGAAGTCATTACGTTTGGCACAGATCCCAAAAAAGGGGAGATCCACACAATTTCTTTTATTCCGGTTATAACGTTTTTTTTAAATATATTTTCACAAATTTGCCACGAATGATTCATAGATATGGATGAAAAAGAGTCGGGCACGTTCAGGGGACTGATGAGCATACAAAATATGGTGTGGCCTGATTGAATTTAAGGGGATGTTGGGCCTTGTCAGAGGTATGCTACCTACTGAGTGACATTCTAGTAATGTCTGTTATCATAAAAGGTCGACAAATATACTTATATCAGATTATATTATACAAGATATGGTAAAAAGCTGAATATTCCAAGTCTAACATAAAATAATAAATACTGTTATTGACAGAGCTTTTGTCTTTTTCATTTGTCTTAAAAAAGGCAATATTTATAAGGGAGATTTCAAAATAATTGCTGCTATGTTTGGAAATGTAATAAAGTCAATCTGTGTCAGCAGAGAAAAGCAGAGACGTTAAGGAGAAAATAAACCAGCAGGAGGCAGCACACTGTCATGTCAGTACACTGTCTCTCAGTCAAGTGTAGAGTGTAAAACATTGAGCCAGTGAGGAAAACCAAATACAAAATGCTGCCAAATTGAGAAATGAGGCTTTGTAAGCTGCCTGGGTCCAAGTGAATGAAATTAGAATGATTTAAACTGTGTGTGGCCCCCGGAGTGGGCAGTTGAATAAAAACTGCCCGCACCCTGGTTAATTGCTGAATAACCAGGATAGTTTCAAGAATGTATTCAAGTGGTGGGTGGAAAATCTTGAAAAGAATGGGGAGGCTCCTCAAAACCTTGCCAAAAAAAAATGAAAGTATGTGCAGATCTGATTTAAAACACTGGGGCTGATTGGGAAATCTCCTGGTGAGTAATATTAAGCAATAAGGAAGCTAGTAGAAGGATACTTGATTCTTAAACTTTATAACAGTTGTGGACCCAGATCATTGACATTTTGGTGAGTGCCAAGCTGATAGATCTTCTGATTCAACCACATTGAGATAGATCATAATATTCTCTGTAAAGCTGTGTTTTGTGAATAAATACTTCTGTCATCTGACTTGAGGCTCTGTATGAATCCTCCGTTTCAGATCACAAAGAACTATTACACTAAATCCTGTTTGGCTGTTAAACTGCGCAGCATAGCAGATTCCTGTGGTGATAGTTAATTATCGCCACAGGAATTCCACTCCTTCTGAAACACAGCATCCATTTTCTCTCGTGGTGTAGAATCCCTATTGAATTTTATATTTCATGTACAATTCTAGTCTTCCTGGCAACACACAGACACACATTCATAAACGTTGTGATTCCTACATAGGATATCAAATAACTTAATGTCTCTGGTAACACAAAGGAGGATTCTGCACACGCAATGCAAGACTGTTTGAGAGTCACAAAGCAGATGTGGGTGAAATGAATACAGCAATGTAATCAATAATAAGCCTTTGTAATAGAGTCACAAAAGGCATATCAGTGATAAACCCTAATGCAACTGGAAGTGAGCATTGATAATCAGAAAGGAAGTAAATATCATAAAAACTATGCAACCGAACTGTTATTATAGACTTTAAAAAGAAAATGTAAATGTACTTCCATCTGATTAAAAATTGGAAATCCCCTGCAAATACAGAAAAGTAAAAAAGTAAACGTTGATTATGAATTAGATGTGGATTCACTAACCTTGCCCTGCATCGACCGCAGCTCTTCACTGAGGTGACAGTTGACTTTGAGAAGCTGCTGTATTTTGGCCTCTGACGCAGTGAGGGCGCTCTTCACCTCCATGAACTCCTGCACTGTGATTGGTCCATCAGAGAGGTCCGATGACTCCGAGCTCTGCAGGTCATCAAGTGACATTGGACCGCATGAGTTTAACAGGAAAGCAAGATGATGTGTTTAAATATCTGAAGAAGGTGGATTCCACAAACATTAACCTTGGTCCTTCCATCGTTGCAGCTGTCCCCACAAGTGGCCTCATGTACTGGATCTTCGTCTGATGCAACACTGTCGTAATCCGGCTGGTCATTGTCCTGGCTATCACTGTTGTGGCGACTGTCTATTCCCTGAAGGATCAGCTCCACACTCTCTGAAGAAAGACCACAAGATCAAAAGATTGAGGATTAAAACAAACCCTGCTAGCTAAAGGCAGATGTCTAATTTAAAGGACAAAGGAACCAATTAAATTCTGAGCTGAATCCAGAAATCAGGACTTGCGTGTCCTTAATATACCAACAATCGTTTGTCTTTGGGTAAACACCCGGAAGAAAACAGGCTGTGATGTGGTTCTCCATAATTTGCAGAATACAAACATTTTGTGACTGCAGCTTTTCCACATTTACATCCGCACACATGGTCCACAATTGTAAAACCCAAACTAAAGTACATAGTAGGGAAATAGTCTACCTTTGGGACTGTCACAGGAATTACCCCACTGCCGCCTTTTAGCATCAGTTAGGATATCGATCACCAGGGTGGCAAATTCATGAGCACTGAACCTTGCCAGCTTTTGGCGACCCTGGAAAAAAATACAAAGTGTATCAAAACATAAAAAAGAGAACACAGGGCAGACTTCAAATTAAAGTTTGACTAAGAGGCAACACGCGTTTACCTGGTTTCTGGTAGATGAGTATTCTGGGTTGACCGGCAGAAAAGGTACAACCGTGGTGTCGGTTACAAGTGTGCTGTGGTTCTGAGTGGTCAACCACACTGAAAAAGAAGCATTATACCAGCAATTAAAACACATGTGTTACATACATGTGCTACTTACACGATTTCTGATTCTTACCGGCATCTGTTTCCCTCCTGTCGACCTCATCATAAACATCCATGGCGAGTTCTTCAAACTGATGGTTACTTAGCTATAACAAAATAAAGCAGAATACTGGCTTTAGTTTTAGAGCAACTGAAGAGTCAGTGAAAAAGAGAGATTACACTTTGGAGCCGCCAGGAAACTATTCACAAGTAGAAATGTCTCACCGACTGCAGCTTCTTCTTTGCAGCTTTTGCAAACTCCGACAAATCCAGACTGCTTTGAAGAAAAGGAAACATAAATAACTATTTTCCTGCAAACAAAAAAAAAGAAACAAAGGCAAAAGCAACAGACATACTTACTTATTTCTTATCCATCCAATGCAGCACAGGAGAAATAGAATTGTAATTATATTGTGATTGACGATCATGCGGTCTATAATATACAATTAAAAGTAAACTATATTGTATTAACTAGCCGCTAGGGGGCTGCTGGAGATGGTAGTATCACTTGGTATTGATTTCTGTACTTTACAGCATCCCAACTTTTATACATAATATGTTTCAGCTTGGATCATAGCTCTTACCTGTCTGCCATCTGAGGAATGATGAAGTGTTGCCCATTTCTGTGATCTACGACAAACCACAGGCATGATAGAGAGACATCAGCACAGATGTTTGCTCTTGAATGCCATACAGTCATGCATAATGTACATACTGTACTTACCAGGTCTTCTACCACAAAGGTAAAATGCTAACCGGTCAGTGAGTTCATACTGGATCTCCACGAGCCGTTCTGCCAGCTCCTGGTGCCCGGCTTGTCTGCACAGATTAGGAATAACAAAAAGGTCATGTTTCAGAGATACGGAGGCTGAAGAATGCCTCAGGAGAGATACCTATAACCTTGTTTACGTGTCTATGAAGGTCACAGAAAAATACAGTATGTTTCTCAATTAGGGTACAACGGTGGTTTGGTTGCTCCAAGTAATGCATAGTAATATCGAACGTATGATTACAGAAGGTCTACGTGTGTCGGCTGGCCATGATGACAGAGGGGAGGATACACCACTAAATCTCTGTTATGCCAATAAAGTATACAATTCTGACTTTGACTTCAACTTATTTGTACAATGTGACGTGACACATCACCATCAGCTCAAGTATCTTTTATTTCCCGTCTTCCTTTTTTATTTCTAAGTCTCTGTTTTTAACTTCTGAGCTGACTCAGCTGGCATACTTTATTAAAGAATCGTTCCTTCCTCTCCCGTCTCCATTAGTCATACCCTTAATGAATAAGACTGACAAAATGCCACTGGGCCTGTCCAGTGTTCATTGTAGTGCAAAGCATGCTGAATATTTTTGCCATTGCAGCCGGCCAATTTGTTATTTCCTCTTTCTAACAATGCGGTTCACCTTTCCTTTATTAACATTTAAGCAATATCCTCATTACCACGTCAGTTTATACATTGTACATATTTTACACACATCAGTTTTTTTTCCACTTGTAAAAATCACCAAAGGATATCTGTCATTTCCTGTAGCACAGTCACCAGTGAGTTGGGCTACATCTGTTTCAATTGCGCTTCAAGCTACACCACCATCTAAATCATGTTAACCACAGCAAATGTTAACACACACAGAAACATCGTTCTAGTTCATTTTAACTGGATCTTTTCTGTATAGCCAGCACTGAGCTCTGATTACAGAGCTAGAAACAAATAGGAGACAGAAGAAGCCTTTGTACTTTAACTATGAACAACAATACAACGCAAGGCCTGGAAATAATGAGTTCCATATTGTGACATGACTTGACTTAAAAGCATTATATAGTGTTGTTTAGACTGTTTAGAATGCGTATGCCATAAATAAAATGTTAAATGGAAAATGTAGACCAATTTTTACCTTGCATAATCAATGGGGGTCTTTCCACTGGAGTCCAGAGCTCCGGGATCAGCTCCATAAACTGCCAACAGCTCTGCTTGTAACACCTGACCTGCTTTTGCGGCTATGTGTAGTGGGGTGTTTCCCTTCTCCTGTGATTCCAAAAACAATGTAATGATGAAGGATTAATATAATGTCAACTTACAAAAAAAATCTTTTAGTTTAGTTTGTTCTTCTAGACTTACTGGATGGAAGAAGTTGGCCTGTGCTCCCAAAGATAAGAGCCTAAGGCAGGTTTCCAGGTTGCCAGTCCGAACACTGGAGTGTAGTTGCTGTAAAGAGACGACAGGAGGTTTGCTTTGATTTGATTGTGAACACATCGGCAAAGAACTGAGTGATATGATCCAGCAGGAAATATATATAATAAATACACATTATCTTGCTGGAAATATATTAAACAAGTACACTATCTATATCACAGTTTCACCATCTATATATATTCTCTGATAAGAGACATAAAATATACAAAAATATTACAAAAGGTGTATACGTTTAAATACAAACACAGCCATAAACTTGTTCAATATCGTTAAAACGGTTATTGACAGGAATAATACTCATATACAAAAACCTTTTCATAAATTATTTGTATTGAGTGGTAATTATGAATTCAGTACGCAAATCCAATGAAGTGTGAAATAGTGGCAGCTGTTCCAAGAGATGAGGTCAGACAGGCTGTCTAGTTACAGCAAAAGCTTGACAAGTGCCAAAAATGTGACTAGCACAATGACAAGGCAGCACTACATTTTAAGTATCGATATACAAAAAGACCATGTCACTTATGACATTACAAGAGTGCTCCGGTATCAAAGACAAAAAAACAAAAGGCACTTCCTCTGCTGTGGTCAATCATTGGAGTAACATGCGGCCTTTTTAACACATCACCATTAGGTTTACTGTTCCCTCAAAGCTTATTTGCATGTTGGGTTAGTCTTACATCACGGAAATGTTGATGAATCAAGAAGAAACAACAGATTTATTCCTCACCTTGCTGAGGTCCTTTGCGGTAACACTATCATCTTCCCGACAAGGCATTTTATGGACATACGCCAGCATTTGATATTTGGCCTTGATGAACTCGGTCTTGTTGGGACTGCAAACAACAACAACAGATGCTCATATATCAAAACTAAAAACATCTGGTCCACTATTGACGACCATATCACAGAAGCAATCATATATATTTATCTAAGAGAAACAACATAAGACACATCTTTCAAAAAAGGATGTCCTCAATACCACATTCTGGTATAACACAGGATTCTAAAGTAGACAGCTTTTAAGATTAGAGTTGCAAATTCTAAAACTCTATTCTCACTATCGTCTGAGCAACTGTCGCCATGTACAAATAGTGCAGTATTCTACAGCAACAACAAACAACAAAATGTAACTTTCTTGTTAAAGATAAAAATCCGAGTAAATTTCTAAATATCAATTGCAGAATACTTCCTTGTTTTGTGACTGAGTCAGTACAGAAGTTGAGGCAGCTGCAGAGTCTGTGTTGTCCAATTAGCAAACTCCGCACGAACATTTCATGAACCCTCAGAATAAAGAAACTGGAACGTTCCCAAAGGAATTCAGTTTGGTCCTGTTGCCTCAAGTTGAAACACAGGTTAAGTTCCTCTAAAGACTTTTCTGGTAAATGTGCTGTTATAGATGCAGTAGATAGAATAACATTCATCTCTAACGTTGTTTTTGAGATAGAGGATAGCCGCCTCCTGCTCGCTGCCCTGCGTACTCTCTGTCTGGTGACTGAATGCATCTGCTCTGGCATGGTTGTGTTTATATGTGGCTGACTATTTATCTTTACTCCATCAGCCAGACACAGTACGGTGTTTATACTTGGCAGTGGATGACTTTATAACAACTCAGCCTTATGGATATTTTATTGTCTTCTAAGGCTATGGTACATTCTGAGAGTTAGAAGCTGCATAAACGCTTTAAAAACTACTTGTGTGCATCGTCATTTTGTCAATTGACTAAATTACCAAATTGATTCCATTTGGTTGACACGATAAGGATTTTGCCCCTGTAGCATCAAAACTGATCATTCCCTCCGTCAAGTAGGTTATGTTTTCATCTGCGTTTGGTTTTTTACAGGATGGGTTTCTTTCTTTAACACTGATCCAGGGCATTTTTCTATACTTTTGTTGAATCGTAAAAACAACCGCTAAAAACCGGCATTTATAGGGGACAGATATTCACGAGTGTGTGTAATTTGGTCCAAATCCAAATATAAATCTGGATGCAGTTAATTGCAAGTTGTTTCATAAGTGCCATTCTGGTTCATTTTGTTGTGTATTTCCCGATCTGAACGTCAACAGATCAAACCTCCTCAACTTCTTCACGTCACTGTGGACTGACGGACTGGCCATGAGTCATGTCCATGGCACAGAGGGACAATTATTCATCTCAGAGTGCAAAGAAGCATGCCCAAATCAGGACTGACACTTCAAAATCCTTAAAAGCACTTACTGAACTCTGTCCTGGGGATTTGCTTTTCGCTTCCCACTCACTGAGGAGGAAGGGTCCAGAAGGCTATGCTCCCATATGGAATTAGCTCCATTGCCGTACAGCGTTTGCACCATCTACAACATGGAAACCACAAAACAGATCACATGAGTTATTATTAAATTAGCCCCAGTTCCTCACTGGTTGTGTAACATCTACATTGCACGGTACTATTATTATAAAATACTGAAGAAGCCTCTTGGATGAGAGATAAAACGTCTTCCAGAAACTCAACCAAGTCCTGTTTTTAGCACTTTCATATTACTGGATATTATAAATGATGAATGATTCTACCCATTTGCATTGTGATGTTTAGTATCTGTGTGTGTGTGAGAGAGTTGAGTCTGTGTCTCCTCACCTGTAACTGGGACGCTGGCCACGGAGAGTGGTTGAGGTGTCGGACTTGGGAGCTGTGTCGCCCCAGACCTCGATGGATGCTGCAGCACTCATCGCAGATCAACACACCTCTGTTAACAGAGGACCAGCGTGGCTCTGGATGAAGATGCGAGATGGTTTAGTTAAAAGGTTCACTGTGTAAGAATTAGGTGAGATTGAATATAAAATAATCCTAGTGATGTTTTCACTAGTGTGCGATCATCTAAACAGTATGAATTGTGGTTTTCTTTAGCCTAGAACGGGCCCTTTATATTTATATACGTTATCTTTACACCGGGAGCGGGTCCTCGCTACGGCGGCAGCCATATTTTTTCACAGTAGCCCAAACTGGACAAGCTTAACACCTTGTGAGTTTTTATGAGAACTAAAGGCTACCACAGGTTCTCCTTCATGTTTGGAAAGGGAGGGTGAGGTGAGGAGCATTCAGCTGCCACATGTAACTTCACCACTAGATGTCACTACATTCTAAACACTGATCCTTTAACGCCTCAGTGTAAATACTGATGATAAACACAACAATAAACTAAAGCATCTTGATATTTCATTAACTCAACCCGGACGACAGATACACCCCCACCAGGTTAGCTTCACCATATCCAAGACATGATCAGTCGCAGATGCAAAACAGATGTGGGTGGGTTAGCAAACTAGCTAATTGAGCTAACCCAACGTTAATTAGACAACACAGAAGATATTACAGGTTGAGAGTTGGAAGTTGTTGTGACAACACAAACGCGATAACAATCGCTCCCGCGAGAAGACATGTTAGCAAATACCACAATTAGCCACGTAGCTAGCAACCGGCTAATTAAATGCAGTGCGTTCGGTAACGTTAACCAGGCTGTTAGCTAACTGGACGTGGAGTTGTAGTCGGGGCTAGCTGTGGTTAGCCAGGCAGCTAACGATAGAAGCTAGCTGTGTGAGCCATCCCTACCCGGAGCGCTGCAATCAGCGCAGACCTCCCGGCTTCGGACTCGCTTTGACATCCCTGGACGAAGATCCTCAGAGTCCGGGCGAGGAAGGCGAATGTCTGAGCCGCGCGTTCGAACCACAGCCGGGCAGAGATGAGACAGGGTCGTCCGCCCCAGCAGATCGGATCTAACGCTCCTAGCTGAACCACAGTGTCGGGCTCCCCTCCCCTGCTGCCGAACAAAGCGGTGTCCCGTCCCAACACTCACACCGCCTCCTCGTCTGCTTCCTTCCCTGCTTCCTTGCCCCCACCCCCCTTCATACTACTTCATACTTCATACACGAGCCCACATCGTCCAACTCAACACAAACATGGACCTGATGAGAGATCACATGTGTTATGTCTTTCATAACAATAAGAAGTTGTACATTCAACTTTACTTTCAAGTCTTTTAGTTATGTAGACTACTTAAGTGCAGTTGATGTACTGACCTTGATTATTAAAATGTTCTGCTACTTTATTGTCAACTACTTTGGATCAATAAATTCTCTCTCTCTCTCTCTCTCTCTCTCTCTCTCTCTCACTCTCTCTCTATCTCTCTCTCTATCTATCTATCTATCTATCTATCTATCATAGAGTAATGTCAAAAAATGGAAGTCATGAGTGCTCCCCAAAAGTGAATCCAAAGCGTCTCTATCACCACCTGGTGGCTGGCTACAGTACAGGTCATCTATCCCACTTCCTCCACATTAACAGATGGGACGTGGTCCAAGCTTAAAAGTCAAAATACTAATTAAATAGTTTTTTTCTCAAAGATTGGAGGTAGTTATTATCAAACTGATTTTTACTCTATGACATTGAGCCACACACGATTATCTTAGAAAAAATCATGCATAAGACTAAGCTATACAACATATGAAATATTGCCAAATCTGTTCCACTTAAGCGCTGCAGTTTATTTTGTTTATATTGATGTATTTTAAATTGCATGTCTACAGTATGGTATTAACATTTAGCTTATACATTATGGCATATGCTAACAGAGCAAATAAATTGTGTCATATGCCATTTAAAGCATATACAGTACAGCATATGTTTTTTTATGTATACAGTACAGCATATGTCATATAGAGCCAATACAGTGTGGCTTATGCCATTTAGAGCATCTACAGTATGGCATATATATTCCTTCTAGAGATCATATGCCATTTATAGTATAAATATGATGCCATATGTCATTTAGAGCATATAAAGTGTATGCAATGGGCAAAAGTTGCCATGGTTAAATTTATATGAGACCACAAGCTGAGGCCTCAAAGACTTGAACCAACATGTCAGCCTTTGATACAACTCCACAGTATTCTAAAAAAAAACATAAAAAACGAGCCCAGAGCATAATTACAATATGTTATATCGTCAAAGCGGGTTGTGCGAGATCTGCAGTCAATTCAATTTAAAAAATGAAGCAAATTAGGGATGAACACCACTTTATAGTGTGTTTATTATGATTGAAGATGAATAGGACGGTTTGTTTGTTAATGTATTACTTCTGTCAGGAGTCTAATTGTGATGATTAATCTAATGAGATTTTGATTAAATTGACCACAGGCTCTTTGGGTCCAATCATCCAGGTGTTCTCCACATGAGAGGAAATAATAACCAGGCTCAGAAAATGTTCAGGAACAAATGACAAATAAACCAAAAATGAACAGTATTTACAATCTAAGGGAAATGTCTGATATCTTCAGTGAGTGTATATGTGCTGTCAGGGTTATTGTATAGGCTACTGTGACTTTAAAGGGGTGTTGGTTCACTGAGAGGTAGCAGATAGGTTTAATGAGAACACATCGCACATCTCGGCTCCTCTCCACCTCACGGACCCGCGGCTGTGCGTCCTCCTGCTCGTTTTATCTGGACATCCACCCGAGAAGCTGTGCGTGTCAGCCGCCGCATCCTGCCCCGGGGAAGCGATGGGAGGTACCGCTGTTGTTATTTTTCCCTCCTGTCGTCGTGAGCCTGTCATCCTTCATTTCCGATACAGCCTCAGCATCTGATCGGTTTAATCATGATGTTTTCTCCCGTGACAGAGGCCGAGACGCGCCAGAAACTGCTGCGCAATGTGAAGAAAGAGGTGCGATGCATTCATTTATCTTTTTTTCCTCTGATTACCTCGTTGCATGTGTGTACTTGTGCATGTGTGCGTTATCGTGTAAATGTGTGTGTGTATGCGTGCATGTGTGTGTGTGCGTGTGTATGTGTGTGTTCATGGGCTGTGAGCCACGACTACGCCACACGGGCCTGTTTATCATAAAGAAACGATCATTTATTTGACACCATAATGACGATGGATTCATGTAAGATGGCTGTGGTTCTATATCCTGGGGACTGCTGGTGTACGATGATGATGACGATGATGCTGGGGGTGATGATGACGATAATAGTGATGATGATGGTGGTGGTGGTGTTGATGATGTTCTATGGGGGGGGGGACTACCAATGCACCTGCAGGTTAATTTGCTCCCATCCATGCAAAACCAGATTATTTTTCATTTCCTGAAGTAGTGTCTCTCTCTCTCTCTCTCTCTCTCTCCCCCTCTCTCTCTCTCTGGGGTTAAACTGGCCTTTCTGTAACACACCATCTTATTCTTCACAACTTAAAGGTGTGACCTTGGCATCTCCATTATGTCTGTGCTCCATCAACCATCAAGTGCAAAACACTCCAACCAAAGCAGGGTGATGTGTTGCTCAGCGAAGAACCATTTGGATTATGAATCAGGACAGGAATTGGAAGGGAGCACACTGCAGACCCTTGCAAACCGCTCGGTGTCTCCACGACTCCCCGGGGGGAGAAAAACAGGATGTTTTATTCATTGCTGAGAAAGCCCCGGCACTCCAGGGCTCATCGTGCCCGTGCTCCCCCTCACCTGTGACTCATTGCCTATCAAACATCCATGTCTCTGGTACCAGCTCCTGCAGCAAGGAGGGGCAAGGTCCATGCGTTGAATTGGAATGATGGGCTTTGTTTTTAAATGTCCAGATCATCGTGTTTCAGGTGTTTGACAAAGCAGATGTTGCAGACAGACACATATACACTCAATATGGTTACGCTGAGTTAACTTAAAGGGGCACTCCCCAGGACTATTTCTTCTTTGAGGCTAAAAAAACATTTGACTTAAAATCATATTGTGTTTATTAACATGGAAGGGGGATTTCCTACAGTGAACAAGATCCATTGGAGGAAGTCTAAAGATTGCCACATAGACTTCTTAGGCTTCACTAGTGACGATTCTTGAGTGTTTTCTGACTTATCCTCCTCCCTACAGAAAAATGTGTTTGTTGATGGTTGCGCAGGAAGATACTGAAGGAAGGATGTTGTCTCGCTACTTCATCATTGCCTCTTGCATCACATTTGCTCTCAAGTCAGACTGACTAAGTCTTGTGTCACCATGCACCCTTCTCTCGTAGGTGAAACAAATCATGGAGGAGGCAGTGACAAGGAAGTTTGTGCATGTGGACAGCAGCCACATCATATCCTTCTGTGGTAAATGAGTTTCTCTATTAAAACGATTGTGATTTCACTGCACTCTAAGCCATTTATTACATATATATATAAACATTAGTGATATTGAGAATTTAATGGAATAATTTTGTTTTGTGCATCGTAGAGAAAACAGTTCCCTCCCTAAAATAGTTCAGTCGAGTAGTGCTAATTTCTGAGATTACAGCATAGAACATACTGTATCTGTCAGAGGTGGTCACAGTACTGGTCACACATGCACAGTACAGACTCCCGTGTTTTCATCCTCACTATGCAAAATACTCCTTTACAATCTATTCAATTCAAGCCATGTAAATCCTAACATTTTATTCTAATGTTTTCCAATGTTTTCATGTTATAAGCCATGTCTGTTTATATTTAATAGAGCGGATAAGATGGACTGCATTAAAGTAGAACACCCTTCAAAGGTGTTGATACTAACCAGGAGTGATGCATGTGTGATTCACATCCCTCATATCCTAGCAACAGTAGTCAGTGTCGGACAGATTCGAGTCTATTTCTACTTGTGCCACCTGTGCCTTCCCTGTCACCTGTTTTTTTTTGTAGAAACTATAAAGGCGTGAGGTTTTCACAGAGAGCAAATGATAGTTTGCTCATGCAAAATAAAATAAATATCTCACCTCAAATGCATGAACGGAAATGTTTAAAAAAATGTAAAAACTAAAAATTGGTGCCAAATTAATATACTGATACTCTGTGTGTTTGTGTGCAGCTGTGGTGGAGTCCTGCATGCTCCATGGGCTGAAACGTCGTATTGCAGGCCTGCTGTGCAGTAACAAGGTTGCAGCACTTTTCATGAAGGTGGCAAAAAGCTTTTCACCTGCTGAAGATCTCTGCCACAAGGTCCAGGAGCTGGAACAGATCATAGAAAACAGGTGAAATCCACATCCTGCAAATAAGAGGCCAGTGACTGTGCAGTCTTTCTCTTTTAGTCTTGTATATCTTTTCCAATTGCTTTCTACATTGCATACTAATGAGTTTCTACACAGACATCTCATCTGTCAGGTTTATTTTCTGTTTTCCAGTAAACAGAACAATTCCTCACTGAGTAACGAGCGCAGTCGGCAGTCGAAGTTTGGCAACGTCCCCCCTCAGGCGGTGAAACACCTGTGGATCCGAACGGCCCTGATGGAGAAGCTGCTGGACAAGATTATCTTGTACTTGGTAGAGAACAGCAGGTATTTGTACACATCATTAAATGTGTGGCCTCAGTACATTAACTCCTCAGGTAGTTCTATTTTGGTACTGTCACAAAAATTCCTTTTACGGATATCGCAGATGATTAAAATACTTCTCAAGTTTTATTTTTCATCCCATAATATGCAGTTATTTTACAGATCTCCTGGACAGTATTGATATGCAAACACAAAATCAGTTCTTTTTGAAATCCTAAAATTCAAAAAGACTCTCAATTTGAATTCTGCAGTGCCTTCTATGAGAGAGAAGCCATGCTGATGGATCCAACTGACGGACCAATTCTTGCATCTCTATTGGGTATTTATAAACCTCACTAATCTGCACATGGAGCGACTTCAAACCTTTACTCTGCCTTACTTGACAACATCTGTCTTACTTTAAACCAGTCCAACTTGTCTTACAGTGGGACCCTGTGCGCTGGAGTACACCAAAGTCAAGACCGCCGACCACTTCTGGACGGACCCCTCTGCTGACGAGCTGGTGCAGCGACACCGCATCCACAGCGGCCACTGTCGGCAGGAATCTCCCTCCAGACGACCTGCCCTGGTTAGACAGTGAAGAACTTCATTGATTTGCCGAAACAATAAGCTGTAAACCACTTTGTGTGTGTGATATCAGACGTGTGTAACGCTTGTGATCACATATTCCTCTGTATCAGATCCAGAAGAGACAGTCCAGCGGCAGCATGGACGACCGCCCTCTCATGTGGGTGAGGGAGTACGTTGAGTCGCTCCACCAAAACTCCAGAGCCACGCTGCTGTTTGGGAAGAACAATGTGCTGGTGCAGCCGGTGCGTGTCTTTAATTTCCTATTTAAAAAGAAAAACCATTCAAATCTAGTGTCTGCTCCAAGAGAGTGACTATTAATAGAGCATTATTCACATAATTGGGAACTTGCTGCCTCTGTTAGCTGATTTAAACTCTGGTTATATAAAGAGTGTTGCAATCAGACAAGCTGTTATATGTGTCTGCAGAGAGATGACATGGAGGCCATCCCAGGATATCTGTCTCTGCATCAAACTGCAGATGTCATGACACTGAAATGGACGCCCAATCAGCTGATGAATGGAAACGTGGGGGAGCTAGACTCAGAGAAAAGGTCTATACGACTATTAGAACCCAGTCTCATAAGAGAGAGGTCTCTCGTTTACACAGTTTACTCAATGGGTTCATATCTTTCTTTCAGTGTTTATTGGGACTACGCCATGACAATTCGTTTGGAAGAGATCGTGTATCTCCACTGTCACCAGCAAGGTACACTAACACCCCATTTTATCACCGTACCCAACGAAGGAGCTTGAAGAGTTGTTTATCCTGTTGGTCTGTGTTTATCTCTCCAGTGAACAGTGGTGGCACAGTAGTTTTGGTGAGCCAGGACGGGATCCAGAGACCCCCTCTACATTTCCCCAAGGGTGGCCACCTCCTCCAGTTCCTCACTTGCCTGGAGACCGGCCTGCTCCCTCACGGACAGCTGGACCCGCCGCTCTGGAATCAGAGGGGAAAGGTGGGCTGGGGTGAAATACTTTCTGTGCCTTACATTCTCCATTATCAGTACAGTGATGCTGTATTTCAGTGGTATTGTATGAGTCGGTGCTTTGCTAAGATGCAGCGGTCTCTCCACTCACAGGGAAAGGTTTTCCCCAAGTTGCGGAACAGGAGTCCGCACAGCTCATGTGATTCTGTCTCGGATAAGGAGGATGATGAAGCAACCGATTATGTGTTTCGAATCCTCTTTCCTGGGATCCAGATGGAGTTCAGTAAGTGTCTTCAATCTTTCCCGTTCTGCCTCCCTCAGATAATCCAATGAGTTATCATCAGAGATAACATCTGACGTTACTTTACACTCTTAACAACTTTAGTTTAGATCAATACAATTGGCTATAGGTATAGATTCAGTTAGATTCATTTATTGCTATTTTTTTGACCATTTATTGTTTTTTATTTGCTTATTATGCTGATTGCCACAATAGCTGTATTGATCGGGGGTATTATGCTGTTTAGTGGCTCTGGAGCTGATGGACCAGGGTGTGAACATGTGGCAGCCAACCCCCAGAAAGTCCTCGTGCTCCTCTTGCTCACAAAATGGCTCCTCTGATGGCTCTCTGCCTAATGGCTGCAATCAAGAAAGGTAATTATTTCCCCTTGGGCGACCTCAAATCCAGATTCTGATTATTCCACTCCACTAACTTTGCCATTTTCCACGTTTCTTCCAGGGCTTCATTAAAGCTCCTCTGTGACACCATGAAGTACCAGATAATCTCCCGTGCTTTCTATGGATGTGAGAACCAACGACTCAGGCTTTCCTTCAAAATTATGGTTCTCAGTGAAACAATCATTCTTAGTATTCAATAAGAAATGTTTATCTTTCCTCTACAGGGCTTGCATACTGCCGCCACCTGTCAACAGTCCGCACCCACCTTTCTGCTCTGGTGAACACCACCATAGTGGACCATGATGTGCCCTGTGGGGCCCAGGCCGGCCTCTCTGTGGAGGTCTGGAACAGGTTCCTCAAGGAAAGCTCTGTAAGAATAAGAATTGAGCAACAGGCCATAAAAAGTAATCATTCTTATATTAAATTGCAGTGTTAGTTGATAAATAACCATCTCCTCTTGGTCAGGCCTACGAGGAGAAGGAGATACACAGGCTTGTGTATTTTGGTGGCGTGGCCCCTTCACTACGCAAAGAGGTCTGGCCCTTCCTGTTGGGACACTACCAGTTCACCACGACGGAGAAATCCAGGCTGGAGGTATTTCTGTCAAGGTTTCGTAGTTTGTATGATGCATGAACACTGCATTGGATGTGTTGTTTATTTATTCTAAGCGTTCTCTTCCAGATCGATGAACAGATGCGGGTCATGTACGAGCAGACTATGAAGGAGTGGCAGGGCTGCGAGGCCATTGTCCGTCAGAGGGAGAGAGAGAAACACGCCGCGGCCATCGCCAGGTGTTCGTCCGGGGCCAGTGTGGAAAGGGCCCCAGTGCAGCGAGACTCCACCATCAGCACGGATGCAAGTTGGATGATTTAGTACATGAATGTGCTTCGTTGTGGAAAAAAATTCAGAACAGACCAGACACGATAGTAAACATTTTATAGTGTTCTGAATACATTTATCAATGTCTTACGCTTGTGCTGTTTGTCTCCTGTGTGTCACTGCAGTCGTCTCTAAGCAGCAGCTCAGATCAACAGAATGCCAGCTCACAGAGTGATTCCAGCAGTAGTGCACAGGTAGACATCAACATCACAACAGCTACTGTGAATCTAATAATAGAGCAACCCAGTGTTTTGTGTCTTTTAGTTCAATTATTAAATCTTATTTGGAGATAACAGGTTCAAGAGCATCTTTAACAGACATATAGACAGTTTTAAACTAGATGAAAAGTCAGAGCCACCGAATTGACTCAACCATAGGGCGACAGGATTGTGTGATTGTAATCCGATGGTAATCCATCAAATAATACATAAGGTCAGGGATCCACCAAATGAATGTGTTTTTCTTTAACCACGAATATCATACAACAGGAAAATGAATAACTTTGGCCTGCAGGTGGTGCTAGAGGAAAGGTCAGGGAAGTCTCTAGTGGCCATCCTTGGGGAACGAGCAAAATATTATGAGAATCAATCCAGATATTGTTAGAATTAGTTTTCAGTGAACTCAGTTAAAGGAGGCAGGGATGCAAAACAGTATTTTGCAATTGTATTAACGGGACTGTGACCAGATGTTCATTGTGATAAAATAGACATTCCATCTTATGCATGTTTCAAACGTCAAAGTTGTTTGTATGGGTTAATGAAACAAATTAGACCATAGGCTGCCTGGAGGGTTGGAAAGTACTGTACTTTGGAAATGTACTAATGAAAAGTATGTGATTTGTTACTAATGTACTTACTTTCTGGATTTTACTTTCTCAGTGCTGTTTGATCCTAAATCCATTGCATGTTCTTTGCTGTTCTTGGGTTGCCAGGTCTTTGAATCGGTTGAGGCAGCGGATCAGATTGAGTCTGAGCCCAGGCCTGAGGAGGGAGATGTGCAGCGCTGCAGTCCAGTGAAGGAAGACACCAACACCACTGCCGCCCCTTCACAACTTCCCTCCTTCAAAGCCTCCTCCCCAGATCCGTCAAATCCAGGTTCGGAAAACAGGCCTCTTGTCACAGAGTCAGCTGATGGATCTACAACACCACATTCCACGGCTCGAGCATCTGATGTCTTAAATGAGAATATCGAAGCTGGATCAGAGCCAGGAGCTGTTGTGGAGCCAGTTGCCAAGGACAAGGTGTCAGAGATGGAAGAGATGGAGACAGTTTCACAAAAGGAGGTTGTTGAAGACAAACAGGTCAGTGAGTCGAAAGAGACGTCTGAAGCTGAGAAAAAACCTGAAGCAGCAGAAAAAGTTTTAACAGCAAATGAGCCATCTAAAGATTTCAAAGCAATAGACCCAATTAAGAATAGAAGATCTGCACCAGAGAACACCAATGTTCTAAAGTTAGAAACGGAGATTCACAACGAATACTTCCAAGCTCCTCCACTTGGGCAGACCCTGACCTTTCAAGCACACAAGAGCAAAGACGTGGAAGTGGAGCCTTTATGTCCACCTGCAGCAGAAGTAAAGCCTGAGAGCTCTGAAACTCCTCCTGAAATATCATCACACTCGATCAAGACCACGGAGTCACAGAGAAAGGAAGCAGAGGCAACACTTTTTGACTTGGCTGAAACCAAAAAGGACAAACCAGCAGAAATTCCATTTGAGAAACCCGACTCAAATTCACCCGTCAGGCAGGTGCTGAACGCTCTACAGACGGCGTCTAGGGGGAGCCTCTCGTTAACGTCCCACTCCAGGAGGTCTCCAGACACGGCGGATTCAGACGACTCTCCCTCTGCTCTGGAAATGGAGGACATCCCTGCAGGGATAACCTGTGTGACCTCTGAGCACATTAAGTTCAGGCCTTTCCCAGGCCTCGCTGCACCCCCGATGTCTCCGGCACAACGAGAAAGGATGGCGTCCGAGGGGCAAGTCCTGGATCAGCATCTGGACACGGCTTGTAACACCAGTCCTGAGGCCACCGACCCGGGCCTTTCTGAGGAGGAGATGGACAATGTGCTGGCTGAAGCGGAGGCTGTGGAGGTGGAAGTCGATGCTAAACACGATGAATCCTCAGAAGAACAAACCTATTCTGTAAGTATTAAAATGACAACTAGACAAACCTGTACCTCTTCTTTTTGAGGATAAACCAAAAATGATTGAACTTTTATTTTTGCAGCAAGAAACTCTGGATATGTACTTGATCAACTTACATCGCATTGACAAAGATGTGAGACGCTGTGACAGAACATATTTTTACTTCACCCCTGAGAACCTGGAGAAGCTGCGTAACATCATGTGCAGGTAAATGTTGAGCCAAACTAGATACATCTCAGGTTTGTCTCAGCTGAAATAAACCCTGTGACCGTCTTCATAGTTACGTGTGGCAGCATCTGGACATAGGTTACGTCCAGGGCATGTGTGATCTGCTGGCGCCCCTGCTGGTGATTCTGGACGATGGTGAGTGAATCTTTATTCTGTCAAGGCTTTATTCTATCAGCTTTGCTAGAGCACAGTAAAGGCCAAATGAACGACTTGTTAACAGAGTTTGTGTGTGTGTGTGTGCGTTTCCCAGAGGTCATGGCATTCAGCTGCTTCACTGAAATGATGAAGAGGATGAACAATAATTTCCCTCACGGAGGAGCCATGGACTCTCACTTCGCCAACATGCGTTCTCTTATCCAGGTATAATTTAATTTACATGTATGTGCTCAGATGGATTGTCCAACAAGCTGTGGGGTGACAGTGAGGGGATTTTGTTTTTTTATACATCCAGATCCTGGACTCTGAGCTGTTTGAACTGATGCAACAGAATGGAGACTACACACACTTCTACTTCTGCTATCGCTGGTTTCTACTGGACTTTAAAAGAGGTGATGGGAAACACGGGCATCATGATATCTGCCTGAATGAATCATTACTCATTTTCCACAAAATGATGCTAAATGTAACCTGATTTATTTTCTGTTTTTTTGGCAAATAGAAATGGTGTACGATGATGTGTTCTCTGTGTGGGAAACCATTTGGGTGGCCAAACACACATCCTCCGAGCACTTTGTGCTCTTCATCGCTCTGGCGCTTGTGGAGATGTATCGAGACATCATCCTGGAGAACAACATGGACTTCACGGACATCATCAAGTTCTTCAATGGTAAGAAATACAAGGGCTATAATATATTAGGATTAGTGCCTTAAAAAAAATTACTAGAGTTTGGATAGAATCCTAAAAGATGTTGCAAATAAAAGTATCATTGCGAGTAAGACAATGTGCAGGACAGTTCTCAGTAAGGTTTGGTCCACAAATATTTTTTTGTTTTTAATCTTTTAAAAACCAAAATGATTTTCAAACTCTCTCCTCAGAAATGGCCGAGCATCACGATGTCTCCCAGGTCCTGACGATGGCCCGAGACCTGGTCCAGAAGGTGCAGACCCTCATAGAAAACAAGTGATAGTGTGACTCCCACAATTCTTTGTGCTAAATCGATTCAAGATACCGACCCAACCACATAGTTCTCTAATCAAGAGGAAAGGAATCAGTGTAAATCTAAGTGCTGAAAAAAATTTGAATTGGTCGTTAATACTGCTCTTTGTTGTAAAACAACTCATCTGCACTTGCTCCTCTCCACAATCAGGAAATGCAAGTGTTGCCAGTACATCTCTTTTGCAAGTGTTGTTGTTCACCTAGTCAGTGGATTGACCCTTGTTGAAACTGCTTCAGGATTGTTCTTTACTTTGCCTTAAACTAAGCCATTTTTTTCAGGGATACAGCGACCAAATTCTCCACTGCGTTGCCCTTCTCCCGTTTAGTTCTAACAGCCATATACGTTTACAATTTGTGATACACTTGAATATGTTTCCAGTGATATCATCTGACGTTGTGAGACGGTTTGGTTGTGTGTACAGTAGAGATGCTACAGACGAAGGTACTAGGTTGTGTTCAAGTGCAATGTGAAGTCACTGGTTTGTCTCTGAGCACCACCAACACTCACTGGCCTTTCTGAGGCTTTTTTCTGACACAAGCTGGCAGGATATCAAGACTGAAACTGTAAACTGTGCACAGCGATTTCACATGTTTTGCATATGGAGTTGCATCATTTCCTCTGCTCCTTATGCTGTGTGCTGCCTCGATAATGGTCCTTCAACCTTTGCTACCTATCCTAGCTTTTAATTCTGTGAAGACAAACGTTTCTCCAGAATCAACACAAGTGGTCAATGCAGATGTTCAGTATCTTTCTTCTGCTGGACTAACAGCATTTCACTCGGGCTGGAGAATTCAGCTTTAACACCAGGACAGATCAGTGCAGACCGGTTGTGCTTCCTTGCAGCTTCCTGAGAGTGGTTGATTCTGAGCTGGTGGCGTGCAGTGAAGGCAGCGTGCTTCCTTTTCACTTCCGCTAAAGAGTTTCATAGCCTCTGTCTTGCCCTGCAGATCTGCTTCGCCTCGTATATCTAGTTCCTTGCCCGAACTGACAAAAGGTTTTAGGATAGCTGTGGAAATATTCTGGAGTAATTGTGCACTTTCTCTGCACTATTACCTCGAGATCTCCTTCTTCAAACCGATTCAAAGATAAACTCCTTCCTGCTCCACTTTGGCCACTTGTCACGCTCCCTCAGTTACATTTCTTGTCCGCCTTTCGATTAATCATTTGAGAAGGCCGTCAAGTTGTCGCTGCTCTATTGGATCTGAAGCAGTGCATTCTCAGCTTGAGTGGACAAACCAACGCACACACCAGAGTTTCTATGCAGGCGTCCAGCACCTGCTTGTTCTTCAGGTCCCCACAGCCTTGTAAAGCACCTGAAGTGTTTACATTTCAAGGGTCAGTTCGGTGAAAGCTAATCAGTGGTATGTAGCTATGGATATTATCTTTGTTGAGTGTGTGTAAATTTAAGATATAAATCTGCAGCACCCCAACTAATCCTTCCTTTCAAATGTAGACAGTTTTTTATTTTACATATAATGGCAACAAGCCTTTATATTGTGACAGGTTTTCTTTGGTAGAGAGCAATCCCAGGGAAATCCACGTGAAGTCAATCTGATGGAAGGATTTGTTAAAGTCTCAGCAGACGGTCAACAACTGTCTCCATGTGTTGACACAGAACATTTGTTTTAACGCTGCCGCTCACATTTGCAAAGTAGCCAAAACACGCCGACGTGGTTCATGTGGCTTCGAGTCCAGTGCTTTGATATCACCGCTAACGTGTCTCCATACGATCTCCAGAAACATGCCTGAGTATTGCTGTTTGTGTATTGCTGTGTTTGTTGTTTCAGAGGATTTATTGTGTGTTGAAAAGAAAAGGAATTTATTGTACAAAAAAAGATAAGCTAGTACATATTTATTAAATGCAATACAATGTCTGTACAGTATCTGGGCTTTATCTGAAGAGAATGAAAAAGAAGATAATAGTAAACATTCAAAATAAATATTTTTATTTAATTTTTTTCTGTCTTCTCAAATGGTCACCTGGTATAATTGATTTATTGTGTATTAAAAATATTATATTTTGCATCTCATGTGCCTTGTGTCTATTTCTAGGGTGACAGAAAGTTACACACTTCAAACTCTCTCAATAACAGGGATAGATAAGAATACAAGTTCCTCTAGGCATAGGGTGGACTACATTTAATTTATTTGTTCCTACAAAATATCTTGGAATTAGCCAGTCATTTCTGTTTCTCTAATCTATCTGCACACAGGCCCCTTTTCTTTCTAATGTGAGTTCAATGGAAGACATGGAAATCAAAGGGTTCAAATATTTTGTGTAGAAAATTCCCCATTTTATCTCTCACCACAGCTCTGAAAGATTTTCGGGGGATCACAAAGGGAGAATTGTTCTCTCTACGTCTGCGTTGGTTTTTCTGCAGCTTCCTCCCACAGTCCAGACATGCTGCATAGGTTAATTGGAGTCTCTGAATGTGGGTATGAATGATCTCTGTTGGCCCTATGTTAGTCCGTAACCCTACCCAGGGTTGGCCATTATTGGAGAAATAATCATTACAAATATTTCTTCATGAAAATTGAAATACCACAGGTGAATTAAAGTTGCATCAGGAAGAAATGAAAGAATGAAAACAATCACAGTAAAAGTTTGCATTTTATTGGTAAAGAAAAAAACCATCTGAGATGGATACAAATTTAAGTCCACCTCCGTCAGCGGTTCACACTTCATTTAAAAAAAGAAACTGACAAGTGAGGCTCACAGTTAACGTGTCACTGGTCCAACAGGCGAACTGAGGGGGATATTGATCAGCTTCACAGGTTTGTAGTTTGGCAAAAAAAAACTTTAAAATTCAAGCTGCAGAATTGTCACACACACAAAGAGTTTTAAGAAAACAATACAAACTTTAGAATGATAGCTGCAGAACTGTGCAATTTAATTTGGGTGATACAACATTTCTTCTTCGCAGTGGTTCCTGACAGTTTCACCATCAGAAACTTCCAATGTTATACAATTACCTCTTATCTCACCAAGTCGATAAATCCGCTTCCACAAAACCGTTTGTTTTTAAAATAAATGGGAAAATGTATTTTAAGGCTGTGGGAAGGAGCATGATGTTCAGGGGATCCTGACTGTGGAATGTATGTAGCAAGAGGTAACATTGGGGAATCCTATGAAGAGGACTGGGGTAAAAAAAAATAAAAGAATTACAAAATACGTTTCCCCAATTCCTAAGGTAAATGGCGTGTCTTTCTACCGATAGTGACGTGGTGGGGGGCTATGGTGCTGTGGAGGGTGCCTCCGGGGGGGTGGACTATGGCGCGCCATGGCGTGGCGTGGAGGCGACTGGTAGCGTGGAGGAGGAGATCCACGGCTGTTGTAGGGGGATGAATAGCGACCTCTGGATCTGGAGCGGGAACGGGAGCGACTCCAGTTGGGAGTGCCCCTCTCCCCCCTCTCTCCTCGCTCCGCCCTCTCTCCTCTCTCCCCCCTCTCCTCAAAGACACGGATGTAAGTAGTTTCACCCTATAAAAGGAATTTTAAAAAGGACATTTGTTTCTTTAACCATCTATAAGTAAAAAGGACAAATAAATCTCATCATTTATTTAGCCGGAACTTACTTGATGTGAACGGAACTCGGTCCGATCCAGTCTGCGCAAAGCATACTCCATGTCCTCCCTGCGGAGGAACTCCACGACCCCCTCTCCGTCTCGCTGCACATCAGCAAAACAAACATCGCCTGCCTCGCGCATGTGATCCTTCAGATCCTGCCAACTCCCACTTGGTGGTAACCCTGACAGCAGAAAAACAAACATGTGATAGGGAGTTGGGAACAAGAACTTGTTATAATTTACATGCCATTTGAAAAACCATGCTAATCATTGCACTGACAAGTTTAATATTTTGCATAAAGCATGAACCCTTTAAGCTAAACCACACCTTTTATTAAGTCATAGGCACGGATATGTAAAAGCTAGACCTAAATTCTCTGAGAATTGTAGTTTTCTTAACTCCCAAAGTGCTTACGGAAAATACCGGTAAATATGTTTCCCTATGCAATGTTAAACCCAAAGTTAATGTCAAAACCAAAAGTTGGAAATGCTTAGTGGACAATCACTTTAACTACCAATAGGAGATTATTAATTTTACTTGTGTAACTCTCTATGTGTACAAGTCTAAACACTATAGCAATCAATATTCACATGATTATGTGTATGGTAGTGCAGATTAAATTTTTCTGTAAAATGTTCAGAAAACCCCAAAGTGTTTGCATGGACTCTCACTGTGTTGTACTTCCTAACTATGAAATCGTTTTATTTGTGTGGTTCGTCTTATACAAAGAGTCCCATTTTTCTAGCTGGTATAAACATGCTTGTATACATATATTAATGTAGTACATTAAAAAATCATTTATCATAAAGAATGACAAAATGTCACCTACCAGTCATTAAAGTTGGTGTTTGGGATTATGCAGCCAACATGATTGGTTTCGAGTTACTGTTTTGTTTTTCATGACTTAAGGAGCTGACTTGACCTCATCCACTTAGTCCTTTTTGATTTCCAGTCCGCCATGAGAGAGAACTATATCTACCTAGGACTCCGGAGATCCTTTACTAGTCCTCTTGTCCTCCATCCGCCACAAGAGATAGAAACATATTTGCCTATGACTCCTGATGTCCTCTACTAGTCCCCTTGTCCTCCAATCCGCCACAAGAGATAGAAACACATCTGCCTATGACTCCTGATGTCCTCTACTAGTCCTCTTGTCCTCCAATCCGCCACAAGAGATAGAAAGAAACATATCTGCCTATGCCTCATGATGTCATCTACTAGTCCCCTTGTCCTCCAATCCGCCATGAGATAGAGAAAGATATCTGCTTATGATTCATGATGTCCTCTACTAGTCCCTTTGTCCTCCAATCCGCCATGAGATAGAGAGAGAGAAACATATCTGCCTATGACTCATGATGTCATCTACTAGTTTCCTTGTCCTCCAATCCGCCATAGAGAAAGAAATGTTTATGCCTACGACTCATGACGTCCTTTTACTAGTCCCTTTGTCCTCCAATCCGCCAGAAGACAGAAAGAGAGAAACATTTGTCTATGACTCATGATGTCCTCTAATAGTCCCCTTTGTCCTCAAATCCGCCATTGAGAGAGAGAGAGAGAAAAACATGTCTGCCTATGACTTAAGTCCACCTCCTACCAGTGTCTTTGACTTCCAGGTTGCAGTGAGAGAGATAGATAATATCTGGCTATGACTCATGACGTCCACCTACCAGTCACTATGACGCGGAATTCGGATCTTCGAGTTGGGGGTCCAAACCTTCCCCTAGGTGCTCCTTCTGCTCCTCCACCTCTTCCTCCTCCTCCTCCTCCTCTTCCTCCACCACCACCACCATCTCCTCCTCCCATGGGACCAAATTTAGCACCAGTAGAGCGGGGATACTCAACACGCAGTTTGGAGTCTCCATACCCATATCCATTCCTTCCATAGACGGCATCATCCGCGTCCCTATGAGAAGAGAGCAAAGAACCCCTTACCATACGCCTGTTTGACTAGTGGACATTGACCTGGAATTGCCATTTCCATCCATTCCCTGCTGGCAGTCAGTGGAGATGATATCATATCACAAAGATTAAGGTATGATGAAAAGGGAATGTGATTCGACTCGGCAAAGACCATCCTCAAAACTCACCGTGGGTCTTCGAATCGGACGAAGGCAAAGGGGATAGTGCCTCTATTGTTCTTCAATTCAACATCGCGGATTTTTCCATATTTGTAGAAGAGATCCTCGATGTCTCTCTCCTGCACATCCACAGGGAAGGTTCCCCACATAGATCCGGCCATCCGACATGGTGGTTGATTTGAGTGGCACTGCTGACACAGAATGGGGGCACCTGCGGACTTTAAGATCACTTCTTGTTTTCACAATGAGCTGTGGAGGTGGTCCTGATCCTAATCCTAGTCCCAATCCAACACTTAGTCCATCCACATCAAATGTCTTAATTTAGATTAAAGTACAACTCTAAAGCAGAGATGCTGCCATTATAGTCGTAAAGGATTAACCCAAGAGAAACGGCACAGGACCTTGGATCCAAATCTGAAAACTTTAAAAACACAGGGTAATGATTGTCCAGCATCCACTGAGAAATAATCACAGTATCATTCTGATAAAAAATTAGCATGTGGAAAAACACACATTGCCTCAATCTGCATATGTATGTGTTGCAAAAAATGTGTAGATGGGTGACAAATTAAATGGATTTCAAACTATTCCTATTTTAAGTCTAAGTGCCATCTTGTTTTTTGGAGGCATCTACATTTGACACTGATTTCGATTGACCTGGTTGGGTTTCGGTCTATCTTTAAAATTACAACTGTCTGACAGGCATAATCTGCTCATTTGTTTGGATATATCCTTAATTTGTCACCAGTGTATTTCAACTAAAATCTCACATTTACCAGGATTTACCAAGGTAAAGTGCAGCACCAAGCACAACAATGTTAAGTGAAATGGAGAGAAAGGGCTAGAAAGGTTACACATCTGAAAACGAACATTTAGAAGTTAACAGTTACATTAGAAGTAGCATTTCGGACCCTCGGCATAAAAACTAGGATGACTGGAGAAACCAGTTTTATAAATAACCCGAGTGGTCGCCCAGTGGCATATCATTGACTTGTAGAGAGAGAGAGAGAGAGAGAGCGAGAGAGAGAGAGAGGGTAAACCGGCCAAACCTGATCGCTCTCTGTCTGCAAACCACTCACATCCACAGGTTACTGATTCACCTCGTTGTTAAAGTTAGATCCTGGGCCACACATTCGTTTTAACACTTGTTTTACGACGGGACATGATGGTAGCATTTCAAAAAATTCATTCCTAGGCCAGCATTAACCACCATCGGCTATTTCGAAAGAATTAATCGGTTTTTTTTAAAAACACACTGTATTGTACAACTTTCAAAACCACGCTACAGTGAATGTGGTAACCGTGAGATTGAGGTCGACGCCTGCTGCTGAAGATGAAACGATCCGTTATGCGCACCAGCCATGACGGTTTCACTTCGGTGTCTTTGTTAATCACGTCCGTTCAGCTAGTCGCGCTATGGAGCGTCTGTTTCGGGCTGAAACGCACGAATATTCCTCACGCTCCACGATATGCGTGGTTGGAAAATGGAAGTGGAAAACATGCAGATATTAACACTTTAATAGAAAATGTGCTGTTACCTTTCAGAAGCAAGTGAATTCGCCCGTTTGTGTAGATTTATTGCTGCCGACTAGCGCGCTGTGCTAGCGTCATTTAGCAACAAGCGGCCCGGTGTCTTCTTCTACTTCCGATTTCAGGGACACCATCCGGCTGGTGAAGTCTCTGCTGCCCCCAGTGGGTTAAGGAAGAGTATTACCCAGTAGTAACCATAGACTGTATACACGGTATTAGTGCTGTGTATAAAAACTGTATATATTACTGTATATAAAATGCAACACAGTGAAGAGCGTATGTTTTCTCTGAATTGAAAGATCGTGGATCGCACATTTACTTATGTTGTCTCTTGTTATCAACACAGCTCTTCTCTATAGAACCAAGAAGCAAACTCAATCTCTTAATGTAACCATCAGGGCCAGTTTATAACCTTTATATATTTATACAACTTAAATATTTACAGCTTTATCACGTAGAAATCATAATTGGGCCTGTGAAATAAATGACTTCCCCACAAGGATGTTGAGCTTATTCGTCCATAATCCAAATTATTACAATTAAAGCAAGAAAATGATCACAGCCGTGTACCATTCTGGACTGTGATCCACATGTATTTACTCGCAGCTCAGCTGTATTCAAAATCACATTTGACTATACTCCTACTATAAAGATAATAGCTGTAATAATCTATCTATCTATCTGTCTGTCTGTCTGTCTGTCTGTCTGTCTGTCTGTCTGTCTGTCTGTCCGTCCGTCCGTCCGTCCGTCCGTCCGTCCGTCCGTCCGTCTGTCTGTCTGTCTGTCTGTCTGTCTGTCTATCTATCTATCTATCTATCTATCTATCTATCTATCTATCTATCTATCTATCTATCTATCTATCTATCTATCTATCTATCTAACTACCTGTATCTATCTTAATGTTTGATATATACAGTCAACAAATATTCCCGCGTGACATAAGGGATGAGGCTACGCCCCCCGGCCTGAGGTGCTTTTTAAGTACGGAAACTTTACAGCACGTGCATCATCCGAGCCATTCAGAGGTAACACCGACCCGCGGCGGGTCACCGAGGTCTGTGGACTGTCTTAAAAAAGAAAAACATGTCGTACGCTAAGTTGGTGTCTGCGCTCGTCAGGGGGAACTCGGGAAAACTGCGCGTCTCGAGCGGAAGATGTCGATCGACGGCGGCGTCCACGAAGAGCCGGGAGGAGAAGGAGCCGGGCGGCTGCGCTGTGGTGGAGGCGCAGCCCGTGGAGCTCATCTCTCAGACCCGGAGCGCCAAGGACGCACCGCTCAGCAGAGTCCACATCGACTTCGACAACACCAAAGAAGCGTACGAGAGTAAAGGCAACGCCGAGCTGATCCGGAGTCTGGTGGTTTTCAAGCTCTGCACTGTGGACCTGCTGGTGGAGAAGAACAAAGAGGTGAGGAAGTTTTCACCCCAGGTTCTGATCCACTGCCACGGCAGGAACCATCCAAACCCCCTAGGTCGTCTGGAGCAAGATCTTAGTTCTTTAAAATCAGTGACATTTCTGTTAGTTAACATCTATTATTAAATCAAATAATCAATTTATAGACACTCTTTAATTATTAGTTTTTATTCTCTATGTAACTTTATTTCTCTTTAAATGCTTACATGTATTGGCTTATGTTGCTTTTACAATTAGTCATGGTGCCCTTTATATTTTATGTCAAGCACTTTGAAAATCTCGCCGTGCCTCTCATCTTATGTCCTTGTTGTTGTTGTTGTTTTCCTCGTGTTGTCAGTTGATCGATCTGAGCAGGAAGGTGCTGGGTCAGTGGCTGTTCGAGAAGGTGATGAAGATGACCTTCTACGGCCAGTTTGTGGCAGGGGAGGACCACGAGTCCATCAAACCTTTAATCCAGAAGAACCAGGCCTTCGGGGTGGGGGCCGTCCTGGACTACAGTGTCGAGGAGGACCTGACCCAGGAGGAGGCGGTCAAGAAGGAAATGGAGTGAGTCTACTGTTTACATCCGAGCGTGACAACAACAGGGCCTTTGTCCTCGCCCTCACTGTGGCTCAGGGAACGCTGCAAAAGGTTTCTGTGGGTCTCTAAACCAAGAGCAGCTCTGATATATAACAAATGTGAGGCACACCAGGGGCTGTAATGAGTTGCGTAAGAGTTTCAGGTTTCAACAGGCGTAACAAGACTGTAAAGTCCTGTCCCAGCCCCTGATCTCCAGGAAGAGGCCATTAAAATAGAGCCCCCTTCCCCCCCATGTCTGCTTGTAGAATTTGCTGCAAATTGAGGGTGACAATTGCCGGAATTACAAAAAAAGTAGCAGTGAATAGATTTGTACTGAGCCAAAAGGCCAGTGTGTGGGAAATATATATAATAGATGCCTCGGTAGTCATTTTGCCCTTGCCCCTCTTAGTACAAAAGCATTAAAGGTGTAGGGAATGTGCTGTAAACGTGTTATTCACTTTGCACAACATACATCTCTGGTCTCAGGTCCAACCCCCTTTAGCTTAATGAAAACATTTCATTGAGTTATAATGTGAATCCATAGCAACTTATTCTTATCTAATCGCTGTAGGTCTGACTTCTGATGTGGCTCTTATCTAACTCATGAGTCAGGTGATCCATAGTAGTTTTCCTCCACATCAACACACCTATCAAAATCCAATGTGTTTGTCTAATGTGTGGTTGCAAAACAGTGTTCGTCCTCTATTGGTCGGCTGGGACAAACCCATCTCCTCTGATTGGTCAAGCCTGGTTGTTTCTTGGGGAGGCTGCCAGCCTTTTAGACCAATGTGTGGATCCCTTCAAAGGGCCCTCGCTCACGCACACACACACACACACACATATGGACGTGTTGTGTAACAACCTGCAGAGGAAATGAGCTTATTTTGGGGATTATGTTACGAGGCACGAACATACGCATGCTGAAATACATCCAAGCACTTTTTAAAATATATACTGGATCCAATTAGCTCGAGCCTCTTGGAATCGGCAGACGCTAAAGGTTCTGATCTCCATGGAGAAGGCGACCCACCAAACGTGTTTGTTCACAGATACTTCACTCGTGTTACAACAGGTCCAGAAATTAGGTCATCGTATTTGCATTAAAATGGGCTCGGCTAGACTGGTTTAAATAACTTGCGAAATAAATGTATTATTATTTGATGAACGTTAAGGCTTTCCTGTTTATAGAAAGTGTATTTTTGTCTTAAGTAAAGACAATAAAATCAATTTTCCATTTGTGTCTTGTCTGAAAAAGTAAAGTTGCATAAGGTGGAGGAAATCATAATAATTTCTTTACTCTTTCCTTCTTTTACAGTTCATGTGTTTCTGAAGCAGAGAAAGAAAGTCCAGGTGTGTTGAACTTTTATTTGTATACAATGTAATACACCATATTACTAACATGCAAGTAAAGGCCGTGTTAACAAGAAGACCGAGGTACTCTCACTGCTCTGTGGCCTGGTCTTGTTATTCAAGTGGCAGCACTGGTATGTCTCCGTTATGTGCTCATGTGGTCAGGCCTGGATAGTGCTGGTTATAACTGGATCTCGTGGGGTCTGAAATGTTCTGCCCTGCTGGTACAGTAAGAGGAAACTTTTGTTTGCGTGACAGGGTAGAAATGTGAGGCTCCGGTTCATCACTCCCAGGGGACTTCATCGGCCTTATTTATAAATCTTATATCACAATAAAAATATTTCCCTAATACCTTGTAATGTTACTGGCAGTTGAATCGGTGCCATACAGGGATTACAGCAGTGGTACTATATTATTTATGAGGAGTCACATGTTTAGACAACTACCTCAGGTTATTTTCAGGACTGCTGACAGCTGAAGGAATAATCAAGAAAATGTGAAAGTTCCCCTTAACCACATTTGCTAATGATACATAGTAGCAGAATTAAATACATTTACTGCGGGATTTAAATAATTCTGTTTAGATTTATTATGTAACTACTAAGTGTTACTACCATTGGTACTGACTAACTACTGTTGATAACTGTAATACTAATGTATTCTGTCTTTAGAGTTTCTAAATATGAATGAATATGGTTCTTAAAAAAAAGGGAAACTTCCAGTGAGCTCCAGATTAATAAATCAAAACAAAATTCGTATTTGTCTTTTTCCGGTGTGTCTAATGTTTTGTTTTTCTCCGGACTTCAGGGGCTGCTCATTGTGAGAAGAAATACAAAGCTCATCGACAGTTCGGTGACAGGCGCGGGGGGGTCACCAGTGCTCGTACCTACTTCTACGCGGATGAGGCCAAGTGTGACAACCAGATGGAGACGTTCATCAAATGCATCAAAGCCTCCGGTGAGTAGGAAGGATCCTGTACAAGCGATTAAGAAACTAAATGTTACTAGTTAGATGAAGCTTGTTGTTGTGTAGTCACTTTACAAACTGCATTGGGAACAAAATAGGTAAATGATCCATAGTTGAGTTAAACAACATCAAATGTGTGTAGAATTATGACTGACATAATAAAGTTTGTTATCAATTTAAGGTGGAGCCTCTGTCGATGGATTTTCTGCCATCAAACTAACTGCTCTGGGACGTCCACAGTTCCTTGTAAGTCATATCTTCATGTGTCTACCATGTTAACCACAGATGTTAGATAAGGTCACGACTCCCTTTATTAGGCAACAACAGTGATTCCGGATGTTACACTAATAAATCCTGCGTATTGGCTCCAGGTCTTCATAATGAGGATATAAAACATCTATAAACCGTTATGGTTTTAAGCCAATGCCAAAAGATAAGCACGGTCATAGATTAACTTTACTATGTACAAACCTTACGGGACATGACTAATATTAAAGGACACTGGCTAATGGAAAACAGTATTTACTGTGTCAGATTCCCGCCTCAGTGTTCATCACAATATGGTTCAGGTGAAGCAGTATGAGATACATGTTAATGTGTTGTTCTGTGTTTGAGCAGCTCCAGTTCTCTGAAGTCCTGGTCCAATGGAGAAACTTCTTCAACTTCCTCGCTGCTCAACAAGGAAAATCTGAAATGATGCTTTCGGAACAAAAGCTGGAGCTTGACCAACTCAAGGTGAGTTTCATCTTCCCCAAAGTCTAAAGAGGGTCCATGTAGGCTCATGGATTACTGCTGCCACGCTTGTTTCCTGAATGCACTTTACCTGTTTTAATCTTACGACTTTTAGAGCCCTATCACCCAATTCATGTGAAATATTTCTCTTGAAGGTAAATTTGACTCAGATGGGTGCTGGAGCCAAGGATGACATAGAGAACTGGTTTACTGGAGAGAAGCTGGGGTTGTCAGGGTAAGATAGTCGCTTATTGCAACAATGATAACAACAACACACATTCATAGATTTTTATTATGTACTTTAAATACGCAAGAGGCTGAGTTCCTAAGTTGTTAACGCACAGTTAAATCAGTAGGAAAACCGAACGTGTTTGAACTAATCACACACAAACAAGTATCAACAGGCCTGTGGTTTAATCTTTACACAGAAACTATCTCCAATTAATCCGCAATAATATTATTCTGAGGGCATTTGATTTAAAGCACTTTCTTTTCTAACATGTTGTTTTCAGAACAATTGATCTGCTTGACTGGAACAGTTTAATAAATGACACAACTAAGATCTCCAATCTGCTCATGGTGCCAAATATTGAGGTGAGACTTTCTGGTTCCAAGAATTCAGACTTGTAGTAGCTCGAACTTTTTTACAGTCAGAGCTCTCCACAAAAAAAGTATATGCTAAAGAGACATTTCTCCAGGAGTGATGAGAATTACATGTCAGACTTTTGCACCTTATAGATATATATATATTTATTTTGATTGTGAGGGAAGCATAAGCCAAATGATTGTCTATTTTGTGTGGTGGTTGTGCAGACAGGCCAGCAGGAGCCGTTGTTGAAGACGTTCACAGACGAGGAAGAGCGACAGATGAAGAGAATGCTGCAGAGGGTGGACGTTCTGGCCAAGGTGAGGAAACCAAAACAAGACGAAGAAACAGCCATATTATATTCAAATGCCCTTTTCGTGTATTGTGATTGGTGGATTTCTCTTCTGCACATTGATGAGTGTAACATGCAGCCAGTCATTAAAACTGTAATGGACGTAAATTCACCTTGTGTGCTCCAGCATGCTGTGGAGAACGGGGTGAGGCTGATGGTGGACGCCGAGCAGACGTACTTCCAGCCGGCTATTAGTCGACTGACCCTGGAGATGCAGAGGAGATTCAACAAAGAAAAGCCAATCATTTTCAACACCTACCAGTGTTACCTCAAGGTGAGGGAACAATTTACTCATGACGGCGCATTGTGACAGTTTCCACACTAATTATTTAAAGCTGCAATTTTATCTCAACCAAAACGTATCCAGAGCTGGGTGATGATCTCTCATATTCTCTTGTGAGTGTGTGTATTTGAACAACTCAATGCTTATAGGACGCCTATGACAATGTGACTGTGGATGTGGAGCTGTCACGGAGGGAGGGCTGGTTCTTCGGTGCCAAGCTGGTGCGTGGAGCCTACATGTACCAAGAGAGGGCCAGGGCCGAGGAGATCGGCTACGAGGACCCGATCAACCCGGACTATGAGGCCACCAACAGGATGTATCACAAGTGAGCGCTGAGTTATATTGTTAGGGCCACATGTGGAGCGGTTAGGTAACGACTGAACTCTAAACATCTGCCTCGCTGTTTTTGCAGGTGTTTGGAATACTTGCTGGAGGAGATCGAGCACAACAGGAAGGCCAACGTCATGGTCGCAACGCACAACGAGGACACGGTGAAATTCACCCTCCAAATGTACGTCCAGTCTCAGGCCTGCATGAAGATTTACTAAGTCCAGATTTGGTTTAAACATACACAGCCTCATTCATCAAGGATTACTCCCAGTGGTTTAAACCAAAGCTCTGGATATTTCTCTGAGCAAAAGGTCGTCTATGTCAACTCTCCAGAGCAACTAAACGATTTGCCGCACGAGTGGACAAACACGGCACGGCAGCTGCCCTTATGTAACCTGGTGGACTTTCTGTTTTTGTTTTCAGGATGAATGAGATGGGCCTTTCCCCCACTGAGAATAAAGTTTACTTTGGACAGCTGCTGGGGATGTGTGACCAGATCAGCTTCCCACTAGGTATGTTGTGCGCACTGACATGGTGAGGTACCAGTTAAACCCTACAGCGGGTTCCAAAAGTCGTGGCCCCCTGACGTGTGCACTCAGACGTCAGCTTTTCAATACTCAGGTGGTCATTGACCTTAGAGAAACGATCTAACATATCTTAGGCACAGATATGTTTGCTGCAGCCGGGATGCACGCTATCAAGATAAACACATCACCAACCAATATTGTCTGAGAGATAATTGGCATCGCTCTGTACTTTCATTGTATAACGGAGCATGACACAATAGTCAGACTCAATGTTTTTGTCTCTGAGTTGAAACCAGGTTGTTCATGGAACACTGATAAAACTAAGACACTCATCCTCATGTAAAAAGAAGTTAATGCTGTAACAGGCCTAATCCCTTTTCCACTTAGCGTAACAGAAAATGCCACTTTGACCTTGTCATATCACTTGATATCTAATCTCAAAAGGCAAATTTTGGATATGATCAGTTATCTTAACGCAATATTTATTCACTTTTCCCACCAACTTGCAGTTATATATCTACTATAACTCTATAAGCAGCTCTAAGGTTAATGAATATATTCTGAAAACTGGTAATTTTATATTGTATTTCTGCTACTTCTGTATTTAAAAGCTGTTATCAGACTTTACATACAAAGTCACAACATGCAAACACACTCATGGTGGAGATAATGGCCCCTGTTTTTAATAATGGTCTCTTCTCTCTTCTTCAATAAAAACAGGTCAGGCAGGTTTCCCCGTCTACAAGTATGTTCCATATGGCCCAGTCAACGAGGTCATTCCCTATCTGTCCCGCCGCGCTCAGGAGAACCGCGGCTTCATGAAGGGATCGCAGAGGGAGCGCAGCCTGCTGTGGAAGGAGCTGAAACGCAGGCTGCTGTGTGGCCAGATTTTCTACACGCCTGTCTACTGAGTTACAGCACCGCAACATGCTAACAGGGGTAGATCCCTGTAAACATTCCAGCGTCTGAACTGAGCTGAACCCCCACCTGATAGCTGCTCTGTGTAGAGGAAGATTAGTGTCCCTCGTGTGCCTGTTAGGGTTCGAGGTATTGAAGAATGTTTTTCGCTTGTGATGGGATGTATTTTGAGGTTATTTAATAACCAAGAAGTGGTTGATATTTCAGCACCAGTTTATTTTAGTTAAACCCGGCAACTGTGATCCTCAGATTCAATCTGCAAAAGACTAAAACCTGCTTTTGTTGATGGACCTTTGTAAACATTTATCCTCATAACAAGGAATTATCGAGTAGAGGTTAAGAAAATTATATTGTATGTTTCCCAGATATAGCCTATTTGTGTATATTTATAAGTGCTTTGACTATGAAAGACACTTTGTATGTTATGTTCATTTTATTTGTCATAGTTTCCACTCAAAGTGCCTTATGATGGTTGTCATGAGATTAACTGAACGCAATCAGCTGCTGTACAACTTGTCGTCACTGTACACTCCTCCAGCAGGATTGTTAATTATTTTAGCATGTTTATTGCTGGTATTATATGTAAATGTGTTAACATTTGACGATTACTGTAATCCACAGGGGTTTTAATGATATAAAAATGGTTTGAATGTATTTTCATGTCTTGTTTTAATTCATAACAGCATATCAACAAGAAGAAAATCTGTTTTTCACACATGACTTATATCAATGCAAAGGATAGATGATCTGTAAACTGTGGATTTTTGCATAAAAGTCAACCATCTCTTCTCTCCTGACGTGTCCTCGGAAGGTTTGTTTGAATCAGTCTGCTTCTGATTAAATTCCGTTTACTCTCTACTGAGCAGAAATCTGTCTGCTCAGTTTTCCCTGAAATCAAGAACCTCTTCTCCTCATCATATGCTGAGGACAAATCTCCAAAGCCGCAACAAACAACTTATTTTGTTTGCTCCGACCTGTTCCAAAAACAAGCTGTGAGTCATGCTGTGATTACACCTGCCCTGTTGCATAAGCTGCAGTTTATTATTGTAGAGAAAGCGATTTTTTGGACTGGTTGTGTCAGTGTCTCGGGTTTCGATGCTGTCTGTGGCTTTTCAGTCATCTGTGAGTGGTGACGCCCGGGGGATTGAAAGAACGAGCTATAACATGTAAAACTATAATATACACAGGGTGAATTCAAAAAAGTTGATCTCCTTGAATGGAGTTGGTTCTCACTGCAGCTGGAGGATAATTAAGAAAATGCTGTTGCTTGTATTTACAGCAGTGTTTATGAAATCCTCATCTGACACTCATTCATATGTATGTAAATAGCCTTGTTGTCATGTTGTCACTGACAACGGTCAATAAACGAGCTGCCTTTACGCGCCTGGAGGGGAGATGGTTAAATAAGAGGTCTGGGAACCTGTTTTTAATGCAGAGAGACATTTTAACTTAGACTTCCTGCTCTTTAAATCTGATCTACAGACCGACGTTACTCGTGGGGCCTGATACCAGCAGTGACAGACGATAGGAATCATATGAATTGAATAGTGCACGAATAGGGTGCAGCACCCTGTTACAAGCCGTTACCATTAATATCATTTTGAAGCTACTATTTTAAGGTAAATTGTTTTTTCTATCCCTCATCAATGAATAACGACAAAGTTGTGTGTATTTTTGTTTTTCATCAATTTTGTTAGGCTACATACACACAGATTCACATATATTAAGCCTGTAGTCAGGTAATTCTCAATTACCTGACTGAATTATAATTGTAATTGTAAAATATTTGACAATAAAATACAGTTATTGTGAACAAAAACTTGTTTTATTTAACTCTTGTTGAGAATATTTCAAGTCCCAAACAAAACTGACATGTAAACAAAGGTTATGTTTGTTTGTTTGGCATTTACACACACAAGTTACACAACATGACTACTGATATTACAAGACCTTATATATTCACCTCCCTCCTGTGTCCTACTGATAGATCTGATTATCCTCTGTGATGTATTCTGAGGTCAGTGACATCAATAACTACGTCACACACGAAGCTGGTTGGCTGCCAATCCCAAATCGATGAGACCGACTGAATCAGACACGAATGATTCAGCTGCAGCCAAAGTCAACAGCAGCTGCGTCCAAGTGTCTGGAGACTGAAAAAAAACATCAACCGCCAGCCCCCAAAACACAGCACGCAGCTGGGAGGAGCCAGGCAGACCCCTCTGGGTGTGTACATTTACATCTATCCATATATCTATAAAGGTAATAACTTGTGCACAGAACATCAAAAGAGTTCTCATTTGGAGGAGCAGTGCGTGTTAGATCTTACAATAGACCATTGATCCTTCACAGTGAAACCATAAAAACAAATGTATTTGATTGTGTATGTGTATGTATGTATATGTGTATGTATCTATGTATATGTGTACATTTATTTATATATGTGTGTATATACTGTATGTATATGTTTATATATGTATATGTGTATATATGCATATGTGTATATATGTATATTTATATGTGTATGTGCGTATGTATGTATGTATGTTTCTATCTATCTATCTATCTATCTATCTATCTATCTATCTATCTATCTATCTATCTATCTATCTATCTATCTATCTATCTATCTATCTATCTATCTATCTATCTATCTATCTATCTATCTATCTATCTATCTATCTATCTATCTATCTATCTATCTATCTATCTATCTATCTATCTTTCTATCTCTTTAAATTGATGGACCATCATCCAATATGCAATACATGTGCGTCGGCCAATATTATCTTACAGTTATAGTCATATTTATCTTTCTCCAAAACTAACAAAACCAGAACTTCAATTTAAATCCTATTAAAACGACTTACTAAAGCAGTTTATATTTAGATTTAGAGGTCTACTTGATGTTTGTATAGCTGATTAAATACATTTTGGGTTAGGGTCTATTAAAACAGTTATGTGGAGTTGAGCCTTCCAGCAGTCTCCCATCAGACTGAACAATCTAGTTTCCCGGCCCTGTGGGAGGAGAGCTCGGATCCTTCCTCAGTCTTCGCAGCCAATGAGACCGGACCTTCAGACACTCTGCAGAATTCTGGACAACAAAGGGCTCTCCTGTACCAAAGGACTGCTCATGCTGTCCTCTGCAGGTGAGGAACGCTCCTCTCCTCTTTCTCCCACAGGTGCATTGCTCTTTCGTTCTGTCATTGTCTCACCATGTCATATATATTTTGGTTAGTTTTGATGTTTTGATATTGAGTTATACAGAATTGTTATTCCGGGCCAAATGTATTTTTTGTCGGCTTTAAACTAATTGATTCCTTTAGTCATCCACCGCAACCACTGTACGAGACAAATGGAGATGATGATAAGAAGTCCCAGCTGGTATTCTCAGGGACATATCTTTCAATATGATATTATTTCTATACAATGCCTCTCTGAGAACGTTCAAGAACGACTGAGCCATTTTCTTTTTAGTTTTCTGTTGTCTCCCAGTGTGAACACGGTGCTATTTTAACTTGGGCTTGTACCTTAACTGTGCCTGGAGCAGTTCTACCACCGTAAGCATGTTTACAGTGTAAACATGGGGGTTGTGTGTTCTATGTGATGGAAAGTCAGCAGTTTACTCTAATATATCCTTTATAGAGTTTATGATATCGATTTGGACCTCTCCTGTTGAGCAATGCTGTAGGTTACATTCAATATAAAGCAAATGCTTAATATTTACTATGTAGGGAGGCTATAGGGAGTCATTTGTGACCCTTTTTGTGAGAATGGCTGCAGGGCATTTGAGACGATACTGCTCATTGGTTATATGAGAGCAGCAACACAACAAAATGTAGACAGGTGTGTTTCACAGCAACACTGGTGTTTTCTCTGTAAAGTTTTCCTCCATAATATTGATTTCATTTTCAGGTTTTAACCATGTTTGGCATCAGAGGACGAAGGGTGATTCTCTGGGTTTTCCTGACCAAGATCATGCTGCTGCTCTACTGCTTGAAAAAACCCAACCAAGTGAAGATAAGGTAAATATCTCAAAAGCAAAGATTTATTACCTCTGACAAAGAGGTCGTGTTTAAGAATGAATGTGTTTGTTTGCTTGTCTGTTTGTCGTAAGAAAAACATAATTTTTTTAATTTTCTGGGAAATATTCATCGATCTTGGTGAAAAAAACCATGGACTGTTGGGCCTTGGTGGAGGTATGTGCTCTATTCCCTTTACTTTATGCCTGTGCTTTATTTACAGGGACAACCCAGAAGGAACGTGTCCACACAGCATGGCCAAAATATTAAAGGCAAATGTGACCAGGCCCTCTCAACGAAGCAAAGCCAAGTCAGACGAGTGCCACCCTTCAGTCAACATCATGTTCATGAAGACCCATAAAACTGCCAGTAGCACCATGCTCAACATCCTCTTCAGATTTGGAGAAAAGCACAAGCTCAAGTTTGCCTTCCCCGATGGACGCAATGACTTCCTCTACCCATCGCCTTTCCAGTGCTCCCAGGTGAAGGGCTACAGGCCTGGAGATTGTTTCAACATCGTCTGCAACCACATGCGTTTTGAGCCCCGAGAAGTATCCAAGCTTCTGCCTCCGGATGCTGCCTACATCACCATCTTACGAGACCCGGTGGATCTCTTCGAGTCGTCCTTCCACTATTATCACAGGGCGGTTCCTCTCACATGGAGAATCCCCGGGGAGAACAAGCTGGTGGAGTTTCTGAAGAATCCTCAGGCTTTCTACAGCCCGGAAGCCTACAACTCATACTACCTTAAAAACCTGCTCTTCTTTGACTTTGGTCTTGATAACAACGTTGAAGCTAATGATCCTAGTGTGATGAGGGGTATTCATTACCTATCCAAACATTTACATTTGGTCCTCATAGCGGAATACTTTGAGGAGTCTCTTATCCTGTTGAAGCATAAGCTGTGTTGGAGCACAGAGGACATTTTATATTTTAAGCTCAACTCTCGCAAGAGTTCATCGGTATCTAAACTGAGCGCTGAGTTCAGAGCCAAAGCGTTGGAGTGGAACGGTGCTGACTGGAGACTCTATCAGCACTTCAATGCCACCTTCTGGACCAGAGTTGAGTCCTTTGGGAGGGAGAGAATGAAACAGGAGGTGGATGAGCTGAGGAGGAGAAATGCAGAGATGGAGGCTATTTGTATCGAGGGAGGGAATCCAGTCGAAGCCCGGAACATCCAGGACAGTCGCTTCCTGCCCTGGCAGCCAGTCGGAGAGTCTTCCATCCTGGGGTACAACATGAAGAATGATATCGATCCCGAACTCAGGACACAGTGTGAGAAAATGCTCACACCTGAGATCCAGTACCTGTCAGACCTGGGTGTGAGTCTGTGGCTCACTCGACTATGGGGTTGGGTAAAAGATACTTTTTTAAATTTTCACTGGAACTGACACATTTATAACTAAAATACAGTGAACATGCGACATGTACATATGATTCCTATTGTAACAAATGTTTTCCTGTTATTCAAGTACAGTTTGCAAGTTTTCTCCTGAATGGTACCTCCATGTTAGTTATCACCTCCCATGCCCTCAATCAACAGCTACTGACCCTCAACCGCTTCTCCCCTTTCATTTGTCTATTTCGAAATTGTGCATTATTTTGAAACGTACCTCTTTGTTGTTCACTGCACGTCTAAATGTTGCTGACTTGAGTATATATAGTTCATATCATATAACTTACTGTTTTTTTGCATTAATGATGGAAATGTAATGTTGAGCCAACATTGAGAATAGGGTGTGACTGCTACCACCTAGCCCTTGGCTGTTTGCTGTGTAGAAGTGTTAGTGTGCCATGTAAAAGCCTTAGACTTTATAGGAGTTGTTTGTGTTGCATTAGATTAGTTGTGGCCTAGCTTGAGCCTGTTGCTGTGGTTATTATGGCATCATTGTTTACAGTATAAGTGGTTACATAAAAAGCAAAAAACTAAAATTCATGTATGAAATATTCAGTTTGGCTGCTTTCCATAAAACCATACCTCAATAAAAGTGTCAAATTAAAAAATCATATGTCTGAAGGAACTAGACAATTACGTATAAGACTGCTGACGTAAGCGCTCTACTGATTTTACTGTGTATGTGGATCTTTTGATAGTTGCATAGGCATTAATGTGACCACACATATGAAAATACTAGTCATATTAAATTTTAAAAAGACTAAATCGTATCACTATACACACCAACCGGTGGACTTAGACATGCAGGCCATGGTTGATAAAACAAATCAAAACAATCTGTACCGTAATACATGTTTAATTTAATCATTTACAATTTGAAAGATGAACAGACATGACACACAACAACTGGGATGGAGGGGGGGGGTCAGGAACCATTGCTCCAGCTTCGTGATGGTCTGGACAGTGGATCAGCTCCCTCGGCTCCTCTGGTCGCCAGCCCTGAGCTCACTGTCCATGTCGACTGCTGATGCATGCCGGTGTGAAGTCCAGGAAGAATGGATGATGGGAAGTGTGACAACAGCAGCACGTCAGCCTCAGATGACCCCGGGGCCGCGTCCTTATTCCTCCTCCTTCGCCTCGTAGTTGTGCTTGATGTGTTTCCATAGTTTCTACAGTAAAAACACAGATTTGATGAGGTTAGCTCCTTGACAACACGTTTTAGAAACGTACCGAGGCTGAGTTTACAGACACTGGAAGGACGCAGGGCTAGGCTAACAAACGAGCTAACTTAGCTAACAGCCCGGCCGCGTCGCCCTCTGTTTACAAGGTCAGAATAGAACCGGCTTTAAGATCCCTCCGGAGCCACTCACCCCGCTATTCATCTGCTCGAAGATCGCGTCACCGCCTTGGTCGAATAGTCGCTCGAAGAAAACCGCTCCAACCATGATGGTTACAGCGAAAGTGGACGTTCTCCTGAAGAGCAGGTTGTAGACGTTCTTAGCAAGCGCCATGACGGATGAGAGAGTGCGCAAGACCGGAAGTCCGCGCTCTGTACTTCCGCTCCGAGGACAGGAAGTGCCCAGGAGACGTAAATAAAGATCCTGCAGGGACGCAGCGGGATTTTACATGTTCTTTGCTTTAAAGAGGAAAGATAAAACCGCAGAGGAGGACATCACAGCTTCATTAATGGTACGAGATCTAAGCTGTTTAAATTTAGCGTTTATTTGACTGGTTGTCACCACGTGAGCTGAACAATCAGACTGTTTATCATCGCTACGCACAGATATTCAGCGATGTTAGTGTTTGTCAAACTGTGAATTGTGTCAGATCACTTGTTTACACGATCAGTGTGTTTCTATAAAAACTTCATGCTGGCAGATTCAAGGCTGAAACACACTGAAAACAGGACGTCTTATATACAGGGGTTTTCAAAATAAAAGGCAGGAACAAACCAGGAGATGGCAGCAAACGACCGTCAAACCAATACTCTCCATATAAATGTACCTTTTATATACGGTTGTGTAGATTATTAGATTGGTTATGTATTCTAGGTCAGACTGGATTGGTTGAGGGTTTGTGCTTCCCATTTTTAATTTTCTGCTTTTACGGCAGATCTGCATTCAAATTGTTTTGATTCAGGGAATTGTGATGAGGATTTTTTAAATTTTATCAACAGTTCAAGCTTCCAGAGAAAAACATTTATAGATCAAGTGATTATGATAAAAATATGTTTGTTGCAGGCCTCTCTTACTTAAACATTGAAGCATAGATTTCAATCAGAGAGCTTATTTGTATGGCAACATTAGCATTTAAGTGTAATACTGGATATTATGAAATCTCATCTCAAGTGTTTACACGAGCAAGGTTACTCTCTCTCCATGTGTTGGCAGCAGCTACGGTGTCTAAAGCTGTTTTGTTTCTGCTTTATGTGTTTCAGAGGTTTAAAAGGTGACATTGTGGTTGGAACACAGAACCTGCACCATGGGGAGGAGATACTACTGTGACTACTGCGACAGGTCCTTTCAGGACAACATGCACAACAGGAAGAAACACCTGAATGGAGTCCAGCATCACAGATCTAAAAAGGCCTGGTATGATCATTTCAGAGGTGAGACCTGTGTTTGTTTTGTTTTCATGAAATTACCCAAGATGTTATCTTCTGTTGGTTTTGTGTACAGAATCACTGTGAAAGGATTACTATCTAAACCAAGTAATGAGAATGTGTTTCACGATGCCAATTCACACCTGTTCCCTTCACAGTGTAGGGTTAGATAAACAGCATGGACACGCTAATATTGTGGTTTTTTTACAGACTCGGCAGCCATTCTGAATGACGAGCAAGCAAAGAAACCGTGTAGGAAGTTTCTCCAAAGAGGTAAAAAAAACTGTTGAATCAAACATTTATGCTATAACCAAACTATTGTATGAAATGCATGTTTATAAACATCATAACATCCTGAGTTTCTTTTTTTTTAGGAATTTGTGATTTTGGGCCAAGCTGCAGGTTTTCTCACATGTCCGAAGAGGATCTGTATAACCTAAAAAGACACGTGGAAGGTAAGCTGTAACCGAAGGATAGTGACGTCTACCTTGTGTGGGAAATAGATTATGATTACCGGAAATGATGCTAAGATTTATCTCTTTTTTTTATACTTATAGTTATTTATAATAAAGATCATAGCTAAACTGTTAAATTCAAGCCTCCTCATCAGCCCATTGGATCTAAATCAGTGTGCAAATAACTCCATTTTGCGGGGGGGTGAAAATTGTTCCTGTCTTTTAGATGAGAGACAGCACAGAGAGGATTCTCTGGACAGGAGGAAGAAGGGCCGAAGTATAGAAGAATGGCTCTCAAGGAGGGAGAAGAGGCGAGGTGCCCTCGGAAGCAAAGGGTAATCCTCCTCTTCTCGGTTTCAGAACTTGGTCATACCCGTTTTACATGATTAATGGTTATTCCTGTTGATGAAGTATTCATCTGCTCAATTATTTATATTTTGCAGAGATCTAAAAGATAAGGAAGACAGTGAAGAGGAGCAATCAGAAAGTGACATACCTCCAGAGCTCTTCTCCATTCCCGACCTTCCACCATCACTTATTCCACCTCCTCGGGGCGGATGGAAAGTCAAAGTGAACACCGAATGGGGTTGATGATTAAAAGTTTGTATTTGCATAAAACTTTTTCCTTCTCTTTGTACAAAATCGGAGACTAGATGTTTCCATGGAGCTATCTTTAAAACAAGGCTCCTCTCTGGGGTAACAACTGATGCCCTGAGAGGAAAGCAGGATCACTAAGCAGATGGAAATTTATTTTTTGTTTTATTTTAACTCTTCTTAATCCTGTGTTGTGTCACTGGGGGAATAGCAGATTTCATGACCTCATTCTTTAAACTAGCAATGGGAAATTATAAGATTCAACCCCGTAAAGCTTCTTGTTGATACGTTTTTGCAACAAGCCTCATGCAGATATGTTCGATTTTTTATGACATTGACCTTTCAAAACATTGTTTTTCTGTATTCCTCTTATCTGTGGTTGTGCTGAGATGTTAACACTGTTTCTACATCCATTACCCAATACAGTGTTGAAAACAGAATCCTCATTAAAACGTGTTTTTGTGTGTGACATACAATTTTGTCAATACTGTGTCTCATTCTGCTGCTACTTAAAGGTACCATGTGATGCACTATAAAGCAGTAGGTTGACTTGTATAAGCTCTATAAATGGAAGTGGGAAAATATTACACAAGTTTTTACATTAGTTAACCAAAAACATGCACTAATTTACGGAGTCAGAAACTATTAAATGCTTAAGCTGCAGTCATGCCAAACAGCTATACGGCCATTTTGGCTCAATAGCCGAGTGTCCATGGAATCAGATAACAGCTTTGTAAAACCTCACTGTTGCAAATATTCCTGCGTACATTTATAAACAACACATACACAAAGTATTTCTACAGCTGCAAAAACTTTATTACACATCCACAAACTTGAATTCATGAGAATGTTTCTTGTTCACACATTCAGATGCGCGAGTGGGTTTTATTTTTTACATGCACACAAAAGGTGATATACAACAAATATTTTTTTGAACATTATTTCAGAAGCTCAAAATATGTCTGACTCTTATTTAGCTTATTGGAATTCACATTCTTCCTCCTTTTCATTGACATTTGCAACTCTTCCTCCAAATACTTCATACACATACGATTCGGTTTAGTAATCCCACTGCATAATATGTTACAGTTCAAAAATACATTTAACATTAGATAACAATTCAGGATTTTTATTAAATGTGTTTGGCATCTTTCTAAAATCTGCTAAAGTTAATATCAGACAGGGGGTGGGAATGCAGGTTTTAATTCTGATGAAAAAGGCACACAGATATCGAACAGTTTAAATCAAATAAACTAAGACAACCATCAACAGAGTCACTCATTAAAACACTAACACATAATAGGACACAATATCTGCTTATATGTCTTGAGACAAGATTTGACACAATAAATATATTTTATATTTGCACAAACCCACACCTTATTATGTGATATGTTCACATGGAGAGGTAATGTGATTGAATATGTATGTTATACATAAACAGCTACTATGAGATCAAATATCAGTTTTATTGCCACTGTCTCATCTTGCGGTCGAGCTTCGATAAACTTCAAGATAAAAAATATAGCATTTAGTAAAACTCGTCTAATTTGACAAATATTTGTAAAAGAAAACATTCAGAAAAATGAATCTTAACAAATCAGAAAAATGCATGTAAGAGCATGGGCTTAATACACACATGGACTGGTATTTGAAGGTCCAGTTAAACTGGAAATGATACATCAGAAACCTGATATTTTTGTATATTATATATGGATATAGTTTGTTTTTTTATAAAACATTATGCTTACATTCATAATAAAATCACTTAGATTCAACGTTTCACTTTTCCAAGTAAGAAAATATAACCATGTTATACTTAAAACAATATGTTGTTTTGGTGTTCCACGTAAAAGCCGGAAAACAACATTCTCATGATATGTTAAATTATCATTCACAGCATACTGCAGAGTGTTGAGTATTTGTTGGCACGTCCACAAAATTCGACATTTACTGGAAAATGTCATATTCTGAGAATATTTCTTGCGATGCCCACTATACAAATTGCATAATTATTTGAATACGTACATCTGAATTCAAGATTGGACCTCACACACATAGAACACACATTTAGTTCAGGTTTAATTGTTCATGCAGGTGCGTTGTGTGAAGTAACTAGTCTGCTATTAATATTACAGTTTAATTTGAACCCTACGCTTGTTATGATTGGTTTTTACTCACTGCAGCTTGTCCAGGCTACACAGCATTGTTTTTTTTTAGAAAACTGTCACATCCTTAGACTTACGCCACAGGATTTGTCTGCAGAACGGCTGACTGGAGAACACAGCATGTGGTCGAGGGTCGTAGTCTCTTTTCAGCAGTTTTTTAATTCATGGGTTCTTTGTACTTGGGGCAATGCACTTTTCTTCTTTTGATGCTTTTGCTTCTTTACATCAATATAAGCTTTGCAAAATGTTCTTTTACTAAAGTGACAAATCAGTGCAATCTGACAGATTTGTGTGATGTTTAGGACTACACATGTGTAGTCCTAAAGCTGTATATAACTACACTACATGCACTTTATCCTTGACAAGCTAGTGGCTCTGTGAGAACTCGGCTATAACAGATTACATTGACAATGCTAACATGCTGATGTTTATCAGGTATAAGCATTGTATAAGCACAAAAGACAAAGTACAGTTATGGGAATGTTTTTTTTGGTTGCACCGGTATTTAGTCACAGTTTTGGACAAATTCAAATAAAAAAAAATACACACACACACATGCTTGTACTTTTATCTTAGTGAGGACCCTCATTGGCATAATGCATTCCCTAACCCCTTACCAACTAAATGCTTGTGTGTGGGAGGTGGCCACAATTTCTAGGGTTGAAGGTTCTAACTCAACCTCCTCACAAAGATATCTGTACAAGTACACACACACACACACACGCTCACAAAATATAGCAACACAAAAAAAAGAGACACACTGCATTGTGTTTTAAGCAAGTGATTTAAAACAACAACATGTGTCCCATCGCTACCTTTGTATTGCTTTAGCACTGTAACTGTTATTAGGCGCATTCCAAATCGCATTGAGCTCTAATCCCTAACATTGATTGTTTTTGAGATATTAGACACAGCACGCAGCTATCACTACAGCACATACTGTACATGGACGTGTTCTACAGTCTGCTTCACTATCTAATTCACTATGAACATCAGAGATTTGAGTCTCACTGCTTAAGGGTACTAACCAGCCCTTGAAATGTGTTTCTTTTTTTTGTTTCACCATGTTGTGGTCACACAGAATCACTGCATGACATCAAGTAATCCGTTGTGGAGAGAAGCTGTTGCAGCGTCGTTGCGGCCGTTGAAAACACTGAAACAAAACCAATAACAGAAATGTATTTGGGTTAACATTCGCTTTTTCAGTCCAACCTTATTGAAATCAGCGGCACATTCACTTCATCCCCCTGCGGAGCATCTGATTGGCTGCGATGAGCATAACGCTGATGATGAAAGCGATGGCGAAGGCACAAATCAGGCTTTTGCGCACACACGTGTGTTTTTCCTGTTGCGTTGGGCTCGCTGTGGAGAAAAAGAATGTAGAAAATAAATATTAGCCAATGTCCTAATATCTGATCAACAATGTGTTAAATTAAATCTTCCAAATGCGGCGTACTGTCAATGTCCACGTGGGACTCTGGGCTGTTCAGGTGGCTCTCCTCAGTGATGATGATGTTCTCGATGTCTTTCATAGTGAGGTGGTCACGAAAGGTGTCGTACAGAAGTCTCTTCAGCTCGTCCACTGTCAGTTTCTGCATGTCGCACTGGGAGGAGGAAAAAAAGGTTTAATTAACGCAGGAGAAAAAAAACCAAACAACTTCCGTCTCAATTTCCCAAAGTGACGCACGCGAGCTGCAGATCAGCTATAAATATTGTTGGCTCCTGGTCAGGAGTGCTTGTTAGAGAGTGCAAGTATTCACAGGGCTGTTCCGTCAAAACAGACAATAATTCCCATTGAAGCCACAGACAACGCAATACATAATTTCATAACGCAACTGGATGCAAGGCCCGGAGATACTACAGGTGATGCAAGGTGTTGTCTGTCAATATAATGCTGAAAAACATTATTGATGTTGAAATGATTAGATCCTACTACAGTCATTTTCCTATCACTTATTCTTTAAGGGTTCTTGGGGTCAATCCTATTAGACACTGATCACAGATCACAGCTCCTCACAGGGCCGACATGTGGAGACGTTTAAGCTCTCTTTCACACCTATTGACCTTTTAGAGTCTCCAGTTAACACAATCTCCATGTTTTTAAACTGTTGCTTTGAGATGAGAGCAGCTAACCACTGCACCACCGTTCCTCTGAAATCAAAACACATGGCTCTTTATTGTAGAACGTACTAAAGAGAAGAAAGAAGTTGCATTACACTGATATGGGACAAGGTGAAGACTTTGATTAGACCTGACTGATGATGCTGGCGATGATTTACCTTCCAAAACACTGAGTCAAAGTCTGCCCCGTGGAACTTGTCGGGCATTCCAGCAGAGGAGATTTTAGGTCCGAGTAAAGTGACAAATTCTTCGAAGCCGACCTGGCCGTCACCTGGTGAGACAGAAAAGCCCACGCACATCTCACTGCAGGATTTTTATGCAGCAGCCTGAAAACTCATGATCTGACCCGGAGAGAGTAACGTACCGTCCATGTCCAGTCTTTGGATGATGACCTCCAGCTCCACCTCATTCGGCATGTAGCCCAGTGAGCGCATGGCCGTCCCCAGCTCCTGCTTCGAGATAAAGCCGTTCCCATCTCGGTCAAATACCTTGAACGCCTCACGGATCTCTGTTGGAAGAAGGAGGGCGGTGATGAGTGAGAAGTTTATAGAAAGCAGAGATGCAAGGAACAGCAAACAGGCGAATACAGATTTATCACTTTCCCATTGAGAGTAACAGCTGGCTCAGTCGAACATGTTGATTTATAATGTGTGTTTGAAGTGTTTATAGCAAAGCTGAAAAGTAGTTTAAAGTTTATAAATGTGTTCAGAAAGTTAGGCTGGCTCATAGTTAATGCTGTTTCTTAGATATTATCGGGATATTCTTCCTTTTGAGAAAGGAGAAACATATTTTAATATATTTTTGTGTTTGAAGAGGGAAAATTTATACGAGAAGTTTCAAATATTGCAGAGGCACAGAAAGTCCTATTAAAAAGTGTGGTGATATTTAGTTTTTTCGTATGTTTCCTTAAAAAAGACACAAATCAATAATAATTTGATCCTCACATTATCTGAGCAACCAAATCAGGATTTACGTTTTTGTCTGCTGCTCTTTATCCTCACAAGTGTTTTAGCACTTGTTAAAGGTCAAAAGAGATCATCTAAATTACCCGTTTTTTAGTTGAAAGGAAAAACGTGTATGGATGGGTACTAATAGAAGTAATTTTGTAGTTTTATCTGTTATATACACAAAACAGAGACTTAAAGTTCCCATAGTTGTGTTTGAATCTGCTCTAATCCGGACTACCTTCCATGGATAAAATGTTTTATTCAATTTACACATTTACAAACTCAGAATTCCAACTAAAATAATATGTTGTAAAGAAAATTGTGCATGAGATAGTGAATATGATGGATCTCTAGCACCATGAAAAGAGAGATGAAATACTGTAGTTGAGTGTTTCAGCACCACGGATAGAGACAGGGATACGCTTGTTGAATATAAACGTATCAGCTTTACATTTAGTTTCAAATAAAATAATTGATAGTACATTAATACTATAATTTGAGTGGGTTTACATCAATAATTACAGAACTGTGTGAGAGACAGTCCCTTAAAACAAGTAGTTCCCAAGCTGCTCGGCTTCAAAAGTAATTGGATGCTTGGCCACAAATCTTTCCTTGGCACCGACTTATTATATCAATATTGTATAAAGGTTTTTTTCTCCGCTAAGATTATAAAAGAGAAAAAAACTAGTTGATCAGTATAGTTGTAAACTAACAGGCACCTTCAGATCTAACAGCCCTGACCACAACACAGTCGGTAGCGGTGCACAGGTTCATGTGTTTATAATTAACTCCGACTTTTGGTAAATAATCCATAAACATCACCATTTGGCTGCCGTCCTCCTCATGCATCACTGGATTCTGTTTGAAGTGAGGAAAAGCAGTTGCACATCAAAGGCTGAATGCTGGTGGCACTTTTTGATGAAGATCCTCAAATCAAATACAAACCCCTCCATGATTTCTCAGGGAGCTGGAACGATATGTATGTATGTATGGAAGAAGAGTCAGGAAGGAGAGGCAGATCAGGAGGATGGCGGTAATACAGTTTGACCTTGGTTGCCACCCGCCAATAAACCGAACAAAGAAGAAGAAGATGCTCTCTCAGCAGTCAAGTGATGGATGATATGTATGTTTGATAAATCGAGACAAGCCGCCGAACAGGTATCATCTGCTCACACGTTGTAATTCAATACATGAGCAATATTTGCCTGTTATACTTGAAGCAGTGAAAAGTGTGAAAAAAACTAATTAAATGAAACGGTAATCAACAGAATAAACATTAACATAACCGCTGCTGTGTAGTCTCAGATATATTCAGTCATTAATTCTCAACCTCTCTTTCTTCAGTTATATTTCCTTTTAAAATTAAACAGCTTGTAAGAACCTTATTTGAACCTCATGCATTGATAGCATGAAATTATACTTAGTGCTTCTACACTGGAGAAAAGACCCTTGCATGCAGGTACACGATTGGGCGAGCAATTTGCATGCAGCCTTGCAAGCTGACGGGCACCGGTCATCCGTCTTGCGTGCACGAAGTTCACAAGTGATTTGTCAACAGTGGCCGTCCATGCACAGACAATAAGAAACTGCCGAGGTGCATAAATTGAGCTCCTCCTCGACATGTGACATTGTCTGAACTGTCTGAACCTTGACACATCAGACACAGCGTATTTGTCTAAATTACAGCCAGCGTGCAACAGGCTCAGGCTCCACAATCTTCCTCAAGCACCGGTGTCAGTGTCGCGACCTCCGGTGCCCGTGACAAATAATGAATTTCACCGAGCCAGCCGAGAAGTGGCCAGACTACTGATTATCTCACACAAGAGTGAATATTAGAAACGTGTACAGACGCATCCACAGCACACAACCAAGACTTCTCCGTGAAGAAAGAGTTAATTATGATCTTATGTTTATCGTCTGGTTTAAGAAGAAAAGAATAACCCGACATCTTTTAAATTCCAAAGAACAGAATCTGCTTGGATTGAAGTCCAAAATACAAACAAATGTCCATTCTCCCTTTTGTTATTTCACAATGTGATTCGCTTATTTTTACTCATGTGAAAAGACTGAGTAAAATCCACTTTTTCTGGCAAGATGATCTCCGGAAAATTCAGGTATGATGGTGTAACCAACGATACAACCTCACTTATAAGGACAAAAAGAATATTCCCATAGCAAAACAAATGTGATTCACTCCGGCTACAGTCCCTGACAGATCCAAATCTAATGCTGACAGCACCGTTTATTGAAAGCTGGTTTATGGATGGTCCAAAACGCATCGAGTCGTGAGTGTGGCTGCCTCTGCTCGAACCGATGAATAATCTTTTCTATTTCTGACAATGTGCAGACTTCACATCCTCAAAACAGGAGCAGCAGCATCTCAAACAGGAATCCAGGGACCACAGAAGGAATATTTGCATTTTATTGCTTGTTACATCGCAGCACAAGTATATTCTTGTGTTTTTAGTGTTGTCTTTCTTATTTGGGTCGCTCTCTCCCTACCACCCATGCTTCTCATGCCGGCGGTGCTTCTGGTGTACGCTCTACGTCACAGGACTGGGTCACTTGAGGCAACAAGGAGAATATCAAATTTCATTAAATCGAGCAGCGGTGGTAATTTACGGAAACAATAGTGATATCACCACTTCATCAGATTTTGCCACACAAGAACAAAATGAAATATTGACTGACAATTTCACGGTTGGACCAACAGCGGCCGAAAGAATTATGCCGCTGATTGTTTCCTTGAGAGGACAGTTGATGTTTATTTATTCTTCGGCGTGGAGCTGTTTGTTATTTGACCCACAGTTGGATTATCACCTTTGTCCTTCAGTCAACATCTCAGTGAATCACGTATTACCTCACCCTCATCCCTCCCCTGTGAGGAGATGTACTTTCAGGAGCCTGTGTACACTTTGTAATACGGTTTTGTCTCCGAACTCCAGATCTGAACCCAGCACTTAAAAGTCTGCTGACCTTCCAAGTGACCCGGATCAGAGGATGAGGAGCAGCAGATCCTCCCGACTTTTCGGACCCACTGATGGATCCCGCTGGTCGTTGGTGGAGCTGAAAACTGCCTTGAACGGAAAGTCTGATGCCAAGAAGCTGCTGCACCCTGGCAGGGTGTCAGTGCTTCTGGCAGAAAGGCCAACGGCTCCTCTCAATAAAAAGGGAAATCCCAAATAAGGGCTTAGAAATAGAGAAGATCGTGTGAAAGAGGAGGATGATATTACATTTTGATTAAAAATCATACAACCAGATATTCATGTTTGGGCTAAACACAGGAGGAATTAATTATAAAATATGTGGGAGATATTATTTTTTTCTATGGAACCAAGATTTTTTTTCAAAGAGGCTGCAACATCTGCGATATAATAAATAATCCAAGATACTTTCATGTAAATTCCTCAATCCAATAATTAAACTTATAGAACGACCACTTAACCATCGTCCCAATTCAAGGAAACTTTGTGAAAAAAGATAAAGCATAAACTCATGTTGTTCTCCTGAACCAGGAACCAAACAACTGTATCCTTGACGAAAAGGCATCCACCATGTTTACCACCACTGGGAGCTCCCCACCGTGACTGTCCAGCTTTACTGCCAAACCCCTCTCCCCCTCCAGTCATGATCATGACTTTGCACAGGAAACTGTAACAGAGTCAACACAGCAGGCGGCAGATGAAGAGGTCGCTCCGCTCTGCGGGAAGTGAAGTGAAGAGAATCGAATAATAACAAGCTGTAGTCCTCAGTCTCCAAAGTTTCTCTGAGTCAACAGAACTTCAGATGCTGTTCACAACCGGGTTTGTTTCACAGCTCTGACAGACTTCAGATCAGTGCATCGCCCAGCAGACAGCTCAGTCACATTCACACACACTCGTCTATTAAGAGAACCCACTGGCAGGAAGGGAAAAGGGACTCTGCACATTATGTTTCCTGTGAGAGTTGTGTACATGCTCCAGTCGACACCCACGCAGGGGTCGTTCCTACCCTAGAGGTCATAGGTCGATGGGAACATTCAGGTCACAAGGACCACATCTGACACAGGAACTTGCGTAATAGAGATATGTAGGTTTGTCACCTGCTAGCTTTAAGTTTAATTTTTTAAGTTTAATTTTAATTACTTCTAGTTTAATTTGAGCAAAGATGCTCCTTAAGTTGCTGAAGTCTCCAACATTTTGAATGGTCCATTTGAATTACAGGATCTGCACAAAAAACAATAACCACAAACGTCTATTCAGAGTAGTTCATAGTTTCAGTGACTGTCACTAATATGTAACTGAATTAGACCAAATTAAAATATAATGAACCACAACATGATACTTTATAATCCATGTGAAGAATCCTATTATCACAGACACACGCAAAAACAGACACACAAACTCACACACACAAACACACACACAAAGCAAAGCAATCCATAACCAGTCCACACATTTACACTTCATCTCTACCTCTCTTTGCCGCATGAGATTTACAGTTATTATATTCTAAAACACACACACACACACACACCCACACACAGATACACACACACAGGCTCATCTTAAATTACGTGACACCATTATTTGGGGAGAGAACTATTAAGAATTATTTCTATTATGAATTACAGCAGGACTTTATATTGCTGCTGCTGTTTTGCAGGAATAACTCATATGACTTCACGCTCATATAAACGGATCAGATATAATTGATGCCCTGTTTTTTTTTGTTTTAGATATATTAATGGTTACTTTGAAAACAAACATGTGGCGATGACATAACCGATGTTTTCTGATTTGAATACGATCAATTCTCCGATGGAACAGGACGAGTTAGATCCCTCAGACTTCAGTGATGCACTTTACACCCCTCAGACAGCAAAGCGCATTAAGTCGAGTCTTTGTTGAACATTACCTGAAGGGGTTCTCACATCTAAGGGAGACTCCAGGGTAGAAGTGGCAGCATGAATTTTGTATATTCATAAATATTCATCTGCACCAGTTTCATCAGTTAACATTTGCTTTGTGTCCCGACACAGCGCGATGATGTAAATAAAATAAGGGCGGACGAGGGGACAGTCAAAAGACACAGTCTCATAATTAACGTCTTCTCATAACGTTAAACAATGTTATCTGAAACTGTGAATCTCTCTCCTGGGCGGCTACAGCGGTAATGAGCAGGGATTTGTCTTTGGCCACAGAGGAAGACGCATCGAACAAACCACGGGCAAAGATAACGGTGTGTCGGGGGTCTGGAGAGGACTTGCTTTTTCTTTTTGTAACCTTTCTTTTGTCGGTTTGCTGAAAATCAAAGATGAACAAGCGAATATTCAGCATTTATATTCACTGAACTCAACTGGGCGAGTGTGGCCCTTTCAATAAAACAGCGCATTCAACCATTGCAAATCTGGCCTGACAAATATTCCTCTGTTTGTGTGCAGAATATATTTGCAGTTATAGATCCCTGACACGCACACACACACACCCACTACCACACAAACACACAACTGCTACAATACTGCTGCAGAAACCTGCTCCGTTTTTTTAAGCCATAAAGACGACAGCTACAAAGTGGAAGCCGGTGCACACTCCACTCTAATGCCTGGTTTCTGGGGGATTCTCCTGCTGGCTGTGATCCACAAACACTGCTCACATCCTCTGTCAGGGATTCACCGAGGATATGATACGAGGCTCGCAGCGACCGCCAAGAGTGCAACTGCCAGGAAGACGCGACTGTGGAGCCATAAAACACGAGTCTTATCAGCTTCAGCATGTGGGCCGTTAGAGAGTCTGCCAGTTCATTTGTAAATTCATTTGTAATGTTAACAAGGTGAGATTGCCTTTTGATGACGTGAATGAAAATGAAATGAAACAGATGGAAAATAATTTGAAATATCAGTTCGGCTTTATTTTCGGACTCGTGGGTCGATATCAGAATAAAAATTGAATTAGTATAGAATAAATTAGAAAATGCACATTACCATAAATATCTAATCATGGACATTTTTAATGATTGTAATTTCAAATTTAACTTAATTGACTGTATATAAGATGGACGACATGACAGCTCCCCCATAGGGGATCGATTCTGCAGTGAAGTGGTTTTCTGGTAAATTTGGATTAAATCAATTATTCTAAGAACTGGTGTGAAAAGTCCTGATTGACAGCTGAGACGAGTTCATCGTGTTAAATACAGATTGATGTCTTTCATTTCATACAAATCGTAGATATATATATATATATCATCACATGATCATGCATCACATTTCAGAGTGGACTCTATAAAGGTGATGGACAGATCTCAGTGCTTGTAAGTCAAAGTATCATGGCCGTATTCGGTAATCCCAGTCGGTCCATGCGTAATGGGCTGAACTTGGCTGTGGACCTTGGTATTAATAGGTCGCTCCTGACACTGGGAGACACTTGGCACAGCAATATACGTCCAACTCTCTCACACAGGTTGACTACGCACATAAACGTTTAATGGATGTGCTGGCAGGAAAAATGTGGCGACTGCTGCCATTGACATAAACAGTGTGAATGGCTGAAGTGGCGTCGGTGTGGAGGTAATTTGTGATGGATTGTCCCTGCCACGGAAACACGGAGAAAAAAGAGATAGAGCCAAAGTTAAACGTTTGAAAGACTGTTTCACAACAAATCAGGTTTGGAATGAGATGTATATTAAGTCCACATGCTTTAGATGAAGCAGGAGAAGAGTTGGTGGTTTGAATACATATGAGGGTTTAAGACAACTGCATGATACAAGGGCAAAGAAGCCTCGCCACTGACCCGCCTGCTATAAGCAACCATCTGTTCAAAAAACACCCCCCTGGAAGCAGATCCATTAGGAGCTGAGGTGCTTAATAACTCTGCCTACACCTCACCCACTATAAACCATGTCTTCCTGTGCACTGCAACCTTCTGTCGTCCAGTTATCACTGGGAATATAACAATGGGTGTCAAAGGAGACTTTAGCCTCGTCAACCGAGTTTCTTTGATTTAAATTGAATCTCACACTTTGTTGAACGAAACAGAACAGCAGCTGATGTCCCGTTTGTATGAAACTGTCAAAAGATCACATTATAATCTTTATTAAACGTCAGATTGTGTTGTGCTGTGTTTGTCAGTGAGGACTTCAGAATCAAAGTCATCATGTCCCTGCAACAATGTCACTGAGAAAATGTGTGATAGCTCGTGTTTCCTTTTTCTTTACTGACAAAAACTACTAAAAACAACATAAATTTCCTATTATCGTGTTTGTGTAATATCAATGGGCTTGTTAAGGATATAGATGTTTGGCTCTTTGAATCTGTTATATCAGTATTTTTTCCTATGGTGGAGGGATAAAACTCATCCTACATTAAATTTTGGTGTTTTATTGTCTTTGCTCCTTTTCTCTTAACTTGTCTTCGCTTCTTGATTAATTCTACCCAAAAAAAAAGACTTCCGCCATTACTGTGCATTTTTCCTAATGTCATTTTTACAGCCATTTTCCAACGCTTAATGTGCTGCAGTTCAGTAATGTGTTTATAATCTATTTCTCAGAGGGGTATATATATATATATGTGTGTATATATAAATATACATAAAGGAGCTTCTGCCCCTGAGGTAATTTAGTATTTTCGTGGATGAAACAATTTGTATAGGTTGATTTTCAGGCCTCTCTCGAGACTCAGTGGACTGCAGCCGAGTTCACAGACAAACATTGTGCGTTCAAACGGCCCTGCAGCTCCCCCACTGCGTGTTAAGGTGGAGCGGCCGGGCTGTAAAGGGGGAGACCACCTGTACGTGGGAGGTTGCTGATCCAAACCCTCAGTCTGGTTGTGGATCTGTAAATGAAAACTTGTTTAGTGAACCTGCGTGGGGGGTGCTGTTAGTATGGAAAACAAGGTAGAGCGGTGTTCACCCTGCTGAGGTGCGAGGCCATGTACTTGTAGCAGTGAATTATGAGCTCGGAGAGTCGTCCCTGGATAAATACAGTCACGCTCGGATGCTCTGTCACACTATGTCCTGAATATCTAATGCAACTCAATTAGCCAGCTACATTCTTTGACTCCTTCATTACCCGAAAAAAAACTCTCTCATCATTGACTACGCAACTTCTCCTGCAACACAACAGCACCCTTGTCATTTCGCTCTTGCTGTAATTCTAATTCTTTCCCACCGCCAACCTTTTTTTAATTAAATTTATGCCGTCATAGCGTTTTCAATGTCAAACAAGTGGCTCAAAGCAAGGGCAGGCAGCCACTTGTGGGCCCGGGCAACCTACGGACAGATAAAAGGGGAAATGGAATTCCCTTCTCATGAAAGATTTTGTTGATATTGAATCTGATCGAGTTATCTCTTTATTCTCGTCTGCCTGTCTGCTGCTCTCATCGTGGAGCCCGACTGCCAAAACAAGACGTCCAATCTCAACGGCTATGCAACACGTTTACCACGGCAAGATTGATTTTAATGCTCCCATGAATCTTTTATGAGGTTTAAGTGCGGCGGTGTGTCTTAAATGGGTTCTTTCTTTTTTGTTATTAATTAATATCAAGATACAATTCAAGTCTGGAAATGAATCAATCTTCCATCTTAATAACTGCTTTTTATCTTGGTATCGATTTTCCTGAAGAGGTATTGTTCATCTGCTTCTTATCAAACTGACGTTCATCACAGTCGTTTTTCTCCATTTGATGCTGCGCTTTTTTTGTAGGACCAATTTGAAGCCTTGTCTTTCTGAAACAAATGACCTACAGGGAGGGACACCAGGTGAAATCAGGTCTCACAGGTGCCATAGTAAAGCTTTTAGCTTGCACTGTCTGAAAGCACCAAGTTTTAAGACAATGTGTCAAGCTTGGGGGACCAGTAGATGCGTGTTGTTAGTTATTAGTTACTGCATTCGTTGGGAATTATGTGAAATTTTGTACTGAAATAGAAATTATCAAAAAACTGACACAGGTGAAGAGATAAATCAGTGACCATAAAGCATATAAAGAAAACTGTGTTGAATTTGATGGAACATGTGAACTCTCACTATGATGTGGAACATATGTAAGTTAGTACTGAATATTTTTAACATGCAGACCCACAGCCCTCAGTGCAACCGGATGTGTAGATGAGGAAAAGAAGCGCACACTGGCAGGATCTCTCCATGGTCCTGAACTGGTTCACGAGCCGGACCTTGGATTCTGACGCTGCAAGTCACTCACAACTTGAAATCACAGTGCAACCATCCAACCATTCAACCAACCATCCATCCAACCATTCAACCAACCAACCAGCCAATCCTCTGACCCACCATCGATCTATCCAATCAACAAACCATCCATCCAATCAACTGACCGACCATCCATCGAACAGACCTAACATCGATCCATCCAACCAAAAAAGACTCACCTTCCACCTCATCCTCAGGCAGGATTACAGGAGTCCGGTAGCTGAGGATATCTGGAATAGTGCAAAGTCCCTTGTACATGAACCTGGTGGTCACAGCACGCACTGGCATTTCTGCGAGGGGAAACCAACAACTGTGTGGCGATCTTCATAAAGCCCAGCGCTCCAGAGTTTGCAACAGAGACGCTTTGCTACTGTCCTCGATTTAAAAGAAGGGTTCGAGCAAAAACACAGAAAAACACTCTTCAACCCCTCGTCGCGTGATATGATATCGTCCAAAAAAAGAAAAGAAGATCTCCTTCGTGTCTGATCAATAGTGCAGCCTCTGGTTTTCAATGCATAGCCTGCAGCAGCGAACTGGGAGCAGCACGTGAAGCGAACGGGCGATCTTATAAAAATGACATCTTTAAAACTTTTTTGCTCTCGTGCAGCCTGATGCGCAAAGCTCCAGACTGTCGGTGATGATGCGTTCACTGACCCGTTACGGCTCGATTAGCTCGTATTCAGAAACCTTAATCCCACGAGGTAAACAGTAAATAACGGTAAAAAATAATTAAAATGTTTTAGATGAAGTAAAAATATATTTGCAACAAATCGATGATTGATTCCTACTGCGAGTCTTGCGCTGTCAAACGGTCGATTCCCGATCTTCTCTGCATCACTTTTCTTTCCCGTTTCGGCATCTTCTTAAAAAAAAATGGAAAAGAACGAATCGATGAAAAAGAAAATAAAGCAGCAGCGCGCACGAGCTGATTTTATCCAGAGAGAGAAAGAGAGCGAGAGAGAAAAGACAATCTGGAGATTAAAGTGGGATTTTTCCTTGAGAGCAGATTCAAGGGATTCCTAGATGACCCCCCCTTCTCATCTGATACATGCGGAACGCTGCAGGAGACACTGATGTTCTCTCTCTCTCTCTAACACACACCTCTCTCTCTCTCGCTCTCTCTCCTTCTCTCTCTCTCTCTCTCTCTCTCTCTCTCTCTCTCTCTCTCTCTCTCTCTCTCTCTCTCTCTCTCTCTCTCTCTCTCACTCACTCCTCTCTCTCTCACACACACACAGAAACACACACACAAACACACACACACACACACACACACATACACACATCAAAACCTATAATGAGATTTTTTCCAAGTCAAAAGCCTGTTGGATCATAATACAGAGAGTCGACTGGCAGCGTTTAATGGCGCAGGAAAGTGTGAATGCAGCAACAGGTGATGCTCTTGAGCCCAGTTCCTTATCTGTTTAGGCGACTGCGGCTCAGGAGGTAGAGCGGGTTGTCCGCTAACTAAAGGTTGGCAGTTTGATCTCGACTCCCAAGTGTCCTTGGGCAAGATACTGAACCCCCAGTTGCCCCTGACAGCGCCGCCAGTGCATGAATGACGTGTGGCTGAGAAAGAGCTGCACATAGATGCACTGTGTGGATGGGTGGATGGCAAAAACTGTATTGTAAAGCCCTTTTAGTGGCCATCAAGACTAGAAAAGTGTGGTAAATACAGACCATTTCGAATTTCAGCTTTTCGATTGGCTGCAATATTGACACTACATTTGGACTTAAGCCCAGGGCAAAATGCAGAATATAAAATTTAATATTTTTGGATTCGAGGTGTTTACTCATCAGCGACAACACACCAACCAACACAAGATCAAAGCTAAGCTAATAATTTTTTGGGCTGTATTTACCGTATATTGTGCTTTTAGAGCCATTTGGGCTTCAGCATCTTTTATAAGGTCTCATTTCTTCAGCTCTTTTATAATGAATTTATATTACAGGTGAAGCTGCAGCTTCATATTTACCCTGCGGACACAAGTGTCAATCTTCTCATCCGTTTCTCTACAAGAAAGTCAATAAGCATATTTCGCAAAAATGTCAATCAATTCCTTTAATGCAGTATTGATGCCGGGACTTATTAATATGAAAGAATAACCTGAACTACTCAGAGGGAAGTGGAATGCAGCATACAACCCAGAGCAAACTACCTTGTTGCTCACTCATCCCTACAGGCAGAATTTCCCATGGGCACAATGCAGTTCTTTTTCTTCTTCTAGGAATCTCGTTACGGCCACAGATTTATTGAAGATATGAGACACAAAAATATCTTTAAAAAAAGTGACTGTGGTTTAGAGGCTGAATCTGCTCATGACAAATATCCCGAGGAGTGAGTGAGCCAAGAGAGAGTGTTACAGACTGCAGACTTTATTTAAACCCCAAAACAAAGCAGCAGCACACACCCTCAGGTTTGTGTTTCCACGACTCCGAGGCTGAAATGTGATGTGTGTTCACTGCGATGCATCCGAATCAACAACACAGTCAACCCTCTGAAAACACAAACAATCCCCCGATTCCCCCAGAAGACTCCCCTTGCATCTCGCATAATGATTCTCCCCCCGCCTCGGTATCTCTCCACCCTGGTACACGTCAGATAAGTGTGTGACGTGGGCCGAGAGCGCTGCATGTGGTTCCACCGGTTGGTTCTTCGAAGGGTTTACGGGACTGACAGGTCTATTCCCCTCTGAATGTGAGGGAATTGTGTCTTTCTGCCGCACCTGAGCCTCCCGCTGGCTCCGTGCTCACACAGGCACACTACTTAAAACCTGAATAGCAGGCTTTGTTCTTTCTCCTCGGCAATACGATGGCATTGTGATGACTCAGATTCTAAGACTTTAATCATTGTAACGCAGACTACAAAACTCTGGAGCCACACGGCGAGGAGAAGCATAGATATCCAGTAATTGTGTAGCCAGGCGATGTTTTTTGAATCCCTTTTTGACTGGATGTTGCTGTAGGCCTATGAATACACTTGCACTGCTTTTAAATGACTACACAACTCAGGGCTTTTATTAAACATTTCATCACTTAAAAGATTATTAAAACCAACACAGCCTCCTTAACTTAAAACATCGTATTTTATTACACAATCATTTTTGAAACAAAATGTCAAACTTGTACTCTTCATGCTGTGCAGAAAAAAACGTCTGAGTCACTTTCAGACTTGTCAAACTCAAACCAGCCAATATTTCATGAGATCTGAGAAGTGTGAGTCACCTCTGTGTTGCTATGGAAGCCTGCACATTGCAACTATAAGTATAGAGCTGACACTACATGAGCCTCCCACGGTTCAAAAGAATGATGTGACGGTCATTCATGGGGGGGATCACAGAGAGCACCCCCTCCCAGCTTGGGGGCTTCTACCGGTGGAGAGGAGCTCGGTCCTGACATCCATCCTCTCATCATCAAATTACACATCGAGGGGGGGTGGAGGTTGGGCGGAGGGGGGTCCACAGAGGCAAAAGACCTGAAAGTATAGGGAGGGAAGAGACATCGAACCCACGGCTGCTGACGTCCGGGAGGTTGAGCTCGAGGAAAACTGTTGTAAATTCCTCCCGACGTCCAGTCATGACCGCAGCCTCAGAAAAACAAGGTCGACCGGGTGTGGATCATTTACCACAACAGGATCAGTAAAGCTGCACTTTAAGACTGTGATATGAAATAAAGAGTGTCTGTTGGCTGTGGCTGATTTCACGAGGATACTTTTATTTGCTCTTACACGTCTTTCACAAGTCTCACAGAAAAGACTAAAGATAAACTTATTTCTAAGCTTTGAGAGTTAGCAACCCTACCCCCAGGCCAAAGAGAGCCTTGTTTCCATGGCAGCATTTGTGACACGAGCCAACCTGTTGAGCAGAGAGACAAACAGAAAAGAGAGCATAGCATGGCTCATAATTTCAGTTTTTATTGTGGAGTTGTGGAGCGAGAAATTAGAAGAGTTTATAGAAACCAAATTAATCTGCTGGAAACGTACCATAGTGAGGACACTGTCTCTGTCTGAAGTCAGTCTCACCAACAGAATGGGTATGAAGACGGACAGCGTGACAGATTGCCGAAAGTGAAGCCAAATCATCTTCATTGCCCCCTAGTGGCTGGCTGCAGTATAAGTTATACACCCTGCCTTCTCCATGTTGGCAGATGGGGAAATTCCTACCTGTTTATCTTCTCTTTGAAACTAGAATCACTGAAGACATAATGTTCATTCTTTTCACCTGTTTACGATTTGTTGTTCCCAAGGTCGGGACTGAATTGGAAATGAAAACTTTAAGGTTTTTAACACCTAGAGTCATATACAGGCTTATAAATGAATAATGCTAATAAAATATATTCATTCCGTGGTTCTGCTACTGTTCAGAGCTGAGCTGAAATTCCTGTTACTTGAAGTTTCACTTGGTAAAAGAAGAGGACGGCTTTGTGAAGTTAATTAATTGAGATGTTTCCCTTTAGTCTGAACATTGGTTTGATCTAAGCGACAGTCAAAGTCTTTGCATCTCCTGCTGTGAAATATGTTGGAGGTGATTACACATCTCATTGGATTTATATCAGTTGGTGTCTTATCTCACGAGGTTTAATGCATATAGTTACAAAACCTGCACCAAACACCACGGGCACCTCTACTTGTTATTCAGATGCTGTTGCATGTTATTTAGTCCCCTTCTTTGTAAGTGTTGAGGCGAAGTCTATCAATCACTCTTTTGATGAGATTCATCTTTATCTTAAGGAAACACAGGTCAGTTGCTGTTTTTTTAAACCTTCAGTGTTTTCCCTGCATGGAAAAAGCAATCTATTAAACTAACGGCGCATAAAGGAGTTCCAAACATCTCATCAATGGCACCACATCCAAACAGGTTAGCGTCAAAGAGTCACTTGGGATTTTGTAATTGACGATACAAGGTTACACCACGGAGAGCTTTTATGTGCCCAGAATTGAAACAGTGTCCCCGATGTGTACAAAGGAAATGTCTCAGATATTTACTGTTTTATTTCCTTGCACCCTTTCACTTCATCTGGGCGTAAAAAGGCTCGGCTCAAAGAGAGGTTTGAGTAATCACTGTGATACACTTGTGACTGAGCGATCCGTCAAAATGAGAAATCAAACGAGGTGAAAAAAACTGTGCGTTAATCTGAAAAAAGAAGAAATGTCAGGGAGAGCAACACAGGAGGGATCCCTCTGCTTATATAGATGTCACAAGGACAAAAAAAACTGAATAACTGGAATGCTGTGCCTCTGACAACCAGTTCAGTTTGATTCATAGCTGGGCACGGTGACCTTTGACCCCTGCAATCTGATTCTAATCCATCTCTGAGTCCAAGTGACGAATGATCAAACTGAAGAAAGCACCCGAAGTGAGATTTGAGATATTGTGTTTATGAGGCTAAACAAATGTTTTCCAAGGTCAACGTGACCTTGATCATTGACAAACGTTTTTCTGCCAAATTTGAAAGAATTCTCACGACGTCATCAAGAGAGCACGTTCATGAAGCAAGACGGGTTCTGTAAGTCACAGTGACTTTGACCTTTGACCTCCAAACTCAAATCAGATCATCCTTGAGTCCTGTGCATGATGTAATGAAACTGTCTGTGGCTGTTAGGAATATATGAGGTCATCGTGACCTTGACCTTTGACCTTCAACCAGTTAATATGTGTAAAGTTAACCAGGTTCTTGTCAAGAATAAATGTAAGGGTACTCTTAATTTAAGGGCACGATTTCAGTACCCTCTGGCCGTGGAGTACTGATGAAGTACAGTGTGTACAATTGTCCTGGATACACACACATGCAGGTTTCACTGAGTGAGGGTTATTACTTGTTTCACCAGTATAAAGCCGGCTGTTAAAACGTCAGTATAGATGTTATATCTCCTAATCTCCATGGCTGGTGTTTTTCCTGGACGTGGCGCTCTCTATCTAATACCTCCTGAGGTCACCTTCCCGCACTCATCTTCTCACAACACGGATCCTTTCACCGTCCTTCAAAACACGATTATCATGATATTTATAAATTTTTTATTGTTCACGTTCTTTTAATGAGAAACGCATTAGGAACCGACCCGACAGTGGCTTCTTTTGTGTTGTTGCGCTCACTATCACTTTTCACCATCGTGCTCCGAGAGCTTCAGGTGTAATTGGCAATTAGACATCGGCGGGCGTACGTCACCGGCTGTAATGCCACGGCCATTCATGAATATTTGATGGAACAAAGCCTTTATCGCAATTCACATGCATCACGAGTACCTGCTCCCGCTCGGACAACTAACTAATACTAATTTGTCCTCGGCGGGGGTCAGCCTGTGTCAACCCCGCCTCCCCCCGCTCATACGTGAACCCAGGGGTCCGATTCAATGAGGAAGGTTATAATGTCATCATGCTTTAGAACATAGGGTTCAATGAAAATGAGATGTAAAAAATTCAGCTTCTTGAATGTTTTATTCATGCAGGGTTGTTTATTTTTTCACTCGCCACTGCTGGAAAACCTCAGACCCGACCGCAACAACATCTGAAGTGCAGGAATTAAACTTCTGGCTCATCAGAGAACAGACCGTCCAGACATTCGGGCGTCTGCTGTGTTTCTGTAGCACTCTGAGATTATGATGGATTCCCTGAATTACCTGTTGCCGCGGCAGATGGCCCGCTTTGTCATTAACAGCAGTTGCGACAACTCCCTGACATCCCGATGAAATATTAATCGTGAATCTTCGTGACCATTAGTGACGTATTTCATTTTTTCGGGGGCGAGAAGAGCGCCTGAGAGTTCTAATTGAATTTTTAAATCATCACGTATTCAAGTGATGTATTAAAATATAACGAGGACATCACGCCGTACCCTTCTGAATATCTCTGACCGCCCGAGGCCTGTCTAAGGACTGACGAAGGTGCGGCGTGGAAATCTGATTGGCCACTGATGCAACCTTTAAAATCCTGAGTTGTGATTGGTTGACGGCCATATCCACGCCTTCCAACTACTCTGCAAAGAAGAGACAACATTTCACCTCAGTCTAGACACACATTCAGGTCTTACTTAAATATCAAAATATACAATTTATTCATTGAGATTTGAAAATCTACATTATTGGTCCAAACATAATCTACAGTGTAAGTATCTGTTACAGATGAAAATTTTTTTCCTGCAATTTATATGTTTAAAGTTTAATAGAAAGGACTTTTTTGTTATTGTATAAAAATATATAAAAATATACTGTGGCTCTACACCACGACCACGACTGAGCACACTCTGTCCCTTGGGATATTTTAGCTTTATTTTTGTACAACAGAGGAAAGTGGAGACACATCTTTCACTGTCTTCTTTAAATGCTTCTTTAAATGCTTATTCATACATCTGGTAAGTATAAATAAAACGCCTTAAGAGTCAATTCAGTAAATAATGTTAAAGATCCTTTACAAGCAGTTTAAACATCACCCACACACATGTTTTTTGAAACATTTGAAGGGAGCGATGTGTTCGTGGTTCTTCATGTCACTGTCTGAGACGTCTGGCCTCCCTGCTGAATTGGAATCTGACAGGGTCCAGTGAGCTCCCTTCCCGTCTCCTCTGTCCAATCAACGGTTTATACATCGGGGCAGTCTTGCAGGAAAGAAATGAAGAAGTCACCGCTCCTCACCCATCAGCTGCCTCCATGCTGTTGCCGAGTGTCGATGCTATCTCTCTCTGCCGGCATCCTTTACTCTCGTCCCTTTAATCCGGCAATCAGGAGAACATGGCAGCTGCCTCGCCAGCAGACCTAAACACAACCTGACAGGTGGAAAACAGCTCTAAGGAGATCTTCATGTTCAATAGCAAGGCCCTGACGCGAGACACACGTCGGGGGGAAACATGAGGAGAGAATACCTGGGCTCGGTTATTAAATCTCATACTTGTATTTCACTCGTATGAATAACTCATCAATAGAAAACGTATTCTTTAAACTGGTCCGCCTCCACTTCTCTGACATTATTCTGATTTAAATGGAAAGAATATGACTTATCATCTGACATTCTGTGTGAGTGAAAATAATTTTCCTACTTAACTTCAAGATACAGTGAGAGCTTCTGCTTTTCAATCCTGGGACAGTCACAGGTTTCACCAAACAGGGATTAGAGATCTGAGCTTGTTTTACAGATTAGACTTAAGACAGATTCCTTCTCGTCACCTTCTAGTAAAACTTTAATCCTCCTCCTCCACTTTTATAGTGTGACAATCAGACTAAAACATCACCACTGTTTTTCCCCATGGGTCGCTGCTGAGGCGTAATGTCTGCGTCCCTCATAACAAGCAAAGGACGGCACACATCATTCCTGTTGATAAACATTTTACCAGTGAGACAAGTTATTGGATACGAGCGAGCGGCTGTCTATCTTCATAACCCACCGCATCGAGCAGTGAAACATTGATAGCAGCTAATAACCTTCGCCACGAATGAGCATTAAGTGCACATCCATCACAAGCACACGCACACAGAGCTGTCTGGCTTTTCCTTCACAGAAATAAATACAGGAATCCACCTCCTGCTCGATTTTATTGTGCCACTGACTAATCCCAGGATTAAATGCCAGGATACGCCTCAGTGCTGGAGGAGAAGGTTTTACACAGACGACCTATTTCAACAGGTGCACCTTTTCCCTCGCCTTTGCAGCCAACAGACCAACTGCATGGGTTTTATAAAATCATCTCACATGATGCCGCTCAGCCAATCAGACCAGTGAGTCGGTGGGCAGAGCCGCATAAGTGCACGGTCATGCATCACGACTGCAGGCGAATATCAAAGTTTACCAAAGTTGAACTCCCGGTGAAACCACGCTTGCCGATTTGCTTTGAACAGGAAGTGAGAGTTTTGTTTGTCTCCTCATTCACACAGATTGGAGGCGAAGGTTGAATTGTGTGTGTGTGTGTGTGAGTTTGTGTGTGAATGAACCCCAAATGGGATGAGAGAGAATAGACAGTGAGTCAAAGAAAAGTAAGAAAAAGTAACTCGACACAGTGACTTTTTAACAAATGGAAAAAGTTTAACGTAAATTACACTTTTTATTAAGTTTTTGTTACGTATTTTATTTTTTACTCGACATTTCTTGTCAGAATACTTAATTATAATCCCTCCATGTAGCTCAATGTGAAAACTGTAATATATAATGGCGTTATGATAATGCTAATATCTATCATCTAAGATTATGGTGCTAGGATTGTAACGTCTCAGGTCTTTGCTTGAGGAGAACGTCTCTATCTGGCCCTGAATTTAAAGTGAATACCCCCTGACCTTAGATAATCATGTTCAGTTGTTTTACCATTTCTTCACGTTCCTTGTGGACTGGTGTTACTGGTCAAAACTTCCTTCTCACTTTCGTCATGGAAGCCCTCGAGCGGGTCATTAACCACCGCTGGTGACACTGTGGTCGGATGGCTCGCTCCTCACTATACACCAGGGGCTGCCCATCCATCAGGGTAAGAGGCACAGTGGACTGACAGATGCTTGATGGGTGATGGCTCTAAATATGCTGTCGTTTGGCCAGAGACTGAAGCCAGACTCAGTCAGCGGGCCTCATTAAATGTCAGGAGCAGCTTCCGCCACCATATTTCCTGATGGACTAATCATATGGTAGGAATTTATTTATGTCTTTCTGCATTATTTGCTGTTCAGAAAAATCTCTTGGCAATCCTGTAAAGATTGATATTCCCCTGGAAATTAAATATCACGGCCTCGGAGAAGCTCTTGAATAGAAGGTCAGGCTTGTTGTCCTGAGATGCAGGTAAACATGCTTATTCTATTCAAGCTGTTTAGCAAGGTTAAGGATAAGGGACCCATGTGTATCAACTTCTTTTGTCCACCTGGTCACGAAACAAACCTTCGTACACTCGCGTCGCTTTCTTCCCCAAAAACCCGTGACCTTGTTCGTCCTCTGGGGATCTTGTCCTGCACTAAAGTCTATTACGTGGGGGTAATGCATTATGTTGGGTAGCATTCCCCAGACAATCAGTCATTGTCTTGCACAAGCTGGTCTCACTGGCTCATCCTCCCCATCTCCCATTTCATTAGCCCGCGACCCAGGTGGTTGTGGGTAAGGGCCACTCCTGCTTCTCACAAGGTCACCCTGCTCCGAATGGGCAGTCCCCATGTATGCTACACTTACCGATGCATGACTCAGGATCAGTGATGGAAACTTGTAATCTTGGCAAACGTGTTATCCTTCACCGACAAGCTCGTAAATTGGGCGATGTTATCAAGGTTTCTATGTGTAAACCCAAAGTCCTTGGTGGAATTTAACTTTTGCAAATTAATTAATACTCTGCGTTACAATCATAATCCTTCATTCTCACACACACCCTGCAACATGATATCTCTCGGAGTGGCTTAAAGACAGAGCAGAGCGGCAGCATTAACAAGAGGAGCATTACGAGTCTGGTCACAGCAGCGCTTTGAAATACCAGATCAATACCATTTCTGTGACCAATTTTACAGTTCTTAGGCTCGCTTGCCTCTGGTGTAATGAAGCTGTTTTCTTCACCCCCCCCCATCCCCCCCTCCCTCCTGTTGCAGTCACTGGCGGAAATATTAAGGCGAAAGTGTTTGATCATCCTGTGGGCATGTCAACACGTTCTGGTCTGCACTTGATCAAACAGATCTCAGCGGCTTTCAGGAAATGTCAATTAAAATCCAATTGTAAGTTAATTTTCAAGCCAAGTTTCTGATTTTCCTTTTATCTTTCCCTTTCCCTTGTCCAGAAGATTATCTGAGGAGTGCGTTTGGGAGGACGTACAAGCTCTTGATTTAGTTTTGCAGACACAGCAGTGTCTCTCAAAGCGAGGTTTGGTTTGAGCAGATGGTTTCTTTGCAGCGGCTCGGTCGCCGGCCGGTTCATCCTCTTTGCCCCCGTGTCACGCAGCTCCTTTGAGGAGTCAGCAGACGGCCAATCATAAACACGGCGGGCAGATGAAACGCTGGAGGTTGTCCTTTGGAAAATGAAGAAGGTGACCCCGAGCTGTGTCAAATTGGATTTTGGCAGGGGAGGTTAAAAGATCACCGGTGGTTCTATGTATTGTTTGCATGCACGAGGATGTACACGCACATCACGAGCACGGGGCAGATTTACTATCATCTCTCTGAAGCCGTCTGCTAGGAAATGAAAACAAGAAAAAAAACACACAAGCAGATGTAAACACTGCGGGAAACGAAGGCTTAACCAACGTTTTATCAGATTGGAAATGCAATGAATATGTGAATAGAGCCTCGAGGACACAACGTATTTGCTGAGGAACAACTGAACTGAAACAAACCAGTCTTTGTTTAGAGAGAAAATTTCTGCAAGATAAGCCCCGGTGCTTCTTCATTTCACAGAATGAACATCCTCTGGCTGAATTTCTTAATGAAGCAGCAGATGCTCCCAATCCAATTTGAATTGGTTGCTACGACCCAGGAAGCTGCGATAAACTGCTTTCCTCCTGTCGAGATGTCCAACGTGACGACAGCAGACTGCTGGGACCTCGTTCGGATTCCAGATTTCATCGCGATGCCTTTTCCAGGCTGATGAGTTTTATTAGAACAAACCATCTATTGCTTGAATCCAACCCTTATGCACTTACAGATTGGTCCTGGGGAGGAAATGTAGAATTAAGTGTGTGACATATTTCAGACGAGACGCTGTCTGACGAGCCCAGGAAGGATGGAGGCTGATTTAAAGTTGCTGATGTTATGTGGACAGGACACAAAAGGCTGTCTTCTTATAAACTCCCTCACCTCCCATTTAATCACACTTTTGATCCCTGTCTCTCGACCGCCCTCCATGCAGTAAAATGCAATTCCCTTCTTTGAATAGTATTTGATAATGTTGAATACAAATGAGCTCGACTGCACTTTTTCGACAAATAGAAAATTGAAAGCTGTAATTTGAAATTTTTAGACACCTAAGCACTTTGGGAAACTTCCTCCCGGTTGCTCATTCACGTCAAAAGGATGATGTGATGTAATTTTTTTGTCAGTTTTGCAACTTTTTCCTTGTTCCTCTTTTTTGAAATTTGCCATCTAAAACGGAGCAAAACTTATGATCTAATGTTTTGTTTCTCGAGAACTGCCAGATCATGGCCAAACTGGAACTGAGAGTGAAGTCACATCTGTGTGATGTGGTGTCAGAGTTTCGATTGCAGTTCTTCTTCCTGAAAGTGAACACGAAACAATTTGAATTCCAATATAATGTATGAAGGTCAGGTGTGGACCAGGGGACTTCTAACCCTAATTTAAACCTAGTTCTAATCCTAACCACTAAACCAAGTATTAACCTCGAAACAACCAATCTAAAGCAGGTCAAAAAGTGAGGACCGCAGAGATGTCCTCTCTTTCCCAAAATGTCCCCACTCTGTAGGTTGGAGGTTCAAAATGGTACACACACACAAACACACACACACACACACACACACACAACATTGGCCCTGTAGGTAGATAACAGGAAAAGAGTGTTGTGCGTTGGCCTCAATTTTCAGCAGAGCAAAAACTTTAAAGTAACTTTGTGTGTCAGCAGCCTTTTCTTAGTGTGTGACAGTATCTGTGTAACAATCTTGGCAAGGTGTGGACCAAGAAGCACAACTCATAGGGAGAACACTTAAAGTAAAATGTACTGAGTCGATGTTATGACAAAGTGAACAAGCAGAAACAAGGGGGGATAAAACACACAGGTCCAAGGGGGCGAGCACAGAGAGGCAGGAGTCAGGGCTGAAGCAGGAAAGATACAAGACAGCATTGGAGGCAACCACCTGCCATACTGATGGGACTATAGAGGGAAGGGATTTATCATTTAAGAATTAAGAGCTGGTGTGCAGGGAGTTCTGGTAATCAGGTCACAAAAAAAGTAAATATAAAAATAGCATATGACACTCGATATGACTATAGCAGTGGAAAGGGATCACAACAGACTAATGTAGATGACGTCAATTTGTCAATTCGCAAAACAGTTTATGAGTATTTAAAATGTTCCAAAAAGTAGGTGAGCTATATTTCCTCTTGTGTGTTCTTCTTGTGTGTTTCTCTCAGTTCATGTCAAGGAGTCCTCTCAGACTGGACACCTTACAGCAGTGGGCCTCAGTGACATAATGAACTTGAACTTGTCTGGCTCACTCAAGCCCATCGGCAGGTCTCCAGAGTGGTGACCCACCTCCGAGTGGCTGCAGCCTCGTGACCTGCAGGGAGAGGAACAGCAGTGTTTGGTCCAATGCACCTGCAGGGTTCAGGAAACTGGGCTCCGGTCGTACGTCACTCGGGAGACGTGCAGGTCGTCCAGAGCTACATGGACGTGGTCGTGCTCCTCTCTACCCTCACGGTGTGCTGAGGTGGAACCAAGCCGCTGCACAGGGACAGAGCTGAGGGGGCAGAGATTACTGTAAGAGGAGCTGTGAAGATGTGAGGAGACTCTTGAGCTGTACAGATCTCATCCTTAGTAATTTCAATCCTTGTATAATCTTTATAGTTTACAAGATAACTAGTTTTTTACCATTCGAATCAAACAGCAACTTCATTCTTCCTCTGATAATTAAACTTTCTAAAATGTATTCTGTTATTTTGAGGTTATTTTGTGTTTTTGACGAATTCATGAAGCTCTTCCACCAACATTCCATTAGGTTTTAAAAGTTCCCGCTGAGAGCAGAATCCTCCATATCCATTGTGTGATAATATCGTACATCAAACACACGTGCACTCAAAACAATAGTTTTCAGTGAGCTTAGCTTTGAACAGTGTGTTCTGGTATAGCTCCATCGATATTCAAAACCTGCAGAATTGTAATGTTGTATGGATACAGCTCCTGTATTGGTTTTCACAGGAGGTCTATTCATGACAGTGATCCTGTCATCTGTCAGGTATTTGTTTTTATGCTACATTCCTGATGCAAAATGTATGATGTGCATTTGTGTTTGAATTTGACCGCAAAAACAATATAAAATACCAGGGGCATAAACCATATGATATTTGGACTCTTCTTGTACTTGAAAGACTTGAGTGTGTTTTCACCTGCAGGAGGAATCCTTCAGCTAAATCTATTTTGAATCATCGAAGCGAATCTGCATCAAAAACTCCTTCAACCTAAAAAAGACTGTTATCAAGCATCTGTGCAACTTCTGATAGAAAAACTTTTTTTTCCGGCATCAAATGTTGTCTTTTGTGGGCCTTGAGTTAAATCATTTCTGACTCAGCATATTCAATCTACTGTTTTGAGCAATTAAAGAACCAAAAGGAAACTGGTGTATACGTTTCAATTAAAAAACCTTTAAATGATGATTCAAAATGATCTTTTAATTATTTCACTTTAACGATTATCCGTAAATGAGTCATAAAACCTGAATCTGCCCTCTGAGGTTACGAGCATCCCGCCGTCTCTCAGTGCTGTGGCTTGCTCGGCTGTTTGGCCAGACAAGGACGCTCTCCATATTTAATTTAACCTCTTATCATAATCGGTGATCACGTCCTCTTCATGCAGATCTCATCAAGAGACAAGAACTCTCTCTGAAGGACACTGACTTCAAACTTTTACTGATCAGATACCATCGAGGAAAACTGGCTAAAGTTGACGTCTCTGTATAACAAGGATGAGGATGATATTATTTCCTTGTTGCAACATGAACAACAAACCCTCTTGTTTTTGTCTTGTTGCACCAGAAAAACAACCCTAACCATTATAAAGCCCATTCCTTATACCGAATGGGGTCTTCGGACTGTGATGATTTCTCCCCCCCCCCGATATTTTCCTCCAGATCTCTGACCGATGTTAACAGTAACACCTGCGCCTCCTCTGCCCTCAGGCGCGGTTCTGATGGTTTGTCTCAAAACACGTTAGAGGAGGAGAAGCTCTAACAGCAATAGATGGAAAGCTTTGTCATGAGTGAAAGGTTTGCAGCTACGGATGACCTTTCAAACTAAGAGTTTTAATTTGTCTTTTTTTCTTTAACAAACTTGTGTAGAATTGCGTAGTGTTGCTTTCTTTTATCTTTCTTCAGCAAAGCAGTCTTTGTTTCGATCTCAGCGTCCCTCGTCCTCGTCAACGGGATTTAATTGGAAAGTGAAACATTGTTTAGATTCAAACACACGGATCTCCACGAAGATGTTATTGTGTGTTTTGTTTAACCTCCTCTGTTTAATTAACCTCTTCTGTCTATGAAGCAGAAACTCCCTCTCCTGGAACTGTTGCTCTTTTCAATCTCTCTCCACCATCCTCTGCCCCTCCAGCGATTCATGGTTCCCATTTGCTCTGCTTCCTTATCTTCCGTCATCAGTGTCTTTCCTCCAATCAGGCCCTGAAAAACTTCTTCAACAAATGTAATGGTTACTTTTCTAAAGCTCAACCAGTTAAGACAATAGACGAATAATGTGGCCAAGATTTATTACGGCTCCACGTTTCAGGTAATGGCATAATCACCTTCCTCTTAGGGAGACAGATCAGATTCATGACACCCTCAGTCCTGTTACTATGCTAATTATGAAGGAACGTGAAGGAGACGGTTGGTCAGCTCATGCTGTGAGGGTGAGCTGAAGGGGAGACACAGAGGGAGACACAAGGCAAAGTCACAGCGGGAGGTGAAAGGGACGTATTATTAATTTCACTGTGATGTCATCGTCTCCAGCGTAAACAAACGCCCACAAATCCAATCACAAGTCTTAGACAACCTGTCTGAGCTTTAAAAGGGGAGCTGGTCTCCTTTTAGCCAAATCACTTATGATCCAAATCAGGTCTTTTATGATAAGACTTTTTTGAAATAGGAGTGAAGAGGGTCTGGATATTGACAATAAAATGAAAACCACGTCTTTTGTTGCGCTGCGTAAGATTGATGTTGGGCAGATCTCAACTTTCCATGTGGCAGCGAAGGCATCAGCAAATCCAATCATATAAAAACAAATACTTAAACAGAGACGCCAGCCAATCAAATCACATTAATTGAAAAAACAGGAGGCCAAGGCAGCTGGTGAACCTGGTTTGTGTTTGTTTGGTTGTGTGTTTTATATCCCATGTGTATCCCCTTAGCATTGTGTTGATAGCTGGCATGGTGGGAAAGTGGGAACTGAACGTATGGTAATATTTTGAATGTCGAGATTATTTTTTTTTAATTTCTGGAACTGACACTAACAGAGCTGCATTACTTATGATATGGCTAAAGGAGGAGTTTATCCTACTTGAGTCTCTTAAAGGTTGCTAAACTAATACCGCCAGGAGATCATGAGGAAGAATAGCACCAGATGCCTTAAACATTATATTTGAGGGATAATTGACTTTAAAATAGCAAAACAGATGATTGGACACAACCGTCCCTGACAGGAGTTAAAAGATGGATCCAAAATACTTTTAGTCTCAACAAGATCACGCGCTAAATGAAATGCAATGTGACAAGACACAGGGGTGAACTAAATCTGTGACCTCTCGGAGCAGTTTTGTTGAGACAGTTTCCTATCCATGCCAAATTCCAATTTTTGTCATATTTTTACAGCCAAGAACTGACACATGAAAGTTTACCTACACCCGTAGATCCACCAGCTCTGAATTAGGTCACAAAATATTTCCTCCTTGCCCAGGGAACTTGAAAGCTTGATCCGTCTGAGCAGAATGAGGAGTTACATAATGGACTCAGATCCCACGGCAACAGAAGTAAAAGGCAATATAACATTATGCTGTGTTAAATATTTCAGCATCTATTAAAAACGTAATCAAGCCACTGAAGGCGCCTGCAAAAAAACAGAATGTGATGAAAACAACAGATAAGATGTTTATTTTTCTCTCTCTGTATTAAATAGTTTTGATTAGATTAGATGTTTGTGAAAAAGACAATATCAGGATGTTTAAATATTCATTTGTCTGAAAATCTATTGGTTTTGAATACTTGGAAGATAACGTTGTTTAATAGCGTCAATAAACTGCAGGGTAATTTCCCACGCGTGATATTCTCCAAGTCACAATCCTATTGGAGTGACTCCTGTATTCCATGTATCCAAGTCATCCTCCAATAGACACACAATTTCATGGAAATTAAAGGATTGCCGCCTTTTGAAATGCAAATTGAGTATGGAGATTTGGGATGAATTAAAAATCTGCCTCCCCGGTCGACACAGTGAAATAATCTCCTTGTGACCCGTTATGTCTGCAGAGCCGTGTTGTCAACTCCAGACTCATTAAGGTTTGGACAGACGGCTGCAGGACAGAGAGGAGGAAGAGGAGGAGGAGGAGGAGGAGGAGGAGGAGGAGGAGGAGGAGGAGGAGGAGGAGGAGGAGGAGGAGGAGGAGGAGGAGGAGGCAGCATCGCCTCGCAAAACAAGTCACAAAGCCTCAGATGTTATTCACCGTTGACAGTTACTGTCTAAAAATGGGTGATTTTCAGTTAATCATATATTTTTTTTTAGCTTGCCAACACACCTGTATGAACATCAGCTCTATCTCCACGAAATGCTGTCATAGAGCGTCGTCCTTCTTCACATTAACCAGAGCAACAAATTAAATTGACTTCTTTGATGTGTCTCTTCTCTCAGTGATGAGTTACGGCTTCTTGTCACCACCAAGCTACACACAGGTGTCTTTGCTATTTTTGCATTCTGTAATTTCCCTCCCCAGCGTGCATGTGATTTAGATAGCGAATGCACTTGAGCTCTTGAGTCCCCAGTGGCTTTGCACTGGTGTAAGATCGAGCCCCAAGGTCGTTGTCAATTGATTTATTCCCCTCTGCAGCAAAATGATAACTTCAGTTATTCAGTTAGTAGAAATTTGATCAGATTACCTCCACCCAGGTGAAAGCCTCTACCAAGGAGGTTATGTTGTCACCCCTGTGCTTCGGTTTGCTTGTCAGCAGGTTTTACGCAAAATACACTAAATGGAAACTCAGGGGGAGGACGAGACATGGGACAAAGATGAAACCACTTAATGTTGACTCACACCTGGACATTAAAGGGTTATGTCAGGGCTCATGTGCATATTTTCACCAATTTTCCAGGGACCATGATGAGAAGAATACAGCATATTTAGGGGCCTGAAAATGTTTGGATCTCACATATTTAAATGTGGTTTCATCAGGTGCTGTACAGTCATACATGTTGGCAAAGATCCGGACCATAGGCCGTATATAAAAAAGGACAAAGGGATGTATCCAGCATTTCTTCTTTTAATCAATTATCTTTGACATCGCAAGATAAGGCCGAGGCGTGCGTTATTTGCGTTTTCAATTTATTCCTCTCTTCCGATAAACAGCGACTCATTTTATCGCGTCTGTGGAGCTCTTATGTATTCACGACTTTCAAATAGCGAGAAAATACCTGAATAATTTCCTTGATTTCAATTTCAGAAGATGCTATCTGCACATGAGAAGCGGAGATTCCCCGTCTCTGTGTAACACTTGATATTCGGCTCATGCCTGCCGGGGAGCGGACAGTCAGCTCGAGCAGAGAAGTGATTTCCAAACTAGACGATTCCTTTGCTCATCTGCATTAATCCATCAACAGGGAGATCTCGGAATGATCTGCATCTGTCTCCGATTTCTTTTTGAGAACCAACCCCAAATGTCCTTGATATGAGATGCAGTAACTTTAATTTAACATGGTTTTAAAACAAGCTTGATCTCCAGTCCGACAGACTTGGCCTTTCACACCTCCAGGACTCCAGGTCTGGAAATTATCCCGGAGACTTTCTCTTGCGGATCAAACATGCCGAAGCAATACATTCATTGCCTTTTCCTCTCTTTCCGTCAAAGCGTCAGTTGGGATGTCAGAAAAGCTCTGTGTAGCTCTCCGGCTCTCAAGTCAAATCTCTCTCTTTACTAATGAAGTCCCAGTGCACCGAGCCTCACACCTGCACAGTTTCAATTACCACAGCGAGGCAGGATGGGAAATCCCGCCAGCGGCGGTGCAGCCAGCAGGCGGGCGGAGGAAGCAGATGCAGACGAGACGTTGTTACTCCACGAGCTGGAGGGCGATGCATCAGCCGGGATTGAGCTGGGGTGTCAGGTTGAACACGTATTTGTAGGAAGATCACTTTAGAGGAAGACTGGAGTCAATTTATAGTTTCATTTATTCATGCGTTTATGTATTTATGCATGGATGTTTTTTTATGTGTTCGATTTAGAGCCAAGTCTTCAGTTGCATATCAATTATTTATATTTGCCGCAGACTCTGAGACAAACTGTGGATTTAAATTCTGCTCCAGGACATTTTTAGGTCCTTTGCTTTTTTGCAGAGTAATAACACAATCATCTGGATTTAAGTTTAACTATGTAAATAGAGTCTTTTTTCCATTTGCCTTGTGCTGCAGGAAGTTCCCACTTTTGTTCATTCAATTTTATGCATTTGCTTGGAAGGATAATAGTTTTCTGCAGAGTCACCAGAAGATTCTGGTCAATATTCAAAAGCCGCTTGTTCAGCTCTTGAATCATGATTTCTGTTCATGCACATTAGCTCTTGCATGTGTTCTAAGGTTTCTCACAGATGCAGAGTTTGTTCAGCAAATTCACTATTACTGAGTTCAGTGTATATTCAGCTCCTCCCAGAGCTTTTCATCTGCCACTGTCCCCTGCTCTCTTATCTCTGGAACATGCCTCCGGACAAGGACTGCTCCTGATAGGACGCCGGCCATCAGTACCCGCAAGGGGGAGGTGGTGGTGGTGGTGGTGGTGGTGCTGGTGGTGTGGGAGGGGGGGGATCAGATACTTTGCCAGTGGTCGTGGTCAGTGAAGATTATCTGTCTGCGTTTGAGATTTACAGACTCGCTCTCATAAGTCCCCGGATCGACTCCAACACCGATCAGGGCCTTCAGAAGTTGCAAAACCGTGTTTGATTGATACTGAGATTTGTTCCTGAGAGCCGGGCTGAGGTGGATGTGCAGAAACGTGAGGATAAAAAGCTCAAATGTCCTTTTTTCAAATGAACAGAGCTGCCGGTACCTTTCCTCTGAGATACTTTGCATCCAACAGAAACAGATTTACCCCAAACTAAAACCTTTCCAATGCAAATACTGGATTTAAAATGTCCACAATAACACGTCCTCCCTCTGGAATGTGCTCGCTTCAAAGGGTCAAATATTGAGACGTCAGTCGTGCATCAGGAGAAGGATCATTAAAGAATTAAGAAATCATTAAAGATGCATTAAACACGATTTAGCTGTCAGTGGATTTGTAGAAGAGTGTTTGCTCCGGCGGCTGATGATGACAGTGGGTTTTTTTTTATTTCCAGAAGGGAAGTGTGTGAGGGAAGAGATTATTGTGTCCTGGCTGCTCACTGGGCTGAAATACAAACCATGAAGCTGTGACATGGGTTTGAATGTGGTCCAGGTACTTTGGGGTAATCTCTATCCAGGCTGTTCCCACTTCTACTCACAAAACAAGCATACAAATATTTAAGCATTTCAGGAACTGAAGTTAAATGTGACTGAAAGATTTAATTGAATTAAAATATACTTATCTTCTTCCCTAGATCCATCCAGCTCCTTGTCTATTTTCCCCCCATAATCATTCCTGATCTCTCTGAACAATCATTGTGATAATTTCAAGCCATGAGAATGTTTTGTGGGTGAGAACCCTCTTCTAATCCGAGCATGCAATTCCATGAATAACAATGTTGAAGCTCCATCCTGAATAACCCATTACATCTGTCTCCCTGTCAATCATTTCCTTTTTATTTCCTCCTTATTTTTTTGCTTTTCACAGCTTTACTCCAACGTCCATCTGCTGCATTCCTCATTTCTACCTTTAGCATATCTCACTAACTTTAAGATGTAAATCCTGAAACTGCCCTCACGCTCACGTTCGCTTGTCCAAACATCCCATAGATTACAACCACGCATCCTGCATGTGATTATAATCCCCCCGTACCACCGATGCCAATTAAGCCGTGGCATCGCAAGATTTATGTGCAGACAGCGGCCGTGTGATTTAGATACATCAGGGCTATTAAAACACTGCTCATGAATAGCCTGGTATTTCAACACCATTGCCGTATTAATCTCCTCCACGCACGTTATCCCAGACAACACATAGGGAGATTAGTTTTCCGAGAGTGGTCGCTCATGTAATCCATGCAGATGTGTGTGTTGCTATCATGTAGGTTGCATGTAGCACGGACCTGGACTTCACATTTTGTATTGTGTTTAAACAGTTTTACCTGAGGTCAATGTTTTTTTGGTCATTTCTGAAAGTGACTTGAAACGAGGACATTAAAGTTTCAAGAGTCGGCCGGTAAAAAAAAAGGGAAAAAAAGCATTGTTTATTTTGAAGCGATGAAAAACCTGAGTCAGAGTGATGCAGCTAATTCTGATTCTCCATTTTCCTCCCCCACTGAAATCAGAAGCTTTACACTTGTGACAGATGAGACCATTGATCCAGAAGCAATCTAAGACAAAAAAAATCACGAAACTAAAATAATAATGCAAAGATCCTCTATTTAATTTCCCCTTTCTGTGGAGGGGGCTGTTCATTTGTCCTCATAAAGCACACTACACTTATACCTTTGAACGGAACCACCTGATCCTCCTAAATGGACGCATTCATCAGCATTAAATTACTAATTAAAATTCTCTATAGGAAAAAACAATAAGGACAAACTCTGAGGCGACAACAGAGATTTACACACACGGGGAGGAAATGCAGAGCGTCTGATGAAATGCTCGGATGTTATCGATGCTGGGAGCAAAACCCAGTCGGTGTTTTCTGCTTCCTGCCTCTTGCTCTGCTCACTAATTTAATCAAAAACTGTCTCTCAAAATATCTGTTTCCTGCCACATTAGTGCGGTTCCCCTCCAAACAAGCGAGGGGGTCACTGCTCCCCAGTCCATCTGTCATGTCTACAGGTGCTGGTTGCTCTGCTGCCACTGCAGGCCATTTAAACGCTTGATTATTATGAAATACCTCTGGCTGGTTTATATTCATCATGTGGAGATGACGGTTCCAAACTGGGCATTAGTCACCTACGCCAGATGTACTTAAAAGTCCAATGAGATATTCAGAAAAAATTCAAAATCCACTCTACACAAGCGTAGGGACAAATTCCACTCTGTCCCTATACGCTGGTGCCTAACTGCAGAATTAAACCGATTATGAAGGTTGCACATTTATCTCCACAGCTACCCATCATATAAAATCACACTTTTCGGATTAAATATATGATAGGCTCCACAAGCTGCAGCTCTTGTTAGACTCAAACATGTGCATGATGGATAATTTCCACGTGTTTGGACTGTGAAAGGAAACCGGAGAACCTGAAGAGAGAACATGCAAACTCCACACAGACAGTCCCAGGTCGATTGGGGATTCCAACCAACAACCCGATTACCGAACCTTGCTTGAACCTTTTTATTGTCACGATTCAGCCCCATTATTGGAGCTCCGTCAAACAAATTTACGTCTGTTTGCTTTTTGGATTTATATCTTTGTTTGTTCTTTGAATTCTTTATTTCACGTTGACTTTGGGTTTACTTTGTGTGTTTAGTCTGTTCTCTTTTGCTCAACCTTCAATTCCCTTGGTTTTTGTCACCATGCCTGTTTGTGTCATTTTTGTGTTGAGAAACTCTCCTCGTCTGCATTTGTGTCGTCTTCTGTTTTCTGGATTCAACACTTGCCCTTCAGGTTCAGGTGTTCACACAGCTATGACGTATGACATTGTATTTTCAGCAATGTTTCATTTCTCCAGTTGCAGGCTCGAGCCTCAGACAAACACGTTGACACATCCTGTCGGCGACATTGTGTCCTTTTTACCAAATTGGGAAACGGGACTCGACCTTGATCCTGGCGTCTGCTGCTGAACACGCAGCTTATTAACCAACCAGAGGAAGGTTAACAGGGAGAAATTACCTGCATTAGTTGAATTAAACTTTCAGCCTCTCGTCGCTGGATGTGAATATATAATTCCTGCACTGATATGTCCACGCTAACCACGGCGTACATTTCAATGCATCAGGTGAGTGGTTAGACGGCCGCTCCTCTGTTGATGCGGAGCAGCTCATGCGTGAGTTATCGAGAGATATTATATCCTCCTCACTGATTTCATGATACCTGAGGGAAATCCCATCTTGCATTAAACAAATTAGTTTGACCAACAAAGCATTTCTAATTCTGATAACACGCTCCTGCACGTCTGCTTTTATCTGAAGGAATTCTTCTCCTTGAGGAAAGAAATGACAAATTATTCATGAGCCCCATTAGATATGCCACAAAGAGACCTGTCCCCCTCAGCAGCAGGTGTTAATCCAGACTGAAACCTGACGTATATAAAACGACCCGCTGCGTCTCAGCCTACAATCTGCTGCAGCTGCACGGACACACGGACGATCCCTCGGCTTTTCTTGGAAAACTAAAAACAGACTCAAATTGACACCGTGTGGAGAAAACAGAGCCGTCACTGTGGAGGAAATCCTCCTCGGCCACCTGTTTGACTGGGCGGCAAACACACAACAGCACAACACTCGTATTCAATGATCCACCAGTTGAATTTCCCCTTTTACATCATTCTGGTCAAACTTTCTAGCTGTTGCTTAAACAGATTGTCACAAAACATTCCAACCTGGTTTTATGTGTAGACTAGAAGATTCTCTAATGATAGATAACGTTAGGCAGGATAATGCACAACAACTCTTTGTCTTACTTTATCATCACAGACGGTCCTGTGTCCTGCTTTGGCCCGTGGACCATGCACTGCACAGTATGGGGTAAATTATATACAGAGGACTATACTATGTCATTTGGTAAGATCAGAGCAATGTCACACTACTGATTCTTCATATCTGGCAGCCATCGCGTTATTCATCTGTGCAAGACACGGGCAGCTGTGCCCGGATTTATAATGTTTTTGAGTTGTCAGTCCGTCCGTCCCATTCTCCTAAATCTAATATCTTTGTGGAATTTCTTAAAACTTTGCCTTCATCCTCGACTCCAGACATTTATGGATTCTGTTTTGTAGGTCAAAGGTCGATCTGACCTCAGGAACAGCTCAGCATAAATGTTAAACGAGAGTTGAGAGTGATGCGATTTGATTATTGTGGTAAAAAGGGTAAAAGGTCAGTGACTACACAATATTTGTTTTTGGCCACAACTCAAGAATTAACACAATTTATGAAAATAACACACTGACCACCTTTTGTAAACAGCAACTTGATTGGTTGACATTGACGCACAGACGACATTTGATGAATCCACAAGTCTCAAAACCATTTGGACTCAGCTCTTTTGATATAAACAATCATCTTTGTATGTGACAAACAACTGCTCACTACACATTTCATTATGGGATAGTTTGCCCAGTTTTTTAACACCCTGCAGGAGTGAACTGCAGAATGAATAATGAATGATCACAGAGTTAGTGTTTGTTCTTGTACGGACACAAATAGACACTCTTTCATTCCCATGTTGATAATGTTCCATCTGCTCAGACGTAACTTTCTACAGTGTGAGCTGACAAAGCAGCAGATGTGTAACGGCACTCGATTCATGAATAACATTCAGTGCAACTCTCAATCAAAATATTCAGTCGGCACAATATGAGCCTCATTAAATGATGGTTGGGACAACAGACTGGTGGAGTAAATAATGAGATGATTATCTAAAAGTAAATATTCGATTTCTCATTCTGCTTATTGGAACATGGCGTTGTGATCTCATGTAAATCTCATTATAGCGCCACCTAACATGGACCTGAGCAGAGCTGTAATCAGGTAGAATTATTAAAGACATGCAGTAGTGAGCAGGACTCTGATACATGCAGGTGAAAGTGTGGCCTGAATCGTAAACGGGTACTTTGTGCATTTTTTATAAATAAATATACAATTTATAATTCTGTGTTCTCGTGTTATAAGATAAATGTGGTAATAAATAGAGATAACTTTCTGGGAATAAATCTATTCTATAAACTTTCTTTTCTGGAGGAGTGGGGATGTGAGGAATGTGACAGTCCTTCCAAAGTTTGCATTTGCATCTGTAAACCTGGAGCCTGAATCCGATCGGCCAGATGCGATACCATATGAAAGAGAGCCGCGATTTGAGGATCGCTGCAAATTTCTCCTTGAAGCTTCTTCTTGAAACTCATTTTGGAAAAGCTTCAAAGCGGCGGAGACATGTTTATGTGGCTGTCACGCTTCTGGAGTTTAGATGTCACAAGTCAAGTGCTGCTGCCCGACTCAGTGTGATTGATTACCCAACTGCTACTTTATTATGGATCCACTGCCAGCGTCACAGTCTGTGACTCAATGATAACGACCCTGATAAACAATTAAAAATCTTTTTTTGTTACAAGAACCCGACAGATGTCAGACGGCAATGACAGCAGAGGTCCTTGTATATAATTTATTTGTTTAGACCGTTGCACTGTTTGTATTGTTTTGTGTTGTGATGTGTATTTTGTGTAAGCACACTGAGAGCCACAAGTCAAACTCCTTGTTTATGCAAACTTACTTGGCCAATCAAACCTGATTCTGAAAGGATGGTTTTAGGAGTGTTGATAAGTTGAAAGTGTGTAACATTATACACGTCTCAGACATCCACCTTAAAGCTCTCTGGGTGGGGAGCCTCATGTGTTTGGATAAAATAGAAAATATAATAAAACAAGATGGCAGACCAACGACCTTCAGGGTGGGGCGCTCTAGTCGTTTGGATACCCAACACAAGCCAGACTTTGAAATGATGTCTGCGCGGCCACCTACTTGATTTTTTTCTGGGAAAACATCACACTGTTCGGTTCAGGTTTGTCTCGTTAGTTTTCTTTAAGGGTTTGACATTTGGAAATTGCTGCCTGAGTCACACTCGAGCCTGGGGTGAACAAAAAAACACACATAGCTGTCATGTGTAATTGCCGAGCATTACACCTGGCATACAGATCATGTTCCCAATCGACAGGGCTTTAAACAAGCTGCAAGAAAAGATAAGTTTCACCTTTATTGATCCTCCATTGAGGAAATTGATGATTGATTATATTAGATAGATAGATAGATGGATACTTTATTAATCCCGTGGGAAATTCAGATCATCCAGTAGCTTGTACACTTAACACATCACTGACATACATACATGAATCACAAAAATCACATACATCACATACGGAGAGCATGTTATTTGTAATTGCAAACGTGTTATATAATTTATTTAAGTGATGACTCTGTGATTAACCTTTAGGTATAATAAAGATCATCCGTCCACCCATCATGGCAACTATCAAGAAATTAAAAATAGATGCAAAATATCAAGCTGGGTTGACATTTCAAATATGGGTTCACGGTAATGAAAAAGATAAATCTGAAACTTTATTTCAGCTGGAAACATGCTTTGAGTTTCAAGGTCAAATACATTTTGATCAAGTTAAGTCTGATTAAGATCCGCTGCCACAAGAACGTGCTGTGCAGGAATCTGAGTCAACTGACGGCCAGGACGCTGAGACCATATCCTGAAGGAGAATTTATGAAGGAGCGTCTTGTTGCTGCTGGGGAGTAAAATTGTTTCCACGGATATGACACTTTCTGTCAAGTTTGATTGATGGTCACCCTGCAGGAGAATCACAGAGAAACAACACTAACCCCCTGTAGTCCGCAGCAGAGGGTGAAATAACCAATACAAGCTGGAGTCCGTGTGATAACAATTCACCAGCCTCGCCCTGATCCCGGCCAATCGGGCCACAGGCTTTGCATCCTCTGACCTTGACTGTACCGCAGCAGGTGAGCATCGGCTGATCGGTGCCCCCCCCCCTCGGCACAGCGTGACTCAGGCCCTCATCTCAACACAACAGGTACCTTCTGAGTGTGAGGCAGGGACCTGGGAAGAGACTGAGCTGCAGGAATCATAATATAACAGCTTGAGGAGCCCCAGTCTTTCTTCACAGTGACCGTCAAGCCGTCCTCAGAACACAGGAGAGCAAATGGAAGGAAAATGGAGGAGACTCGGGGTCATGAAGAAAGACGCTGGGACGCAGCGGGACCTCGCCGCTGTGCCGGGAGAGAAAAGGAGATTCTTCTCAACTGTTCTCAGCGAGTCAGCATATTTTAGCTGAACCAATTTCACCGTCTGTAGCCGGTCCAAGAATTTCTTCCAGGTGAGAAGCAGCATCTGTTCTCCACAGACCGAGTATTAACCGGGCACACATCCATTTTCAAGTCCCCAAGAAATAACCAGAGTAAAGACCTATTTCTCATCCTTTTTATTCAAACCAAAAGTTTCTCAACTTCTCGACAGGTTTTACTTCCACAGTGTCTAAAGCCGTGAAAAGTTGGGAAAGTAGGAAGATAAAAATATACTGATAATATATCAAAATATTATTTCTAATATAATTGAATATCGTTCACAGTCCCTTTCAAACTACAAAGCTGCCCTCCCTGCGGAACGCTCCCTCGTCGACCTGCAACAGAAAAAAATCCGGGAGGAACAGGAAGGCGAGAAGGAGTCGGGGTAAAACTCCCTCAACGGTGGAAACCTCGTTTGAAGCTTCGTCTCGAGGCCTCGGGGAGACGCACACGTTGGAACCGATCAGGAGGAAGAAAGACGACGTTAACTTCAGGTCATATCCGCTTAAACCAGCGCTGAATAAATTACAGAGATGATTCAGGATATTTGTAGCACTTTGTCTTAAATAAATCATTTCCAATAACGTTTTTGTTGTAGCTTTTGTTTGAGATATGAAACGCAGCCTCCTTGTTGCTTCTATATTCCTGTAGAACCACAACTTCCTGACAGGTACGTCTGGGGAGTGATTACTAACACGGCGCCAACCTTGACTCATGCCGGTGCATTTTTAAGTCGGCGTACACGAGTGTGTTGTTTACTTTGTGTTGTCAAAGAGCAGAGGTGCTCAAACCGAGACAACACGGTGGGTGTGTGTTTCAGAAGAGCAATGGGATGTTACACTGATAATACAATTAATTATATTGTTTATTTTTTATGATGGCCTTTCATGCCTTACAATTATCTTTGTAAATCAAATTGTAATGAAATAGATTAAAGGAAATGGATCACCTTCTTTAACCGTATACGACAACGTATATTCACAGTAACAGTTGAATAAAAATGGCTTTAGAAGTCTGCAACAAAAATATTTATTGCTGAAAGTATTAAATCTGCCACTTGGACCATGACGCAGCTCTGGGTACAAAGAAAACAAACTTCAGGGGTTGAAACGGCATCATTAAGATTCATCTCCTGAGGACTGACTGACAGCATACGTCACGAAAAACACTTTGATTACATCTGTGTGTGAGAGAGTGGTGGAGGAAACAATGATTTAAGTTCAACCTCATAAACAACAATCATCTGTCATCTGACCTTGGTGAAAGTTCCCAGAGTCCCTGTTTGTTCACGCTGCAGCAAACAGTTCTGAGTTTGGCCCGAGTGGGGGTGCTGCCCTGTAAGATGTTAATTATGCAGGAAGGAGTCCCCACTTGCATTTATTAAACATGTCACCATGATCCTGAGCCGCTCGCATGATCCAGTCTTGTCAGGTCAAGTTCTCGTGTCCCAGAGGATAAAAATATGCATGACAGCATTTTCAGAAATTTTGGGGGATCTTTCTGATATTGGAAATGTTATCGTCTAAGTTTTTTTTAATGTTTTTCCTAAAACAATTTTTTGGGACAATTAAAATTACCATATTTTGCTCTGAGGTGTATTTTTTTCAGTTTTCTGGTAATTTTTTTAATTTTTCCAGGATTTTCTTACTGTTTAATTGTTTTGTTCTTTCCCCCCAGATTGTTTTTGAACGCCCTTGTATCATAAGAACAGAGGAAGACTGAATAAAATAATTCAGTGAGACATAATCACATATTCATCTGCAGTGTACAGTCGAGCACCTCTGTGACGCCCCACATCTACTCAATATTCTCCCTCTCCATCAGCTGTCTTTGCTTTTTCATAAAAAATCCATGCTTATCACGTACTGTATCTGCTCAGTGAAATCCAATATGCCATTTTATTTTAGCTGTACCATCATTTCGGGTGGAAAATTTGATGCGTTATCATTATTTTAAGTTTATTTCCTTGTTATATTCCCTCGCCAATAAATATTTCTGGAAACTCTCCATTATCAGCCACTTAAGCTACATTAAACATTTCCGGCATTTGGTATTTAGAGAAATAAGACTTCACTAAAAAGCCCAGAGCGAGACTGGAGGACACTGGTTACGAGAAGTCTGCTAAACAGTGACGTGACCTTCAGACAGACAATGTTCAGAAGACTGAAGAGTCTGCTGGATGCACACCAGCACAAGGAGGTATACTGCAATAGAAAGTTTTAATTAGGTCAAATTAAAACACGCTCACTGTTCCTCAATGTCACTATAGAGATAATTATGCCTTGGTTAATCACATGAGTTTTAAGATGCCGAGCTCACAAACTTTTATGGTCGTCTGTCCCTCATCTGTCCTATTTTTGTGAATATGAAATTGCAAGAATGCCTGGAGGTAATTTCTTCAAATTCAGCCCAGGGGTATTATTGATGATTGAGATGGAGGAAGGTTAAAGGTCAAGGTGGCTTCACAAAACATGTTTTTTTGGTATCGTGACATTCAGCAACGCCTCGGGGAAATTTGGACTCAGGAACAGATTCAATATTGGAGGTCAAGGGTCACAAGAGCTTTCCAACGTCCACTATAGGAACAGTCAGTTCAACATATTTTGTTCATCTTAATACACTGGGCAAATCAGATGTTAATGTACATGGGGGGAAATCTGTTATCTGTGGAGGCATTTCTACTTTTGGAGGAGGATTTTCTCCTGTTGGCTTCACTGCAATGTGAGGTGGAGTGTTGGGGATTTGGGAGGTTTGGACGTAGATTTCTCATTCTCCTCGAGGAGGGAGCAGCTGCCCCACACGGAGCGGCAGCGTACTGTGGAGCGAGGGAGGGGGCGGTGAGATTGATGGTTGGTTAGGGTCCCTGGCTGGCGAGGCTTTGCATCACAATGCGGTGGCGAAAGTCAAGAGCCGAGCCCAAAGAGTAAAACTCTCAATTGAACCGTCAGCCCTGGTTCACGTCCTCGTTGATAAGTGACTGAGAGAGAATGAGATCGCAGGTACGAGCGGCTGTAATGAGGTTTCCCCGCCGGCTGGCTGGTGACTGCTTGTTAAACTGAGCTTCAGTGATTCTGAAAAACCTCGATGCTGAATCACCCGCTCCTTCGCAGTGCGAGGAGCCGACTGAGGTGGTGGAAAAGGCCACGCTCCTCGGCTCGGAGACGTCCTGAGGCATGACCAACTGGGACGACACCCCAGAACCCACCAAGGACACACTTCAGGGATTGCATCACCCATCTGGCCCCCTGGGAAAGAGGAGGGATCCCACATTACCATTTCTCCATCACTTGAAAATAACAGTTTAAATAACCCATCCTGACCTTGATTTTAATAACTTATGATCCCAAACTTCACTCAAAAACTTTTTCCGACAAGCGTACTGTCTCTTAGTGTAACCTAGCTTTGTCTTTGTCCGCGTCTGAACCGCTTGTACTCTGAAAATTGATTTCTCTCTGTCTGGAGATCAAACCCTGCCCCGTCCACGTCTCTGCAATCCCTCCTGCTTTTCTGTATTGACAAACCAAGGGCAACAAGCAAAAGGTACAGTTCTTTGTCCCTTTTTAATTCCATCAATACAAGAGCAAACTGGGGGAAAAATAAGTGAAACAGCTTTCCTGATGTATTGAATGCGACAGTCTGTCCCGTCCCGTCCCGTCCCCCATCCCGTCCCCCCTCGATCGTCCTTTCTGGAGGTTTTCACCTCCGAATCATGAAAGTAATTATTCAAAACAAAAACTGTCTTTTCAGTCTCATTTCAGCTTCATTTATATTGATGTACAGTCTGCTGTATCGATGCAGGGCGACTCTTCATTAATTTGTGTTGCACTCATTTGGATTAGTTGGTAATTAAATGATCTCTCAAGTTTTCATGTGAGATGAAGAACTTCGAAATGATTCTCTCTTTAATGGGGAAGAAAACTTTCATTAAAACAGGAGCTGTCACATCAAACAATCTGCAGTGTTAGTGTGGTGTGTGTGTGTGTGTTTGTGTGTGTGTGTGTGTGTGTGTGTGTGTGTGTGTGTGTGTGTGTGTGTGTGTGTGTGTATGTGTTCCTCAGGTTGTGAATAAAATTACTCAACATAAATTGGTTTTCTATTCTTTGCTAAAGGAAATAGATCAAAAGCTGAAAACAAAGAAAATTAGCCAAATTACACTGATGCAAATTCTGGAAAGTCGTGTTTTCGAAGTCAAGACAATCGCTCCTCTGCTCAGATGTCTCATCAGCAGCTTGGACAGCCGCGGAGGGAGATCATTTCATTTCCATTAAACTGCGGATAATTACTCTTTATAAACATCTTTCTGAATAAGACGAACAAACAAGAGACTCCATCAGAAATTCAGCCTCATGGTTTATTTTGGAGTGTTTTGTTTGAGCACAGGCAGCCTGCCAATTTCTCATGAATCTCACAACACACTTGCCCCATTGTGTGCGGCCCTGTGTGTGTGCAGCATTGAGAAAGGTGTGTGTGTGTGTGTGTGTGTGCGGTGAAAGGAAGAGGCAGACAGGTGAAGTGAGATGGAGGGAGAGAGCGAGACATGTCGCAGCACCCTCAGGACGTCTCCTCTTCCTGAGCAGCTGTTGTCTGAGAGCTGGAGGCAGCACTGCGGCGCCCTGTCATCTCCCCTCTCCCACACAAGCCCCCTTGCATGCAAAGCAGGCTCAGGCTGCCCTCTCTCCTTGGCCACGCTTATGCCGCCCCCTATTTTTTTGTATGTCTGTATATAACCGGCACCTCCTTATTTACTCTGGCCCCCCTTCTCCCTCCGAAGCAGAGTCTTTATTCAAATCAATTCCCAGCCACCAGACGTAGTGCGCTCTGTAATGGTTTACAACACACAGACGCAGCAAGTGAGCCAATTTTATGAGAAAGAGCATCTCAAGGGCAGAGACTGATAAAGAAAAGAAAATGTATTGCTGTTTTTTTCAGAGCAGATTGATTCTGTAGGAGCAGACGCATCAATTCCTCTGCACAGAGAAAATAAATGAGCATGGTCGGATTTGCTCCAGCTCTTTCAACCGCTGTTAAATCCTCTTTTACTCTGAAAAGCCAGGGGCCAGTAACGGTGTGGTAACCACACTATTAAAACCTGTGACTCTTATGATTTAATTCATCTTCTTCCAACAAAGCAAAATTGTTTCGGGGCAGATTTGGCATATATCCCCAGATCAGATATAGCCCCTGCCTCACATGGAATGATGGCACTTGGGCGGTCCGCTCCCACTTCATCTGGGCAATAACTGAGCCATAGCAATACTTCATGTCAACCAAAGGTGGCCCGAATTTGTTTTATGCAATTTGGGCCATATTCACCATGGGCCACTTCAGGTTCCGTCTAGATTACACCTTGTCTAGAGCAGCATGTGTTTACCAACAGAAAGGCTCACATTTGTTTAAATATGTATGGGCACTATTTGCTATTTTACAAGTGGATCACTATAGGCTCACATTCATTTTGTCCAGGCCACAAGAAGGCAAGAAGTGCTGCAGCATTGAATGAAGAAGCTGTATGTATCTGGGATTTCATTTGCATAGCGCCAAATCAAAACAAATATCTCAAGGTACTTTAAGGTCGAGACATCTTAATAACAGAGAAACATTTTGAGACGGTGGAGAGAGTATAAAAATAACATGCACTTAACTTGGAGAATCCTTCAACAGAAGCAGACTCGGTGTGAGCGGACATTTGCCTCGGCCAGTCGGGGTGAGAGGAGAGAAATGTAGTTGTATTAAAAGCATGAACAGTATCTTGTGATGAAAACTAAAATAATGCTACTTAGAGGTTCAGTGTGTAGAATTGAGTGACATCTAGTGGCGAAAGTTGCATATGGCAGCTGAATACCCCTCACCTCACCCTCCCCTTCCAAACATGAAAGAGAACCTGTCGTAGCCTTCAGTTGTCACAAAAACTCAAAGGTGTTTAGTTTGTCCAGTTTGGGCTCCTGTAGAAAACATGGGGCCCTCTGTAGAGAGGACCCGCTCCCAATGTAAATATAAAGTATTTAAATACAAAGGGCCCATCTAGGGTAAAGAAAACTATTCACACAATTTAGATGATTAATAAACTAGAGAAAACATAAGTAGGATTATTTGTATTCAATTTCTGCCAAGAGATCCCTTTTATCAAGATCTTACACAATGGAACTCTAAAGATATCAATTTTATTAATGATAGAACCAATTGATAATAGTAGCAATGATCATTATAATGACTGGTAATAATTGCATCAATGAGGAAAATTAAAATGGGAATCGAGTAGTGTCAACTTTAGGTAAATCCTGCATTTGTTTGCCTTGTCTAAAATAAAGGAACTTATAAAGAGTTCCACTAGGGGGCGATACTACACTGTGTAAAGCTTGAATGTATGTTCTGTAACAGGTAGAAAAGCTGTAAGGAGTCAAGCAAGTATTAGAAACACACTCAGAGATGCTACACTCACACTGAGAGAATATTCAAGTTACTACAAATCCACACAACACATCCAGAATGACCTGCTAGTCCACATCACAGGCTACAAAATGTCCAACCAAACTGTTGGTAGACAACAGAGCCTATTTCCCAAATGCCAAATTACAGTTGTTGATGAATCCGAATGTTTTGTGAAATGTGAGGTCAGCACCGCTCCACCCAAATCGTCCCAGGGACCGACAGAGAGGGAGGCTCAGACCTTCATGGAGGGAATGACAATAATGAAAGGTGATAAAGGGGAAACCAGGTTGTCAAGATACCAGCTCGGTTATCACATCAAACCCCCGTGTGACGAGCATCCTGTCGACTGCAGAGCCGAGGATGTCACAGAGACTCGGCTCTGACTTGACGAGCTCGTGACAGAAGGGGAAATCAAATCCAGCAGAAAATCACCCGTGACGCAAACAGAAAAACTGAGAACGATCTTCCAAGGTGACAGAGTGTTCATCAGAAACGGTTCCTGTGGTTCTACATCCCTCCCTCGTCCACACCTCACCAGGTCCAGTCACATGTTGTTAGAAGTGGTCAAACCATGAGACACAAAGTTATGGTCGGACTCTGGACACTAAGCCAAGGTCAGATCCTGGAAATGAACTGGTGCTGCTGTCAGATACTGACCTCTAACAGACAGTGATGGATCTCCTGTGTGTACATACTTTATATTTTAAATATTCTTTGTGTCATTACTTGTCATTTACCGGCTATAGTCTTATTATCCAACATTCTCAGGCCTTATGAAGAAGAGTAACTTCGGGCTGTAGATGACTGGATTTCTCACTCTGGGGACCAGATTCCCCTCGAGACAGTTAAACTGGTTAGTTGTAATTTGATTTATTAAAAACATTAAGGTCTAAATTTGCAACACTCAAGTACCTTATCCACCAAGTGCCCTATATTAATTTAATCTTGTATCAAAATGTTTGTTTTGGAATTTATGTTGTGCTCATTTATTATGTATTGGTAATTCAAAGTGAAGCAAACCCAGTGACACCAAGTGACTGACACATGGGGTCAAGTTCAGTGTGGGAGTGTTTGCATGGGGAGGGGTTATCAACAGTGTCAACAAAAGCTTCAGGCCCTACCCCAGCTTATTAGTCTGGTCATGAGTTAAGGACTAATGCTTTGACGCAGGTTTCATTTCATCAGAGTCACACAATCGTGGCTCACAGACCTGAAACAGCTCACAAGCAGTTGATTGTGGCTTGAGGGAATGGAGGGGGGGGCGGGGGGGAGCAATCACACCAATTATATTGAAACAAGTTGAAACAGCCCAAGGAAACTTCCCAGTGATCATGACATTCTGCGACTGCAACTTAATTAACTTCATAATCGACTGGTGCCATAATGAGGCTTTTCAGATTTGCCTCAGATCGTCTGAATGAAAATGTTGAGCGCTTGAACTTAAAAACTCCCAATTTGCATCAACTCTTTAAGGACAGTTGCTCAAATTTGAGTTTGATTTGTTCCGAGTGGATTTCTGAGACCAATCGTGTACACATGTAAAGAGGTGCTTTCTTAGCTTACATCCTTTGTCAGTTAAGTTCTCTATGGAGATAGATATGAACTTCAATTGTTTTGTTTTGTCTGAGATGCCCCAGAAAAATGTCATTAATTCATTCAGGTTGCATGTAAAAGAAAGTACGTTGACACAGTACCAGGAGGAAATGGTTTGATAACCCTCTTGTGTTCTAAGCCGGTCAGTTGTGTTTAATGAGCCTGTTGATTCAGCATCAGCAGCGATTAAAAACCAGTTCTTCAGGACTGGAAGGTAAACTGGAAAGGTTGGTATCAGCTTACAGTAATTTGATAAGAACCCATACAAAGGCTTGTGAATGGAGAGGAAAGAGAAGGGAGAGCATTGATACACTACTGAAAACGAGAACCCTGTATATCAACAGAGAGGATGACACAATATAGAAACACAAGTGCTACACATGAAGTTTTATACCTCGGCCCAAATGAAAACAAGTCAAACTGGCATCAAGAATAACTGACGTTTCTTTACTCAGGAACCAATGCTCGTCCTGTTCTTGATAAAATGCTGCCACCATGTGGTGTACGTGAGCACTACAAAGTTTTGATCAATACATCATTTAGATTTTGTCACTTTGATCAATCCAGTGACAAAACTGTTCAGGACTAGGTCTCCTCTCAAGGTCGAACCAGGTCTGTTGTCGGTGAGGAGAGATCACGGATGAAAACCTTTCAGTCACCAGGAACTGTTTTGATCACATCTTTATTTGCATCGTCACGCTTTGCGGCTCTGTACAAACACAACAGGCTTAGAATAGAATCACATGACGGTTTCTAGAAAATGCTGACTGGGCTGGACGACAAATGACAATGAGCTCATTTAAGATACTGAGGAAAGATGCGAGGACGCAACCCTCCCTCCATGTCGTGTCTCAGTGGGTTTTCTGAGTTCAGGCTCTTCAGTGACTCACTGGGCTGAAAACTTTCTGCTGACTGATCTGGAGTTTGAAATGTTTTGACTTCAAGATCCCCAGAGGTGATGTCGCAATACTATCAATTTATATAGCACATTTCATACAGAGGCAGACTCCATGTGCTTTACAGTAAAACAGAAAATTTAGAAAACACTCCAGATCGATAGGCTAAACTTACAACACACATAAATGCAGTATAATACTCACACTAAAGCATTCTCTCACACAAACTAACAGTGACACATTGTTCACGCCTCTTCAAACAGGGCGTGATAAAAGTTGTGCCCAGTTTAGATCCTGGAAATGAACTGGTGCTGTTGTAAGACACTGAAGAAGACACTGATGGACAAGAGAGAAGAACCTTTTAGATAGAGCAGGGCCGTGGTGGACTATGATTACAGGTGGATGGCTTATCACACAAAATGCCTGGACACATTTATTAGTAATCGTGCAGCTATCATTGTCATTCTACCATTAATGACCAAACTGTTATCTCTGTCAGATATGTCCTGTGTTCCCTGGATGGTCAACAAAAGGAGGTTCACCTTTGTCCCACCCTGCTTAAATACTAATACTTGCTAATTGGACCGTACCATGTTCCTGCAGCGTCGTGGGGGGGGGGATGTTTCCAGTTAACTCTTATCTTATCTTTTTTCACAATGGTGGCTTTGAAATTGTTGATTCATTAGTTTTTGAGTGGCCTGTCATGTTAGTTAAAGATATGTATGGTCATGCTTCTGGTTATTGTTGTTCATTTGAATAATTGCTTATAACTGTTCTTAACCCTCAACAAGAGTCAGGAAGAACTACCAGAAAAAAAACGTACGTATCAACAAAATAACAGGATTTAAAACAATGTTTCAAATAAACAGTTTTCAATGCGTCAATGTTTGAAGTACTTGTACATAGAAAATGTCTTTAGGGCATTCAAAGAAAAAAAATGTTGACAAGATACTACATGTCTCTCGTTGCTGTGGCTTCAACATGAGGTAAACAGGTCGTCCCACCTGTGGAACTAGTTTATTTGTATTCTCATAATTTATGTTTAAATATGTCAAACACTTCATATTTCTTTAGCGTTTGAAACAACGTCTCTTACGTTTGAAACGTTTGAAAAAAAAACCGTTTGAAACCACGTCTCTTCCGTCTCAGTCATTTAATCCTGTACTCGGATATTTGAGAAGCATGTTTGTGTCTCTCCTCATCTTTCTTTGCAGTAAACAAACACTCAGTAAACAAACCGACAGTCGCAGCCTCTGAATAAAAATCACCAATAATAAACATAGTGAGGATGAATTATTCAAACTGCAGTCTGTTGTTCCCGTGGCGGTGTGTCGTCACCAGGAAGTGGTCGTTGGTGGTTGGAGAGGATGGGACCTGCAGGAGTAGGAGGAGGAGGAGACGGAGGAGGAGGAGGAGGAGGAGGAGGAGATCAACTGTCGGACGCGTGTTTCCCTCACAGCCCGGTGGAGATGGAGGATCCCCGGTACACGATCCTCTGAGACCCGACCCCAGTCGCAACGCTCGAGGAGGAATGGGTGCTCTCCAGTCTGCGTCCGCTCATCCAGAATACGTCGATCTGGCGGAGAAGACGGGATGTGAGTGTTATTGTTTTGAAATGACATCAGGAAACCATGAGCTCGCTGTTGGAATTACAGGTTTAAACCAGTTGTATCTTAAATTCCAGTGTCTGATATGTGTTGAGCAGAAAGGTGATCGGGTCTGTTATTTGTGTTTATCACATGTACACACATGATCCAGCCTCTCTATGTGTCTCAGGTTGAAGCTGCTTGTCTGCTGCAGCACCGATGAATAATTAAGGTTCAAAGGAGAGTACGTTTCAGAGATGGGGTAGCAGCCGGCAAAACCAGAATGTTTTACATAAAATATGAATATACAAATCTGTTGCCACGAAAGTTTCCTGTGGAACCTAAAGAGCGTGTGCACTGCGAACAAACACACATTGCATAGTTAAAGTGTCAGTGTGTGGAGTTTAGTGACACCTAGTGGTGAAGACGCACGTTGCAGCTGAAAACCCCTCACCTCAAAACAGAGAGGACCCACTCATGTAAATATAACGTATTTAAATATTAAGAGTAAAGACCACAAAAATTAGTCCAATTTAGTTGTAACGCACTCGTGAAAACATCACTAGGATTATTTTATATTCTATTTCTGCCTAAACACACTTTAAATGACCTTTTAAATTGTCAAAATGATTCATTCGCTCAAATTGGAATTAGACCTAACGTTGCTTCTTTCAGTTTCAATTGGAAAGATCCGAGTCCTGCATGAAAGATTCAAACAGCTGAGCCACCATGAAGAAACTCTGCGGTAAGTTGACCTTGTGGTGTCATTTGCAAGTCATTTGCATTTATTTATTTTTTCAAAGCATTTTTTTCTTATAAATTGCCTGCTCCACCTTTTTCCTTTGGAAATGGAAACCTGCCTAACAGGCTCCATGGCGCCACAAAGCGCCTGTAGCACGTGACCTGGGTTGATGTCTTGTGTGACATAATGAACCACTCCTTTAAAAAGCCTTCTTTCCTCAGGAGGGATCACCTCAATGAGATCCACGATCTTGCGTGCAACCCCATCCGTGCACAGATCGTAGAGGCTTTCTTTGACAGAAGGTGCAGTAACAATACCCTTTGAGTATGAAACTTATCTCTCCTGTGGATGTGAGGGTTTTAATGCGACCACCTTGCATTTCTGTAGAAACTGCCATCAGAACGGCGAGGGCCCGGTCCAGGAGATCGGCTTTGAGGAGTTTGTGGTGGTCATGTCCCATTTCCGGCCCCCGTCTATGCACATGACGGTGGAGCAGCGTGAGAACGTCAGGAGGGAGAAGCTGAAATGTGCGTCTGAACACAAACCACACGATCAGGTGCCCGACGTTATCTGTGACCGAGACGCAGCTGATGGTTCTGTTCTTCCTCCACAGTTTTATTCAGCATGCACGACACAGACAACGACGGGACAATCACCCTGGAGGAATACAGACACGTAAGCCAAAAACAATGCTCCTCTCATGACCTATTAAAACTTTAAATAAACTTGTTATTATTATTATTATTATTATTATTATTATTATTATTATTATTATTATTATTATTATTATTATTATTATTATTATTATTATATGTTAAGATGCAGATTCAGCACATCAGAACAAAGACTCCCTCATGTTTTAGAGTATGTTTATATATATATAACTCCACTTCTGGTTATCGGACATCTACACTCCGCCGCTCAAGAGTCAAATGACTTCCTGCAATGAATTTGATTGGCGGATAATGAGTGAAGGGGGAGGGGTTATCATTTCCTCCAGCCCCCTGCAGATTGGAGTGTCATGGAACCCGATGTAGTATTGTTATGACTTTCCGCTAAGGAGTCTATTTTTTTTCATATTTGTGAGCAAGATTACACAGAAATAACTCTAGGGATTTCAACATAACCTGGTGGAAAGAGGCAGTGTGGGTCAAGGAAGAATCCATTACATTCTAGTTATAGGGGACTGTTGGGCCTTGGTGGAGTGTGTGTGCTCTACTACGTGCCCTTCTAGTATTTCAACTGTTGAGTCTCTACATCTGTCCAGGTGGTGGAGGAGCTGTTATCTCGGAGCGGAGATTTGGACAAGGAGACGACCAAAGGCATTGCCGATGCAGCCATGTTGGAGGTGGCCAGCATTTCAATGGGTCACATGGTGCGTAAGCTATAAAATGACAAGTTTCAAAACCAAGTTGGTCTGCACAGTGTCTGTAAACTCTTTGTCTTACGCAGGAACCTGATGAATTCTATGAGGGGATCACATTTGAGCATTTCCTCAAGGTAGGTAACCAGAACATACACTATAACACACTATAATACCACTTCAAATACATATAAGTATAGGTTGAATTGTCCTGTTGAACGATGTGGTGGAACTAAAGTCAAACTCTTTTTTGCAGCTGCTGCATGGCTTTGAAATCGAATCAAAAATGAACATTCACTTTCTGAACATGGACACGTCGACCCTGTGTAAGTGACGCTGGGACGTTAGGCGCTGACTCGGCGAAGACTCTGAGGACACACATCGTTGTTCTCATGATAACAGCAGCTCTCGCCTGTTTCCTGCACCAACGTTGTGAGCTTCCACTGACTGTATGCCTTACTCATGTTGGAATAACTATGCAGATCCAAAGAAAATATATATATATATTATTATATATTATATTATGGATGTTTTATTCTTTTTTTGTTTTATTTTATTTGACTGTAAGCAATAATATGAGGCACTACATTTTATTATAACCAGCCTGTAGTTCGACAAAGCAATAATAAAATATCCATGTCTGGAGTAACAGAGGGTACAACTATGCATGCGAAGATGGATGCTACAACTGATAATGCCATTAATCAACAGCACCCAATATTCAGGGATAAAAGAGTTTGTCTTTAAATGTGTATGTCTAGAAATAGTAGGACAACGATAAGAGATGCCTTCACGCTGACACTGCAGCTATTTAACATGGCTCCTGCTATGCATATGACATTTGCACAATAAAAAAAAACTATGAAACAGGCCTGACTCTATTTGATGATGTGCATTTCTGATAAAAAGGAAATGGGAGTGTGCGCTCATGCGAGATAAAAAAAGACCAAACGGCAAATCTGATTTAGTTCTAAGAACTTTTAGCAGATCACACTTTGCTTTCTCAGAAAAGTCAGTGCACACTCTGGAACTAGCCGCACACTGAGTTAAATGTGTGAACTCTGGTATATGATCTATTTACAATATTTTAAAATTAGAACCGTTTCTTGAAGAATGGAGAGATGTCACAACACAACGTGACTGATGAGATTATCCTCCCTCGTGATATTTCTTTATCTTTAATCCTACAATTACGAGAGGATCACACAACTAGAACCATTTTAAGGAGTTTCAAGAGCTATTTCTAATCCTATTACTCCAAATTACTTCCTAGTTCACTTTAAGAACTGAAAACCCCCAGGAATCAAAATCCTTTACTGGAGGGAGAAGAGGCAAAGACAGAAATAATAAATGCAGGTGAGTTATAAAAGTGTGATCAGGGGCAGTTCCCCTAATCTTCCATACTCTTGTCCTTTCATGGAGATCTGCTGTTCCACTGGCCTGCACTGACTCCCCCTGCTGTTCCTGTGACTGCTGTGTCAGTGCATCTGTGTCGTTTGTTGCTTTAATACTCACACGTTAACTAAACGTTGTCTAGTTTTGTTTATCTGAGCTATAAATGTAGAGAATAGAAAATAGCCAGAAGCACTGCTCATGCACTGTGACGTCAGACTCCAGCCAAGCTCTGCAGTGTACTGCCCTCTGCAGGACAAAAGATGGAAAAGCAAGTTGAAGCGTGATGAACTTGAACCTGATTCTTTTTGGGTGTAATTTCAGATCATGTCAAATCTATGACGCAGCGGTTTTAACCATGATACACCTTGAGTCATATTCTTCCTTTTTCTTCACTATTTTGATGTTTACGTTTTGTCACAAGCCCACGACATGATATCATTTGGTTTTTTAAACTGCGGGAAACCACAAATGGGGAAGTGGCCTCAAACGTTTGGATCCTACTATAAATCCCTAAAACGATTGCATGTGCAGGTTTAAATCAAGCGGCTCAGAGAACAGTAGTCTGGAAGGGATTTTTTAAAAACATTTTCCTCGATTTCTCAGATAATAATTCATGGGTTTTGATGAAAAATATAGATCAGGCATATTTGGGGGACTGCAATGTGGTGCAGATCCAAGTGAAAAGCTGATCGTCCAAATGACAAATGATTTGTTGCATCCCTCCACCCTTCAGAAATGATATTAGTGACCTGTGCTGATTAGAATTCAACACATTATCATATTAAAGTGCTGTAGACTGATGGCAGCTCCTGTGAAGTGAAAAGGAATAAATAACCTAGACTGGAGAATTGGCGTTGTCCTAACGTACCCTCTGTGTTTGTGCTTTAAATAAAGCAGAGTTATAACGAGGAACTTGATTCATGACCTAGAGTGAATCCCCCAATCTACTTCCAGTTTCCTGAGAGCTTGTGATTTCAGGAAAGTTAAGTTGGCACTACTTGGTTTAAAAAAAAACTTCTGGTATCTGTGATTTACATGTGATACGTTTACCTGCTGCTACTCATCAACTAAAACAAGGGTTTTCTGCATAATTTCAACTTTGCTCTTGTTTATTTCCGACCAACCCTTTTACACACTCGCATTTCCATCTCGATGAAGATGCGAGCGTTTAACACGTACAGTAATCTCACCCGCACCTTGTGACCGGCCAGACGTCCCGCCAGTGTCATGAAATCTTTTCCTATCTGATGCAGCCTTGTGTCAAACACATGCGTCACTCTGAGCTGATATCAGCTCGGTCAGCGTCTCAGCAGCTTCCTGATTTTCTTTTAACTCCTTTTGATGGAGTGATTCTGTGCAGAAAAAACATTACTCAACGCCTCAAACGTGAGTTAAACTGTTTCTAACAATGTAGAAACAGATATAGTGTCGCTTTAAATGAGTTCAACAAGTGGGAAGACAAGTGTAAAGCATGAAAATCTGTTTACTCTTTAGAGATCGTTGCTGTGTGGCTCAAATTGTGCAACAACATGTAGAAAATCAACAATCACAAAGAAGTGCAGCTGTAAATTTTTCTTTTAATAATTACGTAGGCAGTAAATAAGTTTACATCAGAAAAATAGATCCTTATATAACATCAAATGTATTAAATATACACGGCTTTCATGGAGATGGATTTGTATCATGACTCCATTTTATCGGGAACAAAAAAGAAAATAAATATTAAATACCATAAATAGTATCAATCACCCTGATGTACCAGCCACCTTCAAACTTCTTTACAAGTCTTTATCAGAACCCGGGGGGAACAGGTGTTGTTGGGAACTGACTGTCTAAGGCCAGCCTTAGGTCATCCTCAGGAGGAAGGTGTTGGTCTCTATCCTCCTCCTGCACACTTTGCCCTTTAGGGTTTTCAGTTCTCGGGAGACGTTCGACAGGAACTCCTTGTAGGTTCTGAGGACCGCGCAGCCGTACACCTTCTGCTGGAAGACGTTCTGAGGCGGAGGTAGCATCGTGGGCCCCCCCCGCCGGCTCGGGCATGGGCAGGTTTGGGAAGAGGCTCTGGTAGAAGCCGTTTATGAGAGCGGCCAGGCCCCTGCTGCGGGCGCTGACAACGGTGAGCTCGCCCAGCAGCGGGCTCGACGGCAGCTGCAGGTCTGTCTGCTGCTCGTACACCCGTTTGAAGTGAGCCATGAAGGCCTGGAGGTGCGTGTAGATGCTCGCTATCCTCTCCGAGGGCTCCAGGCCGGAGATGTTGGGGTCAGGGACGTTGTTGACCGACACCTTGCAGAAGAGCTCCGACATCTCCCCTTGAGCAGCCTTCTGCAGAAAAAAGATAATTCAATTAGCTCAAAGAGGAACATGAACAGTCACCATGTGCTATATATATATATATATATATATATATATACCACTGCACGAGCACATGGGGATTTTAACACAGCAAAACAAACTGCAGCACTTCTGCGGCCCGTACTCACATAAGTTTTGATGAGGAGGGCAGATTCCTTCTGTGCGAGTCTGGTGAGCTTCAGAGTCTGCTGCAGAGAATTCCCACACTGCTGGTTGCTGCTGCTGGCTGCCACAGTCCTCGTTGAATCAACAGCCATAACCAGCAGGAGAGAGAGTAGCGCTGAGGAGAAAGGAACCGGTCAGTTACCGTGATCCTGCATCACACCAGCGAGGGGAACTTTGGCGTTAAAGCCACAAGCGGCGAGCAGAGGAGGTAAAAATAGAGTGGAAAACATCCAGCAAGTCGAGGAAAGAAGAAGACAGGTCTGTTGTATTGTCACTTCTGAGATTTTATACATTTAGTATAAATGTACTAATGCTGACCTGTCATCCTACTTGTCTCTTTAAACAAAGGTCAGACTCTCAAAACACTGATCAGATTTACTAAAGCAGGAATAAATCTTGAATTTGTAAGATTATAATAAACTGTAAAGCTGTAAAAGTTATAAATATCAAACTGTATAAGACTGTGAAGCACTAGAATTGAATATGAAACAGGCACAACAAATATCCAAACCATGCAAAATGACAAACAAAGCTGTGACAATGTTTAATTGCAGTGTTGATGTTTCAATAGAAAATAAGAGATCTGAATAAAACTTACTTGGTGTCAGTTCCATAAATTGTTGAAAGCTCATTCTCTGTACACGACCATTCATTCTCCTCCTCGGTATCTCAGGCAAATTGCGCTCACTTGTCACAATCACACCGCTTTAAAACTTTTTTTAAAAGACAGAAACCACACATTTGTCATAGGAGGAAATGACGTGCAGTTTGTGAGGCAACCAAATTTCCCAGAATTTCCTCCTTTTTTCTTCACATGTGCATTTTTTTTCTCTTCTGCATTAAACAAGTGGTCAACGTCCCCACTTGCCTGCTCAGTGCACAGACATGTTGGGACGTTGCCCATCTTATTGTCACAGGTGTGAACTCAACCTTTTTGACACTTGAAAACTCCTTCCTCTCCATCTGTGCATGGAAACTAGTCACACTTGTGATATATTTAAATCGCTTGAGGAAGATAAACCTGCAAGATTTTGAAAATAGTCTCAGAAATGTATGGAAATAGATTTAAGCACCAGGGTCAGCCCCTTTGACACCTACTACTCATCCACATTTTACTGGAAAGTACAAGTTGCCTTCTTAAAAGCAAAGTTTTTGAACTGTATCTTCATATTTTCATTCCACTTCTCCTGCCTTAAGTGAGCATTTATCAACATAACTGCATTTTGGACAATTTAAAATGAATCAGTGCTCGTGCTTCTGCAGCAATATTCTCCCATTCGCACTGTGCAGGAAGCCAGCGAGGTCACAGGAAGCGCATTTCTCAATCAGAAACTTTTACATGTGCGTAAAGGGGCGGGACTGCGTCACTCCAGCAGGCAGCGTGTCAGCTCCACTATACGCTGAAGCCTCGGTCGAACTGAGCTCACGTAACTCAGGGGATGATTTCATCCTGACATCATGAGGTGCTGCTTCCCCAGTTCCAGTGAATGTTGGGAGGAAAGAAAAATATGAAGATAAACTGGGGTTTTTCATGTGTTGTCCCACTAACACTCACCTCTAGGAATTGAGGTCACTTCTGCTTGGAGACACGCTATGATGTGTGTAGTCAGCCGTCTGCATCACAGGGTTGGTGAGAGGTCACTGCCACAGCTCACTGACAGGATCTCCTCCTTCTTTTCTTACAGCAGTCATTTCAGGAGTCCACACTTGACTCGCTGTATTGTTATCAAAACCACTACTGCTTGAGAAAAAGCCAAGGGGAACTCAACGCACCACAACCCTGTCAGCACTACTTCAGGTGAAGGCAAAACCACCTTCTCTGCTGCCCGCGGGGCTTTCCACTTGCCCCAGGGGATAATAGGGGGGTTGTGGTGAGGCAGGCAACTGCTGCAGAGGGAGCCGCAGACGTCGCAGGTTCAAGGAAACTACAGCCGGATTCCTGCCAGCAGACGTGCCCCAAAAAAAGACACCAATCAACACCTAAATCGAGCAAGAATCAAGTTTACCCGAAAACTTAAAAGCGGCCTATAAAACCCAGCCCAGGCCTGCGCTGTTTAACTTCCCTCTCACCTCCTGTTCCCATTTCAAAGTTCAAGTTTTCACAAGTCGTCTCTGACCTGCAGTTGCCTGCAGATCTACGGTGACTTCAAAATGAAAAGTGTTTGACACAATGTGGGTCATTGTGGTGATGTGGCACCAAAGAAAAGCAAAAGTAACAAGTCCCTCAACCGCACAACAAAGCATTACAAGGAAACTCGACCACAAACGATATGAAATGCAATGTCATAAGATGCAGGATGTCGACTGAGACTTTCTTTCTTAGTTTCTTTCAACAGAATCTCTTTTATTTTGTCTTTAATCTGCACAGGAAACGGTTGATCAGGAAATTCCCCTCTTATTCTAACTAAATACATCTCTCTATCGACTTAAAATTCACACAAATTGATAAGGTTCATCACTGTTCTCAAGAGAAACCTTACTCCAGCTGCCCAGTAGCACTTTATTTATTTTCTCACTGGGAAGGCTCCAGTTCATATCTGACCAGACAAAAAGGCCTTACTGCATATGAGAACCGTTTTCATCAAATTTCAAAAAGCTTTTTATGAAAATGTAAAAGGCTGAAAAATCAACTGCATCAACACATTCTGGTCAAACACAAGTTCAGAAATTAGATTTCTGTGTGTAAATTTTATAAATTTCCATCAGCAATGATACTCAATATATTCCTCTGTTTAAAATACTGTGTTAATTCAGGGGACGTCTCACTCCTTTCATCGCGTGGGGAACACGACTGAACATCAATACAAGCCGCGGCTACGAAATCAAAAGAAACAGGAAGTACCTGTCCAAACATTACAGGGCTGCAATTCAAGACCACAACGTTAATTAAACAATGTTTCAAAAAACTGACCCGTGATAAAATAGTATTTATTTTGTCATACATATACTTCATTTTTAGAGGGTTTCACTGCATGGGGTACTCTAAATATGTCATGAGTGTCTGAAAAAAACTTAGTAGTGTTTTGACTCGGGGAGGGGCTTTCAAAATGCTTCATGTTCACATTTTGTAAAAATCAATCGTCTCTCTCTCTCCAAGACACAAAACTACAAGGCTAAATGTGGTATTAGAAATTAAGCACCAAACAATTCTCGTCCCATTCGGTATAAATGGAAACATTGTGCAACCTGTTCAATGACCTTAATGAACATGGCAAAAAAAAGAAAATGTAAATCTGATCATTAGACACAAATTACTCAAATGCAATCTCGATTCAAGTGTTGTGTATTTTTTTTTCCTTTTTCTAGAACCGCTGATCGATAAAAGATCAATCGGAATGATATTACAAGAAGTCTGTGGTTCCATTCACCAGCATTTATACAATCTGAGAGTCTAGTGATTTCCACTTAGCAATATACTGAGCTATTGTTTGACCGTATCTCCATGTTACAAAACAAAAACGAAGCAAAAACCTTTATCGTTAAGCTCTGCTATCGGTAATAGACCAGTGTCTCTGTGTGTCCTAGCTATTATTCTCATGTACAAATATTGATATCAAAAGTTATACAGCAACAATTCTCACCATTTTTCCTTTACAAGAACTTTGATTAGTGAACATTAAATGATTCACAAGTTTAGATGAAACCAAAACAAAAAATGGTGCCGGCCTCAGGAAATAAAACATAGAGAAACACAAAATAAAACTCAAATCTGCTTCAGGCACAACTTAAATAAAGGCATTTGTGAAATTATCATATCAAAGATGGAGCTCATGTCCAGTACCCATAGGCTTTAAACTAAAACTAATGCTATGACCACTTTATTTACAAACAGCTAAAATCTCTGACAGATTCATGCTTCACTTCACAACCTGAATTTGTCCTTAAAGTGCATGCAATAATAAGCAGTTTTACCAGGTGGGATCTTGAATTGTGATAAAGAGAAACAGGCTGATCAAGCTGATGCCAATCGATCCTACATATCAAAGGAAAAACCGTTGCCTAGAAAAGTGAGGGACCACAGTATACTGTATGCATAAGCACAATATGGAAGTATGACCGAAGAAAATGTAAAAAAATAAATAAAAAACAATGAATAAACTCTGACTCTATCCAGTGACCCCATACAGTAATATTATCCACATTCAGAGCATAAAATAAATAAAACTAAATGAAATAAATCTCGTAACTTAAAAGACAAAGCAGCTTAACACCACGGGGGAGTCCCGAGCTCACATTCCACAATGTCCCTCCATGTAACACACACATTTAGCATCATATGAACATGATGGGTTTCTACTTAAACATATCAAAGTGCCCATTTTACTAAAATTTCCTGATTTATTCATTTCATACCAAAAGGAGGAAATGGCATGGAGGAAAACCAAAAGAAAAAAGAGTCTGTTGTTTTGTTTTGAACACGTAGGTTTTGAGTTACACTGACTAGGTTAGATTTTTATTGACATGTTGTTGTTGTTGTTGTTGTTGTTGTTGTTGTTGTTGTTGCTGCTTCTTTTGTTTTACTTCCCCCCTTCAAGTTTCGCAAAAGAAGTTCTCATTGCACGAGACCCCCCTCGATTCAAAGATGCAATATCTGCGAGAGAAGAAAAGCAATAAGAGAAAGTTATCCAGCTTCGTCCCCGTGTGTGTGGGGCGCGACAAGCGGCGGGGTGGACGTGAAAAGGGGGCGTGGATATGTTCTCCCTCCAGAGATAAGTCCACTTTCATCTGTCGTCTTCTTTGGCGAAGTCCAGAGATCCCAGGCTTCCGAAGCCGAGACTTCTACTCTCTGAGTCAAAGGCGTTCATTTCTCTGTCCTGACGTTCCAACAAGTGCTTGATCCTCTCGGTGCGCTCCTTCTGAAGTGCGGCCAGTTCCTCCTCAATCTGCAAATCAAAAAATATCACGGTAGATATTTCATTATGTGGAAATTTGAGTGTTGTTTCCCCCATAGACTGCATATTAGCACAGAACACATAACGGCTTCCCAACAGTGAAGCCAAAAGCACTTTCATCGCGCCCTAGTGGCTGGCAACGGTATAGGTCATAAACCCTGTCTCCTCCATGTTAGTGGCTGGAACACGGACCAAACCAAAGAAAATCTAAACAGACGACAAATAAATGTTGACCTCACAGCTTCATCTTTGTTCGCTAGAGTGAAAACTCCAGATCCTATTGATGCAATTGGCGCGAGATAGCAGCTTTTATTTTTACAGTCTATGATTTCATCCCACTGGCCTCTCAGCACTGTTGTCGGGGACTTTAACTGTAAGAAATCATACAGGTTGCCATGATAATTATTGTGGATATTCATGGTTCTGTAACAGTTAAGTGGGGTTAGTTCTCCTGACCTTTAGCCCCCCCTCCCCCTCCCTGACTCAAATGTTGAGTCAGGATATATCACTCAACATACAAATTGTCAGACATTACAGAGTTTCTCTTATGTGAATATTTGATGCCTTTATCTGACAGTAAATTTAAATGATTTATTTTGGTTCTGTTGGTTACACACAAAACAAGAAATTTGAGGATTTATCCTTGTGCATTAGTTGAGCTTTATAACCCAAACAAGCTAATTGATCAATAAACACCTCTTGGAAACCTGTGGCTCAGAGGTTAGAGTAGGTTGTCCCCTAACCAGAACCACAAGGACATGCCAAAGTGTCCTTGGTTGAGCTACTGAACCAAATTGCCCCTGATGGCTGTGCTGTTCTCCTAGAGAGAGCGCTGCCCATAGCTGCACTGCATGAATATGTGTGTGAATGATCACTTGGAGTCATCAAGAGTCAAAGAGTAAAAAAGCACTTATGATTTACTATTATTCAATTATTTAAACATGTTAGTTGCATTGTTAGCCACCTCATTCTGACATTTTCAGCTTGTACAAATCTTTACAATTAGCAGATTACTAGGATACCCTTTGTTTGCTTGCTCACGCCCCCTGGAGGATGTTCCACACTCATTTTTTTTATGCTCTTCTACTTTTTTTTATGCACTGTCACCTTTAGGACAAACAAAATGAAGCTCTTCACACAACATTTTACACAATGGAAAGAAGTAATATGCAGATATTCCAGCAAACCACCAATGTGAGCCAAAACATATGCAGGTTAAGAATAAATGTAGCCATCTTTTGTGTTGTAGCTACACTGATACAGTCAGAAGAGTAAAGTTTTGTGTTTGTGGGGACTTTTATATCAGTGGTTGTAATGAACACTGCAGCCTCTAGGGGCCATTAAGATCTTCTTCAACTTGCCACCACAGGATCATAAATCTCCTTCTGCACATGTATCTATCTGCTGCCTATGCTGAGGTCATTCTGTTATACAGCTTGGTCTCCATCTCAAACCTACCTTCTGTTCAAGGTGCGCTCTGCGTATGGAGACCTTCTGCTCCAGTTTCTGCTGCTCCCGCTCGTGTTGGGCCTCCATCTGCGACTGGGTTTTTCTCTGGTAGGCGTCCAGCAGCTCCATCTCCTGCTTCAGCTGCTGCTTCAGAGCTTCGCACTCGGCTTCCTGCTCCTCGTCCAGTCGCATCTAGAGAGTATGCAACATACAAATGATGATGATTGAGGTCCACGTTTGTAACTCATGACAAGAGGCTGCAGGATCCTCGTACCGCTTGTGACGCCATCATCTCGTTGATGCTCTGCTCGTACTGCTCGGCCAGCACGGCCAGCTTGCGCGTCTGCTCCTCTTTCAGGCATCTCAGGATGTTCTTGTGGTCGCCCTTGGGGGAGACCTCCAGCTGATGGTTCCTTAGAGCTTTGTACTGCTTGTTCTGCACCTTGCACGTGTCCTGGAACTGTTTCTTGATCTGCATCTCCAGCGCCTGCAGAGGGAGACAGAAAACAGTTTAATGTCCTGTTCTTTCATGTTATGCATTCAGATGGCCAAACAGATGAAACAAAACTCATCGAAATATGGAAAAGTGGAACTGTTAGCATGATGTGATGACATTTGTTCAATGTGTCCCTCAATTTGACAGTTTTAATTAGTTCCAGACTGAATCTACCCCTCAATGTGGAGGAAAAAGTTTTGAAGTGGTATTGTCATAATGATGAATTCAATTAATTGATTTGTTTGCAGTGACCTTGAAGATGATATTGTCAATTGGTAAGAAAAGGAAGTGGAAATACTCACGTTTGGAAAAAATTCTGTTCTCATGACAACTTAGTTAGAAATAATAGTTTTCTATTTGGAACTTTAGAATAAGATACAAGGTACATTAATCAATGGGAGACGTGCAGGGCAGATTTACAGTACCTGCGGAGCATCCACTTTAAACCTAATATCTAATCCTTTTGTCATGGACCATGTCCTGTTCCTTTTATAAGCAAACCTGTGTTTGCATGAAGTTAACTGGAGATCAGCTAAATAACCCAAAAACTCTGGTAAAGAAACCTCTTCAGGTACCTTGAGGTTTCTGGGCTGCTGCCGCTGCTCCAGACTGTGTTTCCTGTGCAGCTCCCTCTGCCGCCGGCCGTTGTACTCCTCCTGGTTCTCCAGTTCCGTCTGATGCTGCAGCCGCATGAGTTCGATGCGCAGCTTCTGCAGCATGTGCAGCTGCCTGCGCTCCAGGTCCTGTGTGGACTCGTCCTGCCGGATCATCAGGGCGTGCTCCATCTCCTTCTGGGTCCTCTTCTTGTTCAGTTCCTGGAACAAGAAGTGGATTTGTTTCATTCTTTACCTCGAAATCTTAAGCCTTCATGGGAGCACCATCATTTTAGTGTCCTCTCCTTTTAACTTCACATGCTGGTTTTTGGTATGCACTAGTAGATTCCATTCTTAAAAATAGCAGCAATGTCAGAGGGAATGATTGGTGTCCAAACAAATTGAGAGGATTTGGAGGTTTGCTACTATTTAATGGTCATTTTTCTTTAAATGTCCACACACCTCCTGAAAACACCAATTGTCATCCTTAAATTGTGATTGGCTCAGTACCTCTCTCAGCTGCTCCTGTTCAAACTCCTGCTTCCTGAACACACTCCGGCGTTTGAGGGCCCTGCAGCTCCGGTCGTAGACCAGCCTCTGCTGGGCCAGCAGGTGAGCTTCCTCCTCAGCCTGGGAGCGCTGCATTGTTTCTTTGTGCCTGGACAGACGCTCCTGCTTCTCTTCCTTGGGTGTGCAAGGGTCCTCACTCATCTCCTTAACGGAAACAGAAGCACAGATACACAGAAACGACACAAACAAAACACAATTATCCTCCGAGGAACACGTGTCTGACGAGTGGGTTAATACACTTTGTTCTGGATATTTACTTCTTTGATCTTGTCTTTGCAAAGCCTGTACTCCTTCTTCTGGCTGTCTAAGAAAGACGTCAGCTCCCTCTTCTGCTGAGCAACAATCTGTTGCTGGATCCTCCGCTCTTCTGATGCAACTGACTTCATCTGTGACGAGACATTGACAAACATTGTTTTTAGCTCGAACTGAATCACTGTGCAGTTTCCACCTCATTCACAAGAAACACCTGGAGGGCTGTACCTCTTTGTCCGTTTGAGCAGCGTGCCGCTTGGCCAGTCTTTCCAGCTCAATGTAAGTGTTGTTCGCATGTGTCTCTAGTTCCTTCTGCAGCCGGAGCCTATGCTCATCCATCTCGGCCTTTAGCCGGTTCTCCAGGGCGATCAGCTGCTTCTGGTGCTGCCGCCGCATGCGCTTATACCCAGACATCTGCTCCCGCAGCTCAAAGTCCTGCTCATGCTCCTGGATCTACCTGATGACCTAGACGGAGGAACACAGGAGGCGGGAAGTAAAAGACACAGAGCAGGCAGAGGGACACAACTGCCATGGAGGAAACGGTGAGATGAAGAGGGACAGCTGGTAAGTCAGAGGCTGTGGCCTAAAAACATACAACATGCACCACAGAGGCAAAGAAGAGCTCTTTCAAAGAAAAGTAATGAGTCCACAGATTACTACACATCCACAATAACCGAAGGCTCTAAAAAGGTGATACACTACGTCTCATTTGTAGTGTACACAATAAAATAAGGATCTACTGCTTTAATCCCATTTACAGCAAATACACAGTCGCCCTGTCATGTTTCTGCTGCTCAGGAAATCTTTCAAAAGATCAGCAAGTTTTGATCCAGAAGTCATTTAGAGATTCGTCATTCATGCCTTCATTCACTCTGGTTTGGATTATATTGAAATTCCCTCTTCACCTGCCTGAGCCAGAAGAGTCCACATATATTACAGCTCGTCCAGACTCCTTACTCCGACTCTAGCTTCTCTTCATTTGCTTCCAGGAAATTTTAGAATAGTTTTAAGATTTGAGTGCAGACTTTTAAGGACCGTTCTGGACTTGCACCCAAGTACATTTCTTTTGACACCCACACGTGACCTCCAGAAGTGACCAGCTCTTTTCAGGCAACATCTCGTTTTTCCTCTTTTCTCATTTGTAACCGTTCTCCATTTTCTGAATGTTGCTTTTAAACTGTTTCCTGTTGTTTGCTTATTTAACCGTTTCCTTCTTTGCCTCCAATTTTTTCCAACTTGAACTTGCAAAGCACCTTGTGACTGTGTGGTGAGAGGTGCCACATAGATAAAGTTTATAAGATCCCATTTAAAAATTCTACAAGAGTCAGTCAATTACTCTGTACAGTGTGCTTCCCAATCAGCAAGGAATATCCAACTTCAAACCTCGGGATCCGTGACCCGACGATCTGAGACGACGTGTGGAGAAGCACCTTTTAACACCATCTCTGACACAAACTAAATCCCATTAGTGGCAGGCGGCGAGCAGCGATTTGCACATGGACGTACGTTCGAATGCATAAAGGCAGCGGCAGAGAGAGAGAGGGAAGCTGAGGATGGAAAAATGACATCCATTAACAGGATACGGTTGCCATGACTACAGATGTACAGCTGAGAACACAGACACCCCCTTCCCTCCCCTCATCCACCTCACCCCCCTACCACCAGCACCCCCCCATCCACCAGCACGCACGCACGCACGCACACACTCGCTCGCGCCCCGTCCGCGTGCACTCGCACACGTAGCCCTATTTTCCATGCAGGGAGAGGGGAGCTGCGTACCAAAGATGCTGATTTGATGGTGGCGGCGATGTGTTCACGGGTCTTGCAGTCGGGAGACCGGCTCTTGTGAGAAGTAGGCCGCAGCTCTGGCCTGGTGTCCCCGTGCACAGCCTCATCCCTCACGCAAGCATGGTCCTGCAGGGGGGGAGGAAAAGGGGGAGATCGTGGGGCTGGGTGCTTCCCAGGCCCTCCGCACTCGCTGTTCCTGCCTGAGCCGCGATCACTGGCGAATGTCCCTGAATGCAGCACACATCCAGCGTCAAATGCATCATTCCCCCCGGCTACTGTCCGCAAGTCCTTCCTAAGAGAGAAGAGGGCATTGCCAAACAATTGTGCAAGGCAGCACCAAAAAAAAAGAGGCAGCCACAGGATGGAGTCGGGTTTTTCTTTTTCTTTTTCTTTTTCTTTTTTTTTGCTTTCTGGCGTCCCCCCCCTCTCTTCCCACAGAGGAGGAACCAAATGGCTCCGGTGGATAAGGGTGAATTATGCAATGCCTACCATTGATAATCGGAGAGCACGGGGACGCGTTCTGCTGCCACTCTTCTCTTCCGCCTCAAAACGCAAGAAATGTTTGGGAGGATAAAGACTTCTCCTGTGCGCCCATGATCGCATGTGGTGCCGCGGGCGAAAACGCTGGAGTCAGGCGGCGAGGCGCATCCGAACATGTTTTTATTTCCCCGAATCTGTCGCCCGACGATCCGCTTGTGGTCCACTCGAATTTCTGTCCTACATTTACAGCGCACTTGGTCATGGTAGGTGGTTCTGGTGCCTTCTATTCATCTCGCTCCCCTGTCCCCTGCTACACTCCCCCTTCCTTTAAAGAGACACCGCAATACTACAGCCTCCCCTCAGCAGGACCAAACTTCTACATCCCAGGTCGCAGGAAGAACACCCGTCAGTAATCAGGTGTGATGTGGGAAGAACAGTTTCACCTTTTTAAATATTTCGATTGTAGAATATCATTTCAGTTTCCCAAAATCCTTCAATGCATTTTCCAAGATTAATGTTAAGCAAAAAATTAAAAATATCTTACTCACACTTAAATGTAAGTGTTGAATTAAATGTTAAATTTTAATAAGTGCTAAACATACAGGTAAATGTTATATATTTATCTGAATGTTAAATGTATAATATACAAGTTAAAGAAATATCAAAATGTTAAATGTAAATGTTGAATATAAATATTTGATATACATCTCTTGTAAATATAAATGCTAAATGTAAATTTAAATATAAAAGATATATGTGAGTGCTAAATGTAAGTGTTAAATATATATCTCTATGTTAAATATAAATGCTAAATGTAAATGTTAAGGATAAAAATACAATATTAAACTTTAAAAAAGGAAACTTGTGAAGAAATTGAAAAATAAGAGCCATGCTACCAACAATCAGATAAAAAAAAAGTCTGCTGTGGACTATTTTTATAATTAAAAATTAATTTGCAGTTATAAAAAAGCAGAGACCATAAACATGAATATTTTAACCTCTCTTATCACTCGTATCGTTGATTCATGTGGCAACAGATAAATATTCAAATACAATCTCTCTCGTGTTGAATATATCACTATCAAATGTATATACTGTCATTACTTCTGTTCATCACTATTAATATCAGCTCAATGGCGTCCCTGTGGCTGCTGGGAATACAACCTGCACAAAGCCCTATTTAGCTTAGAGATATTGTCCCAGACCAAACTGTAGACACACTGTGAAATGGTTGACAACACAATGTTCCTGTTTTCTATATAATTATTTCAGTTAGTGCATTAATCCCTATGATGTCATTCAGGATTCTTGATCCGCACGTCATGTCTGAAAACGGCTGAACAGTAACTTCTATCATATAACACTCCAAACACTAGATGTCACTGTTGACTTTAGAATGACTCGGTCTACGTCAGACTGACTATGTGTCTATCAGGGATGAAGCTGTTTATTTTTCTCGTATTAAACCTCTGACAGCTGATTATAAACTACATTGAACTTCTCATAAAGAGGAAATACGTGGTTGATTATCAGCGTACACAGGGTTTCAGTGGAAAACCTTCAGTTGACCATTTACCTTTAGAAATACTGTAGGTGAGCAATGGATGAAATAAAACAGAATAAACTGGTTCCTTCAAATCTTTTAATCTACTTATAGATGCATTGCTGATGCATCTATAAGTAGACATACATTGTTTATTATTCTTATGGAAGGAGCTGTTTAATACAGTTGAAAATTATAATTATATTTCTCTGCCTTGAAAGCAAATTAAAACTCACACCAACTAATTTCTATATTCAGCTAATCTGCCCTGTAGAGGACATGGCAACACTGGAAATGTATAAACCACTAATACACATGTTCAATTAGAAAATGCCGTCATGCTAAGACTCAAAACCGGTTACTTTATTTTACATTGATGAGTTTGCATTTATTTGTTACTGTAGTGGTGATGGTGCAGTATATAAGCAGATAGAACCTCATATATATCACCTATACTAAGCTGTAACAAATTTCACTTCAGTGCTACTTAGGTCGCTACGCACAACTTGAGCTACATCTCGTTCTGCTGGCTGGTCTCACTGGTCCCCGTCCTGCCTCTGTCGGATCTGAACTGGTATGACGAGCTCACTGGGCGACTCACTGACGGGCGTCCCGGGAACGGGAGCCTCCACTGACAGGACTCCATCGCCAGACAGGGAGGAGCTGATGTGCTGCAGGTCCACCCCCTGTGGCAGCCTGGGAGAGAGGAGGGAAAACTCTGAGTCCTCAAAATCATGTGTTTTAAATCACCACCTGTGGATTTCTAATATAATTCACTGCAATGGAAATCATCATGAGATGTGAAATTACACAGATTTATTCAAACTGACTTGTATTTCCTGTTGAAGCATCTTGAAACCGACCCATGCTGATCTTGCTTTTCTTCATGATTCCCTTCGAATAACAAAACAAATTGTAAGAAAAACACGATACAAAAACAGAGATCAACACATCCGTCCATTCACAACTTGCAAATGATGCTTTCACTTAGTTTCCATCACATGATTCAAATAAAAAAGCACCGGCAGCACCTGAAATCTGCAGGTAGCCCTCCTTGGTCGTGATTGTGATCTCTTCAGGGGTGAAGTGGTTGACGTCCAGGTCAATCTTCCAGCTGTCCGTCCCCGTGCGGACCTCCGACACCCCGCTGGTCAGCTGCCTCGGGCCCTTCATTTGACCTCCGAGCGGAGGCAGCAGTGGGGTCTGTGTGTAGTCGGGCCAGGAGAACGTGGTCAGCCTCCTCTTCGCCCAGTCTATCCAGTCCACGTCGCAGGGCTCCAGGAATGGAGGGAGGCCGAAATCCTGCATGCAGATGCGGCTCGGCTGCGTCCAGTTTGGGAACGGTTCCCAGCTCACATCCCGGCGGAAAATGGGACGGGATTGTATCTTGTTTTGTTCGCCCATGTCCCAGAAAAACAAGCTCAGAGTGGACGAGAGGTTTGTTGAAACTGCAAAGCCCCGTAGCTCCACCCTGACAAACAAGTCTGAATTGATGACCCGTACACCGGACAATAGAGCAGCTGTATTTTTACTCTCTGGGTGAGCAGGGGCCTGATTTGGCATATATACCCGGTTGACTCATTTTATAGCACTAGTCCAGCAGCGAGTGGGATCTAGGTGATGAGGAACTCTCGGTATGTCCTCAGCTGGCAGGTTACTCCTCCGTTGCCCTGGAGTCTGGGTAGGAAAATGCTAATTATTTGTATTTATATCTCTGGAGTGTCTGTGGCAAGTTGTTGGCGAATGACTCGGGACAGTTTATTCAAGCGGTGGCCTCTACAGTCTTGTCACATACTGGTGCTCTTTGTCCATAGACATCACAGCTTTGTGTTATGTGAGGGAACAGCACGTACATCCAGTCTCACAGTAAACAACCGAGTTAAACCCTGTTTCCAAACACAACACTGAAGTAAAAACAAAACTCAAGACCAAACAAACTACTACTCGATGAATACATATAGGTTAAACAATTCTATATGATGATGAATGATGATAAGTTGTGTTCACGTCCAGCTCAAAGTGGCTTTGGCCTAGAGACTGACGCGGTGAAGTGGAGCCGAGGAATTTGACATCTGCAGCATCCTCATGTTACGTCGACCAAATAATGAAAGGAGATTCGGATGAATAAATCCATGAGCTCATCGCCATCAGAGAGGAATGATATTTATTACTGAGGCAATATCTGTAACCTTTCCATCAGCGCCCATGAGTCACAGGTATTAACCAGATAAACACAATAACAGGGATGACACCGTGTTTTGAGGATGTTTATACATAATCCAATCAGACACCATCGATTCAAATGACCTTGTTTTTACATCAAATAATTATATATATTGGAGCTAATACTGATTTGTGTCCTGTAAAGAACAATCTTAGTCTGTATTATGCTACATTAACTACAGGAGTCTCTTTTTAATAGGAACAGCTTCTGTGAGTCATACAAAGAGATTCAAGTTGCACAGTATAAGTGTATGAGAATAACTTTATTGTCGGACAATTGTGAATAATGAACAGTTAAATAATATTGATCAGCGTTTGAGAACGATACCCAAACAACACACACACACACAGTACACTTAACTTTAAAGCTGTTACTTCTGTTTTCTGCAATATACATGGATGTAAACAAACATCATCAGGAGCCAAAACACTTAAAGCTGTATGGAGTGTGTTCAAACAGCTGCAGGAGGTGAGCTGCTTTACGCTAAAAACTAGAACTGAAGTTTTTAGCTCAGAGTGCCGTGTAGTGTCGGGTCTGGTTAAAAAAAAACATTGAAATGTTGGAAGTAAATCAAACAATACTTTTCTGCCACGGAGGATGTGGTGTGGAGTATTACCTGTGCTGTTCCCTTTGTTCAGGCTGATGATATATTCATCTATATTATATAAGAAGGTATTTATGTACCAGATAAAGTTGTTATGGTATCAGTAGGTGGAGATATGAACATGTAGGCCACAGTGAAGTACAACCTGTGGTTAGAAGGCCTCGCTCGTCACAGTTAGGTCTGCATTTGCAGCTTTCCTGAAATTTGAAAAAATTATAACAATACACATCTGTCAATTCAAAGCGTATAGAGTTGATTCATTCATAAGATTTTAGATACTGCACCGCACCTTTTCTGTTTCCTGGAGCTGAGTATGATTGTGGTTATAATAACAATCAGCGCCAGAGCTCCGATGACTGAACCCGCCACAATTCCTGCAACGTTACCTGAAATATGAGAAGATGCATTTAAACCAGCGGCTCTCAACAGAAGCAAACATATTTCATAAGATGAAGTGGGTTTGATTGTATGCAGTCTTTTTTTTCAACCATATAGGTGTGGATGGAAAGACAGAGGGCAAAGGTCACCAGGATCCCCGGACATTTGTTTCAACACATACAATGAATCAAGCTCCAGTGTTTCCTTGTTCAAATGGCACGACGCACAGGAGTGTGTTACTTCTGTCTCTTATGGAAAACGGTTGTTCTAGTGGTAAAGAACCAAACTTTAAAGATTGTTTATCCGTACGATGTGATCCTGAGAACCTTCTTTTTTAAAATACTAAACAAAATTTCAATGGATCGATTATTTAATTTGGTCGAGCTTTCCATTTTTGAAAGTTGAAAGGATGAAAGTGAAACAAGTCCAGTGATGATACGAAAGGAGAAAGGAGGGAAGTTGTCAAATGCAAAATTGACAATATTTTACAAAACAAAAAAACTAAATTTATGTTTACTTTTCTGCGTTTCATAAATCTCCTCCTCATATGGATTAGATGACAGATGGAGTTCTTCAATTTTTTTTTGATTTCCAATTTGTTGTGTGCATTTCATTCGACTCAATAATCAAAGGTCATAATAGAGATTACATTTTTTCTCCATTCAAAACTTCCATCACAGAGCTGATTCCATGGATCACACTCATGATTTATAAAGATATATATAGATATATATATATATATCTATATATATATAAAGACATACTGGGAACCACGCAGCTGGTCTCCTCTCCGGACCACTGGCCACCCTCCTGGCACACGCGCTCCGCCGACCCTTTGAGAGTGTAGCCGTCGTTGCAGGAGAGGACAACCTTCGCTCCTTGTAAATACGTGGTCCCCTCCTTCTGACCGTTGTCCGGTGGTGAGAGCCAGCCACAGGAGGTCACTGCAGAGTGCGACAGGAACTATTACACCTTATAAATGTTTCTAAACATGGGACACTGAGACGTCTTCATCCTGTGAACACTGACCTGGCTTCAGATCCGCAACAAGAGAGATGTGATTCTGGTAAGACACTTTGGTGGCGTCTCCCATCCTTGGACTGCGACCCACCAGGATATCGAACCTGCGGTGCAGAGGGAAGTGATCAGGAAATGAGAAGCTGTAAGATTATTTAACAGACAATAGAAATTCCCATGAAGTTGAAAGGTGAATCACAAGAAATCGAATTATCATGACTTTTAGTCCCTTTATGGGCTAAAAACACAACATGCTTAATAGGCAATTTCTTTCAAAAGTCATATCTCCAGTTTATAACAGGTTGTTGTAGTCCAGGTCAAAATTACCCTGATGACATCACCAGGGCAATATATATCTTTTTGATTGTTTCATTATCAATTATTCTGCAGATCATCTTTTTGTCTTTCTTTTATATCTTAATTTCTCAGAGTCAAGGTGACATCTTCAGATGTGTTGTAATTTTCAACCAACTATTAATACACTTAAAACATTCAATAAATATTGTTCTGCAATTACAACTGAAGATCCTCACAGAATATTTGGCATAATTTAACATGATTACTGGTTGACTAAAACAGTTAATGGTTCCGCTGTACTTTTACTTTTGTCCGTATTATAATGAGTAAGAGTAAATGTTCTTTGTGCACCTGCAGAACTCTGCTCCCTCTCCTGTGCAAATCTCTGACGCCTGTTCACCTAACGGATCTTCTGGACTCACAGGGACAGAAAATACTGGAATAAAAGTGATGTCGTGTCTCGGAGCGTAGCAGTATGTGTTCAAAAGATACTCGGTGTCATATGTGAACAAGGCAGACGCGTTGTATATGGCCCCTGGAAGAAAAAGAAAAGAAAGACGCTCAGTTAATACAAATAATAAAAATGTTAGAATCAAGGTAGAAACAAGAAGTAACATTATCCACAGAGCATGCTTTTTCTGTGAGAGAAGAATATAAACAGTTTAAAACAGATTCACATCGGATGCAACCATCACAGGAATTCTGACCAACACTCAAAGGTTTCATTGATTTCAACGGTTTCTTACAGCTCGCCCCGAAGCTGAACAGCTCCTCTGGATTGTTTTGGTCCCGCACCAGTTGACCGTTGCTGAGGACGAGGTCGTCAATGTCGTCACCGTTCATATTTCCCAGCAGGCCGAGGGTCAAGCCTTTGAACGCCTCTGGCAGGAGCACGGTGGTTGTCATGGTTCCCTCGATCAGTCGCACCTCCACCCCGGCTCCGGTCGGGAACATCACGGTCACGTTCGTCGAGGAAGGAGAAAACACAAACACGCCTGCGGGAGAGATTCGGTTTAAAAGGCAGAAGAAGAAGATTCGATCAAGAACTTGATTTATTTACAATCAATGTGGATGTGATATGAAAATAAATAATGCATGTTTCCTTCGAAAGTTTGAACTGTTTGTTGAGTTCCTTTAGTAACAGCAGCACTAAGACATCAGAAGGATTATTAGATATTGGTCTCGATAAGTTTATCATTGTACTTTATTGTTGTATTTTGTCAGGGTGAATGTCATTTTAACATCTTTATACACAATTTTGTTAAGTTTTCCATAAAGGTATTGTGTCATATTTCACTCAAGGTGTTACTATTTATTTTCTAAGTCAAACAGGTATGGATAAAGGAAATATTCATAATTGGGATAATATAGGTGAGGATAATTTAATACAGGATATTCTCCCCAACTGGATATTTGTAACGCAATCCCTTAATGTTGTCAAGAGATGTGTTTTGGGGCATCAGGATGTCAGACTATCCTTGTTTCAGGGAAGAACACTTCTCTGTAGTCAAAAAGCCTCCAAGCATCTGGTTTACCATCTCAACTGAGGTATAAATACTTTGTTTTTGCTGTATTTACACTATGTTATTAGTCAAAACTCCACCGGTTGACCCCAAAGTTAGAATCATGATGTCACAAATATGAGGTTTGTGTTCAAATTCTCAGAAGAAATTAACTCAAGAAAGCATTTCAGAAGATTTGAGCTAGAGCAGTGAAATGAATGATCAGGTGCAGAGGGGTGGACCTCACCGTGCAGGTCCATCCAGCTCTGCTCAGTGAAGGACAGGGTTCTTTGGTTCTGCAGCACTTGGAGCCCATTGTGTCCCGGTGCGAGCCGAACCTCAATGACATCAGAGGACGCTTCTCTCATGGCCACGGATGTTAACTGGGTGGCTTTTATGGTTTCTAATCAGGAAAGAAGCAGATCAGTGTCTACAGGTGTGTATTTTATATTCAGAAACAACAGACAGGTGTCAAGGCTCAGGCCCTTCAGTCACTCACCGTTCACAGATTCTGTTCTCCCTTGGATTGTCAGATTCTTCTCTGCTGAGGTCACCAGAGTGTATTCCCCTTTGCCATTGAAGGTGTAGCTGATGCCATCGAACGTTATGAAGTGGGGATCTCCAAACACCACAGCTGTTTCACACACAGAGCGTCATGTCATGCCACGGGATACTTTTCTTGAAAACAAACTCGTAAACTGTTCCCGCGGGGGAGTGACTCACTGACCCGAGCCGGGCGACTGGTAGCTTCTGCAGTCGCTGGAGGGCCGGTGCTTGAAGTAGTAGTGGCAGTTGTCCGACCACAGGCAGCAGTAGTAGAAGCTGAGCACGTCGTACACCCAGTGGGACTGTCCCGGGATGCGGGGGGGTTTCTTGAAGGGAGGCGAGCCCCAGTCGTGGGCTCGGTCCGGAGTGCTCCCCCCGATGGAGTCCGCCGTCAGGACCTGGGCACCGGTGCTGTCATAGCAACACTGCTGTCCCGCCGCGTACATGGGACTGTGTTTACAAAACACAATGATGAGTTTACAATGACAAAGCAAACAGCCGTCCATCCACTCTGGTGTTTAAGGGCCGCTGGGGGGGGGGCTGGAACCAATGATCAGGCACCAAGCCCATCACCAACTGACATTCACACCAGACAATTGAGTCTCTACAATAAAATGCAAAGGCCCCAGACCAGAAATACAAGTAAGTAGGTGCATACACCTGTTTCTAATATGAAAGTCATAGCGGCACAATATGTTGTTAAAGATTTCAATTAACTCTGCAACTCACACAACTGAGCGATGAATCACAAATATCTCTCCTCTTACGCTCAGAATACTTATTTAAGTTCATATTTCAGGAATGAATGTATATTAATGATCAACTGCCGACCTGTGCACGCCACCTTTCACCCAATGTCTGCTGGGATTGGCCCCCAGCCCTCCCCCCAAGACCCTTAAAGGTTAAGCACTATAGATAACTGATGGATGGATGGATGATCAGCTGCTTATCTCTCTCAGTAGCTCTAATAATCAATATCAATCGAGTGTTCAAGGTGCCGTAAATCAATACGGGTATTTAACTAGAGGTCAATGGGATTATGCAAGATACTGGTGGGTATCAACAGGAGCTGTCACCACCAGTTCCCTCCATCCATTAAAGGTATACAGGACAACACGTTGAGCTGTGGAGTTAAGGGTGTGTTCAGGGCGTCAGTGCAGCGCTCACCTGGCCTGTATGGCCCTCACACAGTGAACACTCCCGGGGTGGTAGGTGCAGACACTCCCTTTCTCTATGTCACAGCCATAATCCGTCTGAGGGGAGAGAGAGAGAGAGAGAGAGAGAGAGAGAGAGAGAGAGAGAGAGAGAGAGAGAGAGAGAGAGATGAGAGAGAGAGAGCGAGAGATGAGAGAGAGAGAGAGAGAGAGAGAGAGAGAGAGAGAGCCAGTGGTTTAATAACACATAGTGAATTTGCAGTTTAACAACATGTTTCTCCTTCGCCTGTCTCTAACTCTCTGTAATGTATTTGCCCGTCCCTCACTGTAAAGGATTAAGATAAAAAAAAGGTCATATAAGGTCTGTGATGTAAATCTCAGAGAAGAGACTTCTTGACTTTGAACTGACATAAGATGTGAGTATTAGCAGGAGGCCACAGCAACTTAAGTACAAGCATCATAAACTCATAAAGTAATTACACACTTTTATCTTGAATCAGTAACACAATGCAAGATAAAGTGGGTGTGGTGTGGATCCATGTGAGCATTCGGGTCCACGCACATTTAACTGCTTAGGTCGAAGAGGTTATGTTTTCACCCCTGACCTTTAGTCTGTGAGCAGGATTACGCAAAAAACAACTGAACGAGTACAATTCTAGCTTCAGATTAGTAGATCAGGCAACCCAAGCCATTTGTCTCTTTTTCAAAAGGCCACCAAACAGCTGACTCACAGGTTTATTATGACGCTATCTTTATCTTTTTATATTTGATTTATAATATTGATTATATTTTATTTCCAGCACATTTACTACAGTCCAGCACAGCATCTGTTCGTCTCTCTTACGGTACTTGTTTGTTTTTGTGTGCGTGAGGTATTTAAATTAAGTGTCGCAAAGCTGTTTCAAGTGGCTGCAGGTAGATAATAGAAACTGTGCTGCTCTTCTCACTCACATGAAACCTCCCTGTGTCGGCTCTGGCCTGAGCCAGGGTGCAGGGGCAGTCGATGACCTCACTGAGGAAGTTGGGCAGCTTGTTCTCCAGCTGGTCCCAGGCCACACACTTGTCCAGGGCCCAAACTGTCGAGTTCTGCCTGAACTTCTCCTCCAGGTGCCAAGCAAGAGCGTGGTCCTCAGTCCAGGCTGCTTGCACATTCCTAAATGAAGCAATACAGATATGATCACTTTTTATATTCAGTAAATTTTTGTACAAAGAATTGTACATTGAGTATTTGAATCTCATAATGAGAATAATGAAACCATTATTAAATAGCAAGAAGAACATACCACATGCCATCTGTGTAGTTACTGGAGCTGATGCGCAAAGAGCCGAGCTCCCAGCTGGAGAAGCCGTTCTCTGCTGGTTTGGGCAAAAAGCTGAAGGATCCACTGTTGGGTTGATCCTTTGCGAGCGAGTACAGATATTCCCATTCACCCTTCCAGTTGGCTGAGTAAGGCTCTCCTGTAGAGAGGCATTCCACAAATGCTCAGGGTTTTCTACAGCTATGAGTGAGCTCAGGTGTTAACGCACAATACGGTCGTACTCACCGATCTCCCTGTATCCCCACAGCTCCACGTTGACCTTCGCAGCTTTGACCAGAGTCGTGTTCCAAGTCATCTCCAGAGAGCCTTCGACACCGGGCGTGCCGTAGTACTGCCATTTGGTCGAGTTGACCAGAGTCGCCTTGAACTTTGAATCTAACTTGCCAGTGTGTACTGTGGAAACACATTAAAAACAAAAATAATTTTTGTTAATGGTGTTTCATTTCCTAGAAAGTGTTTAAAATGAACTCTTACTATGATAATCCCAGTACCTGAAAGCCAGGATCCAACTCTGCTGAATGTGGTGCCGTTATCTGAGGAGATTTGCAGAGGGATCCATCCCGTCTCGAAGAGAAATGGGGAGATACAGTGGCCTTGACTGTTTTCATCCACATACCCCACAGTGTTGGTATCACCGTTGAACCTGCCATTTCAGACGATTATCATTTTCATTTATAAGATATTTAGTTTTTCCATGCTTTTTTCTGCACTTTAAATGTATGTTTAAGCCACTGTGAGATCATTAGGAGGCTTTTTAAGTCATTGTCTGCCTTACACTTTAACAAAATCAGCCAATTAAAAACAGGTATAACAGGTTTAGTTACATGTAAATGCTATAAAATAAAGTTTTACCTGCATACAACCTGGGAACTTTTATTAAAAGTTGCATCGAGGACAATAAAATCCGTCCCACCGAACGAGGTCCCGGAGTACGGAATGACTCCCACACAGTACTCCTTATAGTCCGTGCAGCAGGTCTTCAGGGACGTGCACGTCGGGAGACACGAACAGACGTTGAGTGATTTTCCACAGTTTCCCTCACATGTCTGCCCTGTCCAATGAAAAATAGGTTTTAGGTGATGATCAATTAGGATGTAATGAATACACCTACAAAATATTTTAAATTAGACTGAAATTTCGCCACTGAAAATGTATCATTTAGTGAATCTTTATGAATTTGAATTGACGTAATCCATCTTTATATAATGTTTCACCATGCTTGAGGTATCTCTTGCTTTATCATTCAGATTTTCTGTTTCGTGATTGCTTTAAGTCAACGAGTGTGTTTCCTGTCTCTGTTTTGATTCTCCTCTCACTCTTGATTAGACAGCAAAACAGTAAAATGTCAGACATTACAAACATTCAAGTTTTAACATCAGGTGTGCAGGTACTGACCTGCTGTCCTGCAGACACATGAGACCAGGAGGACAAATACTACCGCGGTGACTCTGTCCATCGTGCCACAGTGTCTCTGTCGGTCCAAGGCGTCTGCTCCACGCTCCTCTGCAGCCTCAGTCCCAGCTGGTTAGAGCACACTCAGCACTTTTACAAACCTTGGCCCTTTGATCACATGCATTTACAAACACTGGTTTAATCATCAGCCAGGAGTCCTTGTGATCCATACGTCAGCCGTACATGCCCTGTTTCCCCGCTCATCTTTCACCATCTCAGGCTCATCTTGACACAGACAACCCAAGTTTGAATGTGGCGCAACGACACAGTCAAGCTATTTTTAGGTTGGATGTTGGATAGACATCTGCACCGGATGTAGCAGCAGACGAGAAGGATGTCAGTGCTTCTCCTACACCAATATAGAATAGAATATAGGCTATGACATGAAATCCAATTAAATTAGGCTATAATAAAATTCAGAATTGGTTTGTAATCAGTATGTCTCATGAAGCTATTCAATATATATGTATATATACTAAAATCATACTAAAATCCAATAAACTGATGTGTGAGTTATTTTCCAGGTTATAATAAGAAGAAGAAGAAGAAGAAGAAGAAGAAGAAGAAGAAGAAGAAGAAGAAGAAGAAGAAGAAGAAGAAGAAGAAGAAGAAGAAGAAGAAGAAGAAGAAGAAGAAGAAGAAGAAGAAGAAGAAGAAGAAGAAGAAGAAGAAGAAGAAAAATAATAACAGTATGAATAAGAAGAATATTTGGAACAGATTTGGCGTCAGTGTGTAACATTAAAAGTTTTCTTCTATTGGATTGAGAATTTATGGATAGTCCCTCAGTGAAAGTCCTGTGAGGGCTCAGAGGGGAAGTGGCTACATCCACACAACGTTTTACCAACTTATCACATCCTGCTCTCAGACACGCACTGAACTCTGAGAGTCTCCAGAGTTTCTTTGAAAAGAGAAATATCTGTGAACATAAATGTACATGAGGAGTATAAAGTGGCCGCATCAGCTTGTGACCTGGTGATGTCCCCTGGTTGGTTACAGTGCTCCTGGCTGAGTCTCCTCCGCTCTTTGAGATATGGTTAAAAAATGAAAACTCACTGAATATCTACTCACCACTGTGCTGATGGAGGTGGAGGGTGGGTGAAGTCTTAGAGTCCGAAAAACACTTTTGGAGTTTCGGGGGTAAACAGCGTTGCAGCCAGATCCAATACAATTGACGGATTTCGGGACTCCTCCATCAGACGTAATAAAACAACAGATAGAAAACCATAACATGCCTCCAAACATTTAAATTGACTCGAAATGGCAAGCTCTAGGCGAGAGCTTGTTCTGTGTGAGTGTGTGCAAAACTAGACTTGGGCTGTTCTAGGGTTTTTTTGTTCTGTTATTTCTGTTACCCTTGAGTAAGTCGTCACTATTTCCTTAAATTTTATTGGATTTGGCTGCGACTCCCAGAAACTCCAGATGTGTTCTGTGGACTCAAACAGTTCCCACCTCTCCATCGACACAGTGGGTAGCAGATAATGAGGGAATTTCGATTTTTGGGTGAACTATCCCTTTAAGGAACGCCTCCTCTTCTCCTACACGCTTCTCCCAAAGCACCTATCCACTAAAACATGCACGTGACGTCATCAAAGAAGTGTCCCTGAACCTTCACGTGTAGGTAAACTGCTGAGTCATGACTTGAGGGAATGCCGGGCGAGGAAGGGGGGCGGGGGGATTTATGAGCTAAGCAAGAATTTAATCTATTGCATTTTGAGCATTGTGTGACATAACCAAATCAAAAAGTAATAAAACATTAGGGGGTAATTGCTCCACTGATCTAATCAGAGCAGGGCAGGTATTCTTAGACCACGCCTCCTCCATCACGAAGACTCAGTGGTGAAGAATCAGCTGAACTGGATTCACCAAGTCATGAAAAATAGTAAAAAAAAAGTAATAGTAAATAGTACAATACAGTCTCTATTGTATTAAACCAACTATACATGAAGCACAGGAACTGGTGTAGTAGACCATTGCAGTTGGGAATAGGTCACACTCTTTGACGTATCTTTAAAAGCAAGTCAAGTACTTACTTTTACTTTTACTTTGTGTAATTGTGCACTATGTATTTGTACTTTTACCCCCAAATAACATGTTTGAGTACTTCCTCCACAACTGATCCATAGTATTGATTAGAATAAAACAAGGCCAGTAGGTGGAGCTGTTGCCCCAGAAATCATCAACACTGTCTCAGAAGCTCTTAGTGAATATTATATCAAACACCCACTTTAAACGATGATGATATTTCCAGTACTGATGTTGATACAGAGTCGCTGGTGGTTTAACATGTTTTAATGTAAAGTTACAGCATCTGTGAGGTGTTATAAACAAGAATACACTAATGGTTGCACACAGGTGATATGTCTCTCTACTGGTGTAATCTAACATTTCTGATACATTTAATACAAAACAATACAAGTGCTTCTCTTCATATTAAGGGTAGTTAACAGTTTGTTCACATATAGATGGTTTTTAATGTCAAAATATTAAGAACAAGCAGAGCCACTGATATTCTGTACATTGGGGTCTGCTATAAACATGTTTTTTTTTCTCTTTACAGTCGAGGTATTGGCAGTAATTATGTTATAGTAGCATCTACAACTTAAATGTTTCGGATGCAAAATGCAAATATTTCCCTTTTATTTTCAGCAGGATTATTATTAGAACAATCATGGCTGTTGCAGCTCTGAGACTCAGCATCGTACTCGCATCATAATCTCGTCTTGGTTCTCGTCGATTCCTGAAAATCATAAAGAGCTTGGTCACTTGTTGGCGGCTTTGATGGTGATTTACCAGCGTCTGTACTCACCACCATCAGGTGGCCATTCTTTGCCCTGTAGACAATGAACTCCTGACCACTCTTAAAGTCCACAAAGCCCTCTCTGCCCGGCTGGATGTCGAATCGCACACTGCAAAATGACATCAGAATAAACTCACTCGTGGTTTACCATTTAGATATACAGGTATACAACTCTGGATCCTGTACCTGCCCTGCACCACTTTGATGCAGTTCTGCTTGTTGGCTATAACAATCAGCTTGATCAGGGCCTCAAACAGGAAGTCACACTCCAGCACCAGATCCCCCTGAAAAGAACAAATGTCCTCATTGTCCTGATTCAACTGGTGAGTTTTTACAAACCCATGTGGTCACGTCTGTGGTCTGATTCAGATCTGATTCAGTCTGATCTGCACGGTGTGAGCCTTAAATGTTATTAAGTTTAAAATCAATTCTGAAATTTATTCTGAAGAATTCACAAATAAACTACTTCTTCTGATTGTGTTATTGTGTTAAACATCCATATCTACCACCGACACCAGCCTGTTGATAGCTCTACGGCACCTTTTTCTTGATGTCATCACTTTTAACATGAAGGATCAGGAAGTTGTCGCTCAGGTTGCTCACGGATACGCCTGTTTAAACAAAAGGGCAACCTTTTCAAAAGAACGAATCACACAACAAATGCAGGTTTCAAGTGTGTGTGTGTGTGTGTGTGTGTGTGTGTGTGTGTGTGTGTGTGTGTGTCACTCTGTCTCCTCACTCGTTACCTTTCAGAGAGCTGTAATCGATCCGCTGCTTGATCCTGGCCTCTTCCACCAGGTAGGCGGCTTCCAGGGTGAAGATGAGCTGCCGGTCACGAGGCCGGAAGCCGTTCCTGTCGTACTTCACGACCGGCACGCTGTACTGTGGGTAGAAGGTGCACGAGGTGAGAGGGGCTGGAAAATACAAGGTTAATGCAAAGTTAACATAATGTCAGCTTACCTTGACTTGCTCCTGTCGGATCATCTGAAGCACTTTGATGTGTATGTCGCCTGTGCCTTAAGAAAATAAAAAAGGTTTTGAGAATCCATTAGAGAGGGTTCCACACTAATTGGATACTTTAGTATGGAAAGAAGCCAATTGAGAAATTAAAATATGACATTACTAGTTTTTTATTATTTGGAAAATAATAAAGACAAATTTTTTACAGACAATATTCCTGTAAGTACATTCAGAGGCTATGAAATAATTCTGCAGTCTTACTGATCCTGGTGTCCAGGAAGGGTCTGCAGACACTGAATGAGTAGTTTTCTTTCTTTCCTTTAAACATGGAGCTCGTCTGTAATTTTAACAGAAGCTGCAAACAGGAAAATATGTTAAAACATAAGTAAGTAAGATATATATAGTAATATAAAATATACTGCATATGTAATGTATAATGTAACTTTATTCATTTTGGAAATTTGTCTTGGTTTCGTATTTTCCACATAACTGTTTGTATAAAAGTGAATGTTAATATCAGAAGAATTAATTAAAATCTTACTATTCTATTAATGCAGACACACATGGGAAGTTTGGGTGAATGCAAACGGGACGTGTTCTACCCTCGTGTGTGACAGAGGGTCGATCGTACCTGTGCTCTCCTCTGTGGAGTAATTCCTCCAACGTACTTCTTCACCATGTGGCGGATGTAGAGCTGCTTCAAGAGCTTGGACGCCTGCCCAACAAAAATAAATCAAATGAGCTGTTTGATTTCCAGCCTGTGCAATGGTGCATTCAGGAGAAACAACCCACCTCCTGCATTACAGGCGGAGGCGTGAGCCAAGCGTCTTTCTCCAGGACGGTTCTGGGAAGGTTCTCTTTCAGCCGGGTGAGGTAGTTCTGCCTCACGTACGCCAGGTACTCGCTGTTGTCCACGCAGGCCGGCTGATTCCTGGTCATGAAACCTTTGATGAACCTGGAACAGATCAACAGACGTCACAGCACAGACTTTAAACAAATATATCCTTACTGTCGTACTCATAAATAAGATCAACTTACTTCTTGATGACCTTGACAGCCCATGATCTCTTTTCTCGCTCCTTTCTGGCCATGATGCCTCTCCAACAGTTTTCAATCTTAGTGGCTGTATCAGACAGGTAATAAAATCAAATCATATAAAACATTTAATCAAGACAGAAATTATAGTTTGTTCCTATGACTACCAAACGCTTCCTCTCACCAGCATCTCTCTGTTTCATGTAGTCTCCTTTCACCCTGTAGCCTTTGTACTTGGCCTGAATCCTTGTCGCTGCAACAGAAACAGTCACAAGTTTCAACCCGTTGAGCTTTCTGATGCTTTTACTCCATCAATTAAAACCTATCTACAGAACCACCGCTCACCTAGCTTATGTTTGCAGACCTGAAAGGCATCTTCCGTTGCAAACAGAGTTCTGGGATGTCGGATGAAGATTTTTGTCCTTCAGGGAAAAGATGGTGAAACACTCATTACTGTAATTCCCCGAATCCACCACAGAGAGTCTGGGAGAGCCCTCCATTAACATCTGTATGTACCTGCCCATCTTGTACTCATTAGATTTGTAGCCCAAGTGTTTGACAAGGCACCGCACCCCCTCTGCTGCTGTCCCTTTCCAGTTGGGCCAGGTGTCAGGACACAGAGGTTTATACCTGAGCACAGAGGAACACACAGAAACATTTCGTAGTTAGTAAATTAGTAACTTCATGTGTATTTAGAATGCAAATAGATACAATTTAATGGGTGCGTAAACCTCTGGAGGAAGATCTCGTATTTGCGGCGGTAAGCAAACCCAGCGCGCCTGACCCTCAGGTGCTCCATCAGCCCCAGGTACTTCACCTGATGCCGCACCAACACGTCATCGAAGCGTCCTGCAGGGGACACCGCAGTGCTCAGAGGTCAAGTGTCTCCTCCTAACTTACAGTGCACATTTAACTAAGACGCTGAGGTCTCTAAGGTCGGAGATGTTGTGGGACACCTGGCCTCACCTGGTTGCTTGGCGTCGTTGGGCTTAATGCAGCGGACGTACCACGGCTCTTTGGACATTAGGATCTCTGTCAAGCCCACGAGGCTGCTTTTAAACTGAGTCACCACCTAAGGAGTAACAGGGAAACTGGATATGAGAATTAAAGGTTTGTTTAGTGTACTTATGTTAATGGGTCATTTAAAATCATCATCTTACAGTCTCAGGTCTCCTCTTAGTGTCCGGCTCAGTAGAGGGAAAACAGAGCTTGATGATGGCGTTCTTGGATTGTCTCATGACCTGAGGAGGAACAGGAAATCTGTACCATCAGTAAACACCTCTACCACATGTCCCTTAATGTAAGAGAAAAGAGTTCTGCTCCTTTACTCTCAGTTACGTTGGTGTTGAAGTGGCGAACATTAAAAGTCCGGCAGTCAGATGAAATGAAATTACCTCTTTCCCATTACGATACAAGAGATCATTGTTTTTGTCCAAGAATCCTGAAAGTTTAAAGAGCAAAGAAAATACTTTTAATTCACGAGAAACGACACACTCTGATTCTCACAGAGAGTCTGTGTCAGCTGTCAATCAAGATGTTTCACTATGTTTTCTCTACTTGCGCTACTGTACTACATTTCATTCATAGGCTCATTTAATATTGTGAACAACAATATAGTATTTTATCTCTCACCAACAACACAGTAGGTCACTTCCCCTGCGTAGTGCAGGAGGCGGAAGTCTCCTCGATCCAGTGTTTTCCTCGTCTTTTGGTCTGCGAGTTTATGTCTGCGTGGAGCACAGGGAGAGTCAGTGAAGGTAATTAGGATGTTTATGATTATGGGATGTGCTGGCTTGATTGCTGCGTCACCTTCTAACAATGTGCATTTCTTCAAAATCAAAAGGTGCTGGACTCACGTGACGAAATGCGGGTGGCCGCCCATCTTTTCCTCCATCTTCTCCAGGAAGGTGAGATCTGTGGCTTCTCCTGGACGTAAACATTCCTCGTCCTGTGTGAGAGGACGAGCATCACGTTTTACTTTGTTGTTTTGCCCACAGCATTGTTGATATTTTCGAACGACCATAACTCAGTCCCAGCTTTACCAATTGAGAGATGATTCCTCTGTATTTCTCCTCCACGAGGTCACATATGATCTTGTTGTTGAAATATGGCACCGGTTCCCACTGAGAAAAGAAACACGATGAAAGGATGAGTGTTTTGTATCCATGTGAGTTACTTATGTTGTGAAAATATGAGGAAAAGTGATGTTCATACTTCTATCCCTTCCATATCGTACTCCTCCTGCTCTGATTTGAGGGTCAGCTGGATGAACAGCTGCTGCAGCTTCTCGTTGCAGTAGTTGATGCAAAACTGCTCAAAGCTGAAATGAAACACGTGCGCGTCAGTTCCTCGTTTCACACTTTTTCTGTTAAATTATTAATAATCTGATTCTTTTTTTTAAGTGGTCTCACCTGTTCACATTGAAAACTTCAAACCCATAGATGTCCAGCAGACCGATCACTGTCTTTCTGGAGGAATCCTGGATTTAGTTTAGGGGGGAGAAAAAATCAAGCTTTCTGGGTTTTAACTGTAGATTGTACAAAATTTGTTAAAGTCATCCAGTAGATTAATGAGCTCAGGTTAAGGGGAGATTAAAAAGGAGTAGTTGTAGATCTTTTTTTCCACCCACCTTGTTGGCTAACGATTCATTGATCTTGTTGACCAGCCAGTTGAAAGTGCGGCCGTAGATGGCTTTGGCAAGGGCATCCCTGGCATACACTGCGTGGTCCACAGAGAAGGGAGTGAGCACCTTCAACATCAGGATGAGGGAGATGATTTAACATTGACATAGTAATAAACAGTCCATCCGATTTAACACTTTATAAAGAACAAAGTCACCTCCTCCATTTTGGCTTCAATCTTCCTGTGGGTTAAGCCCTGTTGTAGCACCTGAGCAGGAATCCCCAGCAACTGCAGCAAAGGCAAACGGACATGAAATAGCTCTTTTTGTTTTACATCAGGAGGTTTAGATGAAAGTTATAAAACATAAGAACTCATATAAAGACATAAACTCTCTGTTGTCTGTTTGGTACTCACCTTTGACACCCAGTGCATCTCCTGGTTGGTGTTGAGAGAGGCGTACCCTCGCCCGTCTGCTTCAAACCGGATGTTACCCAGGTGGAGCACGCTGGCAATGATTCCAAACAGGTGCTGCATTACACCCAGAGAGAAACCCAGTTCATTATACATGGTTCTATGTGAGGTTTTGTCCAGCGTTAGTGTGTAAAGTCATTTTCTACCTCACCTCAATATCACTCTCACTGAACTCTATGACAGAGAGAGCTTTCCGCACTGTCCTCCAGTCACTTTTATCATTGATGGAGCTAACTTTGGCACAATCTCCCTGAAGAAGAAAAAAACAAAAGGTCAGACTCAAGTTTTTTGTCACCAGATATATATCAAGAGGTTGTTTTTCATGCTGACCTGCACCAGATAACTGTAGTGCTGGCAGTTTCTCTCCAGGCCGAGCCAGAGGAGCAGATCATCTTCTCCTCCGTCCACCAGCTGGTAGAAGATGTGGAAGTTTCTCTCTCCATGGTTCTGATGGACCACGCGGGATTTCTCCAGCAGGTAACTGAGGATGTGACCTCCGACCGCACCGCCCTGAGGAGGAAAGGTCATCTTTAATCCCTGGTGTGTGCTCAGTGTTATATACCGAGTTTGTGATTTTGCAGAGTAATGTAATGTAAAGATGATAAATCAGTCCACCTGGTGGTCAAACTGGATATCCATGTATTTTCCAAAGCGGCTTGAGTTGTCATTCTTCAAGGTTTTGGCATTTCCGAAAGCCTGGAAGATATAAAACGCAATCGATTTTTTAATAACATTTTTCTCACAACTTGGCAGCAACTGGGTCCGAGGTGTGTCACTGACCTCCAGCACTGGATTGGAGAGAAGGAGTCTGTCTCGAACATTGTTCAGGAGTCTGGTGCTCGGGCAGCTCACGGCGTAGTACTGCAGGATTTTCTTGGAGGCCTCGGTCTTACCAGCCCCGCTCTCCCCTGAGATCAGGATGAAGTGGTTGTTGAACTCGGACAGCATGGTGCGGAAGACGTTGTCTGCCAGAGCATAACTGAAAGTACAAATTCAGTCAAGACTTGGACATCAGACTCGTCATAGCTTCATCCTATACACTTCTTATATGAGGAGCAGAGAAGGTGAAGGGCCAGATGCAAACCAGGGACATTGTGGTGTATGGCCCCTCACGTGCACAGATTCCCTCCATGATTTAATCAGTTAAAAGTTAAATTGCACTAGGCAGTTCAAGCAGTTCTTAATATAAAACAAAATAGTTGACAGTTCTTTTCCACTGACATTTTACAGAAAACTAACAGCCTAATGGTGGCGCTAGAAGAACAGTGATGAGTCAGGGGATAGTCTAAGTCATTAGGGTTCATCCTCTGAGGATCATGAATTTAAGCTTTTTGTGAAAGTGGTTGTTGAGATATCTCAGTCTGGACCAAAGTGTTGGACTAAGCGAGTAACATTCCTAGACCCAGTGTGTATCTTTTAAGAACTGTCTAAGCATATCAAATCGCATCCTTGGTATCAGCTGTATCCAGAACAAAAGAAAATCTTACATGTGAGGTGGCAGCTCAAAGAAGTTGACTCCCATGTAGGTGTCCATTTGCTTCTTGCTGTAGATGTCCAACTCTTTATATGGATTGACCGTCACCAGCAGCGTCCCGATGTAAGTCTGCAGACAAAGACAAGGACAGGAAGTCAAGGTCTGCAACTCTTGCACATTTGAGGATTGTTTTTCTTACAAGTGACATTACTTTAAAAAGGCCTCCAGCTGTGTGTCTGCATCATTCCACTGATAAGTTATTTTGTTCCTCTTATCAAAAGCAATAAGTTTGTTTAATCACTTCTCATGACCTTACAGACAGCAGTGACCTCCAGAGTGCACACTCTGCAAATGAAAAGAACAGGAGATGCTGTTTCAGCAGCACAAGGTGCCAGATTCAGCAGAGGGCGACCAGCGTTAGGACCTCATGGGGTTGAAGGTTGAGGCTGTAAAGTTTCATTAGAGCACAAGAGAACAACTGCAGCGTGCACAGTTCCCCAAAATTGGACTCACGTAAATGAGATTCTCATGAAAGCGCTTCCTCAGGTTTTCCAGGAAGGCCGTCTCGCTCGTGTAGGGGTCCAAGAGAACAAAATCCTGGATGCCCACGCGATCCCGGGCCGTCAGGGAGTTCTCCATGTTCCTCAGGATCTGGTTACACCGCTCATCCAGGCTCTGTGCCCGAATGGGAACACGTCAGTGACATGACACGGAAACAGAATCACAAGAAAACCAAGTAGCCTTACAGAGCCGGAATCTATTTCTCTCAAACAATATAGTATTTTTAGTCCGATTATCCCGGACCTATATGTCCCAAGCTTTTTACGTTGCATCCTGTTTTCCTCAAAAGTTATCTGCTTTTGTTGAAGTTGTCAATCAAGAACACACACACACATAAACTCACAAACACAAAATAATGGATAACCTGGGATACATTTCCCAGAGAGTGACTAACTTCCTGCCGGTCTCTCCCTATGGCTGCATCCTTTATGATATGTTCATGACAGATCTAAATTCAGCCGTCACTATCTAATCTGCGACTGTGTTCTCTAAAGAGCCATTAGTCACGCTCATGGCAAGGACAGGGCGACCACCTTCTCCCCCCATCTCCATAACGTGAATGACAGACAGATAACGGCCTCAACAATAATTTAACACAAATACAGAATAAAGTCGATCAAGCAAAACCCAGATGTAATTAGATTCATTATGGAAGCCACCAACAGGGGATTCGTTCTGCTGCTTTACTCACAACAGAAGAAGTGCCAAGTGAAATAATCAGCAAATGAGATGCCCTTTAATTACGGTGCTACCAGAGAGCCGCCCAGTATTATGCTCCAGTAGTTTGAGTCTCATCGCTGCCAAGTCGACCTGTCACCGAGTCAGAGTGTCTGATCAAATCATCCTCCGCTAGAACCAAAACATCTCAATAAACAACATCCTGGAAACAACATGTGATTGTTTAAATGTTCTACAAGGAAAAGATAGTATTACATATTACATATTATAGAGGTTACCTACCCTGAGGGTCCTGGACGTGTGTGTGTGTGCGACCCGGTGTCAGCTCTGAGCTAAACATCTGCTTTTATTGAGGGGGAAGGACAGTACCATGTCAGGAAACTCTGACAGATCACTGCCTGTACTTCCTTCTCTAGGAAACCATCAATAATATAGTGCGTGTCCAGGAACGGAAGAAAATCTAGTTCTAAATTTGTGTGTGTGCGCGGGCTAGCATGTAGAGATGAATTACATGTTTCCTGAACATACAAACTGTTTCCAACTATTGCTAAATAAGTAAGGTCATGAACTCACTCTTTAAAGTGAGATAATATATTGTAATTTATCGGAACACAATTAAAACTGAATTGAATGACATCTTAACATCTAAATCACACTTGTAGTATTTGTACATTTGCCATTGGAGCAGCTCTGTACAATCAATGTTTAACCTTTAGGAAATATATATAACTTAATATAAAGTTCTTCGTTTTTTATTGCAACATTCCAGATTTGTCTCACAGTATAAAAGGTAAAAAATGGTTATAAAAACAGCTAAATACTAATTAACAAAAATGTATTTTCTCAGTGGAACAAATATAAGACCCACTTTCCTGACAGATGTTAAAACAACAAAGAAGGGAACCTCTAACAACTAATGGCAATAACTAAACTTTAAAAATGAAATACCCCTTAAATATATAGTTAATTAGCTAACATGAACAATAGACACTGACCTTATGTGATAAATTAAGATTGTAGCGGTAATGAGAAACCTGAAATGTCCTCACAGAGGAAACTTTAAATGCAGATGAACAGTTCTTCTGACTGACCAACTATTCTTTGTGACACTTTTCCGACGAGGGGTAAAGAAATGCCTGTTGTTGCTCTGTGGGCACGGAGCACGGGACAGAGATTTTATTCCATTCAAAAGTAACATGACCTCCACCGAACACACGGCCAGTGAGAAAACAAACACTATCCTGTAAGACAATGGACAGCTCTACCAAAGAAGTGGAAGATAAGAGGTCGACTCCTCTTGGCAGCGCTGGCCTCAGATTTAGGCGTGTGAGGGCAAATTACCTTTAGCGGTTAAAGGAAGAGAGATGAGCATGGATGAATCAAACTCTCCCAAACGAATTAGTACCATAGAACATCAAATTTTGATGCCAGGAACAGGAAAGTCTATCTGACCCGGAGACCATCACCCGAGAGGGCGCTCCATTGTCCCCGTCTATCCAGTATGGTGCCGGATCCTGTTACGCAGCCACAAAGTGGCAGTTAGGCTCCTGAAAGAGATAGCGCTCCTCGTGGGCCATTGACCGACACCACGCATCACCCGGGGCAACACACTTTAAGGGGGCTCCAGGTGTCCAGAGAAACCTGACCGTGGAACAGGCCTCCATCACACCAGCCCAGTGCCTCCTCCAGTGCTACTGTGTCACACCGACAGGCAAGACACGGTAAAGAAACTCAGTACCCTGTTTGCAGTGCATTGCTGAATGTTAAAGCATCACCTGAACAGAAAAATCCGATTAAGTGTTTGTTTTAAAGCAACAATCATTTACTTGTGTCCACCTGGAGGCAGTGAAACAAGCTGAAAACACAACATTCACACATTATCCTCACAGAAACATGTTGTTGTGAAGCTGCTAGTGAGCGAAATACAGTCTATGGTGAGAACCTATGTCCTCAACATAAGCATTAATTTAGACTTGTGCTCCTTGCCCCCAGGTACAATGTCACTTTCCTTTGAGCTCAGTTTTTGGTCTTCACCGATTCATTAAGGAACACTGTGGCTCTTTAGATGCTAAATGTTTCCCTGGCCGATTCACCGGAAAGCTGCTGTCTCTGATTTGGTGCGGCAGTTTTTTTGCCAAAACCAAAACAACAAGCTGAAAAAGGCTAAAAGGTCACAGATACATATAGGAGATAATTTTCTGTGGATTTGTCACAGCATTCAATACCTAAATGTTACACATAGTAATTCGATCTGTGCAGTCAGAATAAAAAAATGAATTGGTGCAACCTTAAAATCTACACAAATTTTGACCTGCACTGACAAATTTTTCTAAAAATTAAAAAAACATGTAAGAGAACTTGAAACAGCAGGTAAGAATACACACGCCAGGTCCATGTAATTACCTCCTTGCTTTCCAACACCATGTGAGTCATGGCTGAATCAGTTGTGTGTGAAGAACCAGATAAATCCAAACTGTTCTGAACGTCGGTCGTCAGGTTCACAACTCGATGAAAAGGGTTTTCAGTCGGTGAGAAGTTCTCCCATAGTTCACTCTGTTCAAGTCAGCCACTGATATTTCAACAAAAAAAATGTATCTTTCTCCTCTGACACTCAGGTTTGCATTGGCCCCCTGATTCAAACACCGGGTCGCAGCGGGCCTGGTACCACGCCTGGGACTGAGAGGCCGGGATGAGGAGGAGGAGGAGGAGTAGGGAGTCCCTGCTGCTTCCTACTGGGCTGGCCTCCTTGCATTCTGGGTAACGGTGCAGTGATGAGCTACCTGGCTCTGGCAGCACTGAGCTGGTTAAACATTCATGGAGCGCACGCAGCAAACGCTCATTTCAGTGCTTCACCTGAGTGATGAACAGCTACACTATGTGTTTAAGGACGAGTGTGTGTGTGGTTGTGTGTGTATCTGCAGGTATGTTACACAAGGATGAGGTAACTGTATCCTCCCGGAGACCCCTCCTCACCCTCCTCCCCACCAAATTACTGCACAGGTATTCGATTACTGATCTTTGATTAGGCAGATGCATTTCAAACTAATTACTAACGACTCATTAGAGACACACACAGCGATCGGACCCAATTTCAGATTCTCCGACATCACAAATTAATTACACGTGAACAGTCATATTCTCATTTAATCATTGTGAATCTTCAAAACCACAAATAGCACAAAAGTAATTTGATTATGAAATGATAAAAATGGACTTTAACCTATTTTAATAAATCAACATAAATTTCACTAAATATATATATTGTTTATATTTATTGAGCATTTTCTGCCTTTGTATTAAAAAAGTTAAAGAAAGTGAAGGAAGACGAGATAAAGATGGAGCCAGTAGCAAGCCTGCCAAAATTTAATGTAAATTATGCTGTTTCTAAATTGGACATTACACTTTAAACATGATTCCATCCTGGTACCTTTGTCTTATCGTTCTCTTACGTTTCAGTTGTGACAGTAAGGCCGAGTAACGTTGCCCTCCAATTCCGTCTGTTTAAATTTTAACATTGCGCTTCCTGCAGGCATCAACAAAAGGCCTCTTACGTTACTGCCTGAAGATCGGCTGCAACACGCAGTGACATGAGAGAGCACTCTGGAAAGAAACAGCAATTAACATAATGTAATCCATTATGCAAATAGTGAAGGATGTTGAGGATCCGCTGCATCTCTAAAGAAGCTGCTTTGAGAATGTAAAGGTGCCCAATAAAAACACACAGCCACTTGCTAAGGGTCACATCTTATTGATTTGTGGTGCACCTTAGAAAAAACTAATGGTTCCTAAGGATCAGTGGAGTATGATCATTTGGATTCTGATGAATATATCACATATCAGCCTAAGTGAGTGTTTGCCAATCATCAGAGGGACATTCGTATAATTATACAAACAGATTGAAGATTTTTTGTCATCCATCTATGAAGCTCTGAATATATTTTTGCCAGATTTGCTTTAAAGATAGTTTTGCTATAAAAGTAAACAATTTAAATTAAAATAAATCCCAAAATGAGGAAACATTGTAGATTATGAAAATGAACCAGCAGTCACAGCTGTGATAATATGAAGAGTGGATTGTCAGAAGTTGTTTGATATTGATGTAAAATCTGAGTTTTGGTTCCATTGCACAAAATAAACAACTTTTTGATAAACTTAAAGTTTTCAAGCATAAATACACTTTTCACCAGTAAAATCAAACTTCTCAAATGCATCGTTGTTCAATGCAGTATTCGCTTCATTATTCATAAAATAACTGTGTCTGATGAAGTGCATATAATATGATCCAACATAATGAAAATAAAATATTTTGCTTATAAAGGGAAGCATTTAAATACAAGAAGAATAAAATTGTGAGCATTTGGCAACATGCATTTGTTATTTGATTATTCGGACCAGAATCAGTTCTTGAAAGCTGTTGTGGCTCGAAAGAAAAGAAAATGAATTTCATGACATCATCCATGCACTAAAGATTCATATTGATATAGTAGTAATTAGAAAAGGTGAATACTTTAACTGTACGGACCCACACACACACACACACACACACACACACACACACACACACACACACACACACACACACACACACACACACACACACAAGAATACAGACACACACCTCAACACCTCACCATCAGATAGGAGAAGAATAACATGGCCTGTTGCAGTCTCGATTCTACAGAGTGAAGGACGAGTGTCCTTGATCCACCACTTGTCCAAATAAATATTCACAGGCTCAATTAGGACCAAACATCTAAACGTTCATCTAATCCCTTATTCATGTGAGCAAACGGATTGCTGTCGCAGGAGCTGGACTCTGAGACCACAACAAGCTGTGAGGGTATTCGTTTTCAGGGGACCGAGGACACAGCATCACAGAAACAACTGATTTAGAGATTTCCACAATCAAACGACTTTGCATGCAACTGAAATCATAACAGCTTCAGTATCGGTTACCAGGAAAAGTCATACACATTTATCTCATCTGGCTAATATTTTAGTTTTCAAGCATGAACAAATCACCCAAATCTTACCTCGGCGTCCATGTCGCAGTTCTGTATGTGTATCTAAAAGAAGCTCTCCTCGGTCTCAGTGTGAGTCTGTGTGAGTCTGTGTGGGTCTTTGTGAGTCTGTGTGAGTCTGTCCAGCCGATGTGACCGCAGAGGAAGCTGCGAGGACGAGGGGACCGGACTGTAATATCTACCTGTACTGTATTTATGGGCGTCCCATAAAGCAGCAGCCTCAGCATGTCCTCACTGTGTCCCACTTTGCTTTGATTTTCAGGTCGACCTTATTCACTCGGAAGGGCTGAGAAACTCCAGCTGCTATAGATACAGTTTATTTTATTATTTTTTTAAGATATTCTCACGGACAGGAAAGAAACTAATACAAATTAAATGTATGACACACTGTTGCAATGTTACTAAGTACATTTACGCAATCATACTGAGGATTATTGTTCTTTTTACTCCACTGACATTAATCATTTCAAAGGACATGTTTGATGATTTTTTTTCCTGTATATTGTTGTCTTCATCTGTAGCAATGTAACATTCTGATATTTTTACTTAATCGGATGTTGAATGTAAACCTTTAGTTTGTAATGTGGTATTTTGTTGTTTTTGTTGTTGTTGGTGTATTCATTGTTTTACCAAGGTTAGGGATCGGACTACTTTGCTCTTAGCATGGTGAATTCCAGGGTTTCAGTCGATTTTAGCCCAGAGACCAGAAACCTCTCTGAGAGACTCTAGAACAGGTCAAACAGGCTTCGGACAGGGCAGCTTTACACTTTGAGTATCTTGGTGAATATACACAGCACACATGTACCTGATAAGTTTCACCTCTGAGAATAGTCATTTTTTCGTCGTCTAACTTTATGACCAAGTGACAGAAACCAGAGTCTGTGTGAGAGCACAACCTGCTGACGGCTGGAGGCTATAGATCCTGAGCTGCTCGGCCTCAGAGCTGCAGACCGGCTGCAACTCTCCCTGATCAAAACTCAATTTACTCCTCTATCAATACTTTTATACTTACATTATATGCAACCGGTCTGTGGTCATGAGGGCACGGGGCCTTGAAAAGAATACAATTTTGCCAAACTGGTCTTAGATTTGATTCTTCTACTTGTTACTTTTCTGTTTTACATTTAATTTCTCACGATAGAAAATGTTTGTATGTAAATATCTGACTTGGTGGTTGTTTTCATCACACTATTGACTTTTATTTTCACAGATTGATATTTAAGGGGATATATATGATGAGGCCCAAATATTCATTAATGTCTGTTATTAATTTTTCTTGACAAAGTTTCAAAGTATTTCACACTGGAATAAAACCAGAATAAATCTACCATAGGGTCAAAAGAAAAGTGTAGTTCTTCTCTGTCACTCTCATCATTCGCTCACCGGTGGGACTCCTCCCCCCCCCTCTCACCTGGGCAGACCGCTGCTCTCTCGTGGGCTGATCCGGAAACCTGGAACAGGTACACAGCGGGTTTGGCGAGTTGAGGTGTGAGGAGGCGACTCCACCTGCACAGTGCACAAAGCATACCGGTGTTTCTGTGTGTCGCTGCGGACACCGACTCTGACATGGACTCTTTCGTTGGACCTGTTCAGATCAGCTACAGGCGCTGGAGGAATCCTGAACTGAGGTAAAACAGAAATGTTGTGTTTCCACTCCTCCGTTGAATGTAGAACATGATCCACTCTGACGTGTTTATTTAGAACGTCTGCAGCTCTCCTTCCTCTGTGTTGACTTCCAGGTGTGAGATGGACTTCGTGGCTGAAGGTGATGAGTCCCAGGGAACAGAGACCGAGATCTGCACAGTGACCTCAGCCTCCAGAGAGTCTGCTCCCAGCTCTGCGTCTGATCGTCACACTGAAGGTTCCTGCAACTTCACAGTTTATTATCTCTATAGAATGTCAAAGTATGTGAAGTTATTCATCATGCAGCCGCCAGTGCTTTGTTGTTATATTACAGGATTCTTGTCGGAGCAGTAATATGATGTTTGATTGGGTGGAGCTCTTTCATATATATATATATATATATATATTTTTTAGTTTTGTACATAGTGCTCTACGTATTTTTAGTAGTTTTAAATATTGTTTGTGCATGTAGTTTTATGTAGTTTTGTGCAAAGTTTATTTTGTAGTTTCATATATTTCATATATTTTTATATTATATATATATTTATGTATTTTTATATATGTGTATATATATGGTGTTAGAAGTTTTATATATAAGGTTTTACATAGTGTTTAAATTGTAGTGATGTAAAACATGAAATATTTACCAGTAGAAAGTAGAATAAAATAGAAAAATGTACTTTTACATACTTAAATAATGCACTTAAGGACAACATGAAGTCACTCTGCACCACCTGAAATGGAGATATGCCGGCGACCTAGCTCACGCAGCAAACTCAAGCTGTGACATACATCATGTGACATACATCATGTGACATACATCATGTGACATACATCATGTATTGATCTGAGATCTGTTGTCAGCTCTAAGTCTGAAGAGCTTGTGCTGGAGTCACTTATCAGCTTGTAGCATCCTTACATCACATGACAATATTTGAGTGTGTGTGTGTGTGGATGCATTTCTGATGGAATTAGTTTCTTTGGATTCTTGAACAGAAACCTTCACAGTGGAAGATGCACTGGACGCCGTCGGTTTTGGGCCGTTCCAGTGGAAATTGTCACTCCTCACTGGTCTGTCATGGGTAGGTCTCCTGAAACCCGCTGATCGTCGTCTCTCCCTGATTTCCATGAGCCGACTGTCATGAAATGCCGTGTCTCTCTGAGTGCAGATAGGAGACGCCATGGAGATGATGATCCTCAGCATCTTGGGACCACAGCTGCACTGTGAGTGGAGGCTGCCGAGCTATAAGATGGCTCTGCTCACATTGGTAAAGTCTGTTGTGTTGTTATTCCACAGCTTGTTGATGTTGACGAAGGCCTGATAATGCTTCCGTCGTTTGAACCTTTTCTCTCTCTCTCTGCCTCAGGTGGTGTTTGTCGGGATGGGGATCAGTTCACCTCTCTGGGGGAATTTGTCCGACAAGTACGGCAGGAAAAATGTGAGTGATTCTCAGGTCATCACATATGATTTGTGACATTTTAGTTTTATTACCTCACATGCTCATGTTTCTTGTGGTGAACAGGGTCTGGTGCTGTGCATGTGCTTCACTCTGTACTACGGCCTGCTGAGCGCCTTCGCTCCAATGTACAGCTGGCTCTTGGTCTTGCGGGGCCTCGTAGGCTTTGGCATCGGTGGAGCTCCTCAGGCGTGAGTTCACTGTTTCATGATGAGACGCCTCCACGATTTGTTAATGTTAAACAGCAAAGACAAATATTTGGTCTCTTTTTTAGGGTGACGTTCTACTCAGAATTCCTCCCAGCGAAGAAGAGAGGCACCTGCATCATGCTGATTGCGGTACTGTGGTGATTTTGTTATAAATGCAATATTTTACTGTATTCTTGTGTTGAATATTTAATCCGATTGAGTAAAACAGTTCATTAATTCCCGCCTGATTGATGTGTTTGTGTGCATCAGATGTTCTGGGCAGTCGGGGCTGTGTTCGAGGTCCTCCTGGCCCTGATGATAATGCCCACCCTCGGGTGGAGGTGGCTGCTCGGCCTGTCCACGTTACCAATGGCACTCTTCATTATTTTTTGCTATGTACGTGCTCTACCTTTTACAAAAGAGTTCCCAATCACAAATCCAGCTGCAGTCAAACTCTCAACCGAACGTTCTGTGTCTCTCAGTGGCTGCCGGAAAGCCCTCATTTTGACGTTTCCGTGGGAAGAAGTCATAAAGCACTCGTGACTTTAAAGTCCATCGCCAAACAGAACGGAAAGGCCCTGCCCCGGGGGAAGATGGTTGCTTATAAACAGGTGAGCCGACAGATGTGTTACAGAATGTGAAGATATGTCAGATTCTGGAAGACGGTCGCCTCTAACTTCTAACCTGCCCCAACTTGCCCATATTCTGAATGACCTATCAAATTTTACTTTAAGGAAAAACCAAGTACTATTAGCTAGGTTTACAGCAGTGACCAAATGGTTGCAATGTGTTAGAGGCCTCTCAACTCTGTTTTATATGCCGAATCCATGGAGAAAAGGAATCAGATCCATTAGGCTTGGTATTAATTTATAATAAATTATTCAAGGAAAGTTTGCAGTGATGCGTTACTGATCGATTGATTGATTGACTTTTCATTACACATTCTACTATAAGTAAAATTAATAAATAACAGTCTTCACATTATATAATGAGGGCTCCGGCAGACGCAGATGCTTTTATACAGCTACTGCATATATTCTTAAGTTATCTTAAATAATGTTACTTTAAGTTTTTTGTGTTCTTCATGCATGTGTATTTATTTGTATTTGTATGTGTCTTTGGATAAAATGAAAAAAAAAGATTGAAAATAAATTTTACAGAATAACCGTGGACGGATCAAAGATCTCTTCGCTCCTCAGTACTGGAAGACGACTCTTCTCCTTTGGTTCATATGGTCAGTTTAAATCACACTTCCTACTTTCTACTTGAACAAAGGAAATGATTCAATGGAGGTTGGATTAAAAATCTCAAAAACAGGTATCGGCCCAGTTTAAATTATTGCCTCACCTAGATGTGCTTTGTAAGGTTTTAAGTTTTCTGTTCTTACAGTTGTTATCTATGTCTCTACTTTACTGAAACCTATATGGGCAGGTCGTATTACAGAAGCAGTGGTTGGTATCTAGGGCACCGGGTACAATAATAGTGCGATTTCCTTATTTGTTAGCACAGTGATGGAAGCAAAAGATGCTTCATGGGAGCCTAGAGCTATCCAGCTATGTATTTAATTATTTAAAAAACCTTTCTGCATGACACAACTGAAGTGTTGTTATTCTATCCAAAGGTTCTCAAACGCCTTCGCCTACTACGGCATAGTCCTGTTGACAACTGAGATGTTCCAGGCTGGAGATTCATGTGGAGGTAAGTGGCAGCTGCTCAAGGTCGATCTGCTTTTTAAATTTGACTTAATTTTAGCTAAATACCAAAAATAAAAACCTCCCTCCTTCCTTATAGCAACGCAAGGGGCCAAAATCGAGCCCAGCTGTAGTCTGGAATGCAAATATTTGACATCGAAAGATTACAAAGACCTTTTATGGACGACGTTGGCTGAATTCCCAGGTGAAGTAAAAAAAAAGCATTTACCTGTGATGCACATGTAAAGCTGCATCATATCTATAAATGTTAAAATTCACTCACATCACCTCACCGCCCAGGCCTGCAGCAAATCTAATGAACCCAAAGCAAATGTTATGTTTGAGGGAGTGACACTGCTGAATTGTCATTTATACTCACTGCCACTGTGTGTTTCTCTTGTTTGTTCCAGGTATTGTGCTCGCCCTCCTGGCAGTTGAGTTTATTGGCAGGAAGAAGAGCATGGCTCTGTGTTTCTTCATGTTTTCCTTGTCCATTCTGCCTTTATACGCTTGTATCGGGAGGTACGTTGGTCTCTGTGTGCCTTAATTCCTCATAAAGCAACAAAAACAATAGATTAAAACACCCTCTGCCTTTCTCTTTCTGTTCGTGTAGGACGGCTCTGACAATCTTCATCTTCCTCGCCAGAGCCTTCATCTCTGGAGGATATCAAATTGTTTTTGTTTACACACCAGAAGTAGGTTTCATACACCATTTTTGTACTTTTTTAAAATAGCCAATAAAATGCTCAACTCAAATTGTGTTGCCTCTTTTCTCTCAGGTGTTTCCTACAGAAATCCGAGCCTTAGCCATGGGGGCTTCCAGTTCGATGGCCAGGCTGGGAGCTCTCATCACCCCCTTCATAGCACAGGTATGAGGCACAGTGCTACATATTTAGCTATATATCATTAAGATGTAAACATTTTCATTAAATAACAGCTTGTTTACGTTGTTTATATTTGTGATGCTGTATTACAGGTTCAAATTGTGTTGTGATTTGTGCAGCTTCATCGTTATAGCAGACGATGGTTCCGATTTCTCTCCTCAGTGTGTTTTTGTTTCCAGATGATGCTCCGAACATCAGTGTATTTGACGCTGTCCGTGTACTGTGGCTGCTGTGTGCTGGCTGGCGTTGCATCCTTGATCCTGCCCATTGAAACTAAAGGCAGAGGTCTGCAGGAGTCCACTGTTGACCAGGAGGCCGGAGGACAGGCAGGCAACACAAGCAGTCAGAAGCACCGATCCTAGACAGGGTTTAGGTTGACCAGGACAAACGCATATAGAAGAGGAAGCGGAAGGATGTGTTGGTCGCGTCGCAGCCTGCGCCATGATGTGGCTGTTGTCTCTGCTTCTGTGGATTGAATCATCTGAGTGATGATGGGTGAAGATCAGCGCGGGGCAATCCCATTACAAGCAGCCGGTGATAATCGAGGGTGGACCTTCTGCCCACATCAGGCGACCGGAAGCACATTGGTGCTCGCTGTGTTTACTCTCTCCCCCCATTCCAGCCATGAGGACAAGCAAGGGACATTTGGTGGGGGAGGAATGACGCACTGTGAAGGCTCTGATTTGAGCTATACACTTTAAGATTTTGCTCTGAGGAAGCTGTGAAGTTTATTTAGTTATATTCTGATAAAAGATTATTGGTTTATATTTATTTTGTATGTATGCCTTTTGTATATTAAAGTGTGATTATGGCTGAAGATCAGGACAAGTTGATTATTGAACTAGTCTACACACATATCCAGTTATTCTCTTGTTTGATTATTTGTTATGGTAAATAATTGAAAAAAAGATGATATAATATAAAAAAATTATCAGATTATTAGTATTGGATTTGAAATAAATAATCTAATTATTGACGAGTAATTAAAATATTCAAAACTAAGGTTTTTGACCAATAGGAATTTATATTTGGCAGTTTATACAATCATATAATATAATTAAAATATAAAATAATTGGTGATGAATTTGGAAATAATTCATAATGATTCAATAAAATAAAAAATATTTTTAATCCTTTGAATTGAGCTTATGATCTTTGATGATATTAATAATAGAACAGTCTGGTGTTGCTGTGCGTTTCATAACATGAGGGTAATTTCATCAACATTTGTATTTGGGAGTTCCTAGTCTGGCCAGTCACCTTGACAACATTGGCCCAATGACAGCGCACACGCGAACTAGGCCAGCCAATCAGAGGCGGCCGCCGGAGCTGCCTGTCATGTGTGCCCCGCTTCAACCTGCGCCGTGTTGTGTTTGTGTGTCTGCGGACATGATGAAGCCCCGCAAAACACGCAGCGACTCCCTCGCGACCCCCCGCACATGAGGACCCCGGCCGCCGCAGAGGACGCACGGAGCCGGGCCGAGAGGCAGCAGCAGCAGCCCCGCCGCCGGGACTCGGGAGCGAGGCGGCGCTGGATGAGGAGCGGCGGAGTCTGACTTGGCGTTTTTTTCTCCCCGGTGACAGAGACACAATCTCCGCGGCGCATCTCCTCGCGTCCTCCCCGCCCTTCTCCTCCTCCTCCTCCGCCTCCTCCTCCTCCTCCTGCTCGCCCGCCCGCCGACCATGGCCCTGGTGACTCTGCAGCGCTCCCCCACCCCCAGTGCAGCATCCTCGGCCAGCACGACCAACAGCAGTGCGGGGGAGGTGAGTGCACGGAGCCGGTGTCTGCTCTTTGTGTCCGCGGCGTGAGATGAATGCGCGTGCAGGATTTCTCCTCAACAACAGTCTGGGGTGGTTGCTGGACATCATGCGTTGTGGGGGTTTGGGGGGGGTCGCCTCACTTCCGCCCCTGCTGAGGAACTTGACTTATTGTGTTATAACGGCACCAGACTTGTATGTGGCAACTGTGGCGGCGGTTTTGTAAACAAAATCCTGCACGGGGGGGGCGGGGGGGGGGCGGTTGAGCTGTCAGAACAAAGTGCTCATTTTGCTGCTGCACAAACATTTGCTGCTGTTTGTGTTCAGGTCTGTCCTCCCTGCTCTGGTGCTGGGCTGGTTTTATTGGCACCAGTGCAGTCTGGGTGATTGGGGAGAAGGAGACTTTAAAGGTCCAGTGTGTGAGATTTAGGTGAAAGGGATACATGGGCAGGAAGTGAGTCAAATATTGTTTTGTCTAAAATTTGTACGAATTATATTTAAAAACTCTATCATTACATCGGGAGGCTGCCATGTTGTTTTTAGCAGTAGCCCAGACTGGACAAACTAAACACCTTTTGAGTTTTTATGACAACTGAAGGCTACCACGGGTTCTCTGTCTCGTTTGTTATTCAGCTGCAATGTGCAACTTCACCACTAGATGTCACTAAATTCTACACGCTGAAACTTTAAAACGGGAAATGCCATAACTCGCGATATAACTATAATATCATGACACTTTCTGCGATTATTGGTATATTCCAAGATAATCATATAACAATACGTTGTGATATCTGTCTAACTGAAGAAGAAAATGCCCCTAAAGAGGTAACGTGCAGGATTTGTGTAGCTATTTACTGCAATTTGGTTTCACAGACGCATACTGAGAGCGAGCAAAGTACAAAAAGTACAAGTTTTACAGTGGTGCCTCTTTCAAAAGTCCAAAACTATACATATGTAAATAACCAAATAAGTAATAATATCCCCAGCATTTCTATAATCTACAATCAGAACGATATTTTGTCCCACTTCTATTTACGAACCTGCAGAAACACTATAAAAAGACCTGTAGGATGCTGCAGATGCCACAACCAGAACCACATTAAACAATCTTATGTATGAGCCATAATCTAATATTTAAACACATCATTAAACAAAGTCGTCACCGCTCCAGAGTCGTTTCTCCAGTTTCTAGTTTTTAGGAAAGTGGATAAAGTGCTCGTAAGTCAGCTGAATGAGCCGAGGCACAAAAACAAACAGTGACAATCTTCCTTCAGTGGATAAGTGTTTTTTCTTTTTTAAATATCGGTTTCATCTCACTGTTGGAATAACTGGTGTGATGTGTTATTTTCCTGAACTTGAGGTTGTCCTCATGAGTCAGCTGTCATCACTGGGACTTTTCATATATGAGATCACAGCACTGACCAGGAAGGGCCACCAGATGGCGCTGGAACACCGTTTTCCAATTTACTCATAATCACTGATTGGCTCAACTGTACCAACTCACACATTTAGAGGATTAAACAACAACTAAATAGGCACAGTGCCTCAGCTACTTTACAGGACGCAACAATTCCCTTTGTTACTTCTTCTTGTACTTTTGAGTAACACTAAATTGTCTGCCTTGTTTTTTGTCTTTCAGGACTTCGGAAGTGACGATGACCGGAAAACTAATCAGAGGTGAGAGCTCTCTCTTTTAAAAAGTTAAACAACTATTAAACAAAAAGCATTTTGCTGCAACGAAAAGCTAGAATCAAACTCCATTGTCCAAATACATGTTTTGTTATTGTTGATTTTTTTTGTTTGCTCTGGCTGCTTTTAAACTTACCCTCCTCCATTGTCAGTGAGTCTGACTTCTTTATTAAACAGCCAGGGACCATAAATAGAATAAAAAACAATAATTAAATATTACTTATTTAAGAACATTTCAGAGTTTTAAAATGTGTGATTTTCTGATTTATAAAGAGAAATATTACACTTCTCTCGTACAGTCTATATATTCAGTCTCTCTTCTCTCACGGCTCTGAGTGTCTCACTGTGAAGGAGGAAAAACTGGCTGGAAGTGCTGTTCATTAACACGACTGATTTAACAGTCACATCAACGGAGATCACGTTAACACAAAGCTTCTCTTTAATCAGCACAACGTCACAGACACAATAGTTTGTGTCAGCAAAGCTCTGGCACAGAGTCTGTCATTGTGCCCAGTGCCTATGTGTGTGTGTGTGTCTGTGTGTGTGGGTCCGTCACAGTTGAAACAGTCGTCTCATGCTTTGTCTAATTCAGTGGGTGACATGTTTCTGCGGCTCAGTGATTCATCAGTGTTACAGATTCTGCACGTCAAACTTTCAGCCTGACGCCAGGGCAGCGTCTTCCACCGCCTCCCCGCACCTGCGTGAATGATGCTATTGTGGCCGGGCTTGGCGGAGGGAGCGCTGCCTGCGAGGAGGAGACGGGGAGGAGACACAGCAGCACGGATGAGGAGAATCGAGCACCGGGGCGGTGGGAGTAGGGAGGGGAAGGACGTGCTGGGACCCAGACCATGATGAGACTTAATGCTGCCAGAGGAGGCTGCAGCCGTGTATGCAGGTTTAGAAGATGAACTGGAAATAGGTTCATATTGGAAAAGTTAGTGTTTTATCAGGAAATAATAGAACAAGCGTCAGGATGCATCTGGTGGTGAAACCGTCACGTAAAGCCATGTTGACCGTGCTGCCCGACTTTGTGGAGAAAGCTGCTCTGACTCGGAGGGAGATCTGTCGCATGTAAGTTTTCAGGGCGGCATAAACACATTAGGACGTGATAGTGGACTCTTTGTTGAGCTAATCGTACTTAGTGGGAGTACGTGAGGTCTGCTATTTCATTTAATAGAATCAAATGTTCACGTTTGAAGGCCAGGAGATGATTTTATAAACGCGCTGGCTCTATTTTAAAGCTTTAATCTGGGTCATAAATTAGAGGATTTTTCCTTCTTGTTAAGTAATTTTTTTCTATGTCAAGCATTGTTGTTAATCAACCTTGCTGTCGCATACATTTGAACAGGAACAGTGACACCAGCAGAGGAGCTAAAACAAAAGGCCTTGTGCTGGTCCCACTCAGTCATACCAGGGTTTGTGTGTGTGTGTGTGTGTGTGTGTGGTGGTTGGGAAAGTGGAATGAGACTGTGGTTAAACAAAGCTGCGCCCTGTCCTGTCTGAGGAGAGAGACTGAAGGGCTCCTCCTGCTCACTGCGGCCCTCACAGTGTCTCATGACCCGGGAGTCCTGCGTCCAAAAGAGACGGGACAGGAGAGACCAGGTTTTAAAGCCACAGAGCTGGATCAGGACTGACCAGGCTCCCGTCCTCCTCCTGACCACTGACAGTGTCCTGACTGTTGCTGTGTGTCTCGTCTTGATGTGATTCCATTTCTAACTTTGGCCACAACGAAAAAATCTACAACCTTAATGGAGACTCTTTGAGACACACAGACACACAACTGAAAAACCTTCAGACCAAAGTCAATTAGAGGGATTAGACCAGAGCTAGTCTTTAAAGTTACAAATCATTATCGTGGTGGCAGCTGATAGTGGATCATGATGGTGGATTGTGGATCATAATAGTGGTGATGGGACCGTGATGATGGATTTGTGGATAGTGATTGTGGATTGTGGTGGCATCTGATTGTGGTTTCTTTTTTCTTGTTGAGGGTTTAGGTCAGAGCATGCACACCTTGTTAGCCCTCTGAGACAAATTGTGATTCTTGAATATGGGCTATACAGATAAAATTGTATTTGATTTAACAAAAACTAACCCTATTCTCTGAGAGGAGTCCGCAAGGCCTGTGATGTTAAGCACAACATCCCTACTATTAAGCACGGAGGTGAATCTCTGATGCTCTGACCCACTAAGTTGTGTGTAGATGAATGAAAGCACAGTATGTGTTTCATGAGTAGATGTTGTTTTGTGACAATCATCTTTAACAGATCTTGTGGGATTCCTTCTAGTCAAGTTGATTTTTCAGGACTTGAATCTGGACGTTTCCTCCTCCGACGATTGAAGGTCACTCGTCCCCCAAAGTTCACTGTTCCTGAAGCCTTCAATTTATTCTCCACTCCTTTTTGTTTCAGCCTCAGTGAGAGTTTCTTCATGGTCAAAGGAGCCGCCCTCTTCCTCCAGCAGGGCGGCAGTGCACAAGGACCAGAGACCCCGAGCCACCACAAACATGCAGGTAGGAACCGACACAAACGACTGAACAGAGAAGCTTTTCTCTTCTTCTGTTTGAGCTGCTGACAAAAGAAAAAACAAGTTTTCTGTGGCAACTCTTTTCCTCTGTGGGTTTTGTGTTTATTTCTCAACTGTTACCGAGCTGGGTGTGACCCGCAGTTAACACCGGGGACGCCCCAAAATGATTTAAACAAAGAAAAAGACAGTTTGCTGAAAGCTGTTTCAAATGATTAGACAGTTACTGTTTACATGCTCCAGCTGAACAATGCTGAAGTCTTCTTCCAGCTCTCAGTGACTGATGATGTGTGTTGTCTAAATTACTTCAGGTATAAGTGTGTGTTTTTCTTCTGCCTAAACTTTACACAATCACACCGCTGCTCTTTGTCTGCACATCAAAGTGACATCAAAATTTGTCATTGTCATTCTCAGTCTAAAAATAAAGTAAAGGCTCAGTACAGTCCTTTTAAATTCATTTTTTTTAAATAATTCAAGGTCCTTATCTGACGTCCTTGTTGAGTCTGAAGTCTGGATTCAGTCTGTACACGACTCAGGTGATTAACAAACATGATAACCAGCAGGTTGTCGGGTTTAGATTTGTCTTCATTGAGGGAAATGTGCAAACATTTGCTAATGGACAGTGAGAAGAGTATGACTGGTCAGTTTGTAGCAAATAATGCTATATGTTTGTGTGTGTGTGTGTGTGCGTGTGTGGTGTGTGTGTGTCTGCATGAGCGAGTGAGGGAGATTTTGAGAGAGGGGACGTTAGCCGGGTCGTGGGTCTTTTTGTGTCATAAAGCCCAGACATTGTTATTGAGTGGGTGTGTTATTGTATCTGTATTGTGAGTTTGGATATTAGTGTCTTTCATAATATCATTATAAAAACGCATCTTCTTCTATTTTAATCATCAGTCTCAAAACATTTTCCCTTTCAGGTGATTTACCTCAGCACCTGCAGGTCATGTTTAAGATCCTCCGCGCTGAAGATCGCATTAAACTGGTTTGTATGATTCCTACTCTTCATTTCTCATGGTTCGGGGCTTATCTTGACGAGAGCAGTAAACACGATATTCTTATTTTTCCTTTTGTTCCCCCAGGCGGTGCGGTTGGAGAGCGGCTGGTCGGACCGGGTGCGCTACATGGTCGTCATCTACACCAACGGTCACCAAGATACAGAGGAGAATATCGTCCTGGGAATGGACTTCACGGAGAAGGACAAGTAAATAATCTCCCAGCAGTCTCAGATTTATACACAGTACCCTTCACACCGATTATTGTGTTTTTAAATGATGTGTCCTTTCTGACCCTCAGTAAGACCTGCTCCATTGGGATGGTGCTGCCACTGTGGAGTGATACCAACATACATTTAGATGGAGATGGGTGAGTTCGATTTTTTCCTTTCACGACAGATGGAATAATTAATGCTTGAATCAAATGTTGCTACAGAACTACTATATAAATGATAATATTTTATTTATAAAGCAGCTTTCACACTTGGAAATAACACAAAAACAAATAAAAACAGTGAAGTGGATTTGCTGGTTTAAAAGTCTGAAGCTGGTTTTGCTGCCCCCCGGTGTCAGGGGAGTGAACTACCCTCATTTTTCTGTTCCTGCTGACCTGTTAACATTGTCCCTGTGTCTGTGTGATGGAGGAATGTTCCACTGGTTCACGGCCTGAATGGTCCCATGAAACGAGCCCCGTGCAGTCCGTGTTTACTCCCCACCATCACGCCTCATCTATACACGGACTCAAACTAATCTTCCTCCTCCTCTTCCTCTTCTTCCTTCTCCACCAGAGGTTTCAGCGTCAACACAGCGGGGCGCTCACATGTCTTCAAGCCTGTGTCCGTGCAGGCCATGTGGTGAGCAAACTGTTTTTGTTTACATGGGATTACTGCGGCATGTTGTTGTTATCTGGTGCCAAAGTTAGTCGTAATAATTCACACAAAAATAGTAAACATTCCTTGAATTGTACAACTAAAAGAAACTATTTCTGTCATCCTCATGAAAAATATGTTATAAATCAGATGTGATCATTCAGTTGTGACATTATGAATATGTTACAACATGTAAACTGAAGAACCCTCCATCGCAGGACACTGGTCTCCCTTCTAGAGTGTGAAGTTGGTTTATCCCGTAGACATTTAATTTGCAGTTTATAGGAACCAAAGAAAATAAATCCATACATTTTAAAGTTCTCTCACCTTAAATCTTAATTGTCCTTTAAAGGTTTTTCACCACAATTCAGAAACTATTTGTTCAGAGACCTCCTCTTGCAGCACCATGCCACCTGCTGGTCACTCAACAGAATTACAAAATAAACAAGTCTGCCTTGCTCTTCTGTCTTTATGCTCCTGTCACATTATCTGTGGTCCTTAAGACTTTTTGCTGTGCATTGCCACAGGTCTGCCCTGCAGGTCCTCCACAAAGCGTGCGAGGTGTCGCGCCGGCTCAACTACTTCCCAGGGGGCATTGCCCTCACGTGGATGGCCTTCTATGAGAGCTGCATCACCTCGGAGCAGAGCTGCGTCAATGAGTGGAACACCATGACCGACCTGGAGACCACCCGGCCCGACTCCCCCACCATGTTTGTCGACCGGTGAGAAGCTTCAGGCTGCATCTCAACACAGTTTTACTTGCAGTACACCCACACTTCAATAGATTTAATATTATTGGTCTTACCCATAGACTGTGTGTAAAGATCCTATAGATACAATCTACCAGTTGCGAGCCTCTCTGGGCTGTCATCATGCTCTTTTTTAGTGCATCTATTAACTAATTAAAAAATGACCACTAATATAGAGTAGGGTTTTCAGCCAGCCACCAGGGGGCAACCATGATGATATGGCTTCACTGAGGGGGGGAGTTATAATGTTGTCCATCTGTATATGAAGTCTATGGTCTAGCTTGTGTATGTTGTTTTCAGATAAACAAACATATTGATCTATTGATTTTTGTCTGTGCAGGCCGACTGAGCGAGAGAGAACAGAGTGCCTCATTAAAGCCAAGCTACGCAACCTCATGATGTTTCAGGACCTGGAGAACATCACGTCCAAGGAGGCACGTGTCAAACTGACGCCTCATCTGTGTGCATTTGTTCTAGATCTGTCTATAATCCTGTAAAGCTACATACTATTATTTGACTGAATGTGGGAAATACACTATTTAATAAATCTTTATTTTTACATGTTTGTTTCTTTACATCAGATCCGTAACGAGCTGGAGCAGCACATGAGCTATAACCTGAAGGAATACAAGGAGTTCATAGACAATGAGATGCTCCTGATCCTGGGTCAGATGGACAAGGCCACACTAATCTTGGACCACGTGTACTTGGTGAGAGCTTTTACATCACATTACACTATATTCTTCATTTCCCCCACATGCTGATACTCAAAAAAATACACACTGTGGTTCTTCTTTTCCCAATAAAATACAGTTCAATTAGCTTTTAATAATAAAAACCACGAATTGTCAAATTGAATTGTTCCTGTCTTTACCTTCGTAGGGCTCAGAGTGGAACGCTTCAAACCTTGAAGAGCTACGTGAGTGCGGGTGAGCTGATAAACATATATAATATTTCCCTTATTAAATATTACGTGGTGTATTCTGACACTGGATTCAATACATTATATCAATGCATATTTTTAGTATAATTGTTTGTATTTGCTAATATCTGTAAAAATATACTGTTAGATTTACTTTAGTTTTGTCTTGCTGACGTATTGATTTATTTAATTTGACAATTGATAGTTTGTTTTTGTGGAATAATCCAACATCCTAATTCAACTCTATATGAGTTAAAATAAAGTGTGCTGGTTCATGAGTAAATGGTTTGAATGTGTACAACAAGAGAATAGAATCTGGTCCCTGCTTTGAGATTGAACGTTCCTTCATTTTCCCTGCAGAGTGGGCTACATCCTGAACGTGACCAGAGAGATCGACAACTTCTTCCCTGGGATGTTCTCGTATCACAACGTGCGTGTGTACGATGAGGACACCACCGACCTGCTGGCCCACTGGAACGACACCTACAACTTCATCGTCAAAGCCAAGTGAGGCGCCGCACATCAGAAATAAACCAGTGAGCTGAGTGGAGGGTGAAATGAATCCAGATATATGGACTGTAACAGCCCTGTGTTATGTTCTATGCTGATGATAGAGTGTAACAGTGCACCTACAGCACTGTGGTATTATTAGATGGAGTTTTTAGACTTTTTTTATGAGCTGTCACAGTTCGACTGTCTCACATCATTCATTATCCAGGACCAGAACCAGGGCTATGGTCATACAGGACACATTTTTCTCGTCTCCAAATACATCACACAACTGTGAGTTGCTCCAGTAATAGAGAGAGATTAAATGGTGCAGTCGGACTGGTTGCTATGCAACTGTCTAACCATCCTCACCTGAAAAAAAAAGAAGACGATGTTTGTAATGTGAAGCTTTGAAACAGCAGAATCCTAAAACTCCCGACATCCTATTTATCTTATTATAGTGTGTAATAGTTTCTGATCCATGCTGCACTGATGATTAAGTTAACATCATCAACTTAATCATCAAATAATGACGATTTCCTTCCCGTCCAATAGGAAGAATAACTCCAAGTGTCTGGTGCACTGTAAGATGGGGGTGAGCCGGTCGGCCTCGACAGTTATTGCCTATGCAATGAAAGAATACGGCTGGTCTCTGGAGAAAGCCTACAACATCGTCAAGCAGAAGCGGAATATAGCCCAGCCCAACGGCGGCTTCATGAGACAGCTGGCAGAGTACGAGGGAATCCTGGACGCCAGGTAGGAAGGTTCACAGGTTTCACTGAGGATTGCTCAAGTCATGGGTACCGCATGGGGGGGGGGTTACACACTCACACATAGTTTCGCATGTAAACCAAAGTTTACTTTTCCTTCACAGTAAACATCGCCACAACAAGCTGTGGAGGCCTGGAACAGACGAGGAGGGATCAGATGATTTACAAGCGTCTGGTGGAGGGGAGACGTCTGGGCTCAGAGGAGAGGAAGCCTGGGGGGGCTGTGGGGCATCTCCCTGCAGGGCTGTGGGTCTGGAGATGGAGCCCCTTGACTCTCTCAACTATAATTACTATTTCAGACGTTTGTCAGACTCTGCATTAGACAGTGAGCCCTCCACCCCAGTGCGGGGCCCCCCGCTGCTGGGTATGGAGAGGGTTTTCATTGAGATTGAAGACGTGGAGAGAGACGCCCTATTGGAGGACGAGGGTTTCCCCATGGCCCATTTAGCTCTGCCTGGGGAGGGCACGGCAGCGCAGACGTGTGGACGCCTGGACCCCCTGGAGGACATGAGACTAAGACTTGAGATCAGTACTTTGGAAGAGGAGGACGAGGAAGAGGCGAAGAAAGAGGAGGCTGAAATGGCGGCTTTGGCTCAAACACCTGGAGGTTCAGATGGGAGGAGGGCGGGGGAGGAGGGGGAGAAGACAGAGGAGAGACGGCTAGGTCTCGCCAACCTCAACACCAACAACAGCAACCGGCTGGCGGCAAAACGCAGCTGCCCTGCAGCTTTTGATGTGAGTTGAGATTGATTTCTGTCCTCTGTTTATCTTAAAAAGGCTTTAAGGGGAAAAGCATATACATAGCTGTTAACATTTGAACTATTCTGCACATCACTGACAATATACTGTATTTACTCCTTGCAGGATAGTGCGAGCACTGGAAACCCCCTAAAGGTGAAGCCCTCCTATCAGTCCTGTAAAGACTGCTTGCGTCTGCCACAAGGTCGGCGCTGTGACCGTCCAGCAGGAGGTCGCTCCCACCGCCTCTACTCCTCCCGCCACTACAATGTCCCCTCTATATACATAGATCCGCCAGGGACAAACTTTGCTTCCACTCCAATTCTGCACTCTCTGCCGGCCCCTGCAGTTGTCCCTCCTGACAGGATCCAGCCCTGTGCTCACCTCTACCGCTGTACCACGTGCGCCCCGGGCGTCCCACCAGCGCATCGCCTGAAACTGGTCTCACCCATGAGCTTCGAGGAGGCAGAGGACATGGACGAGCCAACTGCGGAAAACGTGGATGTGCAGCTAAGGGAGGGTTCAGGGACGGTCAGTGCTGCTACTGCTGAAGGTTTAAAACTACAACCTGTTGATGGAGCCGAGCTCCAGCAGCAGGCTCTGCCTCAGCTGCACATGCCAGGACTGGGGATAGAGTTTGGTCTGGAACTGATGCGACAAAGGGCGGAGCAGCTTGAAAAGCTGCCGAGCCTGGCGATGGAGGGCCAGCTCCCGGTGGGCCCCCTGCCTTAAAACAGGAGCTGGAGGAGGATCACTGCCTCCATCGGGTACACTATGATGGCTGAGAGCCTTTAGATGACTGCCGCTGTGGTGTGGTACCAGAAGAAGCCTGAGTCTGACCTGTCCCGTCACGTCCTGGCCTCAAGCAGCTCTCTGTGCTTTTGCGTCTGCTGGCATGAAGATGGAGATGAGGCTGGTTGTTTTCACCGTCACACCATTCAAAGCTTCAACGCTTCTGGCCATACTGGGACTGAAGACTTCTCTCGCGTCCCTCAGAGCTGCTGCCATTTTAACCATCAACACGCAGGTTTAGCAGTGGTTTGTAAGATCTGCTCGTTCCTTTGTGACTCCTCAGAGAGCTGTCGTTAACACTTTGATGCTGATGGAAAGAAAAATACCTGTATATTTTATCAATCCACCTCATCGAGAGTATCAAGAGACGCTCAATGTATGTTGATCCTGTTTGATTCCAGTCAGTACGTCCTCATGTCACCACGGATAAACGGAATCCCTGTTCAACTTCACTTCAGTTTCTCTTGTTGCAGCTGCTTTCGCATCACGATGGAGCGTTTCACGTGGAAGCTTAATCATTTTTTATAAAAGGACGTGAGCGTATGTGAGCATTTGAGAAGCGTCGTACCTCGGACGACGAATATCTGTCGGACTTGTTTCGTTCAAAGACTTTTGTTTCTGCTCAGTGGCTGGTTCACCCCCCCTCCATTTATGTTAATGTAATTAAGTCCTTAAAGTGCTCAGTTTAGCCACGCATGACTTTGCAGTATTACAAAGCATATCCTCAACGTGCTTACGCAGAAAACACATTAAAAATCACCTTTCATTTATCACCAGGGTTTGAAAATGTACTGAAAAACATATTTCAACATCAAGGCATCAAGAAACAATGATAAGCTTAAATATCACTCACTCTTATTCAGGTCATTTCTGATGTAACTAAAGCCATATCACGTTGCCAGGTTCAGTTTCCACCTAATTATTCTCTGGGAAACCATCAAAAAGAAGTCTCTCAATCTTAAAGAAAGTGAAAGAAACATTCCTGAATCATCCGGATCGGTGCCAAAATTTAAAAGGGAACTATTTCAACCCAGGTTTTATGGAAATCTGTTTGGTAGTTTTTGCGTAATCCTGCTTTCAAACAAACAAACGAACAGGGTGAGAACATAAGAGAAGCTGAGCCCAGTTTCCTTTGACCAGTGAACCATCTGGCTCTTATGTCATAGGCTCACCCAGTAAACTTTTTGGTTACATGTTGAAAAACCTTTTGCTGAACCCATAATTATTTGCAAAGGCACAATGATCACGTATAGATTTAACACTCGAGCACAACTCTAGTATCCATTCACACAGCGCACAGGCATAGTTCAGATGTATATCTACATTTAATCAGAATTCATTTCAGAGCACTAAGTCACAAAAGATCATCAGAAATGAAAAAGACACATGCTCCAAAGACATATTCACTTTCTCAGCTTGCAATCTGGAGCCCATAACTGTAAGAATAAGTTACAGGTTTTTTTGCTAATTTAATGAAATACTTGGTTACAGTGGAAAATTTTGAAAAGATATTAATTTATCAAAAGACAAGACCAGACTTCCTTTTATTTTCTAAAAAGAGAAGTAAACTATTAAAAAAATCTGTAGAAACTTAGGTGGAAAAAAACAATAATGCCTCCTCAGTTTCTTCTCCTCTCTTAAATGAATCCCAGGGAGCTGCAGGTTTGCTCCGCTAGTTAGATTTAAGTAATGTGGTTTTGCCTTTAACCGGTTCCTTCCCCTCATGTGGACATTTGAGTCTAAAGGAAAAGTAAATTGAGTATATGACATATTTAGCTCAAGATAAAGCCCGAAGGAAAAGCCTGGTTCTGAAAAGTCTGGCCCCTCTAGTAATTATTACATTAAATCTCATAAACCAAAAGTGTACAACATTACTTTTCAATTACGCTGGAAGTAGGGGTGCTGAGGGGGCTGCATCATGTCCTACTGGTAAAAGGCTGTAAGTGCAAGGCAAAACAAAGTTGTCATAATCAATTAAATCAATCGAAATTGATTAAAAGTGGTGGAAATGCAAGGTTAGATATGTCTCAAAAAGATCATCACATATTATTTGACTGCACCTTACCAGGAAGGTGCCATTGATAAGGAATATATCTTGAGTTAAAATGGGTATGATTTAATTGCCTCCAATCTATTTGTCATTTTTACAAAACCCCATGTGTGCTGTTCCTTCATTTCTGGTCCATATGCTAAGCTAAGTGGCCACGCTATGTTTTCCATTCAGACATCACAGTGACACCTCTTCCTCCAACTCTGGACAACAAAGCAAACAAGCCTACGTCTCAAAGTCTCCAACAACTCCTTCAGTGTATTCTTCATGTAATTCTGACTGAATGCAGTGGTTCTCAGTACGTTATTGGCCGGACGACGGTGCTCGACAACTCTCCGCTTGTGTTTCCCGACCGCAGCACAGATATTTGGTTGTTTGCTTCACGTGTTGAGTTTGTTTTTGCATTTAAGTGCCTTAACCTCGGCCTTAGCTTCGCCATAAAGCGTCACAGGCTTTGCAGAGTTTCTGTGAGTGTGTTGAAGGTTGTTTTTTTTGTACATGACTTCCCCTCACTCCCAATAATAACCACGCTCTTTGCAATGTATAACTCGGCACATCAATATAATGTATGCAAACACAGATACGCTCATGCACAGCAGCCTCCTCTTCCTCAACAGACACATACTTGATGGACTTCCATTTAATTAAATAGCCTATAATAATATTGTACTTGTTTGATATTGTTGAAACTTGTGGTATTGGTTCAATAGCTGGCTGAGGAACCTTACTTGCTGGAATGAGAACTATCATTTATTTACATTAAAGCATAAGGATAAGAAGGATTTAATTACCAGTCTGTAAATACTTTTATCTTCCATTAATTATTGAGTCGACGAGCTTGCAGATGTGGTCAGTACTAAGAAAAGCACTGATAATGCTACTGTGTTAGCGCACAGCAAAAAAAGGAAAAGAATTGGAGGGGTCATCTCTAATTTAGTCACATGACTTGCGGCTCTATTAAAAATGGAAAATTATAGATTTTTTTATTTATTATTATTGCATCATTCCCAGGCATCAAACTGACAATCCTACTTTAAGGGCCAGAGGCTGAGGACGGACATTAAATAAGACATATATTGTATTTTCAAGGGATGGGGGGGGTGGGGGTGGGGCGGGTGGGGGGAGTTTATAGAGTGGATTGATACAGAGCACAAGTTTGCCCCCTAATGCATGAGACGAGTGGAAACGACAGAACATGAAAAACCTACCTGGGAGGAGGATGTTGTTGATCGTCTTTTGTTTACTTGTGTACTGTACATTGCCAATGTTCATGTGTAATGCACTTTTTTTTACATTTTGTTAAACTGATGTCCAGTCTAATGTTTATCATGGAAATAAACCATTTCCTCTGCAGAATGGATTTATTGTGCGCGTATTTGATTGAACTCAATTCTATTTGTAAAGTGCCACATCATAACAATACATTATACATATTTGAGACCTTAAAAATTAGAGAGAAAACCAGCAGTTCCCACAACAAGTTAGAATGGACATATAACTAGATCTTATTTGTGTTTTCACTTCACTATAAATATTGATTCTCCTTGTTATGAGGAGGTATCAATCCAGCAAGAGAAACTTAAAGGGAAAAAAATATCATGAGGGGGCTCGAGTCCTCCTGCAGCGGCTGAACGTTTGGTTCGGACCCGGCCCTTTGCCCATTCTCTCTCCCCAGTTCAGACTAGTGTCCAGTCAATAAAGGTGAAGTACACAAAAAGTACCATGAGAGAAGTCCTGTATGTGCATCTCTGTATACATGTGATTGACATGCTCCTGTCTCTGGTAGCCTGTGGCCTGGCTCTCTCAGTCAAATTAACCGGGCAGAGAGCGATCTTATTGAATTATTCAAATTATGTCTGCCTGACATGGGGCAGGTGACAGCTGAAGGAAAAGATCTCCTCCAAACACTAAAGTCTGACACAGGCAGAAGGAGCATCTCTTTTAAAGACCAGCCTCAGTAAGTATCTACCTTTTCTGCAGTATTACGCCTCAATGACATGTTTATATCAATGTTACTTTAGTCTTTATTAAATATCTTCTCAAACTTTTTTGGGGGATGCAAGTATTAATAAGAATAGTCGGTATTGATTTGGATGGTGAAGTCTACAGCAACAACAGGTCAGGAGGAGAACTCAAATGTTAAAAGGTACAAATAATTTCAACTAAAAAAATAAAATAAGCACTTTTATATGTATCTTTTTTATGACTAACTTCTGCAGTAAAGAAAGCTATGAAACTTTCACTGTCTAACTAGATCATCTGTCTGAATACCAGGGACAATTTGAATTGAATATATTATGTCATACGCTGCTCTTAAGGCCTGTCACAGTGTTTTGTAGAAGGAAAACAAAGTCCGAGGTAATTGACCGGGCTAATAGTTGGTTCAGTCTGTGTCACAAGTCTCTTATAAAGTGTGTGTTTGGTATTAAAAGCATGAGATGCACAAGAACGAGTGATGTAAGGAGAGAGGGAGAATGAGGCGTTTCATAGTCAGAGTCACAGAATCCTCTAACACTGCTATTAAAACACATCCATCCCGAAATAACACTATGAGATACACTAAAGCTTCAAGCGCACGTGTCTGTAAAGCGTTGGATTAATGTGAGCAGCATCATATCCTAAAACCAGTTTGTGTCATGACAAAACAATCGCTGCTGAAAGACAAGCCTATTGTTACATGTTCTGTCAATTCTATTAGTGTGTGTTTGTGTGTGTCGCAGAAGCACAAACACACAATCAGATGAACTCAATGAATTGTATAAGTTAAACTAACCATTTATACATTTATTATCAATTGTTCTCAGCTGCCTGGCACTTTCAGCGTGTGGTGCTCAGATGTCAAAGCTGTATCAATACACATAGATATAGTTCTTTATAGATTATTTATTTATAGATTAAAAAGGAGCCAATAAACATCAAGGGGAATCGTTTTACAAGTACGTTCATGAAATGAACTGACAAGTGTCACTCAGCACTTCTGGTGCTTCAAATGCCATGAGCAGCGGAGCACATGATGCAGTTGAGGGGTGAAGAGGTTCTGTCACCTCTCTTTCCTCACTCACCTCTCAACTCCAGAAACCAACGTCTCTTTAGGAGGAAATTTGTCTTTTTCGGATTCAACATAATCCTAAAGCAACTGTTAAGTTATGTGTACAGGAGCTGTCCCTTTAGTTGTGCGTTTGTAGCCTAAAAATACACCTGATTCCAAATGCCACTTTAAAGCCTGTTGAGCCCCTTTCCCTTTGTAATAATCTCTTCTGGACCATCCGTCATGTCGGTGGTTAAAATCTCATCGGGCTGCACACAAACAGCTCGGTTCAGCAGTCGAGGCTCTTGTGACTTGCATCACGTATTCCAGGTGACCTTTCTATAGACCCGGCCGTAACCAAAACAATCATAAACATTGAGATAGTTCGAAAGGAGGCACACAGCGCACAAAGAAACCTTGTCTCCAAACTGGTAATTGACAGTGCGTGATGTCCCACACTGCGCTGGCCCTGAAGAGGCATGTTTGCACAAAATTAGTTATCAAACTCACAAATTCTGATCAACAAGACTTTGATGTAAATGAAGACTTAATAATATACATCTTAAAATGTAACGTCCAAGTATTTGGAAGTATTAACGCTAACGCATATTCCTCTGGGCATTATATTTGACCTTGGCACCTGGCGGTCGATCGCTTATCTCACTTGTCCTGTTTCCTTTTAGGCCTACTGACTCACTGGCAGCAGTCGGACCTTTAATTATAGCAACCACAGCATTCCTTTGTGACAGAATGGGGGGGAGATAGGCATAGGGGCCATGGGAGGGCAAGTGTGAGCAATATAGACGAATATACAAAAATAGAGAAAGATTCACTATGGTCAAAGATGGACAGCATTGTCTGTTGTGTGGTTTAATTTAATTAGGACGGGGAGGAACGCTATCCTTATTAGGCTACTATAAATACGCCGCTGTGTTTTGACATTTGTCTCTCTCTTCTCCTAATGCTAAGACCAAACAACGACCATGGGCCAGAAGCTGGAGAAGCTGTCGGAAAAAGACGAAGAGTCGCACACTACTTCAGAATGTTCTGAGCAAACAGGAGAGACAGAACAGCCGGAGACAAGAGAGCTCGATGAGATCACGGATCAGGACAACTGCAGCTTTGCGACCCCTCCGAGTATTGATGGGATTAGCGGGAGCAATGTCAGTGGCCTGGCGACCGGGCACGCAGGGGGGCACGCAGTCACTCCTGCACGTACAGACTCCCAAACTGGGCAGCCAATCAGGCCTCTGTGTCAACAGCAGCACCCTTTCAACACTAGAGGAAAGTGGGTGGGTGGAGACAGGGAGAGCCGGAGTGTCACACCAACTGTCGAGGAGTCAAGGACTGTTCTGAGACCTAAAGACAGCAGACAAGCTTTAATCCAGAAGCAAGGCTCTGAGAGGGACGCTGCGGTCTTCACAAGGACTACGGCTATGGAGGAGAAGGGAAATGGGAGGAAATCCGAAACTGGCTGCAGCAAGTTAGATCCCGACACTCGAAGCAGGGGTGGAACAGCCTCAGGTGATCCAACCAATGAGGAGGACTTTGTGGTGCTTGAGAGGGATGAAACCTGGACGTCTTCTGATGGAGAAAATGATCCTTTTGGTGCTAGGATGAAAACAGAGAGCCTCCAATCACCCACTAGAAGAAGAGTTGAGGAAGACGCTTCTGCAACTCACTGTGACGATAACCTTTCCCAACCTTCCAGGAATAACACTCAAGGGACATGTTGCAAAAATAAAAGCAGAAGAACATCTGACGTGACGGCTGAAAGTGTGGAAGCACGTGCTGGAAGTTCACCCGCTGCCTGTCTGGAGAGTGAAATGGGTCAACGTTTGGCTGAAGTGACAGGCAGCAGGTGTCAGCTAAAAGGAGTCAGTCATTTGGAGGCTGCCCACGCTGGGACAACTGGGAGAGGCAAAGCAGAGAGGGAGCAAAACAACAGCAGTAGGTTAACGGGAAACATGCTTGAGGACGCCGGTTGTTTGAATGCACAGGGAGAGCAGGCTGGGGAGAATGCGGAGGGCCATAACTCAGGATTTGATGTACAAAAAACTAAAGTGGAAAAATCCTTTCTGAACAGGTTTGCTGATGCTGTTTCTAAGAGATCTAAAGCAGGTTCATGCACTAAGAAAGAGGACGACCGAGCATTAAGAAGAGCAGCCGACTCGCACCCCCCAAAGGCCAAGGCCCATAGATCTGAAATACCACAGCGGGACCATCCCTCATTTTCACTGGAGCAATGTGAGGCGATCCCTTCTCTTCCGCTGCCAGGGAATGAAGCCTGCGATGAAACGATACAGGTCGCAAACTCAAAGAAGGAGAGGGAGCTCGTTTTTTTCTCGGCCGTCGTGACGCCTCCACCTTTAACTCATGTGTTGACGAAGAAAGACATAACAATGGAAACACAAAACGACACAAGCGTGGCCAACTCACAGAGGCCCACCTCATGCGATTCCAAAGATGAGTCTATGCCAAAGGAAAAGCCCAAAGTTAAAGGTCCACCTCCACCGGTCCCCAAAAAGCCTAAAAACCCAATGATAAAGCTAAAAACTGCACAATTAATGTCCACTGATGTGCAAAGAAGAACCAAAGCTCATCCACGCTCTGAGGAGAAGGCCAAGAGAAGACACACTTTTCATTTTAACAAAGACTTTCCGGTTAACGCACCAACTAACCAGGACATGTGTTTGCTGTGGGACGAGAGAGGCACCTACATCGTTCCAACCAACATGCGCCGGCTCTCGGTTGACCTTGAGCCATGTCAGCATCGCTTACTCGGACGCGTGGATGATCGGTACAGCGACATGATTGACTACGACTACTGTGCACGCATTGCGAACCTGTCTCCGGATAGAGAGCTGCAAAACTTGGACATGTCAAAGAGGAGAATATCCCTGAGGAGGCGATCCAGCTATAACAGCTCACCTCCTCCTGTTGCCAAAAACTCAAATCCCTTTACGTCCACAGAAAGTCTACACACGCCAGAGGCCGTGTCCGACGTAGAAGTCCAGAGACTGAGACCTGCTTCTTCACGGAGAAGAGAAATCTACCCCGAGCCCCTATACGAGCGGGTGAACACACAGGACAGCCACGACAGCCATGCTAACTACAGATACCGTAACGATGAGACGGTTCCCGGTGGTGATAGGGACGCAGGACACGACAGTGAGGTGGGCTCCTACAAGCCCGTGTCAGAAATTGTCAAGGAGGCAAATCAAATGAAGAGACAGCCGGGCCGGGTCAAAGCTGAAGGGGTGAAAGCTGAGGTTCGAGTGGCAGAGCAGGGTCCGAGTTTGAAAGTGTCCCAAATAAAGAACGCCTTCGATGTACCAAAGAAATCCAGAGAGAGACCACAGGAAGTGCAACCACCTCCAAAAAAGGGTAAGGACTTAGGACTGAGCATTAATGTAATGTTCTGGTTAGGTTTCAACACTCTCAGGCAGAAAAATAAAGTTTAGATAAACCCTCTGTTTACTAGTCACCCAGAACTAAACACCAGACAGACTAAATAAGCTGGTGAAGCTAGTTGAGCATTTAGCTTCTAAAGAGCCTGATGCTTCTGAACAGTTTGTGAATGTTTGACTTGACACGTCTACATGGAAGCTAATGCTAATCTAATAGTGTCAGGAAAGCTCTGTTTTGCTGATATTTTAGTTTTTGTTGTTTTTAACTCAAAGCAGCTGATGTGTTCATGCTCAATGAAAAAAATGCAAAAACGCTGTCAGTGACGGAACAACAGGATCTCAGTTACATGAAACATGACATCTTAACTTTTTTAACTAAATTCTATTAAGAGCCTTGTTTTTCTTGTCTGGTTGCGAGAGTAATTTAATAAAACACCAAAGCAGGATTTTCCCAGACAACGTTTTTCACATGGTTCAACTATGCCTCAGTAGCATTTGTCATTGAGTCAGTCAGTTGATCTTATAAATCTCAGCCCCTGTTCACCTTACTTTCTTCCTACATTCAAAACATGAGCAGCTCTTTACACTCTCACTCACTGCTAACTGTAAATTTGAATATTAATGTGTTCATCCATCTTAATTATCTCATTGGCAGTCTAGGAAACTGTCCATGAGGTTTTCTCACCTTCTGCTAATTCACACTGGGGCAGGCTCCGAGATCCTCTCCCATAGAATCAAGCCGGTTAAGAAATAAGCAAATACATGTTTGTTTCCGCTACATGTCCCATCTCCTCGTTTACAAAATAAATACTAAAACATGTAGTAAAATCTTTATATTTTCGATTAGATACAACATTTTACGATAATCTCTCAGTAACTTGAACCACTACAATAGTATATCACACGTGTGCACACCAACCTTAAAAGAATCCAACTCAAGGTCAACGTACTGGCTTTTTATCGTGTTTTCCACAACAGAAGATCTACTCAGGTGTCGTATATGATCTGCTGACATACGAGCTCAGTAGCTGTTGAAATCCAATAATCAATAACACTTACAGGTCTTATCTCTGGTGGGTTTTTGAAAGTTAATTCTTGACCTTGCAGAGGACTGTGAGACATGATTCAAAGTGCTGGGAAAAATTCAATTAAATTGGAGCTTGAGAAGGAATTATCTTCTCATACTATTGTTTCTAATGTAACGAATCAACCTCAACTTTATAGTCACAGTCTCAGCTGCGGTAATTCAAGTTATTAGATATATTAATTCATATTTTATAGACATAATGGTTGCACTTGTTTTTAGTCGTCTATTTCTCCAGCACACCCCCATTTGTCTCCTCTTTAAAAACTTGTGACCTTAATCTGTATTCACATATAAACACCAGGTTTAAAAAGAGAGAATCTGTGGAATAAACCCAAGGGGACATTTTACTTGGGCCGAAGTGCTACAGCAGCTGCAGAAAAGAACATATTGCCACAAAAAAAAACAGTACACAGGGACATATTGTGTAAGACCCAGAATAACAACACAGAATCAAAGTGAGTTGAATATTGCACCTGCCCCAATTCCTGACAAGGCAAACAGGTAAAGCTTGACAGCTGATTCTCCTGGATGTGAGTGTTGTTTGGGTGGGGGGGGGGTTCTTTATTGTGAATGGAGAGTACAGGCTGGGGTGGGGATGGGATTGGAAAGAGGGGGGAGGGGAACAAGGACCCTGACTCAAAAGATGCTGCTGGCTCCTAAATGCACAGTTCAACAGATCTGTGCACGACCGAGCCCTGGCAATGTTGGCGCCCTAAAGTCGAGATGGCGATCTCTCTTTTGAAATGTTAGGGACACAACTTGTGCAACAGTTGTTTCGCCCTAATAAAAATCCCCCCCATCCTTACCCATGCGTTCGGACCCAGCTCCTGTGTCCACTGGTGTCCTGGTTCCACCCATGGCAGCGTAGTGGCGTGGGGCTGGCGCTTCCCGGTGCTGCCGGTGCGTCCCGGGGTTAGAGGATGATGGTGTGACGTTAACTGTATTGTTTTACATAGCATGTGTCACGTCATGATACATCAGTCTCTGGTGCCTCCCTCTCGGCAATTTGCGCCCTAGGCAACCGCCTATGTCGCCTGTACCAGGGGCTGCCTCTGGTGCACGACGACCAGAGCCAGTGGATGCATTTAGAAAAACAGACACGAAGGTGACATGTGGAGGAACTCGAGCTTCCCTGCAGACCCATCCCTGATCCCAGCCCCGAAGAGAGGAGGAGGAGGAGGAGGAGGAGGGGGGGGGAATGAAATCTGACTTCTTCTTTTGCGCATGTGCAGTAGCTGGTTTCCACAGTAGCCTATTGAATTTTATAACGATGAGAATAGACGATTGCTAGTCTTCTACCGCAGGTGAGGAGCGGACAGGGGATGCTCTATTTGTGCACCGGCGTCCTGAAACACCACTCGATTTAAAAAAAAACACAAAAATTAGGAAAAAGGAAAAGGAACAGGGGGTCTGCGGACAGTGAGGGGGAATCAGAGCAAAGCGGCTGGGCTGTGTTCTGTGGAGACACCAGAGCAACGTCCTGCAGGATAAGGGCGCGACTCTACCACCACATCCATGTGTTGTGATTGATTCCCCCCCTCCCCGTGCGTGAGAGAATCGTGCATAGATTTAGGAGGAGGTAAGAAAACATTTTTTTTAATAAAATAAAAGTCTCTGGAGCGTTGTGCGTTTTCTCCATGTGACGCGTGGATCTGGGCCGTGCAGCATCCGTCGCTGGACGGGAGCGGGAGCAGCCGAAACCCCGTTGGGGTGGAAATGTCTGCACTGGCGTCAGCTGGCGGTGCTCCACCGCGGCTAGCAGCTAGCAGCGTTAGCCTAGCTTAGACCGAACCGTGGATGTAGAGCAGTGTGTCCGGCAGGAGGGAGGATGGTTTAACACTGGTTCGAAAGCTCTGTACTGGTTGAAGTCACCATGGTGTCAGTGGTGTGATGGTTTTACTGAATGGCTGCACCAGCCGTCTCGCCTCTTTGCGGTGCCTCTGTGTCGGCGGCTGTGGAGACGGGACCATCCCCCGGCACAGCTGCCCGGAGCTGGGGGCAGCGCGGCGGAACAGGGGCTAAAACAACCGTTAGCTTCCCCTGCTAGCATCGCTGACACATCTAAATAAAACATGTTTTTATTAAAGCGAAAACCTCCATGAAAACCTCAGGGTTGGTGGCGTTTGTGAGTGGGGGTCACATCTGGGGCGTGCTCACCAAAATATCAGCCTGCACAGCCGGGTCCTGACCCCCTTGGTTCATTAGCAAGCGTTAGCTAACTAAAGCTAACAGCCTTAGCTTTATAACGGCTGATTGGTTCTTTGTGAAAATATCACACCTGCGTGTCATCGTCACATGGATGCTGTGATTTACAGCATCTTGTTCTAAGGGAGGAGGAGGAGGAGGGGACACACGGTTAGCTTCGTGCTAACGGGTGCTAACGTTAGCCAGCGGCGACCATTGTTTCCCTGTGCACAGCTGCTCCCGGTGATACCTTGATCAGACCGTGAATCCTGCACATGTGTGTACAGACGGACCGACAGAGACAAGCCAGGGATGAGCTGAGGAGAGGTGGTGGTGATGGTGCTGATGGGGGGGTTCGGTGGCGGTGTGCACACCAATTTAGTCGCATTGTCCAGACGCTGGAAACAACAGACCTGAGGGAGGAGGAGGAGGGAGGGAGGAAGATGTTGACTACACCTTATTAATGACAGAGAAGAAATCAGTGTTTTTGTGGATCATCACATTTTAAGCATTAAGTGCTGCAGCAGCAGGAGAATGAGTGAGTGCACATCCATCAGCCAGGCCTCCATGATAAGGATCAGACCTGCTGGGAGCTGATGGGGTGTAGTGAAGAGAGCAGCGTGCTGTTGAGATGCATGACACCAAGTGAAGCCTGCCAGAGCCGAGCTGCTGGTGTCATCAGGTGCATGTGAGGAGGGAGAGGAGCTTCTCCTGCATGGAGGCTGAACGCCGGCTGAGGGAACACGCTGTTCTGTGAAAAAGTGTCCAGGCATCGTGCAGCTCTGCAGGAGCCTGGTCAGTGATCAGGACTGTGTGAATCAAAGCCTTTAGAGGAGGAGTGTGTAGGATTCATAAGATGTGTCGTGTCGAGTAATCCATTTTAATACTGATCATTATCTCACATTATCACTGATTTAAAGTCTCTGAGGCTGCGTGTCAGAGCTCAACCAGTTTAACGCTTGGCTGCTAATATTGGCTGATATGATCTAAGGGTGGGCGATAAGCTCATCAACAGTTTCCAGATGAATGTCACATTATTATTTATGTTAACAGTAAAACATTTAACAGATCTGAGGTACATAATTTATGTTGTACAGCTTCTCACCAGGCTTTAACAATTCATACGCATTATATCGATATATATTAGAATTATGTTATATTGCTATTTGCTATTAATTAAAACTACACTGTGCCAGTAATGGGTATTACCTAATATGATCTTAACATACCATTTAGTTTGACTGTGTTCAACACAACCACTGTTACCTCAAGTTTCTTCTTTCAGGTCAAATAACTGAAAGCACTTGTGAGGTTGTATCAGTAGATACTGGCTTAAAGGTTATATTATTGTATTCAGATTGGGTGTTGCAAGGTAATGCCTGGTGTTGTAGCATTATAATTATTAAAAAACACATATACTTCATTTATAATCATATCTTGAATCTACATTGTGTCCAGTTCTTTGCAAAACTGTTCTGGTGCATGCATCCAAGTTTCTAGTCTGGATCCAGATGGCTGTGATTTATCTTTTCCATTTTCATAGTCTGTGATTGAACGTGAAGGAGCAGGTGGTTTGGTGTGATGGCGTCTTAACTGGAGACAAATCTCAGCATCCGGTATACCAGCACAGTACGTGGCCTCAGACTGGCAGCATAATTACTGCCCTGCGGAGCTATAGTTTCCACATAATTACACCGCAAAGCATGTCACTAAAACTGTGAAATATCTCCATCACTCAGGATCTACAGTAGATGGTGCTAAGGCAAGTTCCTGGAGGAATTTCTGCTGTGTTTGGTTTTCATGTCGCGGCCGCAGATCTCATGAAACCAACACTCGACTCTGACGTGGGAACATTTGTCTGTACTTGATAAACGACATCTCTTGAAGCAGAAAAGAGAGTGAGGGAGTTCAGCGTTACAATGAGAACAGAATTTAGAGCATCTCCAAAATCTCAGTGCAACAACAGCAACCATCTGTGGTGTGCCCAGACTGCCTACTGTTTCAAAGATACAGTCAAACGTCAGTGATGACCACCTTCATTATGTCTCAGTGAAATGGATCCGAAATTATAACCAGGCTTGGCACAACACTACTGCAATACATCTGAAAAAAACTTGCTTTATGTTTGTGAATAAGACTCATTCAAGAATCTAATGTTTTACCACTTCAATGTAGTTTCTCTCCTTGTAGCCAGGGAAGGCAAAGTAATTGATTAATTCAACATTTAATCCAGAAAGAGGAGATGATGATGACATAGTTTTCCAGAAATAATAATTGTACTAGAAACTTTAACGTGGGGTTTATAATAGGAAGTGAGTTCCCTTTAAAATATCTTCACAATAAACCTTGGAAGAGTTGCCTCATTTTTTCCCTGAATGAATCCGCATGGCAGCAGATTTGGGTTTTGCTGTCATTTGCAGAAATGGAAGTAACTTTACGAGGCGTCATCATAAAGTCCACAAAGCATCTACTTATAAAGACTGCTGAAGATTTGTATTACTAAGAACTCTCCACTCACTGTGAATGCTAAAATATATATAGAGGTTTATTTAATTGGATCTGGAGATGCGAGGCAGTTTGATGAATATACAGTTTATATATTTTTGCCTCAGCTGACAAGCTGTATTTTTGATATAAATCTTTCTAAACATAGAAACAACCTCACATCCCTGGGTTTGCAGAACTTGAACCTGTTTTCCTCTCAGACGTTTGGGAAACGGCTCTAAGATAAGGAGGTAAACACAGCTGGAGGACAAAAAAAAACAGCATCTCATGTTTTCCAGTAGGCAGAGCTGATTTATTTGCTTTGCATGCACAGGAACAAACTGAGTCACAGGGAATAAATGTAATCTCACATCAGACAGACGGTGCTGGCTGCACGCCCAACGTTCCCCTTCAAGGTTTCCTCAGCAGGCTCAGCGGTGACAGAAGGATGCTCACTTCAGGATTTTATATCTGACACTTTACGTTTTTGTGGTTTTTACACAAAAGAGGTGGTGTAAAAATGTTCCTGGAGCTGCGGTTTAATGTACTTGCTGTTATTTCTCTCCCCAGATATGTTGCGGCGAGTTGTGCGACAGAGCAAGTTCCGCCATGTCTTCGGCCAGGCCCAGAGGAACGACCAGTGCTATGATGATATCCGCGTCTCCAGGGTCACATGGGACAGCTCCTTCTGCGCCGTCAACCCCAAGTTTGTTGCCATCATCATCGATGCCAGCGGGGGAGGAGCGTTCCTTGTACTTCCTCTACAAAAGGTCAGATGCTGTGCGACTCTCCCTCTTGTCAGAGATATGAATAAGCTTTGGTTTGGTTTTTAGCTCCATTGCAGAAGAACTGTTAGGACTAGATTTGCACAACCTATTAAAAATGTCAATAGGAATGAGTTCACTCAAGGTCCAAGTACAGCGTCCCTTCTTAATCTGTGAGGCTGCTGTAATACACTCAGATCAGCTGACAGGAACAAGCAGTACATCACAAATTAAAGCTCTGCTCTTCAAATCTGCTCCTCAAGGCTGTTTTGGAGGTTTTCATTCTGCTCTGGTGGATAATGAACTTCTGCTCAGGCAGACTTCATGTCATATGTCCCTCTTTACATATTAGAAAAACAATTAATGTCCATATGTACGTGGTAACTTCTCCTCTGAATTAGTATATTTCTGAAAGCTTCAGTCCCGTCTAAGTAGAGCACACCCGCCCGCTGACTGTGAAGTGATTTTCTTGACATTATACTCGGGGGCTTGCAGGAAAAGTTCTAGAAAGATCCTGAGCAAGTGTCCAGACCCTGTCTGAAAGCAACTTATAAAAAGATCTATTCAAATGGCATGTTGTTGTTTGTTTTATCGAAACCTTTCTGTAACCCTACTCATAGTGGCTTTAACCAACAGATAGGGTTAAACATCTGTGTCTCTTGAAGACCAAAGCTGGACTCAGGGGGTGTAAATCAGAGGCTGGAGCAGTGCACTGTCATATTCTAGCATTCGGAACATGTGCTGAATCAATTCTCTACAGGCTGCTGTGACCCCGTGCTGCTGAACCCTGAGGCTCAGATCTGTAGTGAAACCCCCAGATAATCAATGTGTAAATCTGCCTGGTAGTAAAGGGATGTGATGTGTATCCTGTTACACTTCCCTCCATGATATCCACAAGGGGGGGGGGCTCTGACAGTATTATAGGCCACTGGGTTAATGACTTTATATTGCAAACACTGTGTAATGCACTGACAGTAAGTCTGGGATTCTCTAGTATCCATGAGAATGGTTCATCACAGTAAAAACATACTAACTGTGTGCTAAAGTCTCCATGACACTGCTGTCAACTGTGAATTTCCTTTTCAGGTTTTGAACCTTAAAGTTTAAGTTCAGTGTAATTTGAAACTTCCCTCTTCTCTTTTAGTCATTCATCACAAATAAGTATATTTTGGGGAACTAATTTGTTGACATGTGACTTCCTTGTTTTACAAACTAGATGTTTAATATTAGAATAAACACATTTTGAGTTGACGTCAGATTTTTGAAAGTTAGTGTTTCAGCTGTAAATGTCATTTGATTGTTCTGCAGCCACGTATGAAGTCAGTTGTTAAATAAAGCTCACAGCCTTTAACCCTTTGTAACTGAACTGCCCTCTCTTCCTTTTAGACCGGCCGCATAGACAAGGTCTACCCGACAGTGTGTGGTCACACAGGCCCAGTGCTGGACATCGACTGGTGCCCTCATAATGACCATGTCATTGCGAGCGGCTCCGAGGACTGCACAGTCATGGTAAAGTCACAGTTGATCTCTAAATAGCATGTGATGCACGTGAAGATTCCTTCACGGTTTATTATGCTTGTGCTCTTTAACAGAGTGTCACATATGAATACTTGGAATACCTTTTTGTGTCATATAATATCAGGTTATTTATAAATCTTTTTCGAGCTGTAATGTCGAGTATTTGTTGACATCGATATATTTCAGTCACTTCTTCAGTGTAAAAGGTTTTATACCTCAAGTGTTTTCCTGGCTGTGTGTCAAGCTACTAAGTTTGCTTTCTTTCTTCTCATGTAGGTTTGGCAGATCCCTGAGAACGGGCTGGAGAATGCCCTCTCCGAGCCTGTGGTGGTGTTAGAGGGCCACTCTAAGAGGGTCGGGATCGTGTCTTGGCATCCCACCGCTCGCAACGTTCTCCTCAGTGCAGGTAAGCGTTGACTGGAGCCTCCGTTTCGTCCTCTGCCCTAAACCGGTCGGCCATTTGTCCACAGTGCACAGCTGAACTCCATATCTGTCCAACTCTCTCAGGCTCCGCCCTCTGTCGTGTTGCTTTGTGTGATGCAGATTTCCTAAAAATACACTTGGAAACAGAGGTGTGTGCAGTCAGGCCGTGTGTGTGTCCATTTTAGGTTGTGACAACCAGATCATCATCTGGAATGTGGGCACGGGACAGGCCATGATCAACCTGGAGGACATGCACCCTGATGTTATCTTTAGTGTCAGCTGGAACCGCAATGGCAGCCTGCTCTGCACTGCCTGCAAGGACAAGAAGGTCCGCGTCATCGACCCCCGCAAGAAGAAGATTGTGACCGTAAGTAGCAACACTGAGGGGATTTTTTAAATGTTTTGCTGGGGGGATAATATGCTTGAAGTGTGGAATAATGTTTCCCAGAGTCAGCGACCACGCAGCCAGGGCCATTCTGACAGGCGTTCTTGTGTGTTTTCAGGAGAAGGACAAAGCCCATGAGGGAGCTCGACCAATGAGAGCCATCTTTTTAGCAGACGGAAAGCTTCTGACCACCGGATTCAGCCGCATGAGCGAGCGCCAGCTAGCCCTGTGGAAAAGTGTACGTCACTGTGGAGAATCCCCTTTTCAATCTGTCACAGAAACATTGAAATCCACACGACACTTAGAGCTTTTAAGGAGATGTTGAACTTTCATAGAACTTTGATTTGTAAAGCCGCCTGGCTGAGATAAACACAGATCAGCAGGTAACTGGTTTCAGTGATTAGGCTGATCAGGAGACCTGTCTGTGTCTGTAACCTCTCCGCTCCAGCAGGGGGCGTTGAATTCAAAGAGAAAACCTTTTTTGTCATTGTGATAATATATATTTTCAGAATTATCAATTATCAATTAGGATTTAATCACAGTAAATTATACCACTCAAGGTTCGTCTGAACTGTGCCATTAATTCAAATGTAATCTTATGTTACCAGGACAACATGGATGAGCCGATAAACGTTCAAGAGATGGACACCAGTAACGGAGTCCTGCTTCCCTTCTACGACCCCGACACCAGTGTGGTCTACCTGTGTGGAAAGGTGAGGGGCTGGTGTAATGAAGATACATCTGTGTTGTTTCTAATAACCAGATTCACAGACTCACACTCGGCTCTGACCCTCTGTCCTCAGGGCGACAGCAGCATCCGGTACTTTGAGATCACAGACGAGGCGCCGTTTGTTCACTACCTCAGCACCTTCTCCACCAAGGAGCCTCAGAGGGGCATGGGCTACATGCCCAAAAGAGGCCTGGATGTCAACAAATGTGAAATCGCAAGGTAGCACATCAGCTATGTTTTGTTTGTTTTTTACTTTGTCTAGATAGTGTGGGCTCCTGTGGATTAATATCATATTTTAATTTGATATACAGTGTGAAGAATACCAATATTTCTACAAGAGCAAAATTATTAAAAGCAGCAAATATTCACATTTAAAAGCTGTATTCAGATCATTATTGCATTTTTGCAGATTATATTTAGTTATAAGTTTATTATCAATACGTTCCTTTTAATCTAGTAAAAAGAAGTGTAACTCATATGGTTTAACCTCAGCCGTTAAAATCCAGCTTTTTTAACAGCTTTCAAACTTGTAGATTTATATGTAATATTTTACATATTTCTTTAACCAAATAAACAGATGGATATCTTAAAAGTTATGTCAATAATATTAATAAATATAATATGTATATATGAAATATATACACCTGGTAAAATGTACATGTAAGTAATAGATGGAAACACTATTGTATTCCCTTTTAGATCAAATTAAAATGAATATAACTTCTCTTCTTGGCAGGTTTTACAAATTACATGAGAGAAAATGTGAACCTATCATCATGACGGTCCCACGTAAGGTGAGTCTGTTTCTATCAAGTAACAACTACGCTCTTCTTTACCTGTTGCCGTATATATCGCGCAGTTCTTCTAGCTACCTTTCAGCATTATGCACAATCCTTAATTATCCTTTTGACATTTCCTGTTCTCTCCCCCTGCCCAGTCGGACCTGTTCCAGGACGACCTGTATCCAGACACGGCCGGCCCCGACCCCGCCCTGGAGGCAGAGGGCTGGTTTGCCGGCAAGAACGGAGGCCCCATCCTCATCTCGCTCAAAGATGGCTACGTCTCCACGAAGGCCCGGGACCTGAAAGTGGTGAAGACAAACGCCCTGGAGACCAAGGTGGCGCCGAAAGTAGAGAACACCCCGACTGTCCAGAAGCACGTTCCTGCACCGCCCTCAGCAGTGAGTGTTGAACACCTCCACAGCTCTCATGCTTCTGTCTTTAGTAGATTTTAACTAATAGTTCATTGGGATCTAGCTAGGTTCTAAAAAACAGATTGTGTTTCTTCTTAGTCAAACTGTTCAGAGATGTTCTTTCAGACTTCCACAGAGCTTTTTCTGCTGACATGGGCACTCTCCCATTCACAGTAATTATTATGGTTGGAACTATTCACAGAAGTTATGGATCAGCACATACTTTGGTATGTGGGTCACAATTCAGTGGAGCAGCAAAGGAAAATGTTCACAGCTCCAGGTCTTCGAGGGCCCATGAAGTCCCTGCTTATTTTCCGGAGACGAATTACTAGATTTAATTTGAAAATCTACAAAGTTAAATAAACACGTCCTACAAAGATCTTGAGTTAACTCTCTGTGACTGTTTCAGCAGAAGATGGAAGACAAACTGGAAGAGGTACTCCGAGAGTTCAAGTCACTCAGGGACCGCGTCATCCTCCAGGACCGTCGGATCGCCAGGCTGGAGGACCAGGTCGCCAAGGTCTCCATGTAAGACGCGGGCCCCTCCCGGGACCGCTCGGTGTTTCGGAGAGGAATCGAACGGACGGCGTCAGCCACGGCCAAATTCTCCCGATTCGGCTTCATTCAGCTCGACACCGCCTGGCCCCTGCGACCGGTCGGAGCCTACATTCCAAGATGAACTTTTTATTTTTCTCATCAAGCCTCTGGTTTTTACATGTTGCCCCCCCCCACACACACTGAGAAACAGAAAGAACTCTTGCAGCTCATTTTGAAGAAAAGACATTTTTTTTTGTTGAAGGAAAAGTCTTAACTTCTTTTTTTGTTTTGTTTCCAAATTGTGGTAAAACATTCTTATGTGAAGTTTGTACTTACTACTCTGAAACTGTATGTAGCATCAGTATTTCCATTGTTCTTTTTCTTGTGTTGCCAAATATGAATGGTGTGCGGTTTCATGCACTGCTTTTACATTTATTTTCTATCCTGTTGTACATTCCGGTCACAACCTGGTAGAATGACGTAGTCGAGCTGGATTCTTTTTTTAAACGATAGCCGTTGAACTTTTTTCCTCCCACCAGTTTTGTTCATTGATAAACCATCAGATTTATGAATGTGGAAGAATTCCTACGAAAAAAAACGTTTGCTTCCTGTTCTTCTGGGGATTGAAATTCAACATAGGGTTTTAAAGCGGGAGGGGAGGGGGTTTGCATCTCTCTGGTGTAAATGTTGTGCAAATGTAGTGGTGCCTCTTGTCACTGTCGAGGGTCAAACTAAAAGTCGCCCTCTCCAGTGCGTAGTTCGGTCATGGGAAGGGACCACTCACCCAGGCTTGTGTTTCACTGAACCCCCTGACAAACAGTTCTGTGCACATAATAAAGATTTTACACACGGAAACCTTCATTTTTACCTTTTCTTATCTGTCCACACACATCCCTCCTCTGGCATCTGATGTGGATTTGAAATATCAGAGTTACATACAGGAGAAACAAGGACGTTTGAAGCTGGTAAAATGTGGTAATTCAAATTTTATGGATCTGAATTCTTCTTCCACTGCTGAGGCACATTTGTCTTTTGAGATAAGATGAATCTTTATCAATCTCCATGAGGGAAGTTCAGGTATTACAGCAGCCCGAGTACAGAACTACAACTGTTGTGGTTGGAAGAAGAAGAAGGTGGGTACTGGTTACATTACAACTCAGAGACAACATAACATTACTTTAATTAGTCATTACTCTTACTGCCATTTTTTCGCGTTAACCTGTTAAGATTTTTTTAATTTCTTGATTTTCCAGAGCCTTAGTTGACAACTTTAAAAAGCTTGTCATTCCAAAACGACTTCATAAATTATCAAAATGACCTATACTGGCCTCATTTAACATTCAATCTATTGCTCATTCATACCTACATTCCCCAGAATACCTTCAGAGGTGTGGTTAAAACTGTGATCATTTTGGAGCATGTAGTTTGTGCTCATGTTGCATCATATCTCAAACGGAGAGGACCAAAAATAAACCCGCTCGTTAGTTGACCTAATAAACTGCTTATTGGAATGTATATAATGCAATAATAATAAACCTGAAAAAGTGTACAGTTTGCGTGTAGACAGAGACTTAACACCTGAGTTGAAAGTCACTTTCACAACATGTTTTTGAATATTGTCAACATGGCAACGTTCAAAACACTGAAAACGATTTTCTTCTTCCTCTGCAGTTTTTCCACAACCACAACTCAGTGTGACTCATTAGAACAGGAAGTGACGGTTATGATTTTCAGACCAGAGGAGGCTTTTTATTTCCTGTGTGTGTGTAACCTGGGAGGCCGAGCGTTAGTCCCCTCACTGTTATTTAACAGTCACAACGGCCATGTTGCCAAAACTACACATTTCAGATTGATTGATTGAATAAATGGTCTTTCAGGTGGATTGTTGTAGTTTTAATAGATGTTGGCAGCGGCAGTGGAATCTGATTCTACTATTAGTTCAGGTTAGATAGGTTAAAAAGAGACACAGCTATAACTATAACATAAACATTTGATTCCTATCTGTTTCTGAATTCACTTTGTAATTTGTAAATAACGTGTACAGTGGACTGGAGGCAAATCAATATGAAGATGTATGTTTTACTGTGTCTCTTAATGTTATCATCAAATTACAAAATGTCACAAATGTATAAAGAGAAAAGGGGGAAAATATATTGTTATTATTTGCTTTATTATTCTTTCTTTTATTCATGTACCTGTCTGGCAACTCCCTGATGCACTTATATCTATGTTATAAACATAAGATGAGGAGTTTTGTTTTTTTTATTATTTACAACTACAGTAACTATTAATAATTTATAGACTAAGATCAACTTAAATTATAAAAATAACCTCGTGATATATTTGAGCGTTTAGAGGGAAATAGCAAAGTTCGTAGGGAAGTGTGTGTTTGTATCCGTCAATCTGAAAATGTTGCATAGCGCTGTTTTTTTTTCGGAGGGGTGGTGCACATTTCCTGTTTCTTGTCTCACTCAGTGCAACAATCAGTCGGCAGGTCAGAGCTCTGAGGATGTTTCTTACACAGAGGCCGAAATGAGCTGAAGTCCACTCTGGTTGTTTTGAATCCCTCACGTCCATCAACCTGTTTCTCCAGCAGTGAGGTAAGAACCATTTAAAACCTGCGATCTGTCTGAATGTCTCTGGCTGTGAGGGCGGATGCCATCAGATAAAATCACTATTTCACTCAAAGTTTTCTACTCTGCCACCAAAGGAAATACATGTATTGAGGTTTGTTTACTTCCGACCTTAGATCCTTGTTTACCTCTTAACTTTGACATTTCAGACCTCACACAACTTCACAACTTCTTCTGTATAGAAAGCTTTTTTCAGGAAGTTTGAGTTTTACTCCACAAACGTTACAGTTCTGTGTAGTTTTCTGTGAAAATGGAGCAACGGGTGTGTTGAAAGACTTATGACGGTTTCATCAGAAGATGTCACCAGCAGATGACATATGACACATCGATTCCGCGTGTCACCTACTCTTATCCCCCAGCATCTTTGTGCAGTAGAGCCTGTGAACATGTATCCGTTCTGTCGTTTCAGATCCTTAAACTCAACGATGACACGTCTCAGCGTGAAGGCCTGTCTGTGTCTGCTATGTGGAATATCTGTTCTGTTCTCCGTGGAGGGGGAGATCGCTTCCATCACAGAAACAAGCAGCCGGGCGGCTACTGCTGCACCACACACGGCAAACATGCTGCTCACCTCTGCACACAGCGAAGCAGAGACGCGGGATGCAGCCTTGGATCGTTCTGCAACTCACAATCCTGCAGAAGTCACGGCAACAGCTCACACCACCGTTTCACACAGAGCAGAAACAGAGGAGGCGGTTGCTAGAAGCTCAAACGGCAGCACGCCTGGTTTGGTTGTTGTGACCACAGCAGCAGCAGCAGAAGCAGCAAGAAGCTCAGGTCCACCGACGCTTCAGACCCCAACAGCGGTGACCACAGCTCGGCCTACAGGTGCTGCACAGACTCCCCAAGATACGACAATCTCTGAAACGGTGAAACCTACAGAGGATAAGACACAACGACCATCATCTACCACCTCCACCCACGTGACTTCTCCTGAAACAGTGAAACCTACAGAGGATATCACACAACGACCATCATCCAGCACCTCCACCCACGTGACCTCTCCTGAAACAGTGAAACCTACAGAGGATAAGACACAACGACCATCATCCACCTCCACCCACGGGACTTCTCCTGAAACGACCTCTGCCACGTCGCTGCGCCTCACTTCCACGACTAAACCTGAGGTTACATCAGGTTTATCTCTGAGCACCACCTCCCAGACGTCGCACACCGTCAGTAGTCCCTCATCCTCTACTGTGACTTTAACAAACCCTGCCTCCAAGGTATCTGACCCCACTTCTTCACCTGTCACGATGACAAAGACCCTCACCACCAGCAGCTCTGAGAGTTCAGCCTCGTCACACTCTCCCACCGAGCCTCCCACCGAAGGCTCCTCCAGCTCCACCTCCCTCGTCTCCACCAGTCCGGCAGCTATCCTTCCTAGGAGGTTGCCAATCCCATGGACCACCCCAACCCCAGCAAACACAGCAGCACCTTGCAAAGTCTCAAAAGTCCCACCCAGCACCTTTGAGGCCCAGCCCTGCTCCACCCGCGGCGCCATGAGCCACTGCCTCATCGCCATCGCCTCTCTGGCGGTGCTGGCCTGCATCTTCATGGTCTCCACCATCATCCTGTGCACCAAGCTGTCATCCAGGAGATACAAGGTCAGGAGGCCCAAGGAGTCCACTGAGATGATGTGCATCTCCACCCTGCTGCCCGAGGAGGACTTCATCTACACCAGGCACCGCACCCCCATCGCCAACGGGGTCCTGGTGTTCCCCGGGGGCAGGGACAGCGACGAGGAGGGAGGAGATAACGTGACCCTCAGCAGCTTCCTACCAGAGAACGACCGTTATGTTTAGAGACGTTTGTCAGATCTGAAGTTCATAGAAGGTCTGAGGAATTATTGAGAACTCAAAGCTCTCTACAGTCACAGTCATTCACTTCACGCTGTGCTTTTTCCTTGCCAGCCCAGACCTTAGGGCTAGTTTTGGATTCAGCATCTTGCCCCGAAAGATACTTCAGAATGCAGCCTGGTGGAGTCAGGAATCGAACCGCCGACCTTCCTCTCTACCTCCTGAACCAAGATCAGGCTGTCGTCAGTGATGTGGAGACAGTTGCTGTTTTAATAATAAATGCTTCCTCTGTGATGTTGGTGGTTAGGCTTCAGTGCACGCTCCTGCAGAAAGTAGAGACAGAAACCACACAAACACACACACAAACACACACACACACAATTTGTTTTATTATCTTACACTGAAGGCTGAACGCTTGGATGAGGAGCACGAGCACAGATTTTATTGTTCTGAGCCTTGATGGTATTTCACTCAGGAAGACTGGTTTTGTCACAGACACTGGTCTCTGGTCCCTGTGAGACTTTTTCACATGAATGGAGTATTTTATTTTGTTGATGACAAACTTTATATGTCTCTGAACGAGTGAATGTTGGTTTTGAAATGCTGTTTCGGGGATAATTTATTAGAGGAGAATTGTATTTAATGTTCTAGTTCAATGCTATTTTTTTTCATGGGTCTGTTATTGCTTCATAGTTTTTCACAAACTTCCTGAAAAGAATTCTATGATAAGGACAAAGGTCAACAACACTTTTAGATCAGAGGTTGTGTTGAGTTGAGAAAAAAAATGTGAATAAAGAAAATCTATTTGACCGCAGCTGGATCCACAAAACATTTGAAAAAGAGAAAAACCAAGGAGCTTTAGGTGTAGGCATATGTTTTAAAGATATCGCCCATCCATTATCTATACATCTTATCCACCTACATGGGCCCCTGTCCGAACAAGACATGAACGGCCTATAGAAGAGGTTAAAGGTCGTGGGGAGTCCTGGAGCCTGGAGCTGACATTGGGACACCATGGGCCTGTCACCTATTCCTGAATCAGGATTCAAACCAGGAACCTTTCTGCTCCATTTAAACCTAAACAAAAAGTCAGCCTGGGTAATTGGAGCTGATAAATTCTTTAGTTTAGCATCTTTGTTGCTGAAAATGTACAAAATAAAAACTGAAATAAAAAAACGATTAAAAAAAACCATCCCACGTGTCTGTGACCTTAACTCACTTCCTTTATCTGTGACAAAAGACTTTTTCTTCTGCCCTGGACTTGATATCACATTCACTTCCCTTCCTGTGAAACGAAAACAGAGAGTCATGCATACTTATTAGGGCCCCGTGAAGCCATGTTTTAGTTTTCTTTCTCATCCTTTCCCTTTTATATTTTGTTTTCTTAATACTCGGAAAAGGGCGTCAGAGCCAGACACCGGTGACTCTCAGCAGAGCCGAGACGAATGTAAACCTGGAGGATGCCGGACGCTCATCCCCTGCTCCTCGGTGACCATATAAAGCTCGACTTGTCTTTGACTGATCACAAACAACGTCCACGTGCCAAAAACGCATCCGTGCACGTACACACACACAATCACTCACAGGCTCACACGCTGCGTTGTGTCCCTAAAGTGGTCACACACACCATGTGAGTTGAATTGCTTGATTCTGAGGGGAAAAAACAGGAGAAACACAACACGTTGTTTCAAGGGGCCTCAGTCGTCTGCAGCCCCCGCCCCCCCTTCCCCTTCTCCTGGCTGTCCACACAGGAAACATTAACCTCTTCCTGCATTGACCGGTCACTCGTTCAACCCACTCTCAGTCTGACTCCTTCTATTTTAACCCCGAGAGGTTTTGTTTTAAGTCATCAGAGGCCGAGGGGTCAGAGAGGAGGCCAGCCGCCCACCAGAGCAGGAATCCTGGAGACATGAGAAGTTGCTGATGCTGATTATGTCTGAGCCACAAAGAATTCATTTCAATTTTTTTTGTCGTCTCCTTCCAACACATCCAGCCAGCCACACATAAGGGTGCAGGAGAGGACCCTGCCCCCACAGCTCATAATAAACTCCTGCCTGTAACAAGAACAATCTGTGTGCAGGCCGGAGAGAGCCCAGACACTCTCGGGGAAACTGAAGAGGGGGAGGAGGAGAGCAGAGGAGAAGCAGAAGGAGGGATTTGTCCCTGTGTTTTTTTTTATTGCACTATCCAGACAAACCTCCAGCCCTGAAATCTGAAACTGCAGAAGTTGCGTGGCTCGCCGAGCAGTCGCTTCACTGTTAGTTCACTTTTTCCAGACTGGTTTCACTCGTCCTCCCATCACACGCAAACTGAGACGCTTCTTCAGGACAGTGAGTGAGATGTTTTGTCTTTGTTTTAATGTTGCTCTTTCTCTCAACTCTTTGAGTGTTGCATGGTTAAGCTGAACTGGACTTCCTTTACATCCCGTTGGCTCAGGTGAGAGGTGGAAGTGATGTGACAGCATCGTGATGCCTTCACAGGAGCCTCCGAACTCTGAATTAAAACTTAAAGGGTCCGATTTAAACATTAAAATGGACAAAAAACGAATCTAGCTCATTCCTATTCAGCTTATTATTGTTTCTTTTTATCTGCCTCCTCCCGTGTTTGCGTGTGTGTGTGTGTGTGTGTGTGTGTGTGTGTGTGTGTGTGTGTGTGTGTGTGTGTGTGTGTCTGTGTGTGCGTGGTGCGTGCGTGTGTCTGTGTGTGTGTGCGTGCGTGCATGCGTGTGTGTGTGTGTGAGAGAGATTGCACAGGCATGTGTGGCTGTGTTTATTTGGTCTGGGTTGAGAAGGTGATTAATTTTGGGAGGGAAAGAAAAAGACCATTCCTTCTCCAGATGAGAGCAGTTTCATGTTGCACCATGCAGCTCGAACACAGACGCAGCAGAATGAGGATCAAAGTGACACAGACGGAATTACAAACAAAGGACTACACCAGACTGAGGCTGGGTTTAAATGGCTCACTTCAACCATCCAATGACATTTGGCGTTTATTTAACATTTTTAACTCTGTGTGAAGAAACACGTGCTTAGGCTGTAGAAATGAATTACACAGATGTTTTCACCATATGAATCCTTGCTTCTCCATCTAAATTGGATCTAGTCCAACTTTATGTATTTCATGTTTTACTATTACATTTGAGTTACAATATCAAAATACTTATTCTTGATTTTTCCAGACTCCTCATAGAATCAGTGATCAAACATATTCAGTCTGCTTCAGAAATGTTAATGCATTTCCCTTTGTTGTGCCTAAAATAATGAAATCCGGATATAACTCATAATAAGATCCATCTGTAGTTGCACTTCTGGCCACATCCTCTCCGAGCTTAGAAACAGAGGCACAACTTGAAAGATGGATGAACGATCCTTTTTTTTTCTCTTTATCCTGCAACAGACTGAATATTTTTTCCTCCAGATGGTCAGAGGAGTCTCTGAGGATTCTGGGAACACACTGGGAACAGTGGCGAGCATTGTGAAACAACCTGGGTTTTTCTAAGATCGTTTTCTTTTTCCAGAGAAAACAGATGCTCTCCTCTGAGACTCCAATGTAAAGCCAAAACACGAGATGCACAGATTATCTTTACATATGGAGCTGACATTCCAGTCACTGACTTTCATTGTTATTTACAGATCCTGTGGGGAAACCATGCTCCCGATGGGCCTTCGTCAGATCGGTGCGTGTGTGGTGTTTTGCCTCAGCGGCGGTTTGGCCACGCCTCTACCTTTTTCCAGTTCTATGGAGGGAAGTACAGATGAGGAAGACCTCAGTAACTTTGCTTCCTCCCTGCCCACCAGCTACCCTTTCTCCGTGCCCCAAACCACACCTGCTGGCCCCACACATGTGGAAATTGACTTCCTGAGTCAGGTTGTGAACTTCCTCGAGGAGAACATGCTCCTCATCCTCGTAACAACCTCCTTCATCCTCCTCATCTTCTTTATCATCTGTGGGGCAATATTCATGAGCCGCAGGCGGAAGGTCAACGCCTACTACCCTTCCTCCTTCCCCTCCAAAATGTACGTGGACCACAGGGACAAAACCGGAGGTACGAAACCCTTTAATGAAGTGCCAGAGAAACCTGCTCCCGAGCAGGAGAGTGAGCCTGTGGACTCTCACAGGCAGCTCCAGGCCGACATCATGAGGGCCACCAAGAGGCTGCGGACGCCAAATAAATCTGTAGATGCTGCAGAGGGAAGTGGCAGCAGTCAGAAAGCAGCAGACCACAGTCCTGGAGACAGCTCTAAGACATGTGGCAGCGTCCTGGATCCGCAGCTGCCAAGTTTCCCTGAGGAGAAGGAACCATGCGAGCTCCTCAACACTGAAGAGGCAGCAGCAGCAGCAGGAGGCAGCACTGAGGTGAGCTGTCCACCAGAGCAGCTTCATCCAGAGCAGCCACAGCCACAAGGAGATGATCCAGAGCAGCCACAACAACAAGGAGATGAACCAAAGCAGCCAGATCCAGAGGGAAATGATCCAGAGCAGCCACTTCCAGAGGGAAAAGATCCAGAGCAGCCTAATCCAGGGCGAGATGATCCAGAGCCACAGCATCCACGTGAAGATGAACTAGAGCAGCCTCATGCAGGGGGAGATGATCCAGAGCAGTCACTTCCAGAGGGAGATGATCCAGAGCAGCCTTTGATTGGCAGGAGTCTGCGGCCCTCCTCTATGCATATCCACAATGACTCTGCAACGCTTCAGCTGATCGCAGGAGAGAAAACCGCTTTCTGACTCCTCTGAACACTATGAACTGACTCTATTCTCTCCCAGAATCCACCAGTGGCAATTTGTCCGTAAATCCTCATAATGATCTACAGATTTACATAATGCCATCACTCAATTTGTCCAGTGAGGGAAAGATGATGTGCAGCAGAGCTCACCAGCGACTGTTTTTTATCATCATGACATTGTATCTGCTACAAACAATATTTCCTTTTATGAACATGTTTTTTTTGTTATATCCTTTCAAAATGTCTGCACAGCGAGAGATTGTGGAGTTGGTATGCTTCCCCCGTGTCTCTGTGGGTTTTCTCCAGGTACCCCAGCTTCTTCCCACAGTCCAATGACATGCAGATTGACATTAAGTTAATTGGAGACTCTAAATTATGTAAGTGTGAGTCATTGTTTGTCTCTGAGTGACACCCAGCGACCCTCAAAGCAGACAAGTGTTATGGTTAATGGCTGGATGGGTCACTTTAGTAAACATGTAGTCGTATGTGGCCCGTTATCTGTATTTCAGTGCATAAACATTCAATACTTTAGGAACTATAACTATAATGTATGACATAACCGCTCTTCAGCATCAGTTTTGTTTGATGTAGGTTGGATGGTTTATCAGTACATCTTCCTTTTTAATTCTAAATCCCACCTTGACATGTTATAGCTTATACACAAGCAGTGTTTATGAGAAAAACGCATTTCATTCGAGTGATCCACATCCATAAGTATTATATTGTGAATTTTGTATACTTTACTAAATAAGATACCTGCATGTTTCACGTGTAAAACATATCTTATTATTCAGGATCTTTCAAGTCATTAATTGCACGCGAAGCAGAAGATGATTCAGGATTTTTTTATTGCAGATTTTCACAGAAGCATTGCTAGACACTTATAAATTACACTTAAAACCAGTGGACCCTTTCATGGTTTCTAGCAACGTCGCTTGGTTGCATATATCAAAGGTCAAAGCGTAGGGTGCAGACAGAATACATAATCAGCTCTTAGCTTTAATCAATATCTCCATCACACCTTTCACGACACTCTCCCCACACTCGACAACCTCAAAATATTTCACAATCTCAAAAATAAGGCTCAACTTTGTACCAACCGCTCACAGCAGTGCTCACATTGTGCGTTTAAGTGACAGGCTAAAAGGATAAGAGGGCGCAGGGTTGGCCACAGACTAAGCCTGGTGTACCACTGCTACAGAGGGTTGACAATGGTGGACTTGTTATCAACGTATTTGGTGTGTGCGTGTTTCAGTACTGCAGGAAGGTGAACTACAGCTACTTCTCTCCCTGGCAGCAGGAAGCAAGTGGAGGTGGGTTTAAATGCTGGCCCTGACTGCCTCCTGCTGGTCGTCCTGCTGCTTGAGGCGATAGTCAGCCAGAGCAGCCTTGATGGCGTCCTCTGCCAGCACTGAAGGGGAACAGGAAATAAAGGGTGAATATACATGAGTAGAGCAGTTTGTAAAAGAAGACAATCATGTGAAGACTTACTGGAGCAGTGAAGTTTAACTGGAGGAAGACTGAGCTCTTTGGCAATGTCAGTGTTCTTTATTGTTAAAGCTTCATCCACCTGAAGAAGAAAAAAAGAGAAAAAATCTTGCTGGTCAATGAGCAGAAGAAGAATACAAAAAAATGGGAAACAAGAGTCATGTCTGTTATGTTACTACTCACAGATTTGCCCTTCACCCACTCGGTGGCCAGAGAGCTGGAGGCGATGGCAGAGCCGCAGCCGAAGGTTTTGAACCTGGCATCCACGATCTTCCCCTGGTCATCCACCTCAATCTATAGAGATGAGAGAATTCATAGTGATCATTTCATTATGAGCCTAATAATAACTACGTGTTTACCCTAAATCATAACAGGGGAAATGATTTATAGCTCTGTAAAACTATTAATCCAAGACTTTAGCCAGCTTCTTGGTGAAATAAGAATATTTAGTCTGTCAGTGCTCTGTGTGTTGTTCTGCCACTTGTGATTTGTTATTATAATCCATCTGTAAAAGCTCTTCATGCACACAAAAGGCTGGGATCCATCCATCCATCCATGGTACCTGGAGCTTCATTACATCTCCGCAGGCTGGAGCTCCCACCAAACCAGTCCCAACATTCCTGGAGTTTTTGTCCAGCGAGCCGACGTTTCTCGGGTTCTCATAGTGATCCACCACCTTCAGAGGAAAGAGAGGAAGTAATACATCAGGGTGGGGTTTGGGAATTTTTTGAGAGTAAATCATAACACTGAAATAAATCAGAAGAGCCCAGACATCAGCAGCATCCTGGAATGTTTGTTTTTTCATTCTGATACAATCACAAACTGTCTATAAATCGTGTTTATCGCTGTTATACAACAACGCATTTCCTCCATTGTGTGAGTGACACTGAAATAAACAGATTAGGACTGGACGTCATTGTCCACTACACCAACTCCTGCACCCCCTCCTCCCTCAGTTCCTGCTGAGTCACTCTGACCAGGACAACACGAAGCGGCTTAGTCTGTATATACGTCATTCAGTACAGCAAATTTCATGTGATGTGAGATTTCGGGATGTTTCTCTTTTTGATCACTTTCAAAACTGACTTTCAGCTTTTAATATATGATGTTATGATGTAGAAAACCATTTTTTTTATTAAAATATCTTTATTCGAGAGCTTTATTATATTTTCACAAACACAAGGGAACACAATATCTTTTTACAGGCATAAATCAACTCAACCTAAATGTTTGTGTGATTCTCATTCCCACAACCCAGAAGGTCACGCAGTGCAGTGAAACTATAAATGAGAAAGTTGTGTTAGACTGAAATGTGCTGCACTAAAAAAAAATACACAACTCTCCCAAAGGTATGACAGAACGTTCACATTTAGTCACACACAATGTGCATCTTCACCATCCTGACGGCCTTTAAAGCCGATTAATGGGATGTGATTCAGGTCCCAAAGCCGTGGCAGTGGAAAGCTAGAGGGCAGATTAGTGACCTTACTTTAGTAGTCAACTATCTAACACATCAAATAATGTTTACTTACTTTATTTATTGTGCTGTTTAGTCACATTCATCCGTACCTGTCACACTCCCCTCGGCTTTAGATGAAGCTCAAATGGAGGAAGATTTATTCTTAGGCTGCCATATTTAGGGAAAATTTTATTAAATTTAAAACTAATTAAATACCTTATAGAATATTATTTAGGCCCTTTAATAACATTAATGACAAGATCCTCATGTTTTCTCAGGCTTTTGAGGGTTTATTCATTGTTTTACCATTTCTAACTTGGACTTCTCTTTATGTCTTTTATTACGGTATATAACATTTTGATCGACTGGTTGATTCTTCCTAAATAAAGCTGACTTGAGTATTTCACGTTCACACAGGTCAAAATAATAAAAAGTACGATGGGAAACCAGCTTAAGAGTAATTTAGTGTCGTTACGTCACCCTGCAATATGTAACACTAAAAGGCCTAATGATATAACTGATTTAATCAATGAGAGCTGGACTCAGATCAGGTCATAACACAAACAGATGGATTAATTAACTCGTGTGATTAACTTTCAGGGTCAATTAGATTTAGTTGTAATATAATATTTCTCCCGAGGCTTGTTCTGTTTTGTAATAAACATTCCTGCTAGGTGAGCTAGCTTGTTGTGGTTAGCTCCATCGCAGCGCAGCGTTGTTCAACAGCAACTTCTCCAGGGAAATGTTTGTAAACAAAGGTCAAACCGGAGCTAACACACACAAACACACAAACTAACAGCACCATCACACACACACGCAGACACACACACAGGCTGGATGTCTTTACCTTCTTGTGGTAGCAGCACTGGGTGATGAACTCCGGGGCAGAGAGCCTGCGGGTGAGCAGAGCCAGAGGACTGAGACACTTGTTCATCACGGTGGTCGCCATGTTGGAGAGCGGAGCAGTAGTGACGCAGTTCGGAACAGAAGAGCAGCTCGAGCCCGGACTGCGAGATACGTCACTGCCAGGAGGCGGGGTCACAATGACTTGCGCATGCGCATGCGCTGTGCAGGTAAACAACATTCGGGTAAACATCCTCTCGTGCCTGCAGTGTGCACGTTTTATTACAACCTGCGACTTATAATCACATCTTGTCCGTTACGTCACTTCTACATATTAGTTTTTACTCCATTTTCTTTCCCTGCTAACAGCCTAACTGAACAATCCCTCTCCTGGTGCTTATAGGGTTATTTTTTTCCCCTATTTTTATGGTTTTTAAATATACACTTGCACATATACACCTCAGCAAATTCCTTGTACGTGTAAACCTGCTTGGCAATAAAACAAGATTCTGGTCATATTTGTTATGGTTCACTCATATACCCTTTCATCATAAATACTGCATGCTCCTTATTATGACTCAACTGATGTTTATTCCCAACTGCCCTCTGGCTGCTGTGACGTTTTAAATTTCTCCTATGTGGGAATAATAAAGAATGTTATCTTAGATGTTCAGGGTGTAGAATCTAGTGACAGCTGGTTGGGGATGTTGCATGTTGCAGCTGAATACCCCTCACCTCACCCTACCCTTCCAATCATGAAAGAGAAAAACATGGAGGCCTCCGTGGAGAAGACCCGCTGCCGGTTAAAATATAAAGATTTTAAATAGAAAGGGTCCTTTGGGTTACAATTTTAAAAATTGTTTTATCTTACCTTATACAATTACCTAATATGTCGTCTTGCAATGCATATACAAAGTAGTGTCACATATAAGCATCTTTAAAGGTCAGTGCTATTGCATAATTGAATCATGTGATTTATTTGGGGAACTATAGAGAAATGCTTACGAAGGCCATAAACACTTGATGAGGATTTCAGCGCTGTTGGTTAAAGACACAATAGCAAAAATTACGGGTAGTGATTCATATTAAAATAGAGGGAGTAGGTTTTTTCTTTACAAATGAATAATTTGGTTTTAAAAGCAATTATGATACGTGAGTTTTAAGGGGGACACTACAGACCCTTAGTTAATGAGTATTTTTGTGTCACTGTGGGACGGGGATCCCATTGTGAGATTACATCAGTGGGCTGTTGTAAAAGTCAAACTTTTATATTTATTTTGTCCTCTTTCATAAACCCTCTTAAACTACTTAAATGGTGTCACCATCAAACACAAACTTTGATTTCAGTAATGAGTCAGATTCGTTATTAGTAACTAACTTGTTCCGTTGCGCAATAATATCTGATTGTTTTCCTCTTTTTACCTTTCGTCAGTAACTCTGCCCAGGAAACAAAAGAGAGAAGTGGCTTCCATCCGCTGGGTGTTTCAGTACGAACGCATCAGAACAGAGATCGCTTCCACTTCGACTCTAATGTGAGTATTTAAAACCTGTTTCATATGATAATCTGAAGGTTTTTCTTTGGGCTTAAATAGTAAAACTGCTATAATTATCTATGTGTTTATGGAAACAAGACCCTGTGCTTAATTTTACAGGAAAACAAGCATGGATGTGGATTATAAAGAATATGAGGATTATACGCCAGACAATGAAACTGGGAACGTCAATACCACCCCTGCTGTACTCATGAAAATCAGCAGCTCTCATTCTTCTTTGGCACATGCTCTAGTGGTAATCAATATCCTTATAACTGTTATTGGCCTCATAGGAAATGCAGTTGTTATCTGGATCTGTGGATGGAAAATGAAAAGAACAGTGATCACTATTTGGTACATCAGTCTGGCCATTTCAAACTTTTTGTTCTGTGTATTCCTGCCCCTGGAGGTTTTCTACAGAATGACCTCACACTGGCCTTTCGGACTGCTCTTGTGCAAGTTCACCTCCTCCGCCCTGTTTCTCAACATGTACAGCAGTGTGTTCCTGCTGGTTCTGATCAGCACTGATCGCTGCGTGATGATTCTATTCCCCATTTGGTCACATAACCACCGGTCAGTGAAGAAAGCATTTGGAGTTGTTGTGCTCATGTGGCTCCTTTCTGCGCTCCTAACGTGGCCCTCACTCGTCTACAGGCAGACTGTAGTCCACGGCTCAGTCACTCAGTGCTACACAGGCTATATGGACCACTCCATGCACAAGGCAGTTGTTCTGTCTCGGTTCATCTGCGGGTTCCTGATTCCGTTCCTAATAATTGTTGTCTGCTGCTCCGTGCTCGGTGTGAAGCTCAACACTTTGACCGTCAAGTCAACAAAGCCGTACAAAATCATGGCGGCGCTCATCTTGTCGTTCTTCTTCTGCTGGGTCCCCTACCACACCTTTGTTCTTCTGGAGTTGGACCTCGAGTACCTCAGCCTGGAGGTTATCAAAACTGGACTGAAGGTGGGAGCCACGCTGGCCGCAGCAAACTGCTTCATATCCCCAGCTCTGTACATCTTCGTTGGTAACGACTTTAAACAAACCCTGAAGAGGTCTCTGACATCCAGGATGGAGGAGGCAATGGCTGAGGATTTCCGTACAGTGGGTCTCAATAATTCAAGGTGTAGGTCAATGGAAGTGATCAAAACCTAGGATGGCACTTTGAGAGCGTATTCCGCTGCCAAGGACCAATAGTCTTGATTCAGGATTTCATTGGATCTTCCCCTAAACATACCTTTTTTTGATGATTTTTATTTCTAACATTTTTTTCATGTCTACAACTGAATGTCGGTTGTGTTATTATGTTTGCAAACAGATTCAAATTGCAACTTTGAATAAAGTGGAAGGCAGAAGAATTGCATCAAATGAATATGTATAATGAATCAAATATCTATGCAAAAACTAAATGTCTTTTTTTTATATTGTTATTAGAAATTGATGCATATTGTTTATTGGTCTAATCTATACTTATCAAATAAAGATAATAAATGTTAATATTTCTATAAAAATGGTGTATTGTGTTCCATCACCACTGACGAGTAGCAGACTTCACTAACTTCACAAAGCACCGAACTACAGCCAGGCGTATCACTTTTTGGGGGGCTCCTGGAAAAATTGTAGTTGTTTCTGTATTTGAATGTGTTGTGACTTTTTGCAGCTCATGTGTCGTGAAATTGACAGAGTTGTTTTTTGGTAATTTGCAGTACGTGAGCTATTCCGTTCTCCCTCTTTCCAGGGTTAGGGTTACCAAAATCAAGCATTCTCAGGGATCCTTTCTTTGCACCAATGCATTTTGCACTATTGCATACACACTTGTACTATTTTTTTTTATTAAGGTGTATATATATATATATTTTAGATATGTATATTTTATTTCTATTTTGAATTAGTATGTTCTATTTTATCTTGTTTTACTCGTATTTTTTGGTCTGCTTGTAATATTCTGAAAATTGCTATAAGAGAGCCTGTGACCCAAGCATTTCATTGCAAGCGACTGCTTTATGAATTGGTTGTGAACATGACAATACACTCTCGAAACTTGAATGAGCTCGGCGTCCCTGTGTCGCAACGCCCCGGCTCTTTGCAGTAAGAACCCCAGCCTGTGTGTAAAGAGGAAGGGGAACATACAAATGAAACACGTTCTGGGCTGGGTATCACACTGTGAGCGGAATGACTTCGTGGTCAATGCATGCAGGTTCAGGTTTAGCCTCAGTCAGCTGTGTGCGCTCTGTGGAGCCTCCTGGAAGTCAACACTGAGGGAAGCAGTATCAGCCTGTAAGTCGCCGCCTCCTGCCCCCCCTCCCCGGATCTACTTCCGGGTCCGTGTTGCGGATGTGTGATGCAATCAGCTGGGACCAAGTCGCCACAACTCCTCACAAGTTACGGATCATTCACTGAATCACCCCCCCCCACTCAGCTAAAACCGCTGCTGCGTGTGTTTATCTCCGCGCTGTTTCCGGTTGAACCGTCGGTTGGCTCCGCTAGCTAACGTTAGCCGCTCCGCAGCTAGCTAGCTCTCCTGTTACCTGCGGGATTAGAGCGTCTTTTAGAAACCACTCGGACCTCCGCCTGGACCTCCGCATGTGTGTGTTGTGAAGCGCTGGTTGCCGCCGGCGGAGTCACCCCCCCCACCTGAACCTGCCAGGTCGAAGAGGATCTCGGTTTTAAATGGCCACCGCGGCCCCCGCTCCTCCACCCTCTCCTCCCACGGCCTCCGGCCCCTCCACCGCGGCCACCGACAACCCGAGTCCCGGGTCCAGCGGGTCCAGCGCGGCGGCCGACAGCAGCAACCAGGACAGCACGTTCGAGTGCAACATCTGTCTGGATACCGCCAAGGACGCAGTGATCAGCCTGTGTGGACACCTCTTCTGGTAGGTCGGGGTCTGCTAGAGACTGGTTTAGCTTTTCAAACTAGAGCCCACCTCCTCGGTGTCAGTCCGGGTGAGGAGGCCACAGTTCAGGGTCCAGACTGACTGAGACTAAATCGATCTAATCTTCATCATGTTGCTGAACAACAGCTAAACCAGTTTATTGGCAAACATCATGGTGGCTAATGTCAACAACAACCATCACGAGGTGCCTGTTTACATCTGGTTTGCTTTGAACTGACCATGTTTAGCTTAATCACACAACACAACACACACATGTTTCATTTGATTATCTTAGTCACTTTCATGGAAACTTTACAGCCTCTGCAGCTAGATCCACCTTTTCAAATATACTCTGACCAACTTTTGTCCACTGGGAACCAGTCACGTCTGAGCATCTGGTCTGGTTTATGTATTTATCTAGTTAATCATTCGTCAAAATGGATAAAGCCCAGAGCTTGAAGCCAGGTTTCTTCTCTCTCATCCCTCATATATAGATGCCTTTGTATTAGCAAATGTATATATAAGTCAGTGTGTTTCACTAATCAAATCTCTTCCCTTTCCGACATCTCACCTCTCACCCCGTTGCATTTCCTCTCATTCAGTTGGCCATGTTTGCATCAGGTAAGTCAAACTTCTCTTTTCCTCATTTTGCAAACGCCAACGAGAGGCCAGTGCTCTAACTCGACTTTGTCTCTCATGCAGTGGTTGGAGACCAGACCCAGCAAACAAGTGTGCCCGGTGTGTAAAGCTGGCATCAGTAGAGACAAAGTCATCCCCTTATATGGGCGGGGAAGCACAGGTCAACAGGACCCCAGGTTGGTATTGTTGTGTTAGCGTTACAGGTCAGGCTGACCCTAAACTTCATGTATTGAGTCAACACAATCCTCCTCCCCCTAGTACTGCAATGGTGAATATGTTCCTGTTAGATTCTAATGTCAAATTCAAGAGAGACTGAGAATATAACTTTTTTGAATTGTTCATGATGCTGTTCTTTTTTGTTTTATAGAGAAAGAACCCCCCCTCGACCACAGGGGCAAAGGCCTGAACCAGAAAACCGTGGTGTAAGTTCTCTGCACCAATACAAATGATAATTACAAGCCGGATATGTACCTTTTTGTTTTCTTGATTTCATCCATGTGACGCAGCAGTGTGTACATTCGGTCAAGCAACCTCATGCACTCATGATGAAATTATTACATGGAATGACTCAGGTGCTGTGGTGCAGCCCTGTAGTTTATTCATTAACAAAAGAACATTTCCCTCTGGGATCCATTAATCACACTGTGTTGCATTGCCGCGTCAACTCTGGAGAGTTACCACAAGTTGTACCGCCTGTTGCGTCACATTTGACAAACCATACAGTAGAGTGTGCGTCAGGTGTTGTGAATATGTGACAATACAACACACATTTTCCCATTCTTTGCAGGGATTTCAAGGGTTTGGTTTTGGAGATGGGGGTTTCCAGATGTCGTTTGGAATCGGCGCCTTCCCATTTGGTATTTTTGCTACAGCGTTTAACATCAATGATGGTAGGCCTCCTCCAGGTATTTATGTTTTACACACGTCACTATCCCCATGATGGATCTTTCATCAACAACATGTCGTATAACTGTCAAAACTTATTTCCCCCATCAAACAGCGGCACCCGGGACGCCCCAGCACACGGACGAGCAGTTTCTGTCTCGACTCTTCCTGTTTGTGGCTCTGGTGATTATGTTTTGGCTGCTGATTGCATGAATGTGCAGGGAAACAACATGTGGGGGGTTCGGACCAGGAGATCTGACCGGGTTGAGACAGGAAGGCTCGTCGTCACGGTGATGTGCGAATTGGATTCTGCCTCCGTGCATGTTTTTCTTCCTCAATGATTTTTTTTTCTCTCTCAACAAGCCATGTGAGATTAGAGCAAAACAGGTTTTTTGAAAATAAATGTATGAGTGCTAGTCTAAGAATAACAACTTGATGGTGAACCATGTGACATTGGTTGCCTAGACGTCAGGGGGTTTTCACACTGGACATTTGGACTTGTCTTGGTAGGAAAAGCACAGGACTATGTCACAATTCAGGAAAAATTGGAAATCTTCCATAGACCATAGTCATTTCAGCTTGGCCTATGGGGACCACTGGGGTCTACGGAGGCCCAGCTGAAGGGTGTGGCCCCTGAATCAGGACACAGCTCATCGTGAACCTCCTAGTCAAACCCTGACAGCATGATGGTTAAGATAATTTGTGCTTTTCCTACTCTAACATGTCAAAATGTTTTCAGGGAATAGTCGACTTTAAATTAAACTGTAGTTCCTCTGCGTCATCAGTTTGTTCACGTATGTACTAAGAATGTTCTTTATTTAATCTAATGCTACCTGATCTTACAAATTACACATCTTTTTGTTCAAATTTACCAGAATCTGTCTCATGCTTTGTTGAATCAAAACAATGTTGGAGTCTTATGATTTTAAAACTCGATCGATGCAGTTGAAAGATTAAACTATGAAACAGTATTTATCTCCAAATCTTAACATTTTATTTTGCTCAGTTTATTGTATGTCCTTGTAAGTAAATGTTAAATACTGTACTACAGAGTAGAGAGAAGTTCACATGAAATCTTTACTCTAAATGTAAATTCAGAATATTGACAGAAGAAGCTAATGTGAATAAAGATGTGAATCATCAGTTTTCCTATGAAGCTGTCATTCTCACAGAAGCCTTACTTGCTCAGTTAATATGCAAATGAAGACACACCAAACCGAAGTGGTGTTAAAAAATTAAGTACTCTGTTGAGAAGTAGAATACGTTTTGTTTTTCTTCACTCTTAATTATTTCACATGGAAAAAAAGATGTTCTTCAACTAAACCACTTTATGCTGTAACTAAAGAAAAATCAATATTTTGGTCATTCTGTGGAAGACGTTTATAGAAAACAGAATAAAGTACAACAAAAAAAAGTCGGTTTGGTTCAGTCTTGTGTTTCTTGCTTTGAGTTTTTCTCTTGGGATTCCGACTGCGTCACGTTGAACTCGGCCTCGTACATAATCTGCTGGATCTTTATTTTTGTCTCGCACCTTTTCTGTGGAGCGAGTCGCTTGAGAGCCGGAACAAAGCTCAGCAGAAATAGTTCATCCTCATCCCGGGGCCTGGTGGGAAATGAGGCTCCATTGTCTTTGACCAGCCATTTTGTCGGGGACTGTGTATTCTGAGAGGAAGGCGACGAAAGTGACTCTTGAATCAGGCGGCGTTTCCGCCCGGTCTTGCTAATGGGTGTGGTCTGAGAGGTTGACGGCAGCTTGGCCATAACAGCCAGCTGCGCCATCTGCGTGTCCTGGGACATTGAAGGTACCTGCGTCCCAAACGCCACCTGGGGCTTGAGGTCAGGTTGGCTCAAAGGAGCCTTCATGATGGACTGTGGCGCCTTGACCCCCTCAGACGAGGCGCTCTCCCCCTCCATGCTGCCAGATTCGTTGTCGGGGTTGTCGTGGTCGTCATCTTCGTTGCCGCAGAGGTCCGCCACGCCGCTTCTCGACCCAGTGAAGGGTGCGATGAAATTCATCAGCTGCCTGTATTTCCACCGGCTCTGCACGATCTCCCCTTGCTTCTTGCTTTTGATCTCCATTCGGACTTCCTTCAAGTAGCGGTCTCTCATGTTCTTCCATTTTCTTTTGCACTCCTCAGCTGGAAAGAGAAATGTCAGTCATGAATGTCATGATGACTCACAGTGTATAGAACAAAGAATAATTTAAAAAAAAGCAAACTAAACATGATATGTTCATTATTATGATTGTTGATTAGGAATATTATAGTTATTTTCAGCATTTTTACAGATTTTTTTTCATGGCTCTTGACATAAAATATATGTGGTCCCATAAAGGGACTGATGGGCCTTGGTGGAGGTACGTGCTCTCTGAATTCACTTTATACTTCTGTATACAATTTATTTTGTAAGCTGCATTATTTATTTAAAAGGGGGAAAACATATAAACTAATAACAATTTGGCTACAAAAAGCAAATGGATTAATATTGAACATATAAAATAAGATGTCTGAAAAATGACCAAAGGTCCATTATATTGCCTTTAGGTCCAAACTACAAAAAACATAAATATTTGAAATTTACTATAAAAGAAAGTCAGCAAATCCTCACAACTGACCTTTGAACAAAGTAATTTGTTTATCATTTTATGTTTTATACTGTGTAATATTCTTTTTTGTTTACTTGTAAAGCGTATTGTAACCGTGTTTTGAAAGGTGCTTTATAGATAAAGTTTAATATTATGAATAACTTTCCCCTTAAATTGTATTATTACCTGCTTATCTTGATAAATTAAAATAAATTCTGTTGAAACATGTTGTTAAACTTCCCATCCCAGAGAATAATTCACGCAGATGAACTCATGTGTCTGAAGTAGACGTGATAACTCGTGATGAGTTTGTCCCTGACCCCGTGCACCATGTGCGGCTCTGGGTCTCTGACACTGACATGTTGACCCGGGACACAGCGGAGCCCCCGCCGCCGCGACAACGACACAACCAGCCGCTTTTCACTTTGTCTTTTCTTCGCTGGTTGATCGCAGCCTGATGATCGACAGTGCAGCTCGGTGCAGCGGATCAGTGCTTCCTCCTCCGCAGAGCCGTGCTGTACCGTGCTGTGCCGTGCAGCGCAGCGCGGCCTAGGCGAGGCAGCGGCGGCTGCTACCGCTAGCACGGCGGGTGCGCGCGGCAGCGGCGGCGGCCACAGCACCAGCACCGTGCTGCCTCATCGCGCGGAATTAACACCACCAGAACAGCCAACCCGCCGGAAACAGCACGTGAGACACACACACACGCGCTAAACCCACACGTGAGTTCCCTCATCCGTCTGCGCCACGGTCCATGATGACGCCGCCTCGCACATTAGAAGTGTCAGTAAAGTTAGGACAAACAAACATACTCACACGGGAGACCCAGGAGGAGGCTGATGTTCCTCCAGGCGTGCGCGCGGCTCTCCGTGCAGCGGTAGTTAGGCAAAGTCACGTTGTAAAGCTCCGGGTAATTAAATACGGCCAATATTAACTTATCGTCCATTTTGCGCCTCCACTGCTCGCTGTGTGCGGGGCTGCGCGGACGCGGAAGCGGCAGCCTTCTCCCGCCTTTTCCGCTCAGCTGCTGCCCCGACGCAACGCGAGATGACGCGGTGTGGCGGACGGTGCCGCGCCGTGTCGCTGTGCCGTTCACTGGGCCCTGCCGCCAGGGGGCGCACCACCGCACAGAGGCCTCACTCACTCCTTGTTTCACTGAGGAAGAAGAAAAGAGATTTAAACCCACACGTTGGCATTATTATTACATTATGTTATTATGATATCAGAGTGATGAAACTATTTCACCACTTCTCAAGCTCAACAGTAAAATGTGTTTTTCAAGTGGAGAGTCGCAATATGATTGCCTGCAAATGAAATAAACCTCACAAGCCATTCTTGATGATATATTTTACTCATAAAAGTTCAAATCTAAAAATTATTGTTTTACTTCAAATACTTAAAGTAAAACCCTGCAAATGATCATCGGCCTTTGGATCTTAGTTTCTTTGTGACCCCTGATGGGATTACCACAGATTAGCGACAGCATCAGTTGCAGCAGGTCAGTTTACAGCACCACAGGAAACATTATGTGCATGTATAGGTGATTTGTTTTTGTTAACTATTGCTCAGTTCTATAACCTTTATGATAAAGGGAGTCACATGTCTGTGGTGTGGTTGTTTTGGCAGCTGAAAAGTTTATGAGCCCCTGCTTAAGATAACCTTATCCTGCTCTACTCTGAAAGGTATCATAACACATACCTATCAGACAATTTGAATCAGTGTACCCTGTAATCTGCATAATATTGTTTTTTTTACCATATAATACAAGTTGCATAATAGTTTTTTCACACATGTTAATTTTGCCATTATTTGTTGGATACAGTGTTATTTATTTGAGTGATGCTGGATCCTAAGATGTGTTACGAAGGTAAAATCCTGAACCGTTGTGTTATCAAATAGTTTGTCGTTGTTGTGATAGAGTTCCAGTAATTAAAAAAAGAGATAACAACCTCTGACTTCCTCCACCAATCCATATTCTAGTTCCTCAAGTGGTTTTAGGGCCACATCCTGACCCATTATTATTGCAATGTAGTCAGTATAAAATACTGTTGTCTTGTGAATTCAAATGGATTCAAATACACGGAAGATTTAAACATACTCCAAAAAGGTTGTATGTAATATAAATGACAAATACATATCTTTAACTGACACAAAAGGCTGATCACAAAGTGAATGTAGGATGTGGGAAAGTGCAGTGAGAACCCAGTGGCACATGGGAGCAATTTGTCTTCCTGTGTAGTTCCATGTCGGTAACGTAAACCTGCTTAAATAACAAAACACATGGTCCCAGTGAGTCTGAAGCCAGACAGACTGAACTCCAGGTCGCAGAGCTCATTTTCAGATTTCACGGAAACGATTTGAGAAAAAAAAGAAGGGAGAGAGAGAAATATAATATTTGTATTTACACAGATATCAGATATGGAGTTTCTGCAATCACAAAGTGGCTTTCTTGATTCCTCTCCAGTCCCCAGAGGATCGTTATCTGACGTGTGCTTTCTTAAGCTTCCACAGTCACTTGGTCAAACTAGTGTAGATGTTGCCTGTGTTCTCCCTGCACAGGAAAACACAGAGGAAGGTTGATCCTCGGCATTTCGTGGTCTCACAGCTGCAATCTCCAATTCCCCAGGAGGTGTTGGGCCCCAGGCCAGCGGTAAGCAGAGACACTGAGCTTTTTCACACGTGAATGCTCTCATGTCATGTTGGGTTCTCTGCTCACTTACCAACAGCCAGTGTGTGGGTGTATTTTGTAATCGTGTGTCTCCTGTCTGAATTGTACCGTTTTGATTTGTGTCCTTTATTATTCATGTTTTCATTTTTCCTCCCGCTGACCTGAAATTTGAGCAGCCATGGAATTTTTCTGTGTCCCAACACGACACGTTAGTCACTGATAATTACGCTGAAAAGAACCTCACATTCTAACCCTAACCCTGATAAACACATATTTTCCAGAAATAACTGTCTACAAAATGTGCATTTGCAAAGGATATGACAGAAAATGTGTTAGTTAATTATAATATTATTATATATAACATATATTATTAAATTTTCCACCTCAGCCTTTTGTGAATCATGCTTTTTGTCAGTATATCTGAATTAGTGTTTGGACACTTTATCACCATATAGCGTATACATGTATTATATCAGATACATATAGCATGTACACAGGAATGTTCTGCAAACTGCTCACATTAAACACAAAATATCCAATCTCTGATATTCTCTGATTACATGAGGAATATTTGTAACCACACGATAAGTGAATAAAGATCATCCCCCTAAAAAAAATTATTTGGATCATTGTCCAACTAGGCACCAGATTTCAGTACAAACCCCCTGATCTGGATCTGCACCAAAAGTGTATTGGTTCTTCCTTCGGTCATACCCCACCTTTCCACGGAATTTAATGGAAATTGTTGGTGTAGTTTTTGTGTAATCTTGCTAATAATGACTGAGAATCTCAACAGACAAATTAATCAGTTGTTAAGTATTGTCAGTTTTCCCTGTACTTCCCTTCAGGCTGTGTTATTGAGAGTTTACGACGAATCATCTGGTGCGGCACCGTTTTGTGAGCTCCAGCAATAATGTTTACCCATTTTTCACCGTTAATAATGTTTGCAAGTCAAAATCACATCAAACGGGAGAGAATAAAAAGTCCATAAAACTGTATTAACCCTGATGTGCAGGTGGTTTCTCCTACTTCCCTTCTTGTACCAAGTATTTCTCTTTACAACAACAAAATGGTCCTTTATCAATCTAATCCCCAGTAATGAAATTTGAGCTGTATGAAGCAGTGCGGATGTGCTACAATTCCTTCTTTTGAGAGGCACAATAACTGCAGATAGCGATCTCCCATGCTCCTCAAACTATATGTCAACAATCTGGACGCTATTAAACCCAGGTGAAAAGGATGGGATGGTGTTTATTGTTATCTGTTTTCAAAAGCCCTTATAAGCGGAGCTTAAGACAGATTGTGGAAATCCATTAATTCGTATATTGCCTTGTATGAAATCACAGGATTTGTTGGGGGGGAGTTGAATTTAACCTGTAATAGCTTTACCTCAGCTCTGCACATTGTCAGTGGAGTCAGAGTGAAAAGACTGCAGCTCACAGATAAAACACATGATGCATTATCTTGAATACAAACTACACAGAGGAGCTCCTATTTGTGCTTATCTGTATTAAGTAATATTGTACATACAAACCCATTAGTGACACCACGCATGTCACTATAGCACTGGCAAAATAAGTCACTCATTCATCTGCATCTCTTTATTTAGTGGGTATGATCAGTACTTATTGTTGTCCTATTTACCGTCCATATCAACTAATTTGCACAAGATCATTTGGTGATAAAGCTAAATAGGAAAGTGACATCATGAAATAAATATAGGCAGCTAATCCTCAAGTTCAGCATGCACAAGTCTCTGGCCACACCAAAAAAAAACGTTCATCTCTAAATCCAGGTTTCTAATACCGAGCAATCCCCTTTTCTCTAAAACCCCAACAATAAGGATCTTAGGAGCTCTCCACTTCTCATTTTATGCAGTGAAATCTGATTTCTTTTGGAGAAAGGAGTGAGGCAAGATTAACTGAATCTGCCGTCCTCCCTAACCTCTTCACAAAACTGCCCAGATTAGCTAGGAATTAAGTTTCAACCGTTTTATGTGTCTGGTCCACAGGGGGGATTATAGTTTTTACTATTTTTTTTGCCTCCCAATTTCACTATAAGGGCCTGACACAGTGTTGTAGAAGGGGAGAAGGAGAAGAGCAGCGGAGCCTGAACCATCACAAAGGGCTGTGTGTCAATATCCTGTGATTATCATTGCTTTTGTTTTATTGGGCTTTCTTTGAGCGATGGATGGAGTGATGAGGACGGAGAGACAAAAGTTTCCTTTCACCATAGAGAACATATTGAGCAAATATCCGGACGGTAATGGTGACAGGTGGACGTGTGGGACGAGTGGTGCTGGGGAGAAAGAGAGGGCAGTGAGTCCTGCTGGGGACCAGACAGAGACTGTGGTTCATCACGCCTGTGTGTGCTGCTGCTACTGCTCCCACTGTGGAGACATATTCAGAGCTGGTTTCATCCATGAAGGTAAGACTAAACCATCACCTCTGTTTTAACACATGTTTTAGAAAGCTGGATTTGTCTTCTGAATCACTTACTCTCCTCTCTTACATCAGACTTCCTGCCTGCCGCCTGTCAGTACGGATGGCCCCCGGCGGTGCTCTCCAACCCCTGCAGGCTGGCAGAGGCTCTTAGAGAGGAGCAGCTGCCCGGTCAGGTGCACAGGAGGACCAGGCGTCACCGCACGATTTTCACCGAGGATCAGCTGGATGCACTGGAGGAGCTGTTCCTGCAGAACCAGTATCCAGACGTGAACACGAGGGAGAAACTAGCACAGCACACTCACTTGAGAGAGGAGAGAGTAGAGGTGAGTCTGTCAGGTCATATTCAGCCTTTCAATAAATAATGCAGATGTGAAGTTGTAAATGCCACATTTAAAAAGGGATATAATTGCATTCTCTTGTATTTTTTTATTAAATGTCTGCATTGATAAGGATGTTTGATAATGGTTTCTAATGTAGACCTATGTATTTAAAATTTGACAGATATTGTGAGTAAAATGTATGAAAGCATGAAATAACCACTATCTCACTTTTCTGTCAGGTTTGGTTTAAAAACCGAAGAGCAAAGTGGAGGCGTCAGAAAAGACTATCGTTTGCTGTGGGAAATGCAGAAAACTAAATTTTGTACTGTATATACGGACGACACCACTGAACATGAGAGTTATATTTGTATGTATGTGTGTCAGTGGTTGAGGGAATAAATTATATTGTAATCAGTCAGACAAAATAATGTTTTCCACCAGATAACATTTTTTTGCGACTTTTGTAGCCTTTTCATGAAGCTGGTTGGTTGAGTGCATGATAGAAGCACTGGCCGCACATACGTCTTTGGAATCCTGCAAGTGAAGTTTTAAGTTTGTTTGTAAATATATTGTTCTACAACAGCTGTTAAAAAAAGTGCCCTTTATAAAAAATAAAGTTCTTTTGAAAGAGTTGAAAGAATCTGTTTCTCCCCCAAACCACAATACACAAAACATCATGACATTTAAATATTTCGCTTTATCTGTTTTAGTTCTAGGTTTATGTTTTGGAGAGAAATAGATCCAAGCAATTTGTTTGAAGAGTCTATCCTGCAAACTATACCTATATTGCATTTTAGATAATGGTGATCAATAAGAATGAGTAACCTTGGTTATTTCGTTGTTGTTCAAATGAGGAATGATATCAGGGAGCTTTTAAATTCAATAGAACATATGTCATTAATATGATCTTGAAAATACATTCTTTTGTCAAGTAAATAGATCTTACTTAGAACATTGTTATTTGTTCTACAAACACATGTTATTAACAAAGAACGTGGAACATATTGTCTCCTATCTAAATACAGGTACAAGTCAAAAAGTGGTTGGAACTAATCAAAAATAAATACGGAGAAGTGGAAGAAGCAATACTATAATTAAATATAATTGAATTTTAACAATAAAAAAAATATGTTATTCAACAACAATAAAAGCGACCGTGAATATCCTTAGGGTAAACTTCCGGTGACGTCACTCACGCAGTACGGAACTACGTTGGTCGGACGCTGTCGCTCTGTTGTGGCTAATGATCTATGCTAATAATACGTAGCTAACGCATCGCTTATGTTCACAGCTTTCTCCAGCGTAGGACTTTCCACGGTGTCCCTTCACGTGTTGTACGCAGTGTTTGTAGAGAAGCCGCCTCGCGTCTCGGTCCGCTCGCTGTTTGTCGGTGAACGCTTCTCCGCTAGCCGTTAGCCTGCGAGGCCCGTCGGGCTCCACGATGGAGGGCAGCGCCAGCGTCAGGAGAGCCCTGTGCGGGACCCTCGTCCCCGCGGCGGTGACCACCATGGCTATCCGGCAGCAGCCAGACAATAAAGACACGGGGAGGCCGCACAGGAAGGTCCTGGACGAAGACCAGTACATCGAGGTGAGGACATGACAGACACCCGTGTGTTGGGGGGAGACTGTGTTGAGCTGGAGTAACCAGACAAAACAATGTTGTGAGCGAGGTCCAACACAGGCGAGAAACGGACCTGACCACAACAAACATGGTGTTGAACTTTCTGTCTTTTGTCACAAAGGATTAAGTTGTGTACGTAGCTTCTCTTTAGTGTTTTTTTTAATCGTGTTTTCTTCAAAGAAAAGTTGAAACATGTCAGTTGGGCTGTTGGAGGTTCACTCGGGAAAGATCTAGTTGGACAGTCATGGAATTACGAGTTTTGTCCATTGATGATATTCATGGAGACGTGAGACTGTGTGAAATGAATCATTTAATCAATTGACAGAAAGATATAAGGCAACAATGTTGATAATCTAGTAATAATTTAATTCTTAAATAGGCCTAAGGTCCTCAGGTAATAGCCTTCCATATGTAATGAGTTATTAGGAGTCAAATAACATTCAGCTTTTAACTGTCAATATTAATGATGATTGGGGTTGGTACATTTATGTATGGTTCTTGACTGTTCATTGACTGACTAATTGGATTAATCAAACGTTAACTCAACGATTAAAATGACAGTAGCAGCCTTACCATCTTGGTTTGTTGTTAGAAACTAGCAACCTAAGTACATATGTAGGATTGTTTAAAATCGCCTGAGAAAAAGTGGTCAAGTATATAATTTGTTTCTTGTTCTGGAGTGCCAAGGAATATGTCATGATCCTTTCATGTTCGAAGTCAAGTCTTACCTGTTTACTTTGAACAGAACTTGGAGAAGATCATCCAGAGGGACTTCTTCCCAGATGTGACCAAATTGCAAGCGCAGAAGGATTATCTCCACGCAGAGGAATGTGGAGACCTGGCAAGAATGAGGGAGATCTCCATCCGATATGGATCATCTGTGACAAAATCCACACCACGATCTTCTGCACCTTGTGAGTATTTTGATGTAATTGCCACATTTTTCTTGTTTTTTTTTAAATCACTGAAAGAAAGAATAGCGTTTGTGTTCTTGTTGCACCTTGTAAATAGTTGATTGTACCAGCTAGTTACACTATACCAGATTTTGTCATGAATGGGATTTTCAACTGTGTTTTATTTTGTGTGCAAGATGTGACTCCAGCCAGCTTTGAGACACCAGAGGGCTACGCAGCGTCTCCCTCTTCCATTCGTAACGGTAAAGGTTTAGATGGAGGTGAGGGTTTCATTTTTTATTCAATGAAACAAATTGAGATGCAGAAGTTTACCAGTAGTTAACTGTACTTCTCTCAATGTTTTATTTTCAGAAGGCAGAGATGATTACAAGGAAGAAAAAGAGCTTCCCCCCCCTTGATCGATTCCTGGCTAAAAACACCAGTGAGGATAATGAATCGTTTGAGCAGATAATGGATCTGGCTAAAGACAAGGAGAAAGTGAAGCATTCCTGGTTATATGAGGCTGAGGCTGAATACAAACAGGTACACATTTGCAGATTACTTTACATACAAAGCAAATGGAAAAACAGTGGTTCTGATCACACATATTTTACTGAAGTTAGAACTTTGTGAAATTGTTAGTGGCAGAACTTTTTATGATTCTATATATCTAATTACGTAAATACTTTTTATGTGTTGGGTATCAGACAATCACCAACTGTGGGCCTGAAATGGGGCTTTGAAAAGTTTTTAGTTTGAAGCTTGCATTTAAACTACAATAGTTCATAGTGGCAGTTTAATTGCTGACTGACTACAGTGAAAACATATAATAAACAATGGTGTGTTTCAGCGCCACGACGAGAACCTTGCCTTACCCTCCATGGAGAAAGCAGCACTGGAATGTGTAAAAGCTGGACTCGAAACATGGGAGTACAAAGCAAAGAATGCCTTGATGTATTATCCAGAGGGTAAGACTTTTTTTTAAATATAAATGGCAAAAGTTAATGAAAACATTTTAGTGAGAAAATAATAAATATGTGTTTTTCGCATTTTCCTATTCAGGTGTTAAAGATGACGATGCATTGTTTAAAAAGCCACGGGAGGTCGTTCACAAGAATACGCGTTTTGTGGTAGACCCGTTCAGCAAAGCTCTCAACAAAAGCCAGATTCAACAGGCTGCGGCTCTGAATGCACAGGTAAGATTTAGGATTATGGTTCATGTAACCAAGAAATAAGGGATGATGTTGCATTGGGGTGATATACCTCAGTATAATTACTGAAAGATGCAGATTAATATGTCATGTCTCTTTGTCCAGTTCAAACAAGGTAAAGTTGGCCCTGATGGGAAAGAGCTCCTCCCACATGACTCCCCAAATGTGAACGGATATGGTTTTGAGAGAACGCCTTCCCCTGCACCTGGTAAGTGCATCTTCTAATCCTTCTCCACCTGGAAAGAAATGTAGCCATACATTATTCGAGAGCTCTGCCAACATTTTGTTGTTCTGTCCATTTCTTTTCAAGGTGTATGCGACTCACCTCTGATGACATGGGGTGAGATCGAGAGTACACCCTTTCGTCTGGATGGATCGGACTCACCATATGTTGAGAGGAATCACGGTCCGTCATTTAAGGTACTGAGCATTCAGTAGTTTCGATTTTTGGGCCAAGATGCCATTACTCCACCATATCTTTACATACAAATGTTGTTGTGTTGTGTTTAAACCTTTTAATATTGTCTCCAAAGATTCCAGAACCTGGGAGGCGAGAGAGGCTGGGTATAAAGATGGCGAATGAAGCTGCTGCTAAAAACCGTGCAAAAAAGAAGGAGGCATTTCGAAAGGTCACAGAGAACCTTGCAAGGTAAAAACGTTCATCCTTCTTCACTCTTGATTTGATCTTCTACAGGTAACAACGCTCTGCACCATCTGTTAGCTATGACAGTGTGGGGTTAGTGTAGTTATAAAGAAGTTACTATTGTCATGAACTAACTAATCACCTTTGTGTTGCAGTCTGACACCTAAAGGTCTGAGCCCAGCCCTCACCCCAGCCCTGCAGAGGCTCGTCAATCTGACGTCTAGCAAAAACACGGACAAAGCGCTGAGAGCAAGCTACACCCCATCTCCCTCACACAGAGCCCCCGTGTCTCCCTTTGGTTGCCTAACCCCATCAGGAACGCCGACACCAGACAAAGACAAGACACCAGGCTCTCAGGACGTTGCATCACTCACAGACAATCTGCTGCAGCTTCCCAAGAGACGGAAAGCCTCAGACTTTTTCTAAAGAGGAGAAGCTTCTCTCTGATAAGACGTTGTATTGTGGAAAAGTTTATAAGAAACTATCCACACCCATTTTTTTCCTGTGATTTAAGAGCACATCTGTCGACTGGATGGCTTGATAAATAAAATGTACGGTGGACTGATGTATTTTTAAGGATTTATTTGTTTCATGTTTGCACCGATGGGTTGCCGTAGATCCCAGTGAAATGTGCTTTCCAAATTCTATGGTATCGTTTGTTATATTATATTTTGTTCTGGTCTCAAATATAAAGTTTCCTGTTACAATTTCTGCCACTTTCGAAACAGCACATCCTGAACTGATATTTTTATATAATAGCCCATCATTTTTTGGGGGAGAATTTCATGTGGATTTTAACACATTTTACAAAATCTGTCTTTTGCCCAGTTCTTCATACATGAAGCCATTGGCATTTAGTGTCTACCTTCAAATGTAAAGGTGTGTTCATGCCTGTCAGCATTGAAGCTACGTCCAGAAATATTCAAACATGTACTCAAGTCTGTTTCTTTGAGATATCTGAGGTCACAGGGTACCTCAGGGCCATCTTTTAATAAAATGAGGTTGGCCTGTTGGGAAAGTCAACACACATGCTTGATTTCCTTCTTACCATTCTCAAGGGAGGTCGAGGTCATTGTCTGTTTTCATTATAAAGACGTGAAGCAAACTGATGTAGACTGAGGTGTGTGCATTACATACTTAAGATTAACCTTGTATTGGATTTAAGTAGCAGTTCATATTTAATATACATGTTTATCATGTGTAAGAAAAGGGTCTTGTTGCAGAAGAGACTAGGTGGGTATTTTGTTACTTGTCCGCCTATATGTACTTTGAAAGGACAAGTGTACATTGTATGGCATTGGACACTTACTGCAGCACCAGCACAAGAGGTGGAGGACAAACTCTCCTCGTGCAAGTAAACGTGTTTCAAACCTCGGCGGAAGCAAATGTGAAGCTTCAGCAGTCTCGAGTTTAACTGGGCATCATCTGACAGCACAGGAGCGGAAAAAATCCCCTTTGTGCGTTTTCTCCAGCCAGTGTTCTTTGGGCTGAGAACTGTTTGGATTAACAACACTTGTTTTGTCTAACTCAGACTGATAAGGCAGCCGAACCTTACATTACAAAGCATATTTGTACACAGCAGGCACAATATATTTCAATATTACTGTGTGGGGAATTGTTTTCAGACACACTTCCAGATAAAGAGTCACAAGCTAGTGGGAAAAGGTAGACATATTATTCAGTGTCCTACTTTTTATACAATATCAGGGAGTTTGCCCCAATGGGCATCCACCTGGGTCCAGCAGCTCAGAGTCTCCAGAGGGATACAAAAGTACAGCCACTTAAATAGCTGCATATTAGTGAATCTGCATATGTATCTGATTGTGTATAAAAGCTTTTCAGTGATTTCAAATTAACCAGATAAAAAACAAACAACATAATAATAGAAATCAGAGATCATATATTTCATATTTAATTTAATTTAAAGATGCGCACTAGGCTTCTGTGCAGGAAGTGTGCAGTTTACTTCTGCGCAGTTAATTTAATTCAATTTATTTGAAATATAACTATTTAATTATTTAAATTTTTAATTTATGTTTTAAATTTTCTATTGCAATCTTTTCTAGTTTCTTGGAGGTTGCCTGTTTGTTTTATTATCTCTTATGTTTTGCTACTGAACTTAGTTTTGCTTCTGTAACTTGTATTATTAATTGAATAACATATACTTTTACTAAATGAAGTTGTGGTAGTATTTGGGGTTGAACGCATCAAACACACATACACACGCACACACACACACACACACACACACACACACACACACACATATTGACGCCATAGAGATTGACACACACACACTGGTGATTGTGTGTCTCTCCGGGTCTAATCCGCTGACTCCGCCCCGGCAGCTCCTCCAGCTGCCGCCTGTGTGCTGCATGTTTGGGATTGTTGTGATGAGGAGGCCGCAGCCATCTTGGATCAGAGCCGCTCCGCACCGAGCAGCGTTCGAAGGAGGACGACGTTAACAGCGCCACCAGCGAAGCTAACGTCAGCTCCTCGGCCCCCCGGAAAAGCCTCGACCCGTCTCCGTCACGATGCTCCACGAACGCCCTCTTCCTCCGTTTGCCGCTGCCTCGAACGCATAAAAAGGAAGATGGGTGAAAGCAGCGTGAAGCGTCTAACGTAATAGTTCCGGAGGAGGAAGGTGGGAGGAGGCGACGACGGTGCAGATCCTCGGTCTATGTTTCCCCATTTCTGGATAGAGGAGCTACTATGAATGGAGGATAAATGTTGCCGAAGGCTGACAGCAGCAGTTTCGTCCTCTTCTCTCTCCTCTTCGTCCTGACGCTAACGGACCCACCACGGACAGGTAAGCCCGTCTCTGTCGCTCCTGCTCCGCGCACACTACCCGCGGGCAGCCGCTGTGGAGAGAGGGATAAACAGATTACAGCTGAGGGGTTCGGGCGGAGCGGCCTGCTGGAGGAATCCACGGGCTCCAGTGGGGGCTCGTGCCGCCGCTGTGCTGCTGTTGTCGGGCAGTGCGTTGGCACAGAGGCGGGGAGGTTTAGTAAGAGCAGGTCAACTAACAGCACAATTTGGCATTCATTGAATCACAAGTCACTCAATGACTTAAATGCACAATCCACACAGCCACTTTATTCACAGAAAATTCACATCCACCATTGCTTCTTTTTTTAAGCAAGAAGCTGGTTTCAACCCTTTCTCAACTTATTCGAGATTGTTGTCTTCACTCCTTTGAATCAAAGGATTTGTTTACAAACCTCCTCGGTCTCTCCGCTTCAGCTGTGAATCTGTCATTTTAAATGCATGTCAGAGGTTCTTCCTCCAATAAGCCTGACTCGCATTCACTCAAATCCTTCTAAGTTGATAGATCAGGAGTGACTGTGTTGTATTTTAGGATGAAAAGTCATGTGTCACCGATGCAATCAATTCTTCTTTGTCCGGTTTATTTGTGGGTTAGTGTTTAAATCCTTTTAGTCAAAGGATTTGTTTACCCTCCACAACATCCCTCCTCAGTCTCTACGCTTCAGCCGTGAATCTATCATTTTAAATGCATGTCAGAGATTCTCCTTCCTCCACTAAGCCTGACTCTCATTCACTGAATCATGCAGCTGCACAGTCAAAACACAAGCGACACACCAATGCAACAGCATCAAAGACCTTCCATGAAGATGCTCCGGATCGTAATACCTGTAACTTCTAAGTACATAGATCGAGAATGATTGTGTCGAATCTGGGGATGAAAAGTCATGTCGCTGGTGCAACGTGCTGCAGATACAACACAATTAAAACGTGACTCATGGAACGACAAAAGACCTGGTGCACAGTCCATACAGCAACTTCATTCTCATAAAAACGTATCAGCCTCTTAATAATTGGCTAGTTGACACTTCTTATTCTTCTTTTTTCTATTTATTTGACGACTGGAGGTGCATTATCACCATCTCCTACTGGACTTCTCCTTCCCTTTCATCACTCCACACCCCCATGTAGGGTAATCATCTATGATGGTACTTCTTCTTCTTCTTAAAACACAGTCTTCTTCTTCCTTGTTGGGTTAATTGGTGTCTTCACTCCTTTGAATGAAAGGATTTGATTTACCCTCCACATCATCCCTCCTTCGTCTCCGCTTCAGCTTTGTGAATCTGTAATTTGAAATGCCTGCGAGAGATTCTTCCTCCTGCATCACTAAACCTGGCTCTCATTCACTCTACCCTGCAGCTGCACGGCTAAAACCCATCACAGTGATAGACTAGTGCATCAGCCATGACTTCCCATTCAGAGGCTCTGGGTCATAATATAGGATAAGAAGTGCAACTTGCTTCAGACACAATACATGACTTATAAAAAACATTAAAACAAACCCTCATAAGGAAATACTCGGTGCACGTGCCTCCAAGATGTTTAATGAACCGAACTGGCAGGTCACTTGGCTCGTGCATGTTGTGATCTCCTCCTGGCCTTGGGATTTTGGTACTTGTATAGTTTATGAACTGTTATCAGCTCAGCCTTTGGAAAAGATATTGTTATTTGGGTCAGTAAGCAGGTGTAACCTCCTGCCTAGAACACACATTACAAATATCAAAATTCCATGCTTCTTTTTGTGTAGAGTTGTGGTTTTCGTGCACATGCTAACTTCTTATTATGAGGCTCATTGTGGTTCATTTGTGTCCGACAACAGAGTTTAGTTAACTGTGTTTATTTATCTTTTGGCTACATCCTCTTATCTCTTAAACGTTCAAGAGGGAACTCAAGACCTTATTTTTTATAGTGACAGTTATCTGTGGTTGTGTGTTGCTGCCTGGGTTTCTTCATCATGTGAAATCACTCCTTATTGTTTGGGTTGCGATGTGGCCTTCACCCCAGGGTTTCAGCAGGAGGCTTTCTGTTTACTTGCACAGGGTTCTCTGGAAGAAAGGGCGTGTTTTTGCAGAGCATGCTGGTACATATCACGTACATGCTTCCCATTGGACTTCCAGAAACGGAATAATCCTGTTTCTTGCAACATAATTCAATGGAAACAATTATGCAGGTGTGAGCATGAAAGGTTTCTCCTCTTATTTCACTAAATGTCAGAATCTGACAGTTTAGCATCCACTCTGCTGGTTTCCACACTGGTTCCACGCCAGGTTACTGAAGCAGGTTGACTTGCTCTCAAAGGTTAAGGTTTTATTTGAGCTTCTCTTGACAGTGGGCATAGATGTCACATTTCTAAATTGCTTTTACAGATCTGTAAGATACCTTCATTCTTATTCAACCAGGTCTAGATGCTTGCCAATCAGCCAGGCAACATTATCATTCAAATTGCTTGGAGAGGTCTCTCTTGCAAATAGTGTCATTTATTGAATTCTGCTACTTCAGTTTACTCTGAAGATACAAAGACACTGTGTCAGGTGGACTGTCGACCCGAAGCTGAAGCTATACAAAGCTTCTCAAAGCCTGACCTACTTTTAAATGCAGATTTTAAGGACAAGACAGACAACATTAGCTAATTTATTCTTATATAATGATCATCAAATCAGGCAACGTTATCAGAGTCCAGTAATAGAGCATCTTATAGAGACTGACCTCTTTCCCTTTGTGCTTACTTGGCCATAAATGTGAGCAACAAGTCAGCTGAACTTTGTTTATTGTGTGTGGGGCCGTGTTGTTCTGGCAGCTTATTTGTCACTATTTGTTCTGCACAGAAAACGTTGGCCGCGGTTGAACTTTTGGCAGGCGTCATCTGTCAACAAGCGGTCAGCTGATGAAAACAACAGTCACAGTTGGCAATTAACTTGAAATGACCCAAATGGAGAAAACCTTAAAAAAAACTATACGGTTTGTCATTTGTCTGTTTCTGGTAAAGTTCATGTATGAAACTTATGTCTTTCCAGCCAGCATGCTGACTAGTTTATGAACTTGGGGAAATGCAAGTTTAATGATAACCAGTAGGAACAATAGTTTTGCTCGGGGCTACTTATTAAGCGGTTGTCTGCAGATAATTGATTCAGAGCAGCAGAGATTTTCACATTGGCTCAGTTGAGAGCCCTTTATACACACTTGCATCATAAAGTAGGTCATTGGTTTGGAATACAGACAAAGTGACCCCACAGTAGAATGGTTAATGTTTTATATAGCTAATTATCTTCAAAAATATAAGATAAAATCTAGAATCTTTGAATTGTCTTTTGTAAGTTCCCTTGACCTCTGTGAGTAGTGAGATGTTAGAGGAAGACATATGAGTTATTTCCTGCTGCCGTCGGCTGTGAGACGGCCCTGACCTTCCACACATCTCTGGCTCGAGGACAAGACTTTCTCCCCCTCACATCTGAAATGTTTTGCAACGCTCTGCTCCTGCTGCTGTCCTGTGTTGTTGGGCAGGAAAAAGTTAATGTTGAGAACACAGAAAGTTCTACTCAGGGCAACGATACATTTGGATATTTTATGATATCGGTCAGGAAAGATCCACATCACTGGAACACATTAGATGTGTCCATTAATTTGCAAATAAGCTTTGTTAGCTTTTCTTTTAAAATGGAGAACCTCAGTGGTAAAGCTCTGTATTTTAGAGCATTTGGTGGAACATAATTTCTACTGGGAAATGAAAGTGCTTTCAGTGCAAAACAGGAAACACTTAAATAAACTTTCATCTTCTTGCAGGCCAGTTCGAGAAGTAACAGCTTGGTTCATCTGAAGGATCTGCTCTGCTTCTATCCACACAGAGCGGAGAGAAATATCGGTTTTAAATGTGGGCTAGTATAATGAAATGAACATGAATGCCTGTACCCACTCAGTGCTTTTACCAGTGAGCCTGAGAGCTGATGCACAAGGACAGTTCACCATAACCCTTGCTTTTCAGTATGACTGAGTAAAAGCGCTTTCATTGTCATTATGGTATTTTTCTGTTGATTATGTAAGAGCTGCAGAGGCTCACTTTTCAAAGAGTAGAGAGCGTTCACTCCTTTGTATACTCGACATCACAAAATCCAAGGCTTGTGAGAGAAAAGGACAATAATTGTATCCTGCTTCCTCTTCGTTATTCTCAACCTCATTTAAAATCTCGAATTCAGAACAGCCTTGTTTGACATTCATTAGTCTGTAATGCTGTGGTACACAGGCAGGTACATGAATGTTTATATAGATGAACGATGCATCCCCACTTCCTCCTCTTCAAAAATCCACTAACACGGAGGAGGCAGAGTTTAAGACCTATACTGCAGCCGGCCACCAGGTGGCGAATCAAGATAATTTGGCTTTACTTATTGGGAACAGTCATGTCGGCCTTCTTTATAGTGTATAGTTAGTGGGTTCAGCAGTAATCTGTGATATATAACGTTCACCATTTGCCAAAAGGTCTTCAAAACCAAAACCAAAAAAAGATGAACTAATCACCTTATTAAATATTTAATATGTGCAGTGAAATCCCCACCCAACAGACAGGGGGAGAGGAGCTTGTGGATTCTCCTGCAGCAGCAGATACCAGACAAGCACAGAAAGCATGAATACTGATGAAGTGTTTTTCTGGTCATGAACACATGTTTATGAGGCTCAACAAGAGGTAGTCACATTTCCAGTGGAAACAATTATGCAGGTGTGCAAGCAGCTAGATTTGGATTCTGTTCGCTGGTTAGTTCTCAATGTGCAACAAGTCTTATTATAAAAAAAGGAAACTGGGGCCCGGGCACACATCTTTGAATCCTGCCTCCCCACCTCTTCTTGTCAACATACATTTGTTTTGTCTAAATATTAATAATTAAAATCACTAACAAATCTTTCTCTAATGCATTTGGGATACGTGGTCTCTAATGGTATCCATCAACCTGACACACATTCAGGCCGCTGGGGTCCCAGGAGACTGAGACAGGTCTGTAATGCGTCTCAATCCACTTAGTCTTAAGTAGGACGGGGTGGCGTCTGCTGTGTGTGAGTGCTTTTCAAACACCTTCTGACAGAGTGGAGACAATGTCAGTTAAGGTCCTCGATAAAGGATGGGTTTACTTTAATGGTTTTTGCCTCATCGTTTATAGATAATGTTTGCATTGGGTCATGAATGACGGAATAACTTGAGGGATCATATTTGATTCAGTGTATTTCATATGTCTACTTACAGGAAGATGAGCAAAATAAAGTCAGTACAGCTTGATAATGTGAGGGCTGTGACTTTCGTATTAGTACTAGTGCATAAAAAGTACATCTTGTGTTTTTCAAATTATAGTACCAGCTATTTCTCCTTAGAAGGTCTGAACAGTATCCACTCAGTGAGAAGACGGATACATTCTTAAATAGATATTGGCGAGGCTGCACTTTGCAGGAAGAGCATAATGGAACTAGGATTTTTTTTTAACTCTCTAAAGTCGTTATCAGCAATGGCCCCAAAACTCCATATTGGTAATGCTGTATGTGTAACAATGGGAAAAGTTTCAATGAAGTCTGGTTTTAAATAGAATGAGTTTGGCAGTGCATTTCCAAAGCTAATATCAAGCTTGAGTATAAATAGAGAGCGAGTCGACAATCTTCAGGCCTAGAGTAAGTTTCGACTCTGCTCTGTGGGCTCATTGTAAATCTTTTTTTGTTTACCGTCGGCTCAGGTGCTGGGTACACAGGTGGAACAATAGTCACAGTCTTGAAATAGAGCGAAGCTGCTTTTTTTTCTTAAGTAAAAATAGCGTTGCCATATTTGCCAGGTGAGTGGGTGGTCCAGCTCCACTGTGGGTCCACATGACCCCCAGTATCCACGAGCAGATGGTCTCATGTACACACCGCTGGGGGAGCACCAGGGGAAATCACTGGACACTGACTCATACCAGGCCTGTCGAAGGTATAAATAATAGATTTCCTTATAGTCAACATGCAGCAGCACAAACAAGTTGAGCGTCGTCTGCTTTTTAAATCACACTGGCTCTGTCGAGAAGTGAAATTGAAACTTCCTCAAAGTCAAAGACACTTGACAGAATAGTCACTCTATTGTTTTTATTTGTTTCAGGTCCACGGCTAGCTCTGGCAAGATTATTGTCAGGTAAGAAAGCTGTGTGTCTTCTAGTGTAGTGGCTGTTTGAGCTTTTATGTTTGAATATATCAGCAGCTTCTTTAGTTTGAACCTTTTTTTGTCCTCCTTTTACATGAAAAGTTTTCCCTAAAAGAAATTCAAATCTGGAGTTTTTTGTTCTTGAGTTCTGACTCCAGCTGATCATTTCTTAGGGTTAGAAAAAACTGTAATTTTAAAGTAGTAATCATAGTTTTTCACACTGATCTCTTTAGCCATGAGATCATTTCCCCTCCCATGATAGATAAGAGACTGGTTTGTTCATCACATGAATAAAGTTTAACACAGTTTGCTCTGATGCAGATGAATCACTGACGTTGGTCTCATAGGACATGGAGACCCACTTAGCTCAAAATGTTGCCTGAGGGATATAAACAGACAATAAGCCTGTACATGTGGTTAAGTATGTGTTTGCTGTAGGTCTGAAGCTGCCTCTTTCCAGTTGCCCTCATTACTGCAGGGTTATTTAAAGACTAACTCACAGAGGTCATGTTGTGGTCTCATTTTATTCTGTTTATTGAATTACTCAGAAATGATCAGAGGGTCTGAATGAAATTAAAACTATTCAGTTACCAACTGGTGTGGATTTTCCTCATTGGCAGGATCCCCTTTTAATTTGTAACAGTTATCTATATTTATCCCTTATTGCTTTGTCAAAATATTGATTCTATATTCTATATATAGAATGTACACTGAAGCATTCAGATTCACTGGCTGCAGTAATACTCCTGGTTCTATTTGACTCAAATTCCCTTAAGTTGCACCTTGTCACCATCAAACTCTTAATTTATTCCATACCCCAAATTTTCACATCATCATCGTCTGAGATCTCTTGTTTTTTAATCTGCCATGACAGCTCATGTGTCCTCTTTCAGTCCTCTGCTGGACGTTAGACGGTTTTCTCTTGTTTGAAAGATGCCTCAGTCACACGCAGGTTTGACCACTCTACCTCTTGTTGTGTTTCAGAGCAGCGCTGCGGCCCCGGGCAGTTTGCCTGCCGCAGTGGGAAGATGCAGTGTATCCCAAATTCCTGGCAGTGCGACGGCTGGACAGCATGCGACGACAAGAGTGACGAGATGGACTGTCCCCGTGAGTAGAGTTTCATTTAATCCCATTTACACCCACTGTGTTATCCAACACACATACCATGATTGATTTCCGCAAAGAATAGCAACACACAGGACTTTTCCCCCATTTGGACGATTGCATCACAACTGAGCTGCTCTATATACGTGTATACGGTATGTGTGTGTGGATGCATCCAGATTGCCATTAAATTGCACTGGAATATAGTCAAGCGGTGGTCAAAGGTGATCCATTGTGTATGTTGTGGACCAAATATGAACAAGTAACCTACAGTGTGAGTGCAAATGCGTTCAGGACTGAACTACAGGACCTCTGCCTAGGAGTCATGTTTTCACCCCGTCTGTCTGGCTCGTGGGATTACGGCAAAACTACGTACTGACAGTTTTTCCTCAACTTTGTGGAGAACTCGGACAACGCGACGGATTCAGGAATATTTCATCCCTTTCTTTAGCATGATGAGATCAGATCTTTATAAGAAATCCGACGTCTTTAGGGAACTGATATCTTTTGGGCCTTTGGTGGAGATCTTTGCCTTTTCCAGTTACTTTTGTGTGTTTGTAATAAAATCCCCAAACACAGCTCAGTCCAGCTGTTTTGCTTTTACAAAGTAGTTCAGACTTAGTGTTAAATCTGCAGGTCGGAAAAAAGGTCTTTGTAATCCACAGCAGTGAATCACAAAGATTAGCTGCCGTGGCCCGCCCGCCTCAGATGGCAGCGGGGTGGAGAGTGGAATTTTTAGTGGCTGCACATGTGTCAGTGTTTTTGTTTGGCGTCGGTTGATCTCTTCGACGCTGCATAGATAATGCAGTGCTAAGCCTTTGACCGGAATCCTATTGTTTTCTCCTAAGCCCAGAGACCTTATCCCCAGATCTCTGACCGCATAATGGGAATTATTGAAAAGGATTGAGTCCAGCATGTGACCTCCATACAGCTGTACACACTGAGTCTGAGATGCTGTAGGCCTGTCAACAACACTGTACACTGAGGGAGGTTTCACACAGGCCTCATTTATTAAAAAGGAAATAAAGCATCGCCAACGGCACTGAACACCGAAGCAGAAACGTCCTGTTTCCTTTCTAACTCTACTGGGATATGGTATATTCTCTATCTGCTGCTGATTATTATTCGTTGAAAGATCTTGCAGCTGAGCATCGTCTTTCTGTCTGTTCAGCATATTTCTGCTTTAATAGAGAAATGGGGAAACAGGGTTTTACATACTAAATCAACAGCACGTATTGAAATCAATGCTCTTTCTTGGGATTAGCTCTTTGTTGGATAATAAGGTTCAGCAGCAATCCTTCACACTAAATCCAGCCGGACACAGAGAAATACCAGACTAACTACAGAACTAAACCCAGGAAACTGTTATTTAATATGCAACTGGCAGGAAATACACATTGCAGGCTGAAGAAAAGGAAGCCACATTGCAAACAAGACCAGTAACTGTACTGCTGACCAACATTATAAGGTAACGAGAGGAAGTGTGTGGTTAACCCCTTATGCAGAGTGTCAGGTTTTCTTTGTAAATAACATGGTCTAAATACTAAACACATTAGACACCATATATTTTTTAGAAATTCGATTTAAATAGATTCTCAGAATTTCCGCAGCTAGATTTTCAGTTCAGGTCATGTCCTAGTTTGAGAAATGAGAAGTTGTGGAAACTCCTACAACACTGCAAATTGATGGTATTGCTGTTTTATAACATGTCATTCGTTGTTTTTGCTTGGTCTGGAAAATAAGAGCCCGAAATAAAGTAAACGAGAAAAGCACTTAGAGGATAACTAGTATTTGTCCAAACAGTCTATGAATATATTTGTTACTTTTAACAAACACCAGCATGATTTAGTCGGAGCTGGTGCAGAACCAATCAGCAGTTTATCTGTTATCGTATCAGACTCTCAGACAAATGAAAAAAGCTTTGAACACAGGAGAGGTCAGACAGCCTCTGATTTCGTCACACGCTTTTTACTGGTTGCACAACACAAACTAATCTGCACTGAAAAAAAAACCTCAGATGACCAGTTGACTAAATGACTGGTTCTGGTTTGTTGACTCTAAGTATTTGTCTTGCAGCTGTAAAGGAGGAGAGGTTCCGGTTCGGTAACGGGTATGACCAGGTGGAAGACGTCATCGGCGTGGCTCAGCCTGTGCGCTTCAACAGTAAGAATCTCACTTTGCTCCCACCCCTCCCCCTTTTTTACATTTTAAGTTGATTATATATTAACAATAATTGTAAAGGTTCTCCCTGGTCCACAGAGAAATGCCCCAGCGGGTGGCACCACTATGAGAAGACCGCCAGCTGTTACAAAGTCTACCTGCGGAACGAGAACTACTGGCAGGCCGTGGACACGTGTCAGAAGGTCAACGGCTCGCTGGCCACGTTTGTGACCAACGAGGAGCTGCAGTTCATCCTGAAGATCGAGGTGGACTTTGATGACAAAGTCTGCGAGCGCAAGGACCAGTGCAAGTGAGTTGGTGTTTCCTTTTTTTCACACCTTTAGTTTGCTCTGCTCCGATGAGGCTGTAAACCAACATCTATTACCACAAACCAAACGAGAACATGCACTTCCCCTCATTGCTCCGATGTGTCTGTACTTCCTGTCTCTAAGTTCATGCAACAGCTACAGTTTAGTGTGGTCCATCACAACCCACAATGCAAAGTGCACCAGGCTACAGCTGTACAGGAGTAAATTAGCTCATGTGGTGGTTGGTTCAGATTGATAAGGCATCACATTTCCACCTCAAGCCAACTGCTTCAGAGTTTATGCACAGCCAGGCTGAGAGCATGTCCTCTAAAGGATCCTGGTGTGACCGGAGGGGGAACACTTTGTTCATACTTGCCCAAACAAATCACACTGAGGGCGAAAACAAAACAGTCTGATTAAACCAACGTAGAGGTTGTGAAAACTCCCCTAAGACTTCCAAACATTCCAGAAGAAGCTGGATTTTTCTGGATCCTTTACAGTTGAATCAAACTCTGTGATCTTCCTCATATATTTATTTTACCAGAAGATCTGATGTGATAAGTTTGGCTTTGGTAGAGGAGGTCGGGTGGTTAGATCCCCAACTCCTCCTGTCTAGTGAGTGAATGAATAGTGTACAGTAGATAAAGTGCTGTCTATATAAGTGCTGTGTGAATGGGCCTTGTACTGTAAAGAGCTTTGAGTGGCTGAGAAGACCAGAAAAGTGCTATTTAAATACAGTGTATTTACCAGAAATGGTTTCTCATGATTCTGTCAAGTGTCCACACGCTCTGCAGTTTCTGTGATATATCTGCAAATGTGCTCGGCTCTGTTCAACCTCTGCACTCTCCACTTTCTGTCTTTCACTTATTCTCTCTTTACTCAATGAAAAGCTGCCAGAACATTTGCACTTTAACTCTCTGATGTCAGAAACTCTGCATTTAGAGATTTAAAAATTTCACTTGTACGTATGTCAGTGATAGTGCTCTGTTTTGTTAGTAGGCCACCTAGTGGGCAATGGTTGCAATGTAATCACTTCAAACTGTCATGTGCACAAACCCTAAAAAAAAACATTTGACAATGTAAAGTTAAACACTTTGGTAACTCTTTTTTGTTTCTTTTTAAGGTTTTGGGTGGGATACCAGTATGTGATCACCAATCAGAACCACTCCCTGGAGGGCCGCTGGGAGGTAGCATACAAAGGTATATACAAATCTTTTATGGGTTTGTCAGCATAAGATGTTAGTTTCTGGTTCTTGATTTTAGTGTTGGTAATGTTTTAAAATGTCTGCGTTTTGTTTCAACAGGATCGATGCAGGTGTTTCTTCCACCTGAGGGTCTCACCAGTTTCGGGGAGGCGTCTCCCACGCAGGAAAACGTCTTCTGTGCTCAGCTCCAGCGCTTTCAGATCAAAAGCATGAATGAGCGAGGCCTTCACAGCTGGCACGCTGAGAACTGCTACAAGAAGTTCCCCTTCCTCTGCAAGAGGAGTATGTGCTCACGTCTTCTTTTCGGCTGGTTGGGTCAAATTTCATCATTTGTGACGTGGTTTTTTAATTTGTCTTCTTGTTATTTTTCCCTGACAGGGCAAACGTGTGTGGATATAAAAGAGAATGTGGTAAATGAGGGCTACTACTTCACCCCCAAGGGGGACGACCCGTGTCTGAGCTGCACGTGTCACGACGGCGAGCCTGAGATGTGCGTGGCGGCGCTGTGCGAGCGGCCTCAGGGCTGCCAGCACTTCCGTAAGGATCCTAAAGAGTGCTGCAAGTTCACCTGCCTGGATCCAGGTACTGCCCTCTCCTCATGTATCTCACTGACCGGTGCTGCTTCACACAGGCAGGATGTTGTCTCAGGAGTTTAGTCTGGTTGACAAAGAATCTTTTAAATCTATGAAAACAGTTTAATGTCACCTTCAGCTCTACACAAATCTACTATATTTAATTTATTGCAACTTGACTCAAAACCATTGGATTTCAAATTCTACAGCATAATATAAAAAAAAACTGGGATACTGTGTGACTCGATACAAAAAAGGGTTTAGGGTGCATACCACATGCCTGCATTGCCAATTTTTTGGGGAAAAAATTAATAATTTAACAAGAATAATGAAGATTAATGGCATCTACTGTCTATTCAGAGCTTTGTTTGTGGACTCTAGGACACTGATTAGGTGTTCCGACTGATTTCTCATATTCATACATTAGCAATGAGAGAAATTTAAACATTTGTTAAACCCAGGGTTACAATAATAATCTCATCTTGTCTGTTTTTCCCTCTCACGTTCCTCTTCAGAAGGAAACAGTCTCTTTGACTCGATGGCCAGTGGAATGAGACTGATCGTCAGCTGCATCTCGTCCTTCCTCATCCTCTCCCTGCTCCTCTTCATGGTTCACAGACTCCGACAGAGACGGCGTGAACGCATCGAGACTCTGATTGGAGGAAACTGTGAGCATCAATGTCACAAACACACTTCTTGATAATAATGAAGTTTTGCAATGAGGCTCACTCATTCTAATTACCTTTAGACGATTTTATTGCATCTGATGACCGTCTGTATCTGTCTGTTGTTTCTCTTTGTCAGTGCACCACTTCAACCTTGGAAGACGAGTCCCCGGCTTCGACTACGGCCCGGACGCCTTTGGCACCGGCCTCACTCCCCTGCATCTGTCTGATGATGGAGAGGGAGGAGCGTTTCATTTCCAGGAGCCTCCGCCCCCGTACGCAGCCTACAAGTACCCCGACATCCAGCACCCGGATGACCCCCCTCCCCCGTACGAGGCCTCCATCAACCCGGACAGCCTCCTCTACGTGGACCTCGGTACGCCCGTCACCTCCTCATCTCGCTGCTCATGTTTCTCTCTGTGTTCAGACTGAGAGTTCTCATATCCTCTCCTTGTCGTCTCTTTCAGGACACAGCAGGGTTGCCATGGTGCCGAGCCAGATGAACGCCATGGTGGACGGCCTGCAGGCAGATATTCCCAACACGTCTTGCCCCATGCCGGGCTCGGCGCCGGCCACTCAGGAGAGAGAGGACTCCATAGATAGCAGCACCCTGCTGGTGGGGCCTGACACGCCGACAGATGGCCACGCCCCCGCCCCCATGCCTGCAGACTGCACCACCCTCAGCACCGTGGTATAGGACCGTGGATGGGCGGCAGGAAGCTGCACCCGGACATTACCTGCTGGTGGAGGAAGGCACACGGGAGAGGACACAGCACGTTGTTGTGTCATTCATCTGAAACGCTGACGGCCGAGAGGAGCGTTATTATTTGTACAGACGAATCAGGAGCTGGAGCAGCCTGCTCTCTTCAAGGTCACGGGATCGATGCCCTGATTCTGAAAAATTGTGCAGTTGGACTTCTGAATTTTTTTTCTTTTTTTTTCCACCAGCATCCGAGGCAGCAGAGAGAGAGAACTGATTCTGTAAAGAGAAGATAAAACAAAGCGTTCAATCTGAGACGGCTCCACTTTTACTTTGAGCGTCTACAGAGTGAAGCTTTTTGAAAACATCTCAGAGTTGTCCTGATGTAAATACCCCCCCCCCTCAGGTCTGTGCCAGTCAGATTTGTAATACTTGTGTGTTTAAGTCCAGCACAAGACAGGGAAACATGACAGACGGACGGTGAAGCCAGCTTTTCTTCCTCGTGCTTTTTCTGTTTGCGTCATTTAAACATCTGCAAAAATCCTGTTCCCATCAGCAGCACCCGTCTGTCGCAGCATGACCCCGAACAAGATTTCTACTCGCTCGTCCAAACCTTCTGACCTTACACTTTCTTATTAGTCTGATACATGAAGCCGTCTTCCAGGGATATTGCTCATATTTGCAGAGAGAGATGTTTTGTAGTGAAGAGGTTTGACATCCAGAAGAAGGTACGATTAGTTTCCCTCCTGTAAGGTTTTTTTCTCAGCTGACACGACGCGTTCTGTATCAGCGAATGTTGTAGTAACTGATAAAAACTGAATTTGTGTTTCTGTTTGACGATTATTTATGACTGCCGGTTGTAACCCTGGTTGATTTATTGTGGCACGGTCGCCGTGACGCTTTTTCAAGTGTGCAGATAAGTGATGATCAGTTAAATTTGAGGATAAAAGGTTATTTGAATAACAAATTATGATCGTAAAGTCGTTGCATTACGCAGTGTTGTTACTTTGTCGACTCTTCACAGGGTAGTTGTGTAAACGAACCATGTTCAATAACGGAGCTCATCCCTCGACTAAATTGTTTTTTCTTTTTTTATTTGGAAAGTTGATTTGTCAGTTGTCCCATTTGGATGCTGCCTGTGTGGGTGTGGGTGTGTGTGTGTGTGTGTGTGAAAGAGTGTGTGTGATCTCTCAGTACATCTGTTATCAAGCTTTTTTTTCAGCTACTGACGTCACTGACTGTACATGTGAATCGTTTCTGTTTCGGTGTTGATGGGTCTGTTCTTGTTTCTTAATGGGATTGCAGCAAAAAAACTTAAAACTGTGTAATAAAAGAAAAGTGTGAACTGTATACTTGGAGCAGGTTTGACCCCAGTTACCACGACAATCGTTTGACTCCCCCCGAGGATGAATTGGATCAGACGAGCCACGACCACCAGCATCCAACAAGCTTTCGATCTGACCTTTACCAAAACAGTTGTGAACGAATGACTGTGCCACATCTGTCATGTTTGGATGTTTCATTATGAAATATTATTTTTTACTCCCCCCCCCTCAACATATTGACAATCCACAGTGGATTCTCCGTCAAACCAGATCTCATGAATTGTCGGGTCCGTAACGTGCATGTGTGTAAACGAGGTGGTGCACCGGTCTGGATCTTTTTAAGTTTCTCATCAACGCTTGTGTGGTTGAAATGTTTCTGACCTGCGCTGCATGTTTTTAATCCTCTGGCATGCTGAGAGATTTTTTTATTTTATTTTTACTTTTATTTAAAAACATTTCGGGTGGATATACTTTTAGCTCAACCGTGTGTGTCCTGTACAGTCGGTTCAAAACCTTCCTTCATTTAGTTTCAAATTCTCCGTATGCGTCCACGACCCGAACAGCAACATTTACACTGTAGATCCTGTGGGAGACTATGGTGGAGTGAGAACTAACTTTATTGGATTTTGAAATGTTTTATGTAAAATATGATAAATCGCTACTGTCTTTTATTTCTTTAGCATTTTAAATTTTACAAAAATGCATCATTTGCAGAGGGGAGGGGGAGGGGCTTGTGTTTTTATTTCTTTTCTTTCTGAGGTAGATGTACATCTAATCAAATGCCAAATAAATTGCACCATGAAGGACGTCTCATGCGTCAGTGGGTTTGAACACACACCTCATGGATCACGACATTTAGCTGCTCTGTGAGTCCTTTGACTGACGAAGAGGAGGATTAAGGTGGGACGCAGTGGGAATCCCCCTTCATCGGCAGTGAGATGGAGGTTTCCCGGATAAATCCAATCCACAGGCAATCAAAGAGATTGGAATAATTTAAAGAAAGCGGATCTGGAGCAGCGCGTGACTCACGAGGCGGTGATACCCCGCCGGAGAGCGAGGGGGGCCGGAGAAGAGAGGCTTTGTTCACACGGGCCAAGAAGTGACGGAATCCCATCGTCTACGAGGGGGGGGGGACACTTAACGCCGAGCTGCTCAGTCAAGACCCGGGTTCGAGTTTATCAGACGGTGGAGAAGAGAAACCACATTAAACTTCTTCATCTGAAAGTCAAGGAGATAGAGTTAGAGATGAACTTCAAGTCAGATGCGGTTATTTAGCACATTGAAGAGAAGTGGAGCCAAAGAATCATGGGTAAAAAGATGAGATTCACTGTTATGAATACATTTTGAAGAAAAGGAATAAACACTGTAAAAGACAGGGGATAACATAAAGGAACATAAATTAAGTTAATCTTTATTCCCTGAGCTACATAATTAATTCTGTATGAAGTTTTCTTTTTTATTTCCCTGTTATTTCAGCTACAAAGGATTATAAATTCTATGAGACTTAATTAATTTACTTATAAGACAATATCTTGATATAGTTTTTTATAATTTTTCTCTTAGATTTTCATCATACTAATAAACTACATTGAAACTGTGCTGGACAGTGATGAGGGTTAAAAGAGGACTTCCTACCTAAAGCTCATTAAAACACGGTCACAGATGATCAGGTGGATTTCCCCAGGTCTGCTTCCGTCACCGCTGACGCTAAAAACCATCAATACGATCTGCTGCTTTCTAATTCAGCTCGACTTTCCCATGAGATGAATGGGTCTGGTTACCAGTCGCTGGGCATCACTGCTGGCAGAGGCGAGGAGGGTGAGGAGGAGGAGGGTGGGGGGGAGGCTGTGTGTGTGCATCAATGAGCCTGTTGATCAGAAAAAAAAGACCACTAGACTGGTAATGACACAGTCCAGCGATCAGGGCCAGAGGAAACTCAGCTTTCACCTCCGTCTCCTTATTTAAGAGGAGACGTCTGCACCGCTCCTCCTCAGTCTACCTCAAGATACTGTCTGCTCCTCCGGCTGCGGGACCAAGATGTGGACCGCTGCTCTCCTCACGGTGCTGCTGTCCTCCGTGGACTCTGGTGAGGGGCCTGGAAACTATGTTCAAGGTTTCTGGTATTTGTTAAATTCAAGTTGAGTCGATTACAGTAGAGGAAAAGTGACATTTAGCTGTTTTTGTGTTTGCAGATGACTACTGCTACAATGAGCCACATTGTGGTAAGTGACCCATCAACTGTTATCTTATTTTAAACAACAAAGTCTGGTTTTGTTATTGTAACAGTCATGATAACATTAATACTACCTGGTAATCAATTAATCTGTGAAAAACATTAATCACCTATTTTTGATTTGTGAGACTTTAAGATGAAGCAGCATCTTTAGACCCATGGACAGAGACAGAGAGGTTTCACATCTTATGAATAGTGAGCCAATCATCGATAGGTTTTCTCCTCTCAGTTTGGTTATTTGAATACTAACTGCTATGGACCTCTCGGCGAGGGACTCATATTTAATATCTTTCAAGACTCAAGCAAAAAGTAAGAAAAAAGGGGAGTTTGAGGCGTTAGTTTCTTTTCATCACAGTCCATTTAGTTGCTGTTGGAGCTTTCCATCCGAACACACGTTCTTCCTCTGCAGGTGTTTTTGGGCAAGTTTTCCTCAGAGAGCAAGAAAGACAAAGACATCTGAGCATCTGGTTTACAGAGCTTCATGTGATGTGGTGGGTTATGGTTGAAAGCTCCGGAAGAGGAACTAAATGGACCTGAATTGATTAAACTACGGTTTTTCCGAGGTCAATCTCAATCTCAGTTTTTAAGCCAGATGGATGAGAGGCCTGAGATTCAACAGGGACCAATCCATCTGAGGAAGAATGTCTGATATGATCAAAAGCTCCAGAGCCGCTACTAAATGGAGCTTGTGGGGAAATTGTTGGGAAATGAGTTTAAAAATGAACTTTGAGACTCTGATCATCTTGAGATCCATCAGATTTGTCTGGTGGCCCCCCCGGACAGGACTCCATCACTCGTCCCTCTTCTGTCCTTTAGTTCACGTGGTTTGTCTCTGTCCTCAGATCCTTACGCTTGGGGAGACATGTTCCCGTCATGTCACCCTTTACTTGAAGAGCACCACTCTCCCATTAATCTGGACCAGCACACCACCAGGAATCTGTCTCTGGGGCCTCTTCACCTGGAGGGCTTCGATGTGGCGCAGCCAGGCCACTGGACACTGAACAATGACGGACACTCAGGTGAATATACTGCAGATACGTATGTGTTATTATCTCTTTGTGAGATTTGTGTTGGTGACAGCTTGATTGTGGTTGCTCCCAGTCGTGCTGCAGGTCGGCGGTGGGATGTCGGTGAGCGGTGGAGGTCTTCCAGACGTGTACCACACCCTCCAGGTGCACTTCCACTGGGGGGGCCCGGCCACCAACGGCTCAGAGCACACGGTGGACAGACGCAGATTCCCGATGGAGGTACAGTACGGTCAGTAGGCAGCTGCACACTGTCACTGTCACAAAGGAACTGCCTCAGGCTCCTGCAGGGTCCTCAACCTTCTTCTTCTGTTGGTTCATTTCCAGATGCACATAGTCAACATGAAGTCCGTCCATCCCAATCTCACAGCGGCCCTGGATGACCCGACGGGACTGGCTGTACTGGGATTCTTCATTGACGTTAGTTTGCGAATTTTACTTTTGTACAATAAATCATTTTGCTTTTACTTCCGTATAATCGCATCCCAACATCTTTCTTTTCTTGCAGGTTGCTTATGCAGAGAATGTGCACTTTGGACACATTTCACAAAAACTGTCCTCAGTGGCTTACAAAGGTGAGAACACACACACACACACATACACAAACACACACGCACGCACCTGCTTGTGTTGTGCGTCACCGTTTCCCTCATTACTGCTGTGTGTCCTTCCTCCAAAGGCCAGACGACCAAAGTCAAGCCGTTCCCGCTGATGAGCCTCCTGCCGAAGCACAACATGAGTCAGTACTACCGCTACTCCGGCAGCCTCACCACCCCCCCCTGCTCCCAGGTGGTCCTGTGGACTCTGTACGAGGTCCCCGTCTTCATCTCCTGGTCTCAAGTAGGAAATCTCATGTCATCTCACAAAACACTCTGCATTAGTAAAGGTCTACTTGGCTTCCTGTGTGATACTGTGTTTGTTGTGTGTGTCCCCAGCTGGCTCAGTTCACCTCGCAGATCTTCTCCACGGAGGAGGACGCAGAGCAGGTGACGCCCCTGCAGAACAACTTCAGACACGTGCACCCCACCTTCAGCCGCACCGTCTCCGCATCCAGGGAGGCCAGGCTCCTCGTGGGGGGGGCCGGGCTTCCCCTCGGCTCCTCTGGTTCCCTGCAGCTGCTTCAGATGGTTTTACTGGGGGGGTTCCTCTCGGCTCTTTAGCGCTGCCTCAAGTTCAAATCATAGAAACTCTTTGATCAGAAAAACATTTGAACCCTGAGGTAGAGTTTACAGATCTGTAGAGATTGTCCAAGAATGAATACAAACTATAAAAACTGAGGAAAAGTACTGTTATGACTTAACTTTCATGATTGTACCCTGCATTACTAACACTTTATCTGGTGCTATTGATACGTGCATTTATGACTGAGAACGTTATTCACACTGTACAGGTGCTTATTCTTAAGATCCTGGCATATTATTTAGTTTTCATTACTTTCGTTAATTACTGACTTTGGGCCTGAGATCGTTTGTAGTTCAACATATTGTGAAATTAAAGCGTGCTAATAGACTTTTACATTTTTATAAAACTTTTAAAACGTTCGTATAAAGCTAAAAAATGGCCTGCTAACATCATAAACTGTATATAAAGACAGATGAAGCATCTCCACTCCGTCCACTCTCCAGAAATGAAGCCACTAACGCTGCCATCTTGCTCCAATGACGATACGAACACTCGACCAATCACGAGTCAGTCTCAGCTGCCAACTATCACATTTCACCTGGTTTTCATATCATCAAATAACCAACTAAAGCAGAACTTCCTGCCAGCGCCTCCGAGGGATACGCAGATAAGAAATGTTCATTTGATTTGAGTTGATGCATCTAATACGAATTTCAGAGTTTTATTTGAAATGTCTCCTGTTGAAGCATTTAAATAAATAAACAAAGTGTGGTAAAGTATATTGATGTGATGAAATGTTTCCAGCATGCAAACTTCTTTCTGTCGGCATCAATGTTAACAAACATCATGCAAAGAACAACTTCAACTGTGCAAACTAATGGATTAACTCAGCAAATCATCCGTGGAGAGAACACAATAAACACATTTTATATACATTCACTATTTCCTTTTTTAATGAACCTGCTTTAAATTCAGGAAAAATGTTTAATTGCTAACATCCGAGACCCCACACAGCCTCTAGAGGATTCTAGAGAGTTTATTAAGACAAAAGTACCATAATAGAAAGATGGCATCATGAAATTGTGACATTATAAAATAAGGGTTAGGGAGCACAGTTGGAGTGACAACATCTGACCAATCAGACCGCTCTGTGTAGACGTGTGTGAGTTTGTGTGTGTGTGTGTGTGTGTGTTTGATATCGTTCAGCAGATGGAGATGAGTGTGAGTTGGGCGCCCATGCTGTCTCTGACTCTGCCATCCTCTCTGCGTGTGGTCACACCATCCTCCTCCTGTCACGGCCTCGAGGCGACACACACGTACACACACCAGCACACAGATAGAAGGGGGGAGGGGGGAGAGAGAGGGAGAGCACACTGGGAGTCTTTTCTCTCTCTCTCTCTCTCTCTGTGTGAATGGGAGTCCAGGGTTGTGCGGAGGTGATGTCAAGCTGCAGATTTTCACTGAATTCACACACAGCTGATCAGTGACACAGTTGAAACAGGAAATGAAGAGTGAAACTGGACGAGTGAAAACCTCTGAACCGGAGTCACACTCAAACCACAACATGAGACTTGACTCCTGAAAACATTCAAGTGTCAAGTTTTAAATCTACAAGGCAGCAGCAGGTGGTTCCACACTTTACATCCACAACCATCAGACCTGTCAATGTTCTTTCTTTCCCTCTTTCCTTCCCATCCATCATTCACCACTACCTTCTTTTCTTCCATCAATCATCCTCCATCGATGTTTTCTTCCATTCATTGATCCCTCCTTCCATCCACCCATCTATCCGACCATTCATCTTATGTTCCCTTCCTCCTTCTCGTCCATCTATCCTTCTATCCCTTCTTCCTCTCTCCCTTCCTTCAACCCTTTTTTCTTCTCTCCAAGCTGTCTTTTCTTCCATCCATTCATCCTCTTTTCCTTCCTCTCATCCATCTATCCTTCCTTCCCTTCTTCCTTCATTCCTCCCTACATCCTTCTGTCTTCTCTCCATCCTTCCATTCATCCACCCTAACTTATTTCCTTCCACCCATTCATCCTTCTTTCCTGCCTTCTCTCCATCCATCTTCCCTCCCTTCTCTCCATCCTTTTATTCTTCCCTCCTTCCTTCTTACTCTCAGCCATTCATCCTTCCTTACCTCCTCCCCTTCTGTCTTCTCTCCATCCATCCTCCCTTCTCTCATCCTTTCATTCTTCCTTCCTTCCTACCCTTCCTCTCAGCCATTCATCCATTTTCTTCCCTCCTCCCCTTCTGTCTTCTCTCCATCCATCCATCCTTCCATTCATCCACCCATACTTCTTTCCTACCACCCATTCATCCTCTCTCCCTCCATCCCTTCTCTCCATCCTTCCATTCAGTTTGTCCGAGGGGGGTGGGGTCACATGACCTGCTCCTGATCAAACTGACCTGACACTGACTCATTTGTCTTTTTCATTCATGAAAACAGTCGGACACTGCGGGTTCGACCGAGATCAAACCAAACAAACAAGCTGTTTATGGATGTATGCAAAATCGCTTTATTTCCACTATTTTTCCTTTTCATACATTTGTCGTGTAATAAATAGACATGAGACGAGCCGATGCTTCAATCCTCCTCCCATGCCGATTCTGCACCTTTTTTTTCTCCACACCGCAAACAACTTTTCATAGAATTTACAACAGAAAATAAAAAAACAAAGCTTGACACAAGCTGAATTTCCTGCTACCAGCTCAGCGCCCGCCCCGTTATGTTACATCCACCTCTGAGCTGTGTTCGCGTAGCAAATCCCAGGGAACAAAAATATATATATTTATATCGTATTCACAGTTACAGTATTTACACATTTCAGGATTACAAAGCAAAAATGGGCAGAAAATGAAGACGTTTCTACAAGAAACAATCTTTCAAAAAGGGAGCCGGAGACTTTTTGTTTCCTGTACACAGGGGACCGTGTCTTTAAATAAACAACCTTTGAAACCCTCAGATTTCCTTTTTAACTGATCCCTGAAAATTGTTTTTTAAATACTCAGTCTTTTGTTTTATAAAAAGAAGAGAGAGAAAGCGAACGATGCGTCTTAAAAGTGTTAACCCTGTGAAGATAAAAAAAGGTTTAGATCTTCTGTACAAGTAATCATATACAATATAAACATCACGGATGGAAAAACTCATCAAACTGAATGAAGAGCGATGACTGACTTGGTCTCGACGGGAGTGTGGAGTGGGCGTGTGGAAGAGGGCATAAAGCAGAAGTGCATTCACAGATATTCAGTTTCTATCTGAATGACGTTATAAAGGATGATCGACCCTCTGACGTCCAGGGAGTCGTGGCAACACCGGGAAACAGGAAACACCGGCAGAGTCACGAGTGTCATCACCGTCCAACAGAGAGAATTAGGCAGCAGCTCTGTGAACGTTGCCACGGCAGCAAGTTACGCATTCGTATGGCACTTTTAATTTTTCTTTATTTGCTCTCCGTGATCGGTCGGCCTTCTGCGCTGTGGCCTACAGGGGGCAGTGCACTCACATACTCTCAAGATGTCATAATAAATACTTCGAATCAGAAGCTTGACACACACACACACACACACTCTCACTCTCAGACACACAAACACAAATATAGTGTCTTTGAAGGAGACAAGTCAGAGGTAAGCCCTCCGAAACAAAAGTTGGAAAACACTGGAATATCCTTAATACAAATTCTTCACGTCGTCTTTAACTTTTGCATAAACCGACAGGAAGCAGCACGATCCGTCATTGGCTGGTGAAAGCGGGGGGGGATTTCCCGTAATGTCCAGATTTCTGTGGCAGGATTTCTTGATCTTTTTCCTTTTCTATCAGTTTGATTAATTCAGAGAAAACCGGTTCAGGAGGAGGTAGGAGCGAGAATGCAGGGGTTTCAGTCATTGGCTTCCCCCCCCCCACCGCCGCGGTCTGCCACCTGATTGGGAGGCGACCACGTCCCCCCTCCCGCCCGCCCCATCCCTCACAGAGAGGCGGTGTTTCCCCTGGTGGGCTTGTGCGTCTCAACAGTGTTAGTAAGCAGCTGATCGTGTGAGTCTGTATCACGTGTGGTGAACGTAAAGCTTATGAGACAAATGAGAAGAAAACAAAACAAAACAAAAAAGTGTAAAACTGTACAAACCAGGACTCGAAGCGGAAAGGAGCCGTGCTGAAATACTGAGAGGAAGGGGGGGGGTGGGGGTCAAGTCTTCTGTAAATTCGGGGGTCACTGACATTCGTAAAAAACTATGTAATTTTTCATTTTCAGGAGCACCATAATTCGTAAACAATCTAGAGTTAAATATGTGAAGAGTTCCGTACAGGTAGCTTAAACTTTCTCTAGGCCGGTCACAGGTTTCACTCCCAAGCAAAACCTCCCCTACTCCACCTCCACCTCCACCTCCTCCTCCACCTCCTCCTCCTCGGGGGAGTCAGCGTGGAGTCTGCCCCCTCCCCTCCCGACACTCTTCTCTTTCCACCCTGCAGGAGATCCTCCTCCTGTCGCCCGGACGTTAGTTCAGCGTTCCTCTGCAGTTCTCCGCTCCACACAAACAGGGGATCTTCTCGTCCTCGATGGGGAACTTGTAGTCGTACGTCACCTCCTCGTTGACGTTGATCGGTTGCCGGGAGTAGATGACGATCTTCTTCTGAGCCTCCACCGTGATCACCTTCGCGTAGCAGTTCGGCTGAAAGAGAACACAGACGAATAAACGTGAACACCTCAAGGTGGTTGTTCTGTTTGGAGCGGACCACATATACAGTACCCCTTAAGCAATAAAATAATCTTAAAACTACTACAATAATACTTTATTTAGCATCGTGAATTAAAAAATGTACTGATACATTTTAAAATGTCAAAACATAAAAGTTCTAATTATGCAGGCTGGTCACTTTTAGTTGTTTTTTTACTGCTGCATGAAAGTGTGAGCAGCATTTTGTGAAAGTCATTTAAAAAGATTGTGTATATTTTTTGTAAAATGGTAACACTTTATTCTGCAAAAACAACTCATCTGAAAAATACTTTTTTTTAAATGTCCTAGCCTTAGAGTGATAATATTGTAATATTTATATATATAAATTTTGATCTACATTTATTATTTCTTTTGAATGGCAAGCATCTCGAAACACTTTTACTTTTAATAAGAAAATAAAGCAACTTCATGACTGAACCGACTTGTTGAAAAAACCTGCCCATGTGTAGTGTGAAGAAGTATCACAAAGTTCTTAAGATACCTTATGTAAAAAGAACTGTATTGAGTAAATGAGAAATACTCAAGTTAAATACAAGTTAATTCTACTTGATGTACTTTCCACCAGTGACCATGAGGTGGTTATCAGTTGACTCACATTGCAGCTGTGGTTGATGAAACGGGCGAAGTTGCCACACTTGGTGGCGTCGATGATGGTGTCGTGGTCGACTCGGAACATGTAGCTGCTGCCGATGCCCTCCTCCTCGTAGCGCTTCTCCCGCATGTCCGCGATCACCTGGAAACGAGGAGCAGTACTTGTTAGACGTTTGATAACTTTAACAAAGGAAACCGATTGTTTTATCTGGGAAATTAAGGGAAGGAGAGAAATTCAGGAACTCTCTAATATAATTATCATCAATTGTCCCAATGACGAAATTAAATGAAACTCATGAACTAAATTGTCTTGCTACTTGTCAACACTTCAATAGGGTCGTCCTTAGGAGCCTAATCAGTGTCATACTTAGTAAATTGTCACCGTCAGTTTGATTCATTGATCGTGAGGCTGTTGTGAGTCACTGAAAGTCCGATTTGACCCGATAAAGCAAACATGCACTACATCTATATATGAAGTTAACAAGGCCCTATCAGAGTCAGTTCACACACACACACACACAGATCCACGGCCTCTCACCTGTCTGATGTTCTGTCCCACGTACTCGATCACCATCTCATCTGCTGCGATGGGCTCCATGGCGAACAGACCCCAGTCGTGGATGTGCGACCTACGGAATTGGATCCTCTTCTTACGGAACTGAACGAGAAACACGGGAGAAAAGTGGAAGTTATTGTTTTCGGGTTTTGAAAATCAAATCCCACATCTGACCTTGTGTCAACTAAAGACTACAACGGTTAAAACAAAGGATTAGCGACCGTCTGTTCGTTGTGCTCGTCTCTCATATCTTTGTTGTCGAGTGCTTTTATCAAATGAAATCCAGGGTGAATCAAACATCCCATTTGTTATTCACCTTCAGCTGGTTGAACTTCAGCAGGTCACTGTCGCAGGCGAAGGAGGAGAGCAGTCGCCGCTGCTCTGACCGCCGCTCCGATCCAGATCGGGTGGAGGCTTGGACCTGTGGAGGAATACTCATCCCCTGAACAGAGAACACACAGTTTGAGGTTAATGCGTCGCACAAACACGTTGTCATGTAACTTCACAATCAGTCCTCCCCCGCCCTCACCTGAGTGTCGACCGGCGTCTCCTCCAGCTGCAGCTTGGTGCTCTGGAGATACTTGATCTTGTCCTTCTTGTCGATCTTGTAGTAGCCTTCGCTTCGGGCGCAGCCGGTCATGTGATCCCTCATGCCGTCGTCCCGCCTCTTCTTCTTCACTCCAGGGATGTTGGTAGGTGCGGGGGAGTCAAGGGGAGAAACTGACAAAGGCTTTGAACCTAAAACACTTCTAACACTCAACAGACACATAAGTCCACATAAAGCACTTTGTAGTTTTGCTTTACTTTTGAAGAAATTGTTCCCCTAACTTCTTAATTCTTGTTGTTCTGGGTTTGTACCTTCGGGGTTGAATGCACTTATTGTAAGTTGCTTTGGATAAAAGCATCAGCTAAATGACAAATGTAAACGTTAATGTAAAACAGACACTGGGGGTAGTTAATCCCAGTTCCTCTGTTTCACCACCAGAGGGGGCTGCTTGTTGATACACAGGGTACAACAGAGATTTAACTGAACTGAACTCCTCAAATGATTTCTCTTTCCTTAACTGGAAACTTTGTTTTGAGAAGTAGCAACTGCAAACAGATCAACATCATAAATAATAGACTTTGAGCAGTAAAGGATATAAGGATGGCCGACCCAGAGTGTGTCGTTGAGCCAGTCGTTGCCATTGTCCTGCTGGAGCATCTTGTCGTAGGTGATCTGCAGGAGCCGGATGTCCTCCTCGTCTATGCCCTCGTTCCAGATGTCGTACAGGATGGTCATCTCCTCGAAGTCAGAGCGTCTCTTGAAGTATGGCCGAGGCGGAGTGGCGACGGGGGACAGGCTGTTGAGCAGCAGCTCCTCCCAGCGCCGCCGAGCCTTCCGAGGCGGCTTCACCACCACAGGCGCCTCGTCCTCGTAGGACAGGAAGCCGTCTGAGGCGGGCAGCAGGGTCTGAGGCTTGACGTCTCCTTCCCGGAAGTCCAGACTCGGGTGGTCGGGAGACTTGGCCGACTTGATTTGCGTGGATTGATCTCCGAGGTGTGCAGCATTAGCCAACAGTGTGGACTCGGACTCCAAAGTATCAGATTGCCCCTTTTTGCCTTTGGTTCGTCCAGTTTTCTTCTTGGAGGCAGCGGTGTCCGACGGCACAGGGACGTCTACAGTGAGACCAGCAGGCAGATCTTCAGGGACACTAGCTGAGAGCTCTGTGCCAGCGGAGAGGGTTTGGTTAGGCAGTGCACTAATAGGCGGCTCCTTAAAAACTGGTCTATCATCCAGGCTCTCAAGGGATACTTTCCTATTAAGAGTTAGTGCTGTGGGATCAGGGAAGACAGGGGTGAAGGTGAGGTCTCTTCCCGGGGTTCGGGGGACTCCAGCACTAAGGACAGGGGACTGAGCAGGGTAGGAGAAGGGGCTACCGGGGATGTGGGGGGAGCTAAGCAACAGGCTACTGCCCGTTAGAGGGGCGTCACTACCCGGTGTGTTGGGCACTGTGTCCGTGCTCTGGGACTTCCCCAGACTGCGGGCACGCTCCATCAGATCCCTACCCGGTGTACGAGGGATGTCCTCATCGGTGGGCAGCCTGGGCCGCTGTGGGAGGTCAAGCAGGGGACCGGGGGGTGGATGAAGGAGGGAGCGACCTTCTATCGAAGGGTGAGGAGGGAGAGGGAGGTGCATTAACGATGTGGAGACGGGTTTGGGGACAGGTGGATCTAAGTGGGGTGGGGGTAATCGACCGGGGGTGCAGGCTACTTCCCTGGCCTCTGTTTTACCTTTGGCTTTCACTTCCTGGTCGCTGTCTGGCGCCGTGCCTGTGGGCGTGGGCGGCCGCAGGTTGGCTACCGGCTCCTGAGGCTCAGACTTCACTACAGGGAGGATGCCTTCTTTAACGTCTCGCTCTTTGACTACAGGACAAGAAAAGATAAATATTAAAACACATTTATATTAATGTTTCACACGATCTCTACAGAAGCTGTTAAAGATATTTACCTGGGTCTTTAGGTGAAGGTGGCTTCAGGTCCTCTTTCTCCTCCACCGGACTCGGAGGTCTGCGTTTGATCTTGCCGCTGACCACCACCTCCTTGCTTCGTTTCTCCTCCTTGACTTCTAGGACAGGTCCTGCGGGGGGGCTCGGGGGCTTGGCCTCTGCCTCTTCATCAGACGATGAGGACGACGAGGACGAGGAGGTCGTGGACGTCACGGCCCCTTTGCCTTCATAATCTTCACCGACTGTCTCCACTTCTTCCTTCTCCTCTTCCTCCTCTTCTGAGCTCAACTCGTTCTCGGACGAGTCTTCGCTCTCTGCCGAGGAGTCGGAGCCGACCTTGGACGAGGCAGAACTCTCGGCTTCTGCAAGAAACAGGGGCAAAGAAATATTGTGAGTTCCAGGGAATGTACTTCATAAATGAACCTACTTCTGCTGTCAGATATTTAAAGTACCATCATCAGACGAGTCAGAGGAGGTGCTCTCGCTGGATGAGTCTTCATCGTCACCCTCATCATCATCACCACTCTCCTAAGAGACGATCAGATATATTATTACAGAAATGCACCAGTGATCAGCAAATAACATGAGTGGTGGTTTTTGAGAAAGCTTACTTTGCCCGACGACAGCCTGTCTCTAGGTTCATCCGGCCTGTCCGACACTGACGACTCCTCCTTCCCTGACGTGTCCAGCTCCTCCTCTCCCTCGCTGTCCAGCTCCAGCGGCCGAGCGTGCCGTCTCTTTGAAGACATGCCGTCGCTGTCCGTTTTCGAATCGTCCAATGGGAGCTCGGCTGGGTCTCGATCCCGGTCTGATGGAAATGAACAAATATTCATTTTAGAGGAGAAACCCCAGCACTGCATGTGTTTGCCTATGTTTTGACTCATTGACAAAAGAGGGGCACCTTCATCCTCCAGCTCGTCATCGACTGGAGTGGAGGGTCGGGCTCGTTTGCTGTCGCCTGCTGCTGCGGCCTCTGGTGGGTCCTTCCTTTTCACCTGAACACATCATGGGACCATTAAAACACCAGTGGAGTGAAACAGTTTGAGAGTAACGACACTCCCTCTCAATCCACGTTTTCTAAAATAAGAGTTTAGGTGTGTACCTTGAAGGAGGGAAGACGGATGGCTCCACGCAAACTGATTCCCAGGCCCATTCCCTCATAGCCCAGTCCCTCGCCCTTGTTCCAGTTCTCCAGCAGACTCGAACCAATGGTCTCTTTGGGTTTGGGTCTTTCTTCTTCTTTCCCCTCTGTGCCCTTCACTGGAGTCAAAGATGTCTGAGGAAAACAACAAAACTAAATTCAGTCTCAAGTAAGGATAGAAGAAAGTCTCTTTTCAAGATGATTGACATTTAATTGACACTAATAAAAACAGACATGTGTAGATGTGAGCTCACATGTTTTTATCTAGAAAATGAAAGACTCACCTTCGCCGAAAGTTCCTTCTTATCCCACCAGTCATCGAAGGCTCTGAAAGCCACCACCTCCACCATCTTGCGGTTGAGGTCCCTCTTCATGATGGCTTTCAGCTCCTTGACGATGACCAGCAACACGCCGTCGACCGTGGCCTTGTGTGGATCCTCCTTTTTGCCCTCGTAACCAGGAGGAGGAACAGTGGGGTTGAACTTTGGTACGCTGGTTTGCTGCCACTGCTGCCCAGGTGCCTCTGCACTGCCGCTGGTGGGCGTAGCACCGAGGGACTGGGGCGCGTAGGGCCAAGCAAACTGCCCCGTTGCACCACTGTCCATAAAGTGCGGATAGGTATAGGGGCCTCTGGTCTGAGCGATGCGACTCAACATCTGCTGCTGCATCTGGAACGACATGGGCACGTTGCTCCACTGCTCCAAGCGCAGGCAGTTCATCAGCTCCATCTGCACCAGTGGCATCATGTTATGAGGGTAGGGACCCATGTGTTGAAGCATGTGGTGAGGCACACCGGGATGACCGGGCAGGTGAGTAGGAAGCCCCTGGACGGCAGCGTGAAGGGACAGCTGGTGGTGCGGGATGGTGAAGGCGGCCTGGTGGGGCATAGGGTGGAAGCCGGGGGTATGGAGGGTAATGGTCTGCATCGGGGACACTGCCGAGTTGACCACGATGCCCTTGTCACATTCGCCGCTGTTGGTCGGAGTCCCGGGCATCTCATCGTCCGAGATTTCCATGTCCTCGCCTGACGACTGATGACACTGTGTGAAAAGGGGGGGACAGTCTGTCATGACTATGCTAAGGGAACATCACTTTGTTCACAGGTTACACAAGAACAATGATCTGACTTTCTTCATCTCCGGGACAACTGTGCAAACACCAGCTACTTACGGGTCAGTCTGTGTCAAATAATCACATAAAACTAACTTTCTGGAGTCCTCGATGACATTATAAGCTTTATCAACACAATAACAAAATGTAAGGTTTTTGCAATCACACTTTAACTTCTATTGTCACTTAATGTACTGTTATTTTTCTTATTTTGATGGGAGACATTGGTGGTCAAAGGCACAGAATCAGCTCATATCTCCCTTAGTTAGGATCCCTTAAGTGGGAAGACCTTAAGATTAGATCAAAAGCTCAGGTAACAGCTAATTAGTGAAACTTGCGTTAAGATTTTTTTGTCACATCTAAATATTTAACCTTAGAATGAATTTAAAAGTTTGATGGTTTGTAAAAATCTAATAATTTTCCATACTGGTGCTGAGACAATACCTGAGTTTTAGTCAAAGACATGTTTTTTGGCGAATAGGAACAGTTCTTAAAATACTGTTTGTACATAAGCAGCCATGGAAGAACTTTGCATAAATAGATCAAGACAAAATAGGAGATTAACTTTTTAAAGAATAAGTGCAAAGATAAAAGATTTGACTGAGCACAAGTTTAACTGTAGCTGTGGATTGAGGTTTGATCCCCTGACAAACATACACAATGAGAGCATCACACATTTAAACGCTGATCTAAGTTCAAAGATTAGACAATGCGCAAGAGACACATGTGACCCAAGACGTTGGTCAGCATGTTTCAAAACAAAGCTGTTTGTATATACCAAGAACAGCAAATATGAATGAATGACTTAAACATAGCAGAACGGAACTCTCTTCACTATCTGTCACAAACTGTTTTAATGTTGAAACTAAGCAGAGGTTACTCAGCATGGGAGTGGAGTCGTTACTCAAATGACCTGTTTGCACTGTTTGCTTTGTGATAACTTGAAATGTGAGCGCAGAGATGCTGCAGCCAATCCTCACTATCAGCCCCGGTGAAAAAAGAACCAGGAAATGCGGTGATGAATGGGGCCAAACGACCAAACTGTGTTTTCCTCCGAGTGCGGCGAGTGTTAGAAAGAGGAAACGAGAGTGTGCAATTCCCAACAGCAGAATGGCTCTTATTTCTCTTTCAGAGAGCACGGCAGCAAGTGGAGAAGTACACGGGCCAGATGTGTAACTCTACAAACCAGGAGCTCAGTTTCACGGGAATGTAAAAAGGTATTTGTGATTTGTGGCATTAACCATTTCAATTTCAAGCACTTTTACTAGTGCAGACAGGACATCTTATGGATTGTATTTGAGCTTCAATGAAACTTTTGAACTTTATAAAACTACTTTTACTGTTTTTTTAAGGATTATTTTCAACAAACAACTCTCCTTGTGGTGCCGTCACTGTGAAACCGTAGAAACACACTAAAGGGAAAGTTTACTACTACAACCTCGCACTGAAACTAAACCTCACTTCCTGTGTCCTCTGAGTAACTGTCATTCATAGCTCTGTGTAAACACCAGCACCTCACAACTATCAACACAATCATTTTAGTCCCTTTAATCATCATGCATTCTGCAACTAACGAGCTGTATTTATTCTCATATCATTGAACACTGTGTCTTACCGTTTCCATGTTATCAGTGGGAGTGTGTCCTCGGAACTGTCCATCCTGCAGGTCACTGTTGCTCTTCTGCTCGTGGACAGGAGAAGTGATTTTCTTGACCAGGGTGGCAGTTCCCGGGATCGGCTCCTCGTCATCAGAGTCCGGCAGAGGGGTCGGACTGATGTCCTCCAAGCCGGTGCTAGAGGGACGGGAGTTATGCAGCCCACCGTGAGAGCCACCCGCGTATGGGGGGATTGGGGATAGCTGAGAGGACGAGGAGGAAATCGGACTTCCCTCCATTAGCACCTCAGTGTCCGAATCTCGCTCCTCGAGGAAAGGCAAAAGTTTTGTCCGTTTCTCTTTGAGGAGCATCTCAATGCGGGAGTCCAGGCTATTCCGCTCTGGATCCAGCACGGGGGACACAGGGGAGGGGCAGCGTTCTGGCGTTTGAGGAGGAGGGGTGGTCGGTTGGCCCTCGGGCTCCGGTGGGGGCTCGGGAATCGGAGGTGTTTCTGGTCTCTCCTTGCCGGGCATAAAGTCAGAGTCAGCCGGTGGTGGCGGCGGCTGCGGTGGTCGGAGGTAATCACCCTCCCTCTGCGATGGCTGGTGAAAAGAAGGTTCTGACGGGGGGAACGCAGGGAGAGGCGGAGCCTGGTAGGGCGAGTAGGTGGACTTGAAGGGTGGTGTAGCAGGGGGAGGCGCTGTGAAAGACGGGGTGGTGGGTGGAGGTTCAGGTGGGGTGTGTTGGTGCTGTTTGAACTGAGCCTGTTCCGAAGCCGTCCCTCGGTACATGGTGCTGCGGTACTGAGGCCTCTCTGGTCTGCGGTTGTACGCATCTTGGAACTTACTCTCGTGTCTCCGGGATTTGTAGCCTCCGGAGCTCTCGGCTCGGCTGGCCTGGTACGCAGGCGTGGACTGCCGACTGGAGTAATTAGAGTCTTGAGAAAAGGGCGTAGTTGACTGGCGTGGGGTAAGAGGGGTTCCCTGGGACTGGGGGGTGTCCTGCTTTAGGCTGCAGAAGCCTGCATCCTGGGACAGAGGAGTGGAGGAGCTGCTGGGTGGTAACGGTGCTCCCCCGGTCAACACGCTGTTCTCTGACAACCTGCGGATGGGCTCGCAGGCCTTTGGAAGAGAAGAACAGGATCAGGACAAGTCACAGGCAGAACAAACCTCTACCACTGTCTCCATGTTGCACCAAATTACCAATAGGTGCGTTTCACAGAATACACCTGCAGGATGTCAAAGGTCAAACTGGTGGATAAGAGTATCTAGGCACAATGCCTGGGTGAGCTCATGTTACAGGGCCAAAGTACATATTTCAGTGGCTTTGTGATTTCAGTCTACAGCCAAGGGTCTAGATGACATTTCCTCTGCTCTACTCCACCACCTGCTGCACCAGTGAAATGGATTACAGATAAGTATGGCAGCTCAGACTGGTTAATTGGTTCAGTTTGAAAAGGTAACAACAATTAAATAATCACATGTGCACACAAACGTGTAACTAAGACTGCGCTAAAATACATTAATAGCCAACTATCATTACATGCAAGGTATTAAGAATGTTTTTTCTTACCAATATCGCCTCAGCTAGGCTACGAGGGGAAACGTCTCTGGCCTCCACTCCACCCACCGGCAGTGTCATCGGATTGTAGCTGCCATTCATCAGGAGCTGGAAGTACCTGAGGCGATTGTCACCTGCAAAACAATAAACATGAGGATCTGATGCCAAGTTCATAGAGCGGGTATAAAGCCAGTGAATGTTTAATAAAGCTTATCAGACAGGATCATTTCTACACGTTTGTAAAAGGAGCAGCGTGCACTTACAACAGTTTCCTGACTATTTTGTAAACACTGTCTGCCCTCAAGTGATCTACAACAAATATGATTATGTAAATACGGCAATTTGAAAGATGATCTGCCCTGAATCAATGTTTATTAAATGACATACAATAATAACACAAACACACTCAGTATCTACACTCGTTAAAGTAATGTTGCAAGAATAAATCGAGATAAAACATTTATACAAGCAAGATAATGATGCAGACGCTAAATAAAAATATCAGTCCTTATTACTCTTCAGATTCAATAAGCACAGGTGCAAAGGTGCCGCCAGGTAAACAATAAATACACAACATTGTCTTAATAGTAGTAAAGGTGACTGTTTTTGCCAGATAATCAAAACACAACAGTTTGAAGGCTTTCAAACTTTAGTTTTGCTGACTGGGAAATTAATTACTGTTAAAGTGAGTGATCAGACACCTGGCGGAGGGGAGGGGGCTGTGACTGATTGGTTTGTGTATGTTTACAGGTCTGAAATTAGGCCCAGTGGGACCACACTGCACCCACAGCTCCGGGCTCCTGGGAGCAGCCTTACTATTCAATCAAATTCAATTTCCCCCACGTTACCAGGCAACGCGCGTATACATTGAGTAACGTGACCGGGTGTCACTCCTCATAATCCACATGGAGACACCACTCATCTGTCAGCGCAGAGGAGGAGAGACGAGGCTCGATCGCGCGTAACAAACACAGTCCACGCGTCTTCTCCTCCCCCTGAACGAGTGAATCACTGTTTACCTTTCGGGTCCAGCTCCACGTGGATGATGTTTCCCATAACAGACGTGTTGTGGAGCGACAGCACCGCCACCTTCGCGCATTTCACGCTCTCGAACACCACCTTGGCAATGCCCAGGTGCTTCTTGTTCTTCGGATTGTACAGGATCTCCACCTCCTCGATGTCCCCGAACTTCTTGCACATGTCCAGGAGAAATCCTTCCCTGATGTTGTCGTTAAGCCGCGCGAATGTGACCTCCTTGGGAGGCACGGGTCCGATGTAGCACTCATCGATCTGGAAGAAGAATGGAGGTGGGGGGGTTAATGTCGCTAAGTGGCTTCGGGGGGTTAAGGTTGCACCCGGTGGGGTCGGTCCTGACAGCTGAGATAAGGGACCTGCCACAGTGGTGACAACGAACACGCACGTGCACACATTCCGGTTGAAACAGCTCAAAGATGGAGCAGGCGTCTGATTTATTTTGAGTTTTCTCACAAATCAAACTTTCACTGGACGTCCCACAGACGAGGGAGGGGGGTGTGTCTGCAACTTCTGACAGCACCCCTGCTCCCACCGGGACTAGAGCCCTGTCTCCCCGGCTCCTGTAAGAGGATGTACCTTAAACTTCGGCACCGGTAGATCCATCTCTTTGTACTTAGTCCAGAGGCGACCGATCCTCGGGTCCCGGACCATGTCCACCGGGCCCATCCCGGGGTTCTGCGGGAGAAGAGGGGGGGTTACATTGATGTTATCCATCCCATTCACAACTTCACACTCCACTAACTTGTTGCAAAGTAGTCGGGTCGTGTGCTTAAAACGCTCCAGACGTGCTGTGTGTGTTTTTAAGGGGGGGGGGATGCTGCCGGAGCATGTCCGCGGCAGCAGCGGCGACACCGCCACTTCGCTCCTCGGTTACTCCCGGGGCCGTGTCCCCCTCTCACCCCCACCTAGGAGGTCCACTTACGGGCATGTTGAAAGTGAGTCCATCGTAGCGGTACAGCTTGTGCGAGCCCTTCTTCAGCGCAGGGTCGATGATCAACTTGTAACTTCTCCAGTGGTGACTCCGCTTCTCCGCCGAGCCGCAGACACCGGGGTGGCCGTCCATGCCGTTCGCCAGACCTGCAGCGACGAGGGGGGGAGAGAGGAGAGCCGCCGTTAGTGCAACCCGCTAAACACGGCTGCTGCTGCTGCGAGCCCGTGAACCACCACCACCCCCACCGCGGACACTTTAAAACACACGCTACAGATGCATGGCTCCGGTGGTTCGGGTGGGGGGGGGGACCTAGCTTACCCCCGGTTACGGTAAACCAGGCATGAGGAGGAGAAGCTGGAGGAGAGAGAGAGAGAGGGAAAAAAGAACCAGCTTACTTGAACTCTGCTTTCTGCCATGGTCTTCGCTCAACCTGTTTCTCTCCCCGGGCTTGGACATGGTTCGTCCGATCCGACTCGCGGAGGGAGGGAGGGGAAGGGGGGGGGGTTCTCGAACTGATGAAAAGACACGAATCGCTCTCCGGTCGCCGGTCACATTACATGATTTCGCCGGAAGAATACTGCCTCCTTTTCGGCGAGAGCCAGCACATATTGTGTGCCTCTCCGGTCCGTGGCTGCTCCTGTCTCTCCCACAATACACCGCCAGGCTCGCTTGCCCACCACACTCGACGCTAGGCGCACTTTCGCCGCAAACTTACTTCTCCCTCCGCTTGTCATTTATTATCATTTTTTCTTTACCGCAGTATTTTTGGGGGGTTCTGTTTAAAAGCACCGAGCTTTCAAGCGACTCGTTAAAAACGAAGAGTGCGGGTAGAAAAGGAAATCACGGGGGCGGCAGCAAGCGTGCGTCGCTAAACCCTCTCAATCATTTTTGTTTTGTCTGTGTGGCGAATCTGCCGGCTGCGTTCACTCAGACGGCAAACACAAGCTAGATATACACAGGGGTCAATATGTAGTGAACTGCCGCTGGAGGCGAATAAAACACACGCTAGCTGCGGAGGGAACTAACAAAGGAGCTACCGTGGGGCTAACTGCTAGCTGTTTATGTTTGTTTAAAACAAGAAAAACGAGGATCGGATGTTGCTAAGTTGATTTAAACGATGCGGAAGAACCGTAGGAATGCGGCGGGTTGTTACATCCTTCCCCGTCTGCCACTAATCCACTCAGGAGAGAGAAACTAGTTCCAACCCGGATGTATAGCTGCTCGTGTTCTCATGTCGCTTTTTAAACCGATACGATCGCAGCGTAGCTTTTAAAATATCGTGTGTGTATTTCTTAAATTTTTTTGGGGACTCGTGTATTTTTCAGTTTCTTTTTTTTTGTTTGACGTTGCCTGCTGTTTTTGCGGTGCTCGGGCAATTGGCTGGTTAACAGCGGCGGCGCGGCGGACCAATCAGCGCGCGGCAGCAGAGGAGCCGTTCACTATTAGAAGCGAGGATCAGGAGTCCTTCAACGCAGAGCAGAGAGAGGGGGCATCGGCAGCCATTTTCCTAACAAAAACACACAGGACTCAGTGGCCTATATGGGTTTCCTTTGTTCCAAAGAGGGATCTTACACTCGATTTCCTCATCTCTCACGGACTATGATTAAAAACTATCCTGTGAAAGGATTGAGAAGAAGGAAGAGAATGTGCCGGATGTGACATTTTGAGCCTTTTTTCCTCTGCCTGGAATCCACCTTTGTCTTAACTAGGCCATGGCACACCCAATATAATAGTGTTTATATTTCGTTTAAGTGAAAAAAGAAAAAGAGAAAACCAAAATTGTTGTGAATAAACAGCTTTATGGTTTTGGAGAGAGAGAGAGAGGAGGAGGAGGAAGAAGAAAGAAAAACACAGTTTAAAGTGACAAAACGTGTAATGGCTGGTTTGTTTGGCATTGCACTTTATGGCCTGTGTAGGATAGGAGTAGCAATGAGTAAGTTCAACTCTTTTATAATCATTTCACAGTGTTTTTTGATCTTTCAGTAATGTAAAAAAAAATATGTGAGGCATGCAGTTACTGTTATTAAAAGTGAATGTTTTTTACTGTCAATTTATCTTCTTGGCTTTGATGTTATAACATAGAAACTTTGATCTTTAATTCCAAATGTGTTCCCAGGCATGCTGACATCGACATATACAGCATCCAGGTTATATACAGTACCACTGCTCCTCTATAGTGACAGAGAGCAGGCCACGCATAACTAATGCCCCCTTTTTTTTGTTCCGTAAAATAGTTTATTGTGCCGCCTGCGATTTGGACTGTTGACTGATAATCCCTCTGCTTTGATTAATGACTTACTTTCCTCTCACAACAGCAACGCTTAACAACCCTGAAGACTTGAGTTATACCCTGCCCACAACGGGGGAGACAACTTCAGGCACGGTGTAGGGACCGTGCCGTCCATTTGGCTTTTACGCACCAAATGTGTAAAACGACGGTTTGACCTTGCTCCAAGGGCAGATTTCAAACACAATCAAAGCCCAGTCAGGTTGTCCTTTTTTTTTAAACTCACAACAGTCTCTATAACGATAAAAAAAAGCAGTTAACCCAAAGAGGAAACAGATGGAGGGAAAACGCTCAGGGTGAAAATATTTACCTCAGCACTTTGGTGAAATGCAGTTAACAGGCCTAAACGCAAGGGCAGGGACGTTTTCAGCTCCATCTTCGGATCTTCTAATAATGGCTTTAATAAAGGGCGATGGAGCGTCTCCTGTGAAGGGAAGGAATCCATTAGCACGACAGATAGAGAGCTCTTTTGAAAAAAACTTTTTTTTCAATCACTTGCATTTGCCTCTCTGCCAGCGAACATGCATCTCCAAGCATCATCTCGTGTGGGCAATATGCAAACTATCCCTCCTCTCTCCTTGACGACTGAATTGCAGTCACGTATAACCTCCTGCATTTCGACACTTCTAACTGAGCTACATCGGGTTAAGAAAAACTAAACTAGACATGGAAATGTTTTTTCTTTGAGAGGTGATGGATTTTGAGCTGTTTCACTTAATTCTGCAAAGCTGGTATGTCTATACACGTAAGTATTCTCTCAGAGTACAGACGACATGACAGATCACACATGTGGATTTAAACGTTATCGTGAAAACTCTTATTTGTTGAAAAAAAAATGTAACCACTATTTTTTATACATATTTTGATTGATGTTGTAAACTTACAGTTAGTATTCAAGAACATGTAATCCAAGTCTTAAACGAGCAAAAAAAAGGAGTCTTATAGGGAGGAATCTTGCATATGTCACTGCTTCCCTTTGACGAAGACACCTTTGGGTGATGTGGCTACACTTGTTCAATGGTTTCTCTGCTGTTCTCTGTCTCAAAATGGCTTCTTTGCAGACAAAGGCGAGCACTGTGCTGTGAAATGCTGCTGCGCCATAACTGGGTGAGGCTCGCTCGCTCGTGTATGGGGAGAGCTCGTTCTCCGATGACATTTCTCTGCGATTCGACGTGAAGTCTTTGCACCAAGAGACACCGGGGTGGGTGGGGGGGTGTTTTTCTCCCGATACGATGCATGTTTTTATAGGAAGTCAAAAATAAAGAGATAAACGCGGCAGAGATCGCACTAGAGGAAGGACGCGTCAACAAGCGAGTGTCGCTCGCTTGGCTGACGCGCCCTGGCAACGGCGGGTAATCCGAGAGCTCTGGCCGGTTGCCATGGTGTTGCAGAACCCCCACACCGCCATATAAGGTCACCAGGAACCCTCTCCCTCCTCCTCCTGCATGGTAACAGCAGCAGCCCTTTAGATTTCTATCTGCGTGATAAACAACCTTCGTGGCTGCAGCGAGCTTCAGCGCCTGCTTCCCCCCTCTCTCCCTCTCTCTCTCTCTCCCTCTCTCTGTTTTTGGATCACCGTCATGGAGTGTTCCAAACGCCGCAGGCCGCATCACACTGACAAACAAGATGCGACTCTACTCTTTGTTTGCTGGAGGAGCTGAAAAACAGAGGCATGGGGGGGACGTTTATGTTCGCGTGCGTAAAACAGGGGTATCTCCACGTTGTGCCATTTACGCACGGTGCTGTGTGCGTTTGAGGACATTACAATCGTGGCCGGTGTCAGAGGCCTGTTTGTCTTGATCTCCACTCTCGGCTCCGGCTGCCAAGAGCGCGCATTCCTCCATTTGCAGGTCACGAGGCAGCTCCCCCACCCCCCCTCTCTCTCTCTTTCTTTCTCTCGCTCTCTCTGTCTCTCTTTAATCTCTCATTCCTCAAGTTTGCCTGTATTTTTGTTTTCTACTTTTTAGTTCTTACACAATGGGGACCAGCTTGTTTGCGTTACAAAGGTGAATGTTTAATACTAGTTGAGGCTTTTCTCTTTGAATTTGCTAATATGGTTATTTTTAGGGCCCTGGGTTTTTTAAAAAAAGAGGAAAAACTCCTCCCCGGTGGGTTGCGCCATTCAGTTCTGCGCGCTGCTGACAGACTGGAATATTCCACACAGAGGATTGGCCTCTCTCGTTCAGGACAGCTGTCTCTCTGCATGCATGGCGAATAACTATTTTTTGACAACAGTTCTTTGTTCATGAAGTGACAATGGGTGCTTTTACATGTTTGGATATTTTGCACAGGACAATTTTATATCCTTTTTTCAAAAATCAGGTTGACAATTTCACCTTATGAGTCAAACAAGCACTTTTCTATTAATATTATTATACAGGGATTTTTTTTATATCATGTGCTACACAATACTTTATTGTAGAAGCATATGGGACACTGTGTGTGGCTGTTTCTCTGGATTCAGGCAGACAGTGCACCTCCTCTCTGTCTTTCTTTGTATGAGCAGCCTTTTATTCTGACGGATTGTTCACTGAATCCAAACAGGTATCCTCTGCGCTTTGTGTTTTTTGATTATTCATGGGCACACTTGCCTATTCAAGGATCTATCCATGCAGATTGCTGGTACTGTATTTGTTTCATTTGCATTAGCCTTTCCTTCTTTCGAGCTCTTACGTATTTGCATGTCTGTGTTTTGTCAGTGTAATATTCCACAGTATGGTTTGTGCTTGGCAATACTCTCACCTGTCTGTGAATTTGAGGTGTTTAAATAAATAGAATATACACCCATGTTATGGTTTGTTGTTGTGGAAACTGAAGCAGATCTTTTTTTTATATCTTTTTGATGAATTTACACCGAAGACTTTGAGGTTCAAACGATATAAGGCCTGGATATAACACAGTGTTTTCCCTAGTCATGACATATTGAAAGCACACACCACACTAAAACCCACAGACATGGCTGTAGGAGATCTGTATGTGTTTTAAATACTTGGAAGACTATGTGTCTCTTCTTAAAATAGGCACAGGGCAGTGTCAGCTTATCCTCTTAAAGGGACAGCTTACTCAGAAGGGTTTCGGCGCTCCAACACACCAACTAAATACATCCTTTCCCGGCACTGACCACGAAAATGTAACCTTTAGATTTGACTTTGTAGCCTACGACGGTTTGAATTTTACTCAGCGACTAGACTCTAGACACTGAATCTAGATTAATCTCCAAAGCGTTGTTGTGCTTTCTGAATATGCACGCTCAGTCTTGATGATCGGCTCTCTCCTGATACCCATGGAAGTCAACCCACATATTTCCAAATTTAAGATTAAAATGCAATTTAATTTATGTTCATGAGATCTCGGGCATCCGGGTTATTGGATAAGCAATGGTAACACAAAGGCAAGAATGAATAAAAGCACACTGCATGTCCTGTTGTCTTTGATACTATCTAAACATGATTACAACATTCCACCCTATTTATAAACTGAAGCTGTGTTAAAGGGAAATTTAATGTCCCACATGTCCTAGAAGTCATCTTGTTCTAAAGTAGCTTGTCTCTTTCAGCCTTCCATACAAAATAAAACAACAGTATAGTGGTTCGAACAGTATCTCCGCATGATCTCCAACCTTATCACTTCATTTTGCTCGGTGTTGCTGGATAAGATTCCTGAACGTCACAGACTGGGACGAGAGAAAGAGAGAGAGAGAGAGAGAGGCTTGTCCTGACGCCCAATCTGTGATGTCACTGGCGTGTTCAGCTGCACCGAGTGAAAGGAGAAGAACATTTTTGCTGTAACCACGAGGAATCAACCAATGATGTGAATGGATGCTACCAATATTTATATATAACCTAATAACGTGGTCAACTGGTGTTTTTCAGAGGTATGCATTTAACCAATACAAATTTGATTATATACTATAATACACTGATATTTATTGGATGACAATTAAAGTATTTTTACCATAAAGATTCAAAACATGTATTTATTCAAGGCACCTGAGAGGAGTGGGGCAGCTGGTTTATGACAGCTCATATTTTGTGCTTCATCGAAGAAGATGACGAGGGTCTGACCAGAAGTTCACCAGACACCAGCTCTAGCACATCTAGTACTCATACTCTAAAAGGTACAAGACACTCATTCGTCTCATTCACTGTCACCAGAGAATCTCCAGGCCCCACATGACTTCCCAGTTAACCATCTAATCATACTTGCCGTGACTACATCAACAATACTTGCTGACTTATCTCCAGCGTAAGAGGAACCTTTTCAGTGTTATCTCTCATGCACAGTTCTGTGGAAGGAGGCAGTACTTCACACCAGGCCCCCACCCAGTATTTAATGAAAGAGGAAAGCACAGGCAATAGAGGAAGTAGGTGCAGCCACACTCAGATGCTGCTGCATTATTCATACCCCAGAGATGCTGCCTCATTGAGCAGCGCGGCCACGGGACAGGGGAGAAGCGTGGAGTGTGTGTGTGTGTGTGTGGTGGTGGTCGACAGGAGACAGCCTCGGTGTGACAGGAACAGGAAGTGGTGAGGAGGCCGAGCTGTACCTGGTAAACCATGAGGCTCGTCTGTTCCTCTCTCATAACACAAGCCTGCGATCCATCTCAGCCTTTCCAAATAAAGATTCACCATGTGTCTAAGCTGAATCTGGAGGGAGCGTCTTCAGCCCCGTCCTGACTGGCACCTGTGTGACTGGTGCTGGGGGTCGACATGACACAGAACAGTGCTGGGACTGGTAATGGCACCACAAAGAAGGGAGATGAACTCAAAATTGTGATTGTTGGAGATGGAGGCTGCGGGAAAACATCTCTTCTGCTCGTTTATGCTCGAGGAAATTTTCCAGAGGTAAGAGAGGCTGTGTCATACAGTGATAATGTCCTTTTGCAAGACTAGATACACTTAAAATAATGTGACATAGGAAAGAATAAGTCAATTCATTACTGTACCCTAAAAGCAGCATATTCTTCTCGTCTCAAAAACAGAAATATGCTCCATCAGTGTTTGAAAAATATGTCAGCACCATCTCTCTCGGAGGAAAAGAGATACAGCTCAACCTGTATGACACAGCCGGTAAGAATCACATCCGTGTTGAACATCCATGAAGTCTCAGTACATTTAACATGAAGTGAAAATAAAGCGTTTCGAGGATGTTGAACAACACACTCTGTTAACTGCCTGGATTATATATAATTCATCTGTGCAGATAAAGAGCACACACACACACACTGACTTAGAGGTCAGCCACTGATGTTTACTGCCGGTGTTGGAGGAATTATTTTATAGTCGCTTATCTTTTCAGATATTAAAGTTCAGGCATTTTCGACACTGTGCGTTGTGTCTTTATCTGGTTGTTCTGACACACGGGGACACAGAGGAAGTGGTGAAGGTCGACATTAACGTCAGAGCATCATCTGAATCATCTCTTGGAAAGTGACAGACATGGTAGAAACTACCAACAAGCTTTAGTGAAGACAAATGTACAGAAAGTTTATAAAACTAGTCAGACTGTGAGATGTTAAGGTGTCTGATTGAATTTGAATTTGTCAGTATATAATTTATCTGGATAAAGTTCCCCTACAATTATTTCAGGTTAGAGAAAATACATTTAGCACATAAAAGCTCAGAGAACACAATCTTTTGTTTTATTAGTGGTTAAAAAACTAAGTAAAGACAACATTTCCACTCATTTCACAACATGAAGTGTCTGTGGGACATAAAACATGGATTTTCCATAGAAGATAAGTGTTTTAAAGTCATTGCATGTTCAGGAAAACCCATGACAGTAAGTCTTGACACCTTATCTTAAATATAAGAGCAGCAGGGTGCTTCACATCAGCGGAAAGGAAGCTGAGGCCAGGATGTGGTTTCATTCAGCGCCTCCGACTTTGTGACACATGTTGCATCTTGAAGCTCAGGCCGTTGCGTCCTGCACAAAATGTACACGTATAAATTCTAACTTATCCATCGGTTAACACATAGTTTCCATCTTCCTTTTTCTAGGACAGGAAGACTATGACAGGCTGAGACCGCTCTCTTACCAAGAGGCCGACCTGATCCTGGTCTGCTTCGACGTGACCAACCCCACCAGCTTTGAGAATGTCCTGATAAAGGTAATCACCTCTTCAGATCATTGACCGACACAAAGAGTGTCACATGCAGGCAAACCGAAACAACAATGTGCCCGTTCAACTGGAGTTTCAGGTTTGCTGTTCAAATTCAGTTTGTAAATGATTGTCAGAGTCTGGTGTGTTTATGCCGGCTGCATTCTTTGAGCTATGATTAACTCATGCAGGCATGGAGTTTGACCCCATGACTCCTCTCAGTGCAAACAGAGGGAGAAGTGCTGCCAAAGAAAGTTAAATAGAGCAGACGTAGAGAATTCCATCTCAGCGTGCAAGACATTTAATTATTTCCCTTTTAACAACAGTGGTTCCCTGAGGTGAAGCACTTCTGTCAGGACATACCGGTCATCCTGATTGGCTGCAAGACCGACCTCCGGAAGGACAAGGAGTGTACGAGGAAGCTGAAGGCCTCGAGTCTGTCTCCCATCACATACACGCAGGTAAGACATGAAGACATGTGCAGAGGTTGATCTGTGAAAACAGGCCTTCTCAGCCCGAGGTCACGGGATATAAACTGCAGCATGATGCACCACAGCCAGAAGCTTCAACCACTTTTAGCTGTACTGCAACCAAATGAATGGAAGAGCACATTTATCTATCTTTATTACCTTAATCTCAAATGCATAGGATCTAATTCTTGGTTTTGGATGTAGGGCGAGGAGATCCGGCAGCAGATGAACGCAGAGCTCTACCTCGAGTGCTCGGCGAAGTATCAGGAGCACGTAGAGGACATTTTCAGAGAGGCCGCCAAAAAGGCTCTGGCCTACTGTCGGAAAAAAAATAAGTGCAGGAGGAAGAAGGCCTGTGTGGTTTTGTGAAGTGGAAGGGACGGAGCCTCGAGGAGCCCACTCTGCAGACGAGGCCCCACAGGTGATGACTTCAAGAAGACACCAAGAGATGGTTCCTGCAAGTTGAGGCACCACTGAGTCATGAGCTCGTCTCCTTTTACCGAAAGTGATGCAACAGGAAAGTCGATTTTGCAAGAAATGGCCGGGTGGAGATATGTGCAAGTCTTACATAACTTGAAATGAAATCAATATATATTTTTTTGGTTACTTATTTTATACGGATATTATATTTTAGTAATTTTCAAAAGAGTTATACGGTTTGTTTTATTGGAGAAATTTGCAGGCAGCTGTTATATAAATACATTTTCCACAGGTTTTTATAGGATCATTTATATGTCTAAATGGGGTTCAACAGAAAACAAGCATCCTTTTAAAATATATTTTTTAATATAATTGATAATGGATCTGTAGCTTTAAATCTTAAGAAAAAAGGAGGGTTAGTTCATTTTCAGTAAAACTAAACATGGGCTTGAATGTTTTTGCTCCATCAACTGAAGCTCTAATCTTTGCCAACAGTGCCCACCAGTGTTAAAAACCTGGAATGCATCAGAGTCGAGTCACAAAGGCAACACTGAAATAAAATAAGTTGCTTTATGTTTAAGTGAACAAGAAACAGAAATCGCAATTACGTGTTTTTAATTTTAAATATTTCTTTACAAGAATGTACACAGAGAAACCGTCTCTCGTCACCAATCCTTTTCAGGCACCGGTTACAGATTCAAGAAGATTGATGAAAACATTTGTTTAACATCGGCTACATCATTAAAAACAAGGAAGTCTTTCACTGTGTTGTGCATCCTGGCAGCTCATGTAACATTTTAGTCTGTAACTCGTCAATCATCAATAAAAGTGATGTGTAAATACTGTGACCCTCCTCAGCAGCACTACAATTTCTGTCTTTGTATTTTCAAAATAAAAGAAGCAGGGCAGTGTTTTGCTGCGACAGGCTGGAGGGAGAATAAGGCAACAGAGACCCGACACCACTACAGCTGTTCCTTTGAACCCACCGACCCCCGGACAGAAACACCCTCCAGTGCCATTTTTAAGCATGAAATGTGAACCAGACACCAAGACAATGAACGAGAGTAAAAGCCATGGAAGTGGTCATTAATTAACTCTAATAAATATTTAATTTAGTACGTCTACTTGAATAAAATAAAAATAATCCAGCTCATTATTACTCAGTGTGCGTCATAGCCTCACAGTACCAGTGCTAATAGCAGCGTTTGATCATTACTTCTCTCTGCATCACTACAGAATGAAAGGGGAACGGTAGCAGCACAGTGATGACAAATCCAAAAACTCTGAGTGACCTTTGAACCTTTGTGACACAACGTTTCCTGCGCTCAAAGCTCTTCCTACACAAGTTAAAATTTAGAGTGAAACACGATAGACCTACGTTTACATTACAATTTGTTAGCATTATGCTAAACATCATAAAATGGAACCCCCAGAGAGGCAGTCACATGAAAACCTCGCAAGGACACCAACTTTATATGCGTGAGCCAGAGTTTAGGGTTTAGATCACACACATATTTATGCAAACGCTGCCTAACAGGAACAACAGAGTTGCGTTCTCACATCACACAAATTCGTTTTCAGGAAGCTGAAGGTAACATGCTTTGGAAGTATCAGGTCTAGGCTTTTTTAAAGTTTAATCTATTTGAGAACAAAGGTTTAGTTAAAAATAAAATAAACAAGTTACAACACCGGTTAGCAGTGCAACAGCTCGATGGAGAGTTTGGGAACTACTCGTAAACGAAATGAAGGGCAGTGCCAATTTGAACATGTCCACGTTTTGACAGAAAAAGACAGTTGCTACTTCACAGAAGTATGTACATAACAGACGTTGAGTCCTCGAAAGGCAAATTACAGACGGGTGACAAATTAGAGGAAAAACCTGGAAAGAAAGGACGATGCCCAAATCCACAGAGCACCCATTGAAAGGTTTGACGAGTAGGAGAATGATGTGAATCATTAGCTGTGGCCTTCACAGTCAACAGAACTGACAGCTGTCACCATGAACACCAAAAGAGGGAATATATTTTTGATGAAGGGAGGTTTTTTCCTCCAGACATATCGCGAAACTTGTAGAACCAATGCCGAGCCACACTGAAGCTGTTCTGGTGGTTGATACAAATTGCTTTTCCTTTAATTTGTCACCCATCTGTATATTGACGCTACCTGCCCTCTTTCAGTTGCATATGATTTGAACAAAGGCTCCCAGACAGACTCACATACAGACACCAACACTCAAATACAACGCATTCTTTCCACTCACTTTGTTTTATATACAAGATAAAGCAACAAAACGGCTCATCCTTAGAAAGGTGAACGACGCTTTGTGTGGAGACCGACCGAGCAGCGTCACAAACAACGAGTCATTAGAAAGCAGGAAGCCTGATCTCCAGATCCTCCGGCGGGAGCCCGCTGGCGGAATCAAAGCCCGGGAGAAGCTTAGTCTTCTCCCGGCCCGATCGTACTGGGGTCAGTCTCACAAGCCGTCTGTGCCTGTTGCTTCAAAGTTACTGGCCGTTTGGAAGAATTTGAGGCGTCTTGCTGAGTTTGTGTCTCAGTCAGTTTTTTGCCCCTTTTCCTGGTTTTTCTGGATTTTCTGGTGAACGACTTTTACAGTGGTGAGAAAGTTTCCCAGGAACAGGATGAGAAACGTCAACGCCAACATAAACACCTGAAAGGCAAAAAGAGAGAATCTGTTTTATTTCAAGACAAGTGTAAACATGCATTTTTCCGACCATGGCCATGTCTCCATTTCCAAATGTAGCTTGGTGAGGGCATGTTGAAGCAGATGGAGGGAAAACAGAACATAAACTAACAGAGTTCACAGTAATAAAGTCAGTGTGTGTGTTCAGAAATCAAGTCCCTGATGTCCACATGAAATGGGTTGTGTCCTTTCGAGTCTTGATATTGAACCAATGGCTTCAGGTTTCATTTGTCAGTTGGATGGATTTGGATTTGGTAAATGGATTTGCATTTATATAGCGCTTTTCTAGTCTTGATGACCACTCAAAGCGCTTTACATTACAGTTTCACATTCACCCATTCACACACACATTCATACAGTGCATCTATCCCAGCACTTTGTTATTCTAAGGGGGGGCCATTCAGGGTTCAGCATCTTGCCCAAGGACACTTCGGCATGCAGATGGTTCAGACTGGGAATCGAACCGCCGACCTTCAGGTTGGAGGACGACCACTCTACCCCTCAGCCACAGCCGCCCGGTCAGCCACAGCTGCGATCCTTACCTGCCACTCTTTACAGTCTTCATGTCCTGCCAAGCGAAACAGGGTCACCGAGTTGTACAGCTGCCAAAACTGCAAAGGAACAGGAGGCAAGGCCATTTAGAATGTTTCTGCAAACAATAGCTGCACAAGATAAAATTCCTATTGGCATCTTTCTCCTTAACCAATACAAGAAATACTTTTTGTTGAACTACATTCTCTTTAAAAACACATGTTTATGTAATTAATACAAATACAGGTCTAAAATATGTTTTACCCCCTCTTCCTGATTCAATACTAAAGCGATAAAGCTGTGGTTTGATATCAAACAAAAGAAAAAATAAATGAAAGACAGGTTTAGACTTACATGGCCAAAAAAGAGACATGGCAAAAGAAACGTGAGGCCTCTCCACATCCAGGACTGGAATCCCTCTGCAGAGACACAGAACAATTGTAACAAGCAGGCACAGATGATCCCTCTGCTCTCTCTCTCTGACCTTAGAGCAGCAAACTCATGAGGCCTCACTCACTGAAGACCCTGCGTCTTTTGTGTGGCAACAACTGTCTCCATCGCTCACCTTTACCCTATTTCCACCCCATCCCCCCCCAGAGGCTGTGTTCCAAATGGCTCAAGAGTTCAAATGATTAAAATGACAACCACCCAAAATAGCTGCCAACTCACCCACTGTGAGGTCCAGCTGATTCCTCTCTCCCAGAGCTCGCAGCCGGTACAAGCAGCCGCTCTGGTAGTAATACTGGAGGAACTGAACGAAGCCTGTGGGACAAAGGGATGAAACACAGATGATTGAATTTAGATCTCAAATCACCATCAGCTACCTTCCTCCCCGTAAAATAAAACTAAAAAACAGTAAGTCAAAGTCTGTGATGAGAAGCTTTACTCTATAATGCTTTTATTATCTTAAAACACACAACGAAAGAGCAGCACTGTCTCAGTTTAGGCTGAATTTGATTCAGGTGATTAACTAAATGAGCCACTTAAAAACAATTTGCCCTAACCACTCAAACCATAACCACACAGACCATAACCACTCAGACCCATCCCATTAGTCATCACATGTGATAAACTGAGCAGTGACTTTAACCACTAGTGTGTGACAGGACTTCCCTTCTCTATTCTGGTGAAACAGAAGATTCAACCAAACATTTGTTTTGACAGCTGACAGGATGAAAGCTTCAAATCAACCTGCGGTCGCCAAACACCATCACTAGTCTTTATAAAATTAACATTACACCTACGGTGGTTACCAAAACTTGTAAGTAAACAATAATATAGTGTAGGAAACAGATAAAAAAAAATAATCTTACTCTGATATATAGAGAAAGCAAGAAACTGGCTTCTGAACATCTGATACATGGCCCCCTCCGGCCTGTGAGGAGACACAAGGATGAAAAAGATTCAATTAACACCTACATTTGTCTTAATGGAAATAATTCAGGATTAGGACAATAGTCAGATTATTGGCGATCATGTTAATGTGGCCACTGCATTGTGATAAAATCAAAAGACCTAAACTCACCAGGTCAGCATTACACCAGACAGAAAGGTGGACACATAATGGTGAGACACCCACCAACCTTTGATTCTGAGTGAGGAGACAAAAAAAAGAAATTATGAATACACTTTCAAACTGTAACTCAGGAATTCAGCAAGCACTTTTCCAAATTATAAAATCATATCAACGTAGTGCAATCATACATTTTACTTTCAACTCAACAGACAATAGAAATAAAGAAAAGAACAAGCGCTCCTACAGGTTTACATGACAGTTTCCACCGACCGCAGAGTGACAGGACTGATGCTGCAACACACCTGGAGCCATTGCTCATGAGGATGCTTTCCCTTATGGTCAAGGTGCAGTAGTACCACACCAGCAAAAAGTTGAAGATTTCATCAGTGACACTACACAAAAAGAGAGAAAATGAAATGGTGAGCAACTTTGTCGACATTCACAACATTAACGCTTTAGGGGAAAGATAAACATCTTACCGATAGTTGAGAATGAAGAGGCAGGTTATGGCTCCAAACATCAGGATTATTGTCATGTAAAGCTTGAACTTCTCGTACTCATCTTTGTAGGCAAATCTATGTCAATACACAGGAGACAAGTAGACAATGAGCTGCGCACAACAAACCCAGTGTCCCAGACCGAACAGTTTACATACTTTGCCTGGTTGCTGAGAAGTGTTACGTTCACGTTGCCCAGGACCAAATTGAGGTACAGTCTAGAAAAAAGAAGAAGGCAACAATCTAAATATAAATACATTTGAGAAACTAAAAGTGACAGAGATGAAATGGCAACATAAAGAAATACTGACCCGTTCCTCTTCGGCAAATATGCCTCCATATCAAAAAAGACATTTTCTTTATCTTTTATTTGTGTTTTAATGTCAGCGATCAACTTCAGTTCTTTCTCGTCACACGTTTTCGCACATCTGTAAAGAAAAGACAAGATGGGGGTGAGTGGGGAAGTAAACAAGAGGAAGAACATCTGAACCCTCCACATGATACAAGTTGGTATAATACTACTAGTGACCTTTAAACAGCTCTTATCTAAACCCAAGTTGTTTTACAAAGAGCAGTAAATTGAAACACAGAAACCGAGTTAAAACATTTACAGTATTTTGCACCCTAGTCCGAATAAAATAAATGCCATGTCACCTCAAAAAGTTCCAGTATTTAACATGAATCAAATCCAAAAATCTGTAGTCGTCAAAGATGCATTAGGCAATCTGAACTGGCACTAAAATTTGGAATAGCTGTTTATTTTAAGAGGAGAATTAAAAAAGGAGGTCACAGATTCCGCTGACCTGATTTGCTCAGGCAGCTCGTTCCAGAGTTTCAAGACTCTGACTGCATCTTTCTCCATCTATCAAATACCAGAGCAGTGCCCGTATTAAACCCGCCTGTTTTGGAATGAGCCGTTTTCTTGGCCTGGGTAATGCCGGCTTGCAGCTTTCCCTCTGAAACTGTTAAAATGACCTGCAGTAATTGAGCCGATGGACCCGTTTATTCAAAGTTCAGGGAACCACGACTTGGAGAATCAGATGCCGGGACCACATCATTTATTTTGATATGGCATGTTGAGTGGGAAGCCGATAGGATCTCAAGATATAAGAGCCACAGACAGATTTCTGGACGTTTTTGATATTTATTTGTCAAAATGAGTTATGAGGATTCTGTGTGTCACATAACTCAGAATTTTAAACATTTATTTACAAAAGGGACAATAAACGAATATTGTTAAGTTGGAAAAATCATGAACTTTTCCACTACTACTTGTTATTTCATACATGGTGATTGTGAACGGTAATAAACTTGCACAACCATTTTCTTGAATGAAATAGTTACACAAACTAGCTGATGATCTAGACAGCGATGCATCAATAGACTCACAGTAAAAAAACAAATAAGCAGTGTTTTACATTGACCGTTATGGTAATACTTACTTATTCAAGCTGTACCTCAGGTCCTTCAGGCTTTTTCTCTGTTTACTGATGGAGCTGCTGCACGTTGTCTGGAGATTGGTGAGCTCCTCAAGCTTGTGTCTGTATACTTTGTGACTTTCCTGTAGACCAAACAAATGCAAAGTGAACAAAAGGAAATCTGTAAGATGAGGAACGTCTGCTGACTGAGAAACGGACATAAACAAAATGATAGTGATGACGGGTGGAAAATTAATCACATTTCTTTTATAAAGAATGAAGTTTATCTTAACCTCATACAAATCTTTGCCAAGCGTAAAATAGTCAGTCAACACTGAAAAGCTCCTGGTGAACAGACACTCATCTGAGACAGAAAAGCTTCATGCTGTGAAAATCTTATTTCTCAGTACAAACAGTTAGATTCTTATGTGGTGAAATATTAAAATGCCTGTTCACATGCATTTGTGTCAGAAGACCAGAACACAGGTTCCCAACTTCAGAGAGCCCTTGACTTCATAGTATCTCCTAATCTTGAAACATCTGGATGTTGACTTGTCGAGCAGGACTGTCAAGAGTGAAGAGACCAAAAAGGGGGCAAGTCTTTGATAAATACTTTTATTGTATTTTGTGTTATTTTTAGATATCCAAAATGTAAAATACTGGATTATTCACCAAATAAAACCCTAGTTTCTTTAGGCTATGGACTAAACGAGCGATCACTCATCTGTTGTAAGTTTGTGCAATCCATGCTTTCAACTTTGTCACACTTTGGAAAGCAGAGAGAGATCCTGGCCTTTCGGGAGGAAAGGTAAACCGACGTATAGTCACACTGATCTTCGTGTTTACAATGGAGGTAGATCACACAATCTTTTTTTGTTTAACCCTCAGCAGTAATGTCAACATGCACATGGCCAACTGGAGAGGGAGCATCACTCCAGAGGTTCACTAGAGGTCAAACAAAACGTTTAAAAAACCAGAACCACACACAGACCCTACCTTGACAAGCTGCAAATGTTAAGATGTCAAAAATGTGGAGGGCTGCAGCCGACTGCGAGTGAGAGACAGGTGGATAATGTGACTTCCGTGATTCACCAACACATCTGAGCTTCTCTGCAGAGGATCCCTGGGGAGCTTGACAGTCACCTCCATCATGTCTCCCAGCGGAGAAGCTCCAGATTCGGTCTCATCATGATAGCATCACCGATCCATGTCTCAGATGAGTGATGCTGCCATGAGGAGAGGACTCTCTCTCTCTCTCTTTGGTCTTTGCTGCTTCAAAGTAAAACACAACCTATCCTGCTTTTCCTGTTTTCAAGTTAGCCTGCTAGCTAACCTGAGCTAGCTTGGCAGGGCTGCAGAGTGCTGCGTTCAGGAACCACAATATAATTTACTCAAGCCAAAAAACAACAATAGCCAACACGTGCACTTCACCACCTGTAACGTGAGACTTCTGAAAGCACAATCTACAGTCCCCAGTTTCCACAGTGCTGCGGAGTGGGGGGGCTAGCTAACTCCCAGTAGCTACTGCTTAGCTTCATCTCACTCCAGCAGCAAGAACAAGCTAATTGCTGCTAACGCCAGCTGCTAATACACAGAGTTGTTACAGGGAAGTGAAAAACAAGATGCATCAGAGCTAACAACAGTAGCTTTAGCTCGGAGCTGCGAATGAATGGCGGTCACAGGGGGAGGGAGCTCCAGCCAAAGTACGGAGCCCCACTCTGCGCAGAGCTAGCACCAACCCGCTAATAAAATCTTCCAGGGTCGGTGTCGCACCCCCCCCTCGGAGTGTTTCTCCATCACCTGTAGTTGCTGGTGCTCCTCGTCGATCTCCTCCCACTCCGTCTGGAACTTGGGTTTGGACATGGCGCTGCAGCCGCTGCGGTGGCGCGGAGGACGGGATGCTTCTCTCCGGGTCACTCGAGCAGAGGCTGCTTTAAATGGGCTGCAAGGCGCATGCGCACATCACACACCACAGCCACACGTTTAAAACCACAATACAATGAACACACAACAATCGATTATCCATCAACTCAACATGAAAAACGCTTGTGAAAGTGATTTTAAAATAGCTCTTAATATAATTTATTTTTAGGTCATTTAAACTGAGCCATCCGGTAAACATATGTGTTGCTAGGATACAGCTGTACACCATTACCAGTGTTGGTTTGTTCCCGAAGCTTCACGGTCTCAGCTGGGAAGTTGAAGAAAGTAAACTCGAAAACAACACAAAGGTACAAGTACTTGTTTTGTGTTTTTTTGTTTTGTTTTTGTGATTGGCAAAACATCTGGGTTTTAAGTTACAGTGCTGTTTGTCAGTCGTGTAAATAGCAAGTGCTAGCTAGCCAGCTTCAAACTAATGATGCTAAGTGTGAGTTAATGTGCATTTGTTTTTACCACATTCAACATTTAATCAGCACTGTCTTCGTAGAAATCTATAAATGCAATAGATATAAAATTGACTAGGGCTGCAGCAGAGAGAACTTGTGACCTGATAATGCAACATCTAAGACATCACAGGAATCCATGACCACTGACACCGACATTAAAGCAAAGTAACAACAAAGACTTCTTTCTTAATGAATCCTTTGAAGTGTTATATTATATGGTTTAAAGCCCGAGTGGAGTTAAATAATGAGTCACAAACAAGTCGTACTGTTTCAGTTGAACCCTTTGATACACAACACCGGTCAAAAGTGACCCGGGTTGTTTTTTATTGTCCAAATCCTTATTGGAATTTTTTCGTTTGTTACTTTTTGATAAAAAAAAACATTTGTATCACTACCCTTCTAATGCACAACATGGGGCAAAAATAGCCCTTATTAATTCCCTGTGTTATTTCATGCAAGAGTTTTTCTTTGTTATATTTTAGAAATAAATGTATTGTATCATTTAATGTTCTAATTGTTCATTAAATATTTTGTTTTTGATTACCGCAAATCGTTATTTTCCTTTATAAACAAACATGAATTTTGTATTTCTATATCAGTTTTAGACACAGGGGTCTCAATTTGACCCATACAGTATGTATTCACTATGGAAGACCTCCCATTCATTTCACAAAGCTCCGTTTGCACATCTGATGCATGTAATGTTATTTTACAATCCATTACTAGTGAGAAAATATGTTTATGAATATGTACAACACTAATTAACTGTTAGCTAGGTAGCTGCTTTTCTGGCTATAGCTAACCACAGATAGATCAACAAAATAAAACTGGAAATACAACACTATATACTTAATAGACGGATTGTTATGCATTGGAAAATATGATTTTGATCAAATGTTCACTGATTGGTCTGTAGTTCATGGCGTGGAGCGTAATGTGTGATTAGTAGGAGTGGCGCTAACAGTTTTTCTATATTGTAGGATTTTCAGCAAGCTGCCTCCAGCCATGCCGTTGGTCAAAACATCTCAGAAAACACTGTCACTTTCGAAACTGTTGGATATGAAGTCACATAAATGTGGACTGCGGCACACAGTTTTCTCGGCCAATGGGAATAAATACACTGGGGAGTGGCAGGACAACAAAAAGCACGGTTAGATGCTGTTTTGTGTTAGTGAATGTTTGGTTGTGGTTCATTATATAGGTTGATTACACTACAATTAAAATGTTTATGCATATTGATCTTTTCAAGGAATGGGAATTCAAGTTTGGAAGAAGTCTGGTGCTATTTATGATGGAGAGTGGAGATTTGGAAAACAGGATGGACACGGCACTTACAGCGTAATGCAGCCAGAAACAAAGAAGTATGAAAGGAAGTACTTTGGAGATTGGAAAAATGGAAAGAAGCATGTGCGTATCTGATTTACAGCTATATATGCACATGATAACTAAGTGTAAATAGACTCTGTGATATAATTTGTGTCACTTTCTATCTCTCAGGGGTATGGGAAATACATGTATAGTAATTCTGCTGTCTATGAGGGGGAGTGGAGTGAGGACCATCGGAGTGGCTGGGGGAGAATGTATTATGAGAATGGAGATGTCTACGAGGGAGAATGGATGGGGGATAAGAGCCATGGACAGGGCATCATTCGATTTGGTAAGAGCAACGTGCTTTACATACACTTCAATCTAAAGCAGCCTGTAATTTAGTCAGTAAAGATTATGATATTGAAATCTTGACTTTGCAATTTGTGTCCAAGCAAATGGAAACTGGTATGAAGGCGCGTGGCAAGATGGCAAGAAGAACGGTAATGGAAAGTTCAACTATTCCGATAAAGGCCAACTTTATGAAGGCTTTTGGGTGGATGGCGTAGCAAAATGTGGGACCCTGTCGGATTTGGAGAGGGATGTAACACCAACTCCGAGCAAGTGTCAAATTCCACAGGTACGATATTATGACTCTGGCTGATTTTTACCAAACCACTTAATATCACTAACAGGACAACACGTGTATTCTGAGCAATGTGGGGATAAAAACATGAACGTACACTATCTTCTCTTACAGATCCACCTGGTGGATATGGAGTTGGTATTGAGGGAAGCCCAGTCAACCTACGCTGATCACTATTGATGAATAAGAGGATCCAGAAGGATAGGTAGAGAGCTCTGGCTTTACAAAAAGAAGCAAAGAGAAGTGTGTAATACCAATAAGTATTCCACACAAGTCCAAATGTGATTATGAAACATGCGTAGTGAGACAAGACTTCTTTAAAATAATCAAGTGTCAGGAGAATGACTGAAAGTTCACCATCCAACAGGACTGGGACAGTTGGCTCTAAAGAAAAAAGACAAACATCTGTGCTAAATATTGTGTGATAAATCTACTCTTATATTAAATGTTTCAGATATGATTTGCTCAACCTGTGTCAATGATAGATAACATCAGAATTATAATAAATCCAAATTATTTTCTAAACTGGGAAAACTTGAATGACACTTGGTAAAAAAGTGTTTATTATAGTACCACAGCCTGAGCTACAACATGTCAGCAAGCAAACTCGTACCATACTCGTACCATACTCAAGTTTTGGCAGCTGTTGATCCAGTCTACACAAAAAAATACAGGTGTTACAAATGCAAGTAGTGAGCATTACAATAAATCTTGTGCACGGTGAACACAGAGGAAAGAGTTAAATACCTGTGGTTCATTAAAAACAGCAAAGTAATATATATAATAACCAAGACAGTCTTCACTGACAAACAGATACATAAAAGGCAGCAGGTAATAGACAGGAGTCCTAGTTATTGATCAGATTGTCTCTGCCATAATTTAAGAGATAAAATCAAGCAACTATCACAGTTAAGACTTTACATTTTCAAGTTACATGCGTCATGGTAAATTGGTGAGTTCACAGTTGATCAAACATTTCTTTTAGAAACAACTATTTTTACAAATGTATATTCCACAACAAAGACGTGAGATATATATATCTTCATTCCTGTAAAAAAAAAGAAGAAGAAAAATGTAAAACCAATAACGTGGCTTCTGGCTTGGAGATATTCTAGGAGTTCCACCATAGATTTGTCTCCACCATGCTTGCCTATGGGAAATGTGAGCTTGGAGACTGCAAGATGGAAGGGTCCCCTCTGTTGTCCAGCTCGTTCTGAAGCCTGGTGAGGTTTGATAACTCCTCCAGCTCCTGAAACTGTCTGTCCGTCTTGTGGCTGACCAAGGAGCGGTAGAAGTGCACAGCAAAGACTATGAAGACCAAACCGAAGGGGACCATGATGGAGGTGGAGGTGATCGCAGCAGCCACGCCGGACGACACCGTATTATTGCTGGACTTGAGGGGCTTGATGGGCAGGAATTTGACCCAGCAGAGGAGAACCACCTCGGCCAGGAAGAGCAGAGTACCGATGACTGTGGAGAAGGCCCAGGCCAGTTCAATGTGTCGGTGCATTCGCTCGTGCGGAGACTCCTTCACCGAGTTGAGGTTGTGGACGTTGCTGACCGCCTCGATGTTGGGCAGGATGCAGGTGCTGACCATCAGAGCGAAGAGGTGGACGGCCACGAGGACGGTGGTGCAGGCACTGAAGGCAATGAGCAGGGCAGGGGGGTAAGGGTAGCTGTTGTCCAGCTGCACTTCCACCATAGCAACCTGGAGAGGAGGGAGAACAGGCAACACAACTTTATAAACATGTTATTACTCAGTAATAACACAATTCATCCACAGAGGAGCGAACAGGGTGATGTCAGGGGACAGCGTTACCATGGCAAATCCGGAGAGCAGAGCTGATGTCCGGCTGGAAGCCTTGAGTTTAGCCCGACTCAGGTACAGCTTCCTCCAGGACAGAGCCTGCAGCGAGTGCTCGTTCAGGCTCATGTCGTGTCTTTGTGTCCGGGGACTCGACATGCAGCGGCGGCTCGGTTACCTTCTTCTTACTCCTGTGCGCGACGGAAACAAGCGATCCACATGTCAACGTGTTCACCCACGATACATTCACTCTCGCCTTGAACTGCGGAAGCGGTTTGTGTCGCTCACCGCCGGTCTGCTCTGCACAGCGTGTCTGCACCTTACATTACCCAGAAGCCAGCGCGCTCACAGAACAACATCCGCTGCTGAGAGGTTGGAGTGGACCAAATGGAGGCTGGCTCTTAGCTCAGCCTTTATGTAAGAGTTCAAATTGATTCAAATTCAATAAAAAAAAGACCATGCATATTTATGATAACATGGAATTTGTATTTCCTGATTAGACCATTGACCATTTTTCCATCCCGTTTGTTTATTGTCTGTATATCTGTATCTATATATGTCTGTGTATTATATGTCTATGTCTATATCTCTATGCTCAGTGTTTTATATTCTGCTCTTGTGTTGGTACATTTAAATTAGTGTCAGCCAGCCTTATTATAAATAAAGTATTTTTTTATTTAGTTAATTTTTAAATTGACATAGTATTAGATATTGTGCAATGCATAGGGGGTTGAAGTCCTGCCTACACGACAGCGTGCCAAACTTTAGCATTTAAATTAACATTAAGGATTGGATTACCTGCTCATTCCCATGAGAGATTAAGCACAGGAAGAAGATTCATGATAGCAGTTAGAGGGCCCAAGCACATGCAGTTTTTCCTTTTGCCTGAAAAAAATTCATAGTAATTACAACAACCTCATTTTCACACTGATCAGTAGGTGGCGCTATGCCCCTGATGACATATTGACACATAGAGCTGTCCAGGCCCTGTGCACACATATGATCGGTGTTGTGTCATGTGTGCTGCTTGACATGCCGTGACGTCGTCCAACAATGTTTTGGTTTCTGGCGGTGACGTCACACACAAAAACATGGTTCCCCTTGTTTTGAACCCGAGCAGCGTGCTAAGCGCGGCCGCGACCCCGCCGCGCACGGGGATGCTCCCCCGACACTGAGCCACCGGGGACACGGCGCCGACGAGAGAGGATGGCGGACCCCGCGGAGACGTGCCCTGAATCCGGACGCAGGCTGGTGCGTAGCTCCCCCATCCGCCGTGTTGTCGTTAGCTCATGAGGCGAGCTAATTAGTTAGCTAAGCTAACGTCTGCAACTACAGACGCAGGTGGTGTCGGTCAGTGCTGCAGGAGACCGACGCACCTCCGCTTGCTTTGCGTTTTACAACTTCTTTAATGTGTGTCACAGTTCAACGCGTCAGGAGACGTGAGGGGAAACGTGCAAACATTTATCATTGTTGGGACATCACACTCTAAGCAGGACAAGTGTCGGTCCATGATTATTGCACTTGACGTCACATGCAAGGGAAAACAATGTCACTAAAAAAAAACCTTAATGCACAAACACCACAACCTGAAAATGAGCCTGTGGTCAACCCCGGTTTAAAGTTAGTAAAGACATGACTGCCCAGTTTCCTGTGATGGTGTGTTTACATGCAGACGCAGGGGCCTTTGTGTCTCTACTGTTGTGTCATGTGTGTACATGTTTGGATCGCAGCGCTCCATCTGCCGGAGGATGTACGATGAGAACGAGGACCCGTCCGATGTGGAGGAGATCACCAACATCCGAGGGTTCAGCGTGGAGGAGAAGCTCGTCAGTGACAGATACAGCGCGAACTTCGTCCACTTGATGGAGGGAAAAGGTAATTTACTACTTACACAACATCTCTATCTGATTTGACTTGTTCCTTATTATTGTTGTTATGCATTTAGCAATAAAAGAGAGACATCGGTCCCTTTGGTTTGCAACATGCTTATTACTTTATGTTATTTTTATTACTTACCTCAAAGCACTCTGATCCCTTTAATCATTCAGTGTTTATCTACGTTCCTACCACCAGATTTCACAGCCTTTATCCTGTTCACTGTTCTTTTACAGTCATATAAAAAACATGCATGTCAGGACAACTTGTTGTCCTGACATGCATGTTTTTTACGTGTTTTTTACGTGCCTTAGAATTGCCTAACGTCAACAATATGCCCTCCAGGGACAAATGTAGTTGTTTTGAATTGAATGTCTATCATTTCTTGGGGTCAAAACATTCATGCATTGTGTTGCAGACTTCACGTATGAATATGTGCAAAGGGAGGCTCTCAGGATCCCTCTCATTTTCAAAGAGAAAGATGGACTTGGCATCAGGTGAGAAGCCATTTCTGTCGATTTAGTTTTGTCAGAATAATCTTTCACTGTACTTTTTCTATATTTATGTGTGTGTTTTTTGTCCGTGGCAAATTAATTGAATGTCATCTTGCCCTCTCTTTGATTCACATGTACAGAATGCCCGATCCAGAATTTTCAGTCAGTGAAATTAAAGGTCTAGTTGGTAAGTTGAATGCTACAAACAACAGCACACACATGAAACCTCATGCATTCATGTTTTACTGATGTAGCAAACAAGACATGACAATATCTAAATCTGCCTCAGTAGTTGTGACGGAGTGAGATGTTCAAAATAATAGTTAATAATCAGTCATAATCATGGTCATGCCAGATAACAAAACTCTGCAATAAAAAAGTTGTAGAAAGCTGATTCGCCTGCTTGAAGAAACCCTCTTAAAATATATGAATTCTCCTAAACATGTATTGTTTTATCAGGGTCTTATATATATTATAACAGTGCAGATTGTAAAAGGAAAATTAATCAATAGGACAGTGAGTTAAATAACTTGCCCAAACTAGTAGAAGAAAGTTTCTAGTATCCAAATGTATGTCTCGGTACAAGTTAGGGCAGATTGACATTATTCACAAAGAAGTAAAATGCCATTGGCGTTTTTTAAACAAATTGTTTATATGACATACCTTGTAACCCTGTTATTGGATTATTGTTTATAATCTTTATGCTGATATTTAATAAGTGAACTTTCATTCTGCTAACTGTCTGCCTACAATTAAAGTGGTGTGTGTGTGTGTGTGTGTGTCCACGTTCTTATAAAGTGAAAGTGAAACATGAGAGAAACAAAGACAAAGTACCTCTGGTGTGTAGTTTCGCCATCTAGTGGAAAAGATAATGAATTACATGTATAAATAAGAATCAGTCATCAATGCAAAATATCTACATGCATAAATCTAAAATAGCATGTTATTCTTTTTATTCAAACCTACAGACAGATTGTATCACATGTCAATGACACCTCCAGCACTGGTCTGTGATTTTCACCTGGTTGTCTCTTGCAGGGAGTCGTCGGTCTGTGGATGTCATGGACGTGAGCACCCAGAAAGGCTCTGAAATGACCATGGCTCAGTTTGTCCGATATTACGAGACACCAGAGGAAGAGCGGGACAAACTCTTCAATGTCATCAGCCTGGAATTCAGCCACACCAAGCTGGAGAACCTCATCAAGCGGCCCATGGTGGTAAGATAACATGGCACTATGTGTGATGGGGTGAAGGATTTTATAAACGTGACCCTGGTAGAGAGTAACTTTGACTGACAGAACATGTTGATGGCTGACAGGGAAGTTTTGATTGCTCTGGCAGGTGGATCAAGTGGACTGGGTGGACAACATGTGGCCTCCTGATCTGAAACACAGCCAAACAGAGGCCACCAATGTCATCTCCGAGATGAAGTACCCTAAAGTGCAAAGGTATGAATGAGCTGAGTTGCTTCTCTGTCAGTCGGTGAGTAAAAGGTGACCCAGAGTGAGATGTAAACAACTGCCTCCTCGTCAGTGAATACAAATCCCCCTCCTATCTATAAGTCTCCTGCACCGCTCCATCACCGCAGAGCGCTGAGCACTATCGGTGTCATCCACCTCCTGTGAGTGCTCCTGATTGTTGCTAGGCAGCAGAGTTTTTCGATGGTGGAGGATGGTCTTTAACAGCCGTGGTCTGACTGCACACACACCGAACGGCCAATCAGCTGTGGGCAGTAGTACGCGGTTAAGAATCCAAACCAATCGTTCCATTTGTTTAAACCCCGAATTACCTTCCATCACTCAGAGACTCTCCCACTCACTCTTCCACTCTGTCCCTCTCCTGAGTTATATTTAATCATTTTAATTATACTTGTTAAACAGCGTTCATTGAGGTTAGGTGTGTGCTTTTAGTAGGGCTGCACTGGATGAAATAATAAGGAGAGTTTTTTAACAACATTTCAGGGATGCCCCCTAACCCCTTTAGTGGTTAATTCCCACCAGCGGAGATCATCTGTTATTTTACTATCAAAGGGATATGTAGTGTTAGTGTAGACGTGATGATGAAACCAATAATTTTTATCCTATTACAACTTTATTAGAATACTAATGCTTTATCTGAAATTACACTGTTGCCAAGTGCCTGCAGTTAAACTGTGGTTAACATTTTCAAACTGTAAATGTCTCCCTGTCACTATGTCGCCTGAATAATTCCACTCTGTCTTTCACTCTCCTTTAGTTGATAATCCTTTTGTTCTCGAGGTGAAAAATACTGCACATGATTTGCTCATTGATCAGTTATTTGAAAATAAATACAAATTATTAGCAACTATTTTGATTATATGTGATTGGTAATTTTATTTATTTCATCGTGCTTCTCACATGTGAATTTAGGGTTTAACATGCAGATTTTCAGTCTTAGTCATCTGTTGCCCCGGCTGCTGTATACTTCAGAATAACCGGGAAAATCTTACAAGTGATAATGTTGCAGATGTTTTAGATTAGAGTTCAATTCATGTCAAAACCAAAAATGTGCTTGTCTAAAACATTTCTTGACAGCAGACTCTTAAACACATTTTTTATTTGTAGCTGCAGCTTGCATCCAGGTTTTGTGCTGTAGAAAGAAAGAGCAGAACTACCCGTACCTGCCGTGATCTGACAACATCTTTATTTGCAAATTAATTGCTAAGTTCAGATCTACTTCTGCTCAGACTGGCTAACTAGGTTTCAATAAACGGCCTCAGTGGGATGCACAACATAATCCAGTGTAAAGATTTCCTTGGCATAGATTTTTCTTAGATAAACAGAGCTGCTGCAGTCTGACTGAATTAGTGAATCATTTATGTCTCGCTGCGCTAACTGTTCCCCAATTAACTTCCAGAGGAGAGATGTCCTATTGAGAACCATATTCCGTGCTGCGGCTCTCAGTGTGAGTGATTTGTATGGACTGTTTTTATCGGGAGCTAATGTTTAGTTAAAACACAGCTCATATCACTGCTGTCGTCTAAGTGGCTGAGCTGCGGTCTTTTCTTTTCCGATATTTCTATGAATCTCAATGTGTCAAACCTGTAGACTCTGAATATCTCATTTATACAATTTGCATCCTGTAAATGTTTTCTCTCTCATAGGTACTGTTTGATGAGTGTGAAGGGCTGCTACACAGATTTCCACATCGACTTCGGGGGCACTTCGGTTTGGTATCATCTTTTCAAGGGACAGAAAGTAAGTTCAATCTAGTTTCTCGAATCATATAATATAAATTGTGGAATGAACCCACAATTTATCTCATTACTCCAGAAATGTCTGGCTGTCTAATCTGTATGTTGAATGCACATGTTGAGAACCGTTGAGAACTTGGCACGTGTATTGTCAAGCATGCAGGTTGAAAACGGGCAAAGAGTTGATTATTCACCTCACCTGGCCATACCTCTACAGCAGCACCACTAAATAAGGATTCCTCTCCTCAGGTGTTCTGGCTGGTTCCTCCCACGCTTCATAACCTCACCCTGTTCGAGGACTGGGTCCTGTCTGGCAAGCAGAGCGATATCTTCCTGGGAGACCGAGCGGACGGATGCCAGAGAGTGGAGCTTAAGCAAGGATACACCTTCTTCATCCCTTCTGGTGCGTTGGCATTGTTGTTTTTGTTTTTAGAGTTGCCAGGAGAAAAAAAAGATTAGCTGCCACTTAATTTAATCCACTTGTATGTAAAGCATTACTTGATCATTATAGCAGTTTATTCAATTTAGCATGAATCTGCTTTTATCCCTCTCTCTTTATATATGTGTGTTTTACTTTTGCATTTCTGTCATTAAGGGTGGATTCATGCTGTCTACACTCCTGAGGACACACTGGTGTTCGGAGGCAACATTCTGCACAGCTTCAACATCCCTATGCAGCTAACCATCCATGAGATAGAGAATAGGACCAAGGTAGGAGACTACACTGTAGTGTGGCTGAATTCTGAGCGGCACTGTAATACAATAAATTCTGCCTGGAATAAATGAGTTAACCTGTGACACAGTGAGAGGAGTGAGAGACGGTGTTGTGGAGATTCAAGAGAAATCAGGAGTCAAAGGAAAAAAGATTTGTCTTTGACCAAAAGACTGCTGCTGCAGAAGTCAGGAGGATCTGTTTCACTCTTATTACTGAGTTGTGTGTTGTGCGCTGAAAAGACACGAAGGGGCCCTGACCTTGAATGTTACTTATTCAATGTGAAAGAAAGAAACACTTTCCAGCTCAAACTGCAAATGAACTGCACTTTTCTAGTCTTGTGGATCCCTCAAAGCAATTTACAGCTCTTTTCACATTTGACCATTCACACAAACTATAGTACTTCTTTATGCAGCATTTTGTTTCTGTCACACTCTGTCACTCGAACCGGACACAGAAACATTTCAGTGCCGCCTATTTGTTCAATGAATCCAGAATTTATTTGTAATAAATAGACAAAGTATTTTTCTATCAGTGTGATTTACGGTTTGATAATGTACATACGATCTTTGAGGTTTTTTTGTTTCTGTTTTCAGGTTCACTCCAAGTTCCGTTTCCCCTTCTACTACGAGATATGCTGGTACGTCCTGGAGAGATACCTGCACTGCCTGACCAAGCGCTCCTACCTCTCTCTGGAGGTCGGTAAAGAGCCTGTGCTGATGGGTGAGTAAAGAGTGGAGCTGTCTCGTAAGATCTCTCGTATGCCCTCGGATGTTGTTAAAGTCTTGTACTGCGGTTCTAATTAGCTCTCTCAAGTTACTAAATCTCTTATTAGATGTGAATAATGGATGATATTTCTGATCTCCATCTGTCCTGCTGCATTCCAACGGGCTCTGCAGCAACCAGACTTAATTCCACAGCATGTTTTCACTATTCTCTGTTTTATTGTGCCGTCAGACTACGAGACGAAGGCGAACACAGAGAGTCCGTCCTCCGACTCGAGGAGCCAGGAAATGAACGAGGACTCGTGCGAGACACAAGCGAGGGAGGACCAGGGTGAAAAGGCAGAGAGGGCCGCCCTCGATGGCCCCTGCTCTCCTGACCACGGGAGGGGCCAACACCTCAAAGCTGTTTTATCGATTGACTCCGAGGACAGCTGTAATCCGGGCTCCACTTCTCTAGATTTCCCCAAAACCCCCTCGGACTCTCCAACCTCCGAGTCTCAGAACAAATGGACTCATTTGACAGAGTTTGAACTGAGCGGACTGAGGAAGCTGGTTGAGAAGCTGGAGTCACTGCCCGAAAACAAGAGATGTGTCCCAGAGGGAATAGAGAACCCACAAGCCCTGCTGGACGATATCAAGGTACATTTAAAAATAAAATTAATAAGCTTGATCTAATAGATACAATAAGATAGTTATGAAACAACATTTCTCTCTGTCCCCTGTGCCTGTCTAGCTTGTTTTAAAAGAACATGCTGATGATGACCCGAAGTTAGCGATCACTGGACTTCCTGTGGTGTTGTGGCCTAAGAAAACCATAAAGGTAAGAATACCTCAGGTGCATTGGGACTGTTGCAGTTTATATTCATTTTGCAGCTTAAAGCAATTGACATTGAAATGAATTCATATCTCAAATATGGTTGATTGGGACTTGATTATCACTTAAAGCTATAAAACAGCTTAACATTTAGGAAAGGCAAACAAATGCAACTTTCCTTCACAAACAAAAAAGCCCATTCAGAGGGGCCTACTGAGGAACCTTCCAAAAGTTGAGCTCTGTCCAGCTGAGCAGGTAGAGGTGTGTCCCCTGCTGACGGGCAGGGTATGTTTTCCAGTACCTGGACCACATGCACCTCCAACATGCATTTAGCCCATTTACAAAAACTCTGACCGTGTTTAATATATTATATTCACCTCTGAAAATAAGAAAAAGCATAATAGGTCCCCTTTAAGTGCTTTTGATGTTTCAATGTGGAAATCACTTCTCTTTTGATTTTATCGAGACTTGAGCTGAGCAGGAGCAAAAAGAATGTTTGTTTTTTTTACAAAGGCTCGACCTTGTCTAGAGAATAAATGATGCCAAGATGTTAATTTTCAGATTCCTCTTAGTTAGAGAAGGCAGGTTTATTTATAAAGCCAATTTCATACACAGAGGCAGATTCAAGGTGCTCTACAGGGACAGTAAAAACAAACACAGAGACTAAATTAAAAGAAGGCAATTCAAAAATTTCAAAAATATTTTTTTAAAGCGCACAAATAAATACAATAGTGGGGACAACAAATTATCATAGAGTTTATCAGCCCAGAGTAGGTAAAATATAAAGTTAACTCATAAAGTTTGCCACAGTTGACTTATCGATTTTATCTTTTGTATATGGTCCATGCTTTAATTGACTGTGAATAATTAATTGAACAAATAACACATGAAGGGTGTATCAGGGAGGGAAGCTTCAACAGGAGGAAGGAGGTGCTGTGATTCCTATTGGTCTCGTGGACCCTCTGGACACCTCCCCACTCATCCCACCAAAGGCCAGCTGCTGGTCATGGGGCCTCTTTGTGTTTGCCTTTTGTAATGAGATGCCATCTGGCTCCATTGGCTGCCTGTGCAGAGCCGGCTCTCCCATCCCTATGACACCCGTCATATGCACTTTTCATTTTCTCTTACCACTGGATAGAGCGGACGCCCCCCCAGAAAATATTCTGATGCACAGCGGCCTCCCATTGGCCCTGTGGCTCCCAGCACCCCTCCTCTTTTCCATGGAGCTGATCCATATTAATGAGGCAGGCTCGTCTGTGTTTTCTGCATCTGCTTGTGGTATTGTGGAGCTCTTGGAGCGGGAGGGAGGGCTGTAGTCCAGACAGCAGTAGCAGCAGCAGGAGGAGGAGGAGGAGGAGGAGGAGGAGACTGCAGCCATGTCAGTTTGCTGTGAGCTGGACGGTGTGTGAAAACCAGCCATGGCCATGTCGCTGAGCGCTGATGATGAGGACTACGACTCAGACTCGGAGCAGGTTAGCACATCACACCCCTGCAGGCGGGCGTAGTGAGGCCACCGGAGGAATGCTTGTGCCAGACAGAGCAGTGAGCAGCATCACAGTGCAGCAGGAAATGGAGCTACCTGGAGAGACATTAATTCAGTCTACCTTCTGAGCTCGGTCTTAGATTTTTTTTTGGTTGTTTGTTGTGGTCTTTGTTGTTTTTAAGGGTTTTGTTTGTGTGTGTCTGTGCGTGTGTGTGTGTGCATGCTTGTGTGTTTTTGTCCAGTGAATCCAGCAATAGGAGAAGGGCTGTGTTGATACAGCTCAGAGCCTCGGGGCTGCTATTGGTTGTTTGAAAGGAGAGAAGCAGAGGAGTGGGAATTCATGTAGATTCAGAAGATGAATCTTTCAGGGTTTGATTGTAAAAGCAGAGGATGTGGATTATCTGAAGAATATAAAATGAACAGGGCATCATGCCAGGAGGAGAGCGGTCATCCTGGAGGGATTTATTTTGTATTGCTCAGTGTCAGTGTCAGGTAGATCTGAGAGTTGCTTACACAGCTAGAAATGTCTTTGGTAATTTCTCTTTACTTTACTTAACTGGGAACCACACCCCTTACATTAATTTGGTAATAAATCTATTTTTTTTAATCTATTATCTCTTCCTATTTGCATTCCTGTTTTTTCCGGTCATGTGAATGCACCTGTTCTCGTTGTCACAGCTCAGGTATTTGAAAAATCCACAGCAGGGCAAGTCACTGACTTTAGGTACAACAAAAATCAAACATTCCAAGAGTGGAGCATCTACCACAATATTTTCCTAACATCTTGAATACATAGTTTAATTTACTCTGAAGGTATTTTTACATATTGACAACCTGTTTGTTTGTTGTGTGTAACTCTTGCTCTACGTTTCCCTGTTCTTAAAGGCTGCATTCTGCACACTGTAACAGAGCAATCACATGTTACACATGCAGCGTTCACAACATATGCCACCTCTAAAGCTTAACAGGAAAGTAATCCCTCCAAGAACTCGTGAACCCTTTTTTTTTGCCAAGTTAATTGTGTTCCAGGCATTTTCCAAGACAAGGGACAGAGAAATAATGAAGTTTGGTCAAAATAGTTTGAGAAACTTCATGAAAATACAACAACAACCTGTTTATGTCAGCGTAGACTTCAGGTGTTCTTCAGTTGCAACCAGTTATGTAATCGTGAATTTCCTCTGCTCTGATAAAAAAACAACTTGTTTCTTCAATCTTTACGCCCTGTCTTCAGGGTGATGTTAAGTACATGTACAGTAATTGATTTCCGCTGCTCTCCACAGCAGCTCAAGAGCTTCCAAGGCTGTGTCGGTGAACACAAGAGGCTGATTCTCATAATGATCCCCGGCTGAATGAGCTGTGAAGAGCAAAGAAATGACTAGTTGGTAACTTGTAGTGTCCAACAGAGGCACGTGTGTACTCTAGATATGTGTAGCTACAACAATTACTCACTAAATTACTGCCAGAGTCATATTTCCTGGTCAAGATATGGTTGCATATACACCACAGTGGGTAGTGACTTCAACTGAGAGGCGGTTAATTCCATCAGTGGTGTTGTTGTCTTGTGTTATTTAACTCTGTCAGAGGGATATCTGCTTGAGTGATCACCCACTTAGCAGCCAGTGGGGGGTTCAGAGGGGATTTAGGGGACAATGAGGACATCTCAAATTTATAATCTTTTTTTCCTTCTGTCATTTTTTTGTTTAACCCGCTCTCCTATAGTTAAAGTTACAGGTTTAATAACCATAATGAAGATGCTATATGTGCTCTGCCATGAGCAGGTATAGCAGATTTTGTTGCTCTAGCCACTGCAATGGATTTCTTTTTCTGGTCTCATTCCAGTGCTAATACAACCCTCCCCCTGCACACCCCCACAACAGTCCAATACAGACTGCACAAGCCCCACCACAATATGTCCCTCTAATCCTGTCTGGTAACCACATATCTGACCGCCTGTGTCAGTCTGTTTCATGGCTATTGTTAGAATAAATTATTGTAATATGCCTAAAACTGAGGGCTGCTTTCTTTTTCTGTCAGAGGGTCTCATTACAGTTCTTATTGGTTACAAGTCTGTGTGTCATAGACTGTTCTGTTAGGGAATGGGATGTGGCTGTTGCTATGCTGACGCTAGGAAAATCTGCCCTGCCGATGTAACTAAAGAAATCTGATCTTCATTTTCCAAGAGCTGCAGTGTTCCTCAACTCGCTCTTTGTTTATTTCTTGCCTCATCTTTTCTCACGTGGCACGGTTGGCAGTATTTGGACATGTGGTTTTCATGGTAAAAAACACACTGTTGTGGTTTGGGTCCCTCTTAGCTCTGAAAAGAAGCAAAAATATGAAAAACACAAGAGCAATAATGATGCAGATCAAAAGCATCTCATCTCCATTACTCGCTTTTATTAAATAGAGCACATTTGATGTGTACTGTTATAAATCAGCCTCCACGCCCCCTAACAGGGATAATGGAGTCCTGGTGATCCATGTGAGAAATGCAGCCATAAGTGCAGCTTCTCTTTGAAGTAGAAACATGCAAGCAAGTGAAGTGCTAAATCTGGAAGACGCCTCTGGGGACCTTTCCTGATGTGTTTGTTTTCTCCCAGATCTTGTGCTTTAACAGCCGTGAATAATGTGTTTATGCACACTGTGTTTTTATCACGTTTGTGTTGGATGAGGTTATATATTATGTGTGAGTGTGTGTATATATAGATCCAGGTTCTGTTTTCTTTTGCATGTGTCTTGACTATTGACCCTGAATCAGAAAGGGCATATCCGCACACATCCAGCATTAACACTGACCCCATCTGAATTTGATATATGGTTTCAGTTTATTCTTATTATATAACGTGATTGTAAGTGTTTATTACAGGGGCATAAAACCGTTATTAAATGAAATTCAATGTAATTCAGAACATTGGATTAATTTGCACTTTAGTTAGTTTTTAAACCTTTCATCATGAATCTTAATAAATTGGTTTAACAATTCACAGATTTAACTAGAATATCACTCTGTAGTCTCCACAAAGGCCTAACGGTCCCCTCATGAAACCTTATGACTTATTTGGATCTGCACCAAATTGCACAAATTCATGAATATCAGTCCTCTTAATGTGCCTCGTTTCTTTCATCAAGATCCATGAATTATTCTGTGAGAAATCAAGGAAAATGTTGCAGAATCTAACTCAAAGTGTTAAAGAAAGTGAAAACCCAATTCCTGGATTTGCACAAAAATTCAATGGGTTCCTTCCTAATTCATATCACATCCTTATATTGGGTTTCACAGCAAACCGCAAACCAGTAAACAAATGGATAGGGGTGAAACCATAACCTTCTCTGTGCAGGCAATAATATAAATAGAGTAGTTTGATGGCCATTTATTATTTAGTGAGATAAGGATCCTAAACCTCACTGTTCTTATATTAATATGATCATCATAATGCTATAATATCATATATCATATTATTCAATATCTATTTCTAGTAGCATACTTAATAAATAGCAGAATAATGAAGTAATAAATCAGTAATTAACGTGATCTTTGAATCTAGTAGTGTAATATTGTTGGTTGATGGATTTATCTTCTTGACACTGTATCCCCTTGATCCCTGCAGCCCCGGCCTCCCAATCGGCCGAAACCTAAGATGGCAGCCTCCCCTGCCTCTGCAGTCAAGCTGTCAGCCAGTCGGGGAACATCTGGTGCCAGGAGAAGACGGACCCGCTGTCGGAAGTGTGAGGCGTGCCTGCGGACAGAGTGTGGGGAGTGTCACTTCTGTAAAGACATGAAGAAGTTTGGTGGACCGGGACGCATGAAGCAGTCCTGCATCATGAGGCAGTGCATCGCAGTAAGTACCCTGTTCATATTGTGAACTTTCTTTTTTGTCATTTTGTGAAAGACCCTTGATCACTTTGCTCTGTTCAATATGAGGCTACAACCATCAGTCGATTAGCTTAGCTTAAAGGCTGGAAACAGGCTGGCAATGTTCCATGGTAAAACATTTTTATAATAATGTTTATTAAACACAAAACTCTAGATTATTTTCATTATTATAGTTATTTGTCATTGTCACGAGGTGGTTGCCATTTACGAATAACATAAATGAGATGTGCTGGTTGTTTTTTAACTTGGTTACTGTTTGCTAGTGAGAAGAAATTGAAGTAATATCAATCTTTTAAGTGCATTCCCCAAAATATGATATAACTAGTTTAATGATCTCTTAATTGTTGTACTTTTCCTTTAATCTTAAATACTTGACTCTGTTTGTGTGGTTTTGTTGTTGTTAGGGTGTTAAACACGGTTGTAAGGGAAGTACAAGCTGATGGTAGTGTATTTCAGCTGATCGTTACTTACTCTAGTTACGCCACTTGTTTGAGTACTTATACAATTAATAATAATAAAGCAGGTAGTAGTGGCAGGAGCAGAAGTGTTAGAGGGACTCACCAAGGACCATTCATCATGTGTTTGAGTGTTTCAGCACCATGGACAGAGACATGTAGAGAAGACAGGGTTTGATTGGATCTGAAAATATAAAGTACAAACGGATAGATTGAGTTTTAATGACCAATCAGTGGAAAGTTTCCTCTACTCCAATATTTTAAGGCTTTCAGCCACTTTGTCTGACTTAATTCACCTAGTTGGAAGTTGTAAAATTCAAGACATATTGTTTTCAGGATGAATATAATTGAGTCCAAATCTATAAAAGGGGTTCAGAGCAACAATGATTACAATTTAAAGTCATCAAAATAACTCAAATATAAATGTATGTATTATATTACATTATAATATAATAGTTTATTCTACTGCACAAACTGCCATTGATGCTCAAAGTAAAATATGGGACCAGAATTATATGAAAACACAGATTCTGCCAATCACATCAGTATTACATCAGTGAGACTGTGTTTCTGATTTTCATGTGAGTGGGCGATTAAAACCCAAGGCTGTGAAATGTTCTGAAATCACTTCGACATGTTTTCCTTCACATTTCAAAGAACATAGTGTTTATATACAGTACATTTTAATCCACTGATAACATATTCAATAGCCTGCAGAAAGCTAACAGCATTTTAATAGAACCTTGACTGATAGATATTGTATAAGTGTGGGTTAGCTTGTTTGTTAATCACAGTGAAGGAAACTGTGAGAGAGTATGGAAAGAAATGCAGATAATGGTCCAACCAGCCAGGACTTTAACCAGAGACCTAAACTCCAACTTGACTGTGTGTTGTCTGCAGCCTGTCCTGCCCCACACAGCCGTGTGTCTGGTGTGTGGAGAGGCAGGGAAGGAGGACACTGTGGAGGACGAGGAAGAAAAGTTCAACCTCATGCTCATGGAGTGCTCCATCTGCAATGAGATCGTTCATCCCAACTGTCTCAAGGTAATCCGCTGGATACATAATGATGTTTCTGTCATTTACTTTGATTATTTGAGCTGTTGTTGCCTTTCATAGTAATATATATATATATGCTCCTTTCGTTCAGGTAAAAGATTCCAATGGAGTCGTCAATGATGAGCTGCCAAACTGCTGGGAGTGTCCAAAGTGCAACCATGCAGGGAAAACAGGGAAAGTAAGCATCTGTATGGACTTTATTCTGGATGCGTCTGAATCTCAGAATCTCAGAGAGCGAGTAAAATAAAGTTGTGCTCTCTTTGTTTCCACCCCTTTGGCCTCAAAGCAAAAAAGGGGGCCAGGGTTCAAGTACGCGTCAAACCTTCCCGGCTCGCTGCTTAAAGAAACACGGTTGATCCGGGATTCAAAGGAGGAGCCCAACTCTCCCCTGGTGGCTACAGCCACGGTTACTGCGCTGACGACCACGTCTGCTGTGAAGAGGAAGGCAGAGCGGGAAAACGACGAAGAGCCCCCTAAAAAACGGCCCCCTTTGTTGTCTCTGGATGGTACGCCCCGACCAAGGCTGGAGGACAACCCACTTAGGAAAAAGAGGAAACTTTTCGACACCAATGATGAACCTGTGATTGTAAAAAAGAAGGTAAAAGCCTTTAAATTCACATTTGTAAAATCTAAATTCTAAGTGCTTAAAATTAATTATCTGCCTCCTTTTCTTTCTTAGAAGAAACTTTTGAAACCGGATGATCCTCTGACTCAGAAGCTCCTGCGTCAAATCAAGACTGAGAGGGTTCACGGTGATGAAGAATATGACCAGGACGATCGTGAAGGAGATGGATTCTGCTTGGACAGGATTTATCGAAAGGAGAAAAACGAGTACGGTGACGAGGACCAAGAGGAAGATGAGTTGGAGGAGGAGAAGCCGAAGAAAGAGAGAGACGGTAGAGAGAACAAAGCCAAGGTCATTTTAAATCCACTGCTGAGAACATCAGCAGTCAGGGAAAGTGACAACTCCTCCTCCAACTCTCCCAGAGCTGGACCAAGCAGCGAATCAGGAGAAGCTCAGGAGAAGAGCTCCACGCAGATTAAACCTCGCCATCAGCGCCGGCGGCTCCCCAACAAAGAGTTGAGCAAAGAGTTCAACCAGGAGGTTCCTCAGACTGAAGACCGCCTGAGCAACCAGAACCACGGTCCAGTGAAGTCCGAGGACAGTCCAGCCAATCACAATCGGCGACCAGTGAAAAATGAGGATTCTGTCTCCAATCAGAACCGTAAACCACTAAAAACAGAGGACTCGACCACCAATCAGAGCCGCAGGGCCTTGAAAATGGAAGAGGGTGTGGTCAGTCAAAACAGACGGCCACTGAAAGCGGAGGACTGCTTGACCAATCAAAACCACAGGCCGATCAAATCCGAGCCCGAGAACGAAGCAGACGACCAGAAGCCTCGATGGCCTCTCAACAACGGCAGCGGCGACCTGGGTGACTGGCTGCGGCACCGGGGGCGGGAGGTGAACGGGACGCCACGTGGCCACTCGCCCCTCGGCTGGACCAGGAGCGCACCCATCACGCCCATGTGCCCCCGACCGCTCCCCTGCAGGTCGCCGCCCAAATGCATTCAAATGGAGCGCCATGTGATCCGCCCCCCTCCCATCAGCCCCCCACCTGACCGGCTGCCGCTGAGCGACGGCGAAGCCCACGTGATGAGGCGTGAGGTGTGGATGACGGTGTTCAGTCACCTGACCCACAGAGACCTCTGCGTGTGCATGCGGGTCTGCCGGACCTGGAACAGATGGTGAGTACAAGATGTGCCGCCGAGTTGAAAATCATGTTGTCTGCACTTCATCACTCAGCGCTCATGGGAAAGTGTCCGCTGCGTGTCTCGCCAGGTGCTGTGACAAGCGGCTCTGGAAGCGCATCAACTTGAACCGATGTAAGTCCATCACACCTCTCATGCTGAGCGGCATCATCCGGAGACAGCCAGTCGCTCTGGATCTCAGCTGGACCAACATCTCCAAGAAGCAGCTCAGCTGGCTGATCAACAGGCTGCCAGGTGAAGACACACCCCGCCAGGAAACACTGCGCTGTACTCGTGTTCGTATAAACAGACAGTGAATGAGATAAGATGCAGGTTTGGAAGGAAGTCAGAGAGCTCTGGCCGACATAATTGTGTGTGTGTGTGTGTGTTTGTAAAATATCAGAGGAAACGGGATCAAAGGAAGACAAAAAAAGCTGCATATGTTTAGAAATATCGAGTTCAAGTTCAGTTTGTCTCATTATATAATTATTCCATATTTAAAATAATAAGTGGAATAAAGTGAGGGTTTCCAACTCTGCAGATTCTTAGTGGTTATGATAATTACTCGACAGAGTAATAATAGAGAGAAGAGGAGATGGTGACTCACTTCAACACAACCTCACAATAGTATCCATTAGGACACGCAGTAATTTAACCAAATGCACTGTGCATTTAACCATGGACAGTTTAATAAATCGAGACATTCCGATTCTGATAATTATCACTTCCGTACAGGGTTTATAGCAAACAGCTTTTAGAATACTTTATACAAGTTGTTATTTAAAATGCTCAGATATCTGATTGGTACTCGGTCGGTATCACCCGATTCACAAAGTACATGTATCGTAATCAGAAAGGGAAAATTGGTATCACAACATCTGCCAAAAATAAAGGCAAACATTAAAGTTGTTAAATCTTTTGCCCATTTGTCAGTGAATTTGATTTGGAAAACACAATATACAACAGGCGGTTATCCTGGTGTTTATGTTGCATTTGCAGGTTTTAAGAAGTTAGAGTTAAAACTTTTTGAACAGGAGTTTTAGTAACACGCTCCCATATGGCTCCTCCATATGGATAATTGTGTCCCTGAGGCTCCTGAGTGTAGACGGTTTACTTTAGACTTCAGCTCAGTGTGTTTGTTTGGTGCCAGGGAGATTATGTTCTCTGTCTCTTATAAATCTCTTTCTGGATGATTCAGTTATTCAGATGTGAATATTCGCTGCATCTGTGTTTGATTTTGAGACCTCAGATAAACTCTGGACACAGCCTGTAAATGGGGCCTATTTCTTTACTAGACTGTTCATCAGATAAATCTATCGTCTGCAGAAATGCCTTAATAGAGTTTACAAAAGAACACAACAGATGCAGCTTGGTTTAACATGATTGTTTGGTCTCTGCTGTCCCTGCAGGTCTGCGTGTGCTGCTGCTGTCAGGATGCTCCTGGGTGGCCGTCTCTGCTCTCTGCACCTCCAGCTGTCCTCTCCTGCGAACTCTGGATGTCCAGTGGGTTGAGGGACTGAAAGACGCCCAGATGAGGGACCTGCTGTCACCTCCCACTGACAACAGGCCAGGTACTGACACTCTGATTAAACTGTCTGAGTGGAGGAGTGAATCTAAACACATTTAAAGTATGTGGATTGTTCCACAAGATGTCGATTCCGATCTGCACACAAACTTCTAGTATAAGGTTGATGATGTTATGTATTTTTCTTACTGTTGTAAAAATTGGTTTAAAAGACAAAACATCTGAAATACATTAAATCACTTTTTGTGATTTTCCTTAGTTTAAGTCATCGGTCCAAATGGTTCCTGGTGAAATACGTATTTAAGTATTTAATGAGACACAAATATGTAATATCCATTTTTTAAAAGAGGATCAGTAATTTCCTAAGACATCTGGGTACTGGAGTTTTCAGCAAACGTTTCTCTGGCTCACTGTTAATCTTTACTCTTTTTTTAAATCGTTACCGTGCAGGTCAGTTGGACAACAGGAGTAAGCTCCGTAACGTGGAGGACCTGCGTCTGGCAGGGTTGGACGTCACGGACACGTCCCTGCGCCTCATCATCCGTTACATGCCCTCGTTATCCAAGCTGGATCTCAGCTACTGCAACCATGTGACGGACCAGTCGGTCAACATCCTGACGGCTGCAGGGACGACCACCAGGGACTCGCTCACTGACATCAACCTATCAGGTACGAGCTTGTTGGCTGTACAATCCTCCTGCATCTGTCTCACTTCCACTCAGCGATAGAGTTTGAATTTATTCAATATTGACGTATATCACGTGTTTGGCAGAAGAAACTAACTGGTGTTTTTACCTCATTAAACACAAATCTATAAATAAGCTCATACTTCACACTGCTGAAGGACACCCTCCAAAGTACCTAGTTTTTACTTCCAGCCCGGGCCCCTGTGCCATTTCACAGACTTTTATCCCCTTTGGTAATAAAAAACAAAATGTGTCTGGTCGGACTGTTGCATTAATATATCAGGTTATACTCAATCTGTTTTTATAAGTGTTGATTCAGCCTCATGATCATTTCGAAGGCTGCAGTGTTGTTAATTCTTGCTGCTGTATCAGAGGTATTAAATTACATGAAAATTGATTTTACCATTCGTTGGGCACGTGCACTCAAAGCTAAAAATAATCAGACCGTACACTTGTTGTCTCTTTGGATTGCCATTAAACGTGTGAAGCAGTGAATCATTATGGATACAGCAGAAAGGCAAAAGCATTTAGTCTTCCTGTGAGGCAGCCTCTTCATCCATCACCCAAAAACATCACTGAGTATAATCAGGCCTTTTGGATTTCGTGTCCTCAAATATTCTAAAAGGGTTGATTTATCCATGTCGTGGCTTTTTGTCAGTGCAGGTGTCCCATCATCACGCATCACTTGTTCCCTCTCTTCTAACCCGATTTCTCCCCGTGCAGTCTGCAACAGGGTCACGGACCAGTCGCTGACCTATTTCAAGCGCTGCGGGAGCATATGTCACATCGACCTGCGGTACTGCAAGCAGGTGACCACGGAAGGGTGCGACCAGTTCGTGGCGGAAATGTCCGTCAGCGTGCAGTTCCAGCTGATCGAGGAGAAACTGCTGCAGAAGATCAGCTAGACAGAGGGACGCCCGAGGCACTTTGACATTAACCGAGTGGTGAAGCTACTGTCCACAAGGGGGCAGCAGACGACCGCGCCTAGCATCATCTGCAGACTACTGAGCAGACAAGGGGGGGAGCTGTCTCTTCCTGTGCAGCCTGATGTTAAAGGGAAGCTGTGCTGCTAAGCCCGAATGTAAAAAAAAAGAAGGAAATCTCGTCCAGTGAAGGCAATATTGCAAAAATGTTTCTCTTTTTGTTGTTGTTTGCACCTTGTTTATACGTTATTTATTCCTTTGTATTGATGTATCATGATTATCCTTTGGGTGTTCATAGACTATTTTTTTGTTCCAATGCAAAGTTGACTGCATTATAGAGTACTATTTTTGTATCAGAAAGTGTTTCCTACATTATTGTGCAGTATTGAATGCACCAGTGTACAGTATCGCACCATGGGAGGTGATCATCGTTCGGCATTACTGTTAAGCTCTTGTTGTCGAGAGGCGTTTCGTTGCCAAACTGTAGGACGGTAGCTTGTGTTTGTGCGGGTGTGTGTTTTTATATTTTATTATATACGTGTCAGTGCCCTGGTTTCTGATTGGACAAAGGCACTGTACATTTTGTTTTTCATAAGACTTACATACGTTGCTATGTCCTCGTGGGAGAGAAGTAAAAAAAGAGAAAAGCATTTGCACTGATACAGTTAATATGAATGTGTATAAAGCCTATTTTTCCAACACTAAAGCGTTCTGCTAATTCTACTAACAGCTTCTAGTTACTGGGTTATACTGACACACGCCTGTATACAAAGGTGTCTGTCGACCATCACTCTGTTAGTCGTTGCTGCTTTGTCACAGGAAGCGTTTAGAAGCTGCATGTAGAGAAGAAACGTTCACAACACAAGTCAGTAGATTTAGTCACCGATAAATATTATAACCGTCTGTCTACACATTATCCTTAGCTGAACTCAACGTGATAAAAAAAAGAAAGAAATGAGACTAATGAAGAGGAAGCAGAGTCCAGGAGGAGGAAATTAAATTCACACGGATCTTTTAGATGAGGCGCTGGAACTCAGGTGTAATCAGTCAAACAGCCAAGACACCAAATGATAAAGGAAAATTAATCTCAACTTATACTGTGTATCCCAAAGTTCTCCTGACCCCAGATATTTGGTTAGTTAAGTGCTGCATTCTGTCTTTTATTTAGATTATATCAATACAATATTAGTATCAATTTAAAAAACTCAAGCTTCAGAAATTCAGTTATTTAAATTCAGATTTTACAGACCCCAAATGTCCATTCATCCCAAATTCTATTAGAGAATTTGTTGATCATCTGAAAGATCTGCGGACGTGTATATTTAGTTTATTCTTTATTCTCACTCACACATTCCAGTGACATACATTTATATTTTCTTTAAAAATTGTTTCTTGAAAGTTTTATTTTTTTATTACTTAATTGTGTTTAAGAAAAAACATCACAACCTATGGCATCATTTCATGTTCTTACTCTGTGCCTGTATTCATCGTCATAATATTCAACTTGATACACACAAATTTTCTTAATGGAACTTATACATTTCTAAAAAGGCTACACAGTAATGATTTGATGGGTTTGGTGTAGCTGTTGGAACAGAGGTTTACATTTAAATATTTGTTTTTATTAAAGAATCACGTCTCATTGGAAGATTTTACTACATTAATGTAAATGTTCTGTGTACATAATGTACATGTAAAGCCTCTAAAGTCAACCTTTGAGATATTAAATCCGTTTAAACTACTGAACTGTGTGTGGTTTCGGTCCTTTGGCCTTTTAAAGAGTCCAGTTCCCGTGGTAACAGCCAGTGTGATGTAATGCTGCAGACAACAATATGCTTTGTTAGGAACACAGCAGTATTTATAAAGAGCTTTTCTTGTCTTATCGACCACTCAGAGTGCTTTAAACTACAAGTCACATTCATACACCCTTTTTTTCTATCACACAACATTCACACAGGAATCAGGGGCGTTTAGAATCTTGCCCAAGGACACTTCGGCACTCGGCCCGGAGGAGTTGAGGATCTTATTTGGAGGAAATGACAGAATATAAATATACATTGAATGATTCACAATGAAAGGAATTGAAATTACATGAAAATCTTCAGGATTATAAGCATTTTATAAAAAAAATAAGCAACATGCTGATATGCTCATTACTGGAACATCACTATTACATGTGAGTTACAACAAGCCCCAACAGTCCCTTTAAGAAACCACTAACTCACTAGATCCAGATTTTATTTGGATCTGCACCAAATTGCACATATTAGATATCAGTCCCATAAATATGTCAGATTTATTCTCTGAGTTCTTCCTCGGCCGAAGTCCCGCCCTTCCACCAAGTTTAAATAAAGTCGGTTTGGTAGTTTTTGCGTGACCCTGCTAACAATCAGACAATCAGCGCAGGAAACACAACATCCACGGCCGTGAGCGATCACACAATGAAGAGCGCTGTTCTCAGGTCTGGTTTGTAGTACTGCATTTTATTGAATCTAATAAATCATTTTTTTTTATCTCTTGTTTACCAAAATAAAAAGGTTCAACATTCCAAAATATAAAGATCCAGGATTATGAGTGCTCATGATACCCTCCTACTCTGGTAATACTGTAGCTGCCCATGAATGACATCTTTGAGAAACCGCAGCGTCCACAAACAGACTTTACAGAGTTACAGTGATACAGCTCCAGCGTCGGGTTCCGATCTGAATGATGGTGAGAGGCCATGGCGGCGTCACGGTAACGGTGAGGGAAATGAGGAACTCTTCTGACCCAAACCAGCAGGAATACATTCTGAAAAAACGGTGTATTTTTTATTTATTTTCAAACCTCCGCACTGATCAGAATCTTAACTCACGTCGTCTCCCGAGTACATGGAAAAATATACATTTAATAACTCATCAGTAAACAACAATATAAACTATCTACTGTATGTTATTCACCGAACAGCGAATGAGTTGGGTTTGTTTTTTCCTTTCTTTTTTTACCACAGGCATATTGTACACACAGATAGTTTAGTGACATCCGAGTTAACTGAATCTCATGAGGAACAGAAAGTGTTTTGTTTGCATAACAGGTTAAAGTAAACCAGGGTTCTTTGACCTCTCGCTGGGTTGGACGATGTTTGGAAGGACACAGGGACGACGTGACAGAGAGGGGGATGATGGGGTTACGCTACAGAGAAGAGGAAGTAGCACCTTGTACCTGCCTAGGATTCTACGTTAATGGACACACGGACAATCGGTGGACGTGGAAATCAATCGGTATTGCTCGGTGGAAGATGTTTCACTCGCAAGGACCACACCCCAACGATATCTGCATGTGGAGAGTTGAGGTGAAGGTGTGTCCGATAGGCTGGTGGGGGAGGACGCACTGGTGAAGAGGCAGAGCGAGACTCAGTGTGTACAGAGAAGGAGACATGCAAGAATCATGCACCACACCGAAAAAGAGGGAGGGGAGGATGAATGGATGAGGGAAGGAGGATGAAGGGATGAAGGGATGAAGGGAAAGGATGGGTCGGAGAATCTGAGACAAACAGAGCGTGAGGGGTTGACCAGATACATGTTGACATGTTATTAAAGGTATGTTTGAGGCGTGGCCACTGCTTCCAAACCGAACCAACTAGTTTTCATTCAAATGAAAGATGAACAGGTCATTAAAACGTCTTCCTCAGGGCATCATGTGAGCTGTGTCCCAATTCGTGGGTTGCATCCTCCGGAGGACGCGGTCCCAAGGAGACCACCTCCTTCCTGGGCCGGATTAAAACAAGAAGGCCTGGTCTGCAGGGGATGACCGTCTCCATCATCTTACAGGTGTCACCTAGCAACAGAGCTGGTTTTGTTTCAACGTGTAGATGTTCAGGTCAGATTAAGCCCACGTACAGAAGTCTGGGAGAGTTTGTCTCCAGACGGAACCACCATTTGGAGCCTTCGCTTCTCGGGGATGAAAGGAAGCATATCATTGGTCAATTTGGAAGAGTCTTCAAATGCAGCCACTGAAGGACGCAGGCCCTGAACTGAGACACAGCTCTGATCTCCAAGTCACCTGATGTCAACTGAAACATCTCCATGACAACCCTACGGAACCTATCTGTCCAAAGTTATGATTCTGTTTCCCATCGTCCTGCTGTCTCAAAGGTCAAAGGTCAAGAATGAAACTTCCCCACTCAACAGGAACACCGTGCAGCATGTCGCCAGCAGGAGTTGCGTCTGTGCACCGCGTTCTGATCGAGGAGGAAATGTCAGAGCACATTCACACAGTAGGTGTTCAAACATTTACTTTTATTTCCTAAAGTTCATTTGAGAAAAACAGAGGAGTAAACTATCACACCGAGCTTGCTGGTTATGAGATGTCGCTACTGATGTGAAACCCTAAACCCAAATATCAGACAAAGGCATGACGTTTGGCACCTCACAGCCTTCTGCGTGTGAGACGACTAGAAACACGTGTGAGTAAGTCTCTTGAATTCATTTTTTCTTCTCTGATATTGCACATCCTAAAGAACACTGAGGGAGATGGTGCACGGCGTCATGTGGCATGACTGAGTAAACCGTGTCCTCTCTCATCCTGGGGTCTTACATTTCTCATCACGCTGCGTCGGAAACAAACCGATTTGTCTTCAAGTCACCGAGGGACCACCGTCCTCTCCACCTCCTCTCCTGCGAGTACGATCTCGAAAGAGAGTAGAAGGTGATGGTAGGGGGGTGTGGGGCGTCTACTGTGTGTTTATCAGACCCTAGAGCGATGAAGAGAGAGGGTGTGTGTTTGTTTCCCAGGGAGGAGCAGTGGGACTGGAGCATGAGTTAGTAGAGACGGGGAGAGGGGGAACCAGACCGCGGCAGGCCAGAGGCAACCGCCTGGTTTCCGGGGGGAGTTGCTCGCGCCCGCTGCAGCATTAGGCCCCCCCCACCTCTTCCTCAGCGGTGAAGTCAGAGTTCGGGCCCCCACGTGTGCGCGCCCGAGGGGGGGGCCGCTCCGCCGCGCACACGCTCGGGAGTCTTTACGATTTGAAGACGTGCACGGCCCGCACCACGTACTGCCTGCAGATGGGGCACTCGCTCATCCGCTTTCCACACTTGGTGCAGGTGACCATGTGGCCGCACTCCAGCAGCACGCAGTCGATGATGGCGTCCATGCAGATGCGACACAGGTTTTCGTCGGCCGACAGCTGAGCTTTGACACCCTCTGTGGGGGGAAAGATGAGGTTAGGTTCCAGTGACAGAAGATTTTTTTTGGACCCTCATAAACATCAGTCCCCCAAATGTGTCTAAAAATGGCTTCTCACAATGTAATACAATCCGGGACCAGCCCCACTCATACAGATCAATTAAATAAATTCCCCTAATCAACAGGCAGAAAAACATAACTCCTCCAAATCCTGCAGTAACATCATTCACCTCTGTTTGACCCTGCTATGACCTGCAGTCTCATCTAAATCTCGACTCTCTAGTTATTATGTGTACAAATCCTTGTTAAAATGTTTGTCAGCATTTTTCAATCCTACTAAATGCCACATCTGTAAATAAATCAGCTAAAGAATCAGAGCTGTAGTCGATGCACGAATCACGAACACCTCTTCAAAGGCTACCATATCCAAAACCAGAAATTCGCTGTGTGTCAGATCCAAGATCGAATGGCTCCTTCCTTCATTTATGCCCCACTCCTCCACCAAATTAAATCCTGCTGTCTAAACTAATTACCAATGAAAACTTTATCTCTAGAAACAGCTTCAGTCGATAGCCAGTGGGCAACGAGCCTGATGAAAACAAAACCTTCTTGATGGAGCTAATAACCAACATGGAAGTAAAGTAAAGCCCATCTGCTGCTGCTGCAGATCGTGTGATGGGACCGAACGTTACAACAACAAAAAGACAGCTTATATAAATTCTGCTCACTTGAAACCGAGAATATGAAAACTACATTTATCATTTTTAAACATTCGTTCAAAATGTGCCACTAATCCATCACTGGTTCACAGGAGTTAAATGTCTGACAGCTGACTGATCAGCTCATTGGCTTAAATCTGGCTCCTGCTGCCCAGCCGCTGTAAAAGGCCCACATGGCCCTCAACGGCGAACCATTAATACCAGCGTCAAGCCCTTCACGTCACCAGGAGAACCAGAGGAAGACTGAGAATGTAATTACACCTGATGGAGACACGCTGCCACTGAAGTAATGCGATGACTCATCTCAGAGGTAAGAGCTCGGAGAGAGAGAGAGAGTGCTTTAATGAAGGGACAAGAGGATGAAACGAGAGGCTGCACAAAGGAGGAGAGACACGAGTGACAGAACGTGCAGACGCAGAGAAAGACGGGAGATAATGACTCAATTGACCATAATGGGATAATGCACAGGATGATAAAAAGGATCAAGAAGGTAAAAATGGCTCGAGCCCGACCGATTTATCAGCTGGCAGATAAAAAAACCTTTCACAGATTTATCGCTCTCTGTGTTTAACAGAATAAACGATGCAGGAAAGATTCACAATTATTCTCTCAATTCAAATTCTTTATATCTGGTTGTATTTTTGTTTTCTTTTAATCTGCAGTAATAATACAATTCATGGTTTAATTGCAAGAGGGACATATTGACGATTTTCATAACTTTATGAGGATAATGTCGTAATTTATCAAGAAAAAAAGCTGCAGTATTATGAAATAAAGTCATAATTTCATGAGAAAAAAAGATCCTGTAATGATAAAGATTAAATATTTTATAAATCTTTGATTCCAGATCAGCCGGGCTCTAAAAGGTTGCAGCATGCAGAGATGTGAAATGTGGAAAAAGTGAAATGTGAGGTATCACTTCATGGAGGTGATGCAAAAACGTGTTTTTATTATAAAGACATCTTACCTCCAACACCACTGTTGCAGAGAGGTGGAGGATATGCAACCACTTTATAGATAAGAATGAGCAGTGATAGAGAAAATGTATTAGTGTAGGAAACTGTGTTGGATCAAAGGAGTTGTTCCATATGTAAAAGCAACAAATATCATCAAAGAGACAATTACCTGTAGTTATGCTCACATTTTCCACTAAAGAAGAAAAAGAGAAAACAGTATTTAATAGACGGAACACCGGAGGTCACACAAATTCAACAAACAAATTCCAACTCACTGGATTTCCTGTTCAGCTCGTTTTCTCTGTAGAGCCGGTGCACTCGCTCCAGCAGCTCCCACTTCTCGCAGCAGCCGGAGTAATTGACGAAGTTCCTGGCGAGAATCTCTTTGAGCTGACGGACGGAGAGGTTCTCTATCGCCTCCTCGGTGTCCAGATCAGACAGTGAAGCCCTGATCCTCCTCTGTGTGGCCGGACTGACCTACAACACACACAGGAACTAGGATCAGCCTCTTTTACTTATCAACATCATTCAGTTCTATGTATATATATATATATATATTTATAATAAAAAAACACAGGCGTCACACCTCTATGATATTTTCCGTGGGCTCCAGGTTCAAGAGGGATGCCGTTGGAGTATCCTCATGCTCCTGTGTGGGCGGAGATCAAAACACTGCAGTCAATTCAACTGTGTTTAAACTCTCATTAGTCACCGCTCAGCCCATTGAAACACACAGTTCATAAAACTGATTCATCACACATATAAAATCACTCCTCGTAGATAATGCGCTGTTTGAGTAACACGGACTGAGTCTGAGAGTCAGGGTCAAATGATTCGTCGTTTAAAAGAATAGTTTAACAGAATGTAGTTTATTTAGCTCAGCATTATGATCAATGTCAAGAGAGTGACTAAGTGGCACAAACTCTGATTTATTCCTTATTGTCCCTTCAAGATCTATCTTACACATTTTACCTACATCATACTTTATGTTTTCATTACAATTAGTTTCAGAGTGGATTCCATTAAGGGTGCAGATCCAGGAAAATGTTTTCAAATTCTGAGATCTTAAAACAGGTGCTGTGTATACTTTTCTGGATGATCTCAATACATGTACATGCAATATGGTGATAAAGGGGCCAGTCAGAGTTTTCTTCTAGTATTTTTTTCAGCAGGATTATGTAAAAACTACTCACAGATTTCCATGACACTTGTTGAAAGGATGGGACGAGTGCCAAGAAATAAACGTTTCAATTTTGGCACTGATCTGGACAAAGTGATTTTTTTTATCACTTTATTTAACACTGTGAGATCAACCGAGGGACTGATATCTATGAGTTTGTCATTTATTCCAGGTTGACTTTAAGGGAACTAAGAGTCAGTCTAGTTCTATATAAAGTCAGGATATTTTGTAAATATTACTCATAACACCAATAGCTGCATGTGTCACATCCTTATTTTGGTCCAATTATCTTTGAGGGATCTGGCCTGTGGTGAACATTAAGCCAGTTTAATTGGCTCAAGATGGAGAACACCGTTTAACTCTGGACGCCTCATCAAAGTCTGAACTGAAACGTGGGATTGGAGAATATAGTTTTGTCGCCGGTAAAGAACCCAAACAACAAAAGGATCTTACAGCCCTCGTGTCCCACAGAGTGAGAGGAGGAAAACAAATAACCATAGAGGGAGATTATCTACAGGCGGATGAGAGGAGGGATGAACTCCAGCGTTTGTGTTGTTCCTCTGCAGCTGGGATGCTGTGGGGGGGCTCTCAACCTGTGTGGCTGTTACATAACAGACTCAGCCTATATGTAACAGACCTAAAAAAGGCAAAGGGCTTAAGCTGCGTCGCTGGCTGGTCACACACACACTCACAAACACACATTGGTACTTCTATCTTTGTGAGGACACTCATTTACATAACACATCCACTGTCTCCTCACCCGAACCTCAACCATCGGAACTAAATGCATAAACTAAACCTCTAAATCTAATCTGAACCTTTCAACCACATTTCACTTCCTAGAAAAATCATTTTTTCAATGTCAGAGGAGGAAAATCAAATCTTCAACATTTGTGGATTTTCACGCAGAGACACTTCATTCAGAGCAAAGCACCATGAGAGGACGGACAAAAGAGAGAAACCTGAATACCACTCAGCAGAGTGCATACTCCAACCCACGTATTTAAATTCAATCAAGATATCAGTTCCTTAAACGTGTTGGTCTACATCCTTGAATTACTCACTGGGAAATCTGTGAAAATGTTGAAACTTGCAATGTTAAAGAGACTGAAAAAAATAAATCCTTGATCCTCCCCGTGATCCACATTCGTACCTAAATTTGATGGGTTCCTTCCACATCCTTACACCAAGGATGGTACTAATCTATCCTGTATATTTTCTGTATTCTTACTAACTAATAACCAAACACAGGGGTGAAAAAAAAACCCTCCTTAGCGGAGGTGAAAAGGAAAGAATAAAGGAAAGGGAAGAAATATATGAAATAAACAAATTGAGGTGTGAAGATTTGCACGAGAGGCTGTTTGTTAGTAGGGGAGGTGAAGGGAAGGAGCCTCGTCCTGACTGGAAACTTGTAAATAAGTTGATTTCACCTCTGAAACTAATTATCTTGGATAGAATGAGGCCAGATGTGAAAGAAGGATGGCATATGGAGATTAGTGAGTGAGTGAATGCCTTGCTGTGTGTGTGTGTATGTGTGTGTGTATGTGTCTGTTAGTGTTTGTGCCTGTGAGAGTGTGTGTGTGTGTGTTTCTTTGTGTGTGTGTCTGTGTGTGTGTGTGCATCAGACCTGGCTGGTGGTCCCTGAGCTGTCACTCGGGCTGAGCACGTCTCCCTGAGAGGCGGAGAGGACTGACTGTTCCGAGGCGGAGCGTGTGGCGGAACGGGGCGAGGCGGCGTGCGAGTGGGGGGAGTGAGTGCAGACTGTCTGTGTCATCTCCCCCTTCCTCTTCCTCCTCCTCGTGTGTGTCCTCCTCCTCTTCTTCCTCCTCCTCTTCCTCCTCGTCCTCCTCCTCCTCGTCCTCTTCCACCTCCAGCACGGCACTCTGGGGCTCCCTCGACCCCTGGTGACACATCACCAGGTCCACCAGGTCCTCCTTCTCCCGACACGTGTCTGTGGGGATGTTGCGCAGCAGCAGGTACGTGCGCAGGTCTTTCACCCGGAGCTGCATGAGCCGGGGCCGCTGGAAGGCCGTGCCGCGCAGCAGGTGGCAGGTGGTGCAGCAGCGCAGGTTCTCCTGCAGCACCGAGCACAGGGCGCAGTAACTCTTCTTACAGTCGCAGCAGATGTGCTGGGGAGGAGCGAGAGAGAGAGAGGAAGAGAGGAAGAGGAAGAGAGTCAGCGACCAGCGTGATGTGATTAACGATTCCTTTTCTTCTCAATGAAGCGACCAAACTCATCGTTACAGTAATTCAATCCACAGCATTCACTTAAGAAAATGTGTTTTTCATTATTGATAATTCGGCCCTGATGCTGGCCATCTGTGAGCATAAGAAACTATTTATCCCTCACGTCACTTTTGATGAATAAATGAGTCACAACAGGGATTTAATTAACTTGAGCTGAGGAAAGTGGGTCGTATGATGGAACTGAGATAACGACAGTTTCTGTTCACGTTGTTTTAGTTTGAAAAACAATAATTCACCAGCCAAGGGTTCGACTTGCAAGATACTGTCGATTGGAACTGAGCGATAATCCAGAATTAACATTTATTAACTTTCAGTGGAGCTGCTGCACGATAACAGGAATACACTTGGATATCGATTCACTAAATGATTCGTTTTTTGATTTTGAGGCAAAGTGTAAATGAGCAGACATTTTTCTAACTTTTATGATAACCAACTTAATGAATAAAGCACGATTCATGAAAGACAATGTGCTTTACATAAAAGAAGTAAAAGACATTTACAGTAAAGCAATAATAAGAAAAATAAAACTGAATGTACATAACAGGTTAAGATTGGACAACAACCATCAGGTCAAACATTAAAAAAATGATATTGAATGTTTGTATTCTCAATGTAGGTTGATGTCAGTGATTTATTGACGAGATGAGGGATCAGGTTCTAAGTTGATTGGTGGAAAATGGAAAAAAGGTATTTTAGTAATTTATGAATCAAAAATGTCCAAAAATCTGCATGTTCCGGTTTTTCTGATGTGAGGATCTCCTGTTTCTTGCTGTTTTCTATCATTGCACATTTCATCATGTGTTCATTATATCCTGCAGCTCATATCCTGTCATTTTTCGGGGAAAGAATAAAGTAAAAAAAGACTTAACTGACAGTATTTCTTGGTGATGTTTGACATTTTAGAGGCTTAACACTGATACAGAGCATTGGAGTGGACTGACACTTCAAACGTGCAGGGAAGCAGGTCGACCTCCGCTGCAAACATGCTCTTATCAGTAACGCACAAACAAGCACAAGCACATTTCCACCGCAACAGATACAGTTCTTCAATCATCGGCTCTTAATCCTCCGGCACGTCTCTTTTCAAACCGTGGAAATATCACGCTTGCACACAAACCAGGGAATCGACCCGCCGGCAGACAGGCACCTGGTGTTTGGATGGCGATAGAGCGATCTGAAGCGGTGAGGACACGCCGGCATTAAACACTGACACGGGCAGAGACCCCTGGAAATACCAGAGTAAATATGTGTGTGTGTTGCTGCCCACAAACTTTAGAAATCTAGAGCAGTAATCCCTCCATGGTGGAACTGATAACAGCAACTAGACACCTGTGTGTATATGTATGTGTAAGGTAGTACCTATTGTTGAGTTTTGTTGAGTAGAACATGTATTTCATGCTGCAATGAAGTGAGTCACATAGATCAGAAATAAAGTACAAATAGAGTTTTCAGGTACTTTTACAGTTTGTTGAGTAAATTCAGTCAATACATGTCTGTCTGACCCTGTTATTTTATTTCCGTTCACTCTTAAATAGGGTGTTAAATGTGTGAAGCAGCATGTGGGATAGAGATACTGAGATTGTTCACTTCCCAAAAAGGATACAACCTTAAAAATAGAGAAAAATATGTGAAATAAGGATTTAATGTAACATGGATTTAATTCACTTAATTGAAAGACCTAGTTCCCAGGATTTTACATTAAGAGGATCTCTGCTCGGCAAGTGAATCAGTAATTATGGACGTCAGTGTTTCCTTGAATGCACCATGAGTGAGCAGTCCCTCTCACCGCTGCACGCAATGATTGCATAACTCAGACACATATAAAAAAAAGAAAACGCTGACTAAATGTGGAAGGTGAAGGATTATTTAAGCAGGTTCCCTCGTCTTTGCAAGTTCATGTTGATGCTGCTCTGACCTGGAGGGGTAGGCAGCGGGTATGTCAACTTTCTGTTTTGGACATCTTTCCTAAAAATACTCTCTGGTATTGTCCCTGAAACCCGGTTCACTCAGCTCCTGTTTACCTTGCGCCTGAAGACGGTGAAGGCCAGCCCGCAGGCCTTGCACAGCTGCCCGGCGCTCCCTGAGCTGGTGGGCGGGTAGGTGGAGTATCCGGCGCTGGGGGCGAAGCGGAAGGGCCCGGCCCCCGCTCCGAACCCGGGCTGCTGCGCCCGCACCGTGCCCGTGCCCATCACCTCGTTCAGCAGCCCGCAGCATGACGCCCACATGGACGATGCCCCGGCCTAAAGGAACAGATAGAAACACACAGGGAAACTTTTAGAGAAATCTTTCCACAGTTTTAAAGAGGGAAAGTCCCAGACAGAATCATATGTATTATGTATCAGCTCATTCCAGCTCCTCATTGAAGCTAAACAACATATTTATGAAATATTCAAACCCTGGACTCCACTTCTGCACTGAAGTAACGATAAGTGCGTTTGAACAAAGTTATAAGTACAAGTATTAGTAAATTAGATTCCATGTAGTAAACAATATATAGTGATTAAATTAGTTACCACGGTGTGATGTTGTTGTTTATTGTGCGTGGGTTTAATGTGTTTGCATGGTCCAGGTATTACTCATGTTGTGGGGACATAAATCCGTTAACACAGTCACATTATGGGGACTTTTCTTACAAATAGTTAAAAAAATCTAGTTCCCATCATGTAAATCAATAGATTTTATGGTGAAGACGTGTTTTAATCTTAAGGTTAAGGTTTAGTTTAGTTTTAGGGGTTAAGCAAATAATAACTATGGTTAAGGTTGGAGTACGATAACAGGAAATCAATGTAAGTCAATGTAATGTCGTCTGAATTCATGGAGGTAATTAAATGATTATTCATTCCTTTCTATCTCCACTAAAGAGCTTTACTCTCTGATGATCGGCTCTTGTGTCTTTTTTAGCAGAATCACGAGTTAATAACTGAAAAGCAGACGAGCTGGGGATTTCTCTCAGCCCTGAATAGCGCCTGCAGTACCTCCGCAGACAAAGTAGGGCAGCTTGTTTGTCGCCCGAGACTCAAAATCCAGGGCAAAAAAAAAGTGAAATGATTCACTACTGTCTGCAAAACTTCCAACGCTGTGAGCCCATGGAATAATTTAGAGACTGAATCAGAGTTTAACAGTCAGGAGGACGTGTCCCTCTCATGGTCACTGACTAACACCTGGAGACTGTGAGGACCATAGCAAATAATCAGCATCTCTTTTCCTCACTCTGGTCGAGGGTGAAGGGCAGAGGGTGTTATAAATCAAATTGTGATTATGGAATGTGGGCTGTACAAATTGATTGATTATTATTCTCACACTAAAACAATTCACCCCATGCTCTATAAATTAGTTTTTTCCTTTTATCGGTGCCCTTACTAATCAAACAATTAATTTAAACCATACTGAATCATCCACCCCCGACCTCTACTGTACCCTGCATGTCTTGAGGAGACATTCTCTCCTGGTACGGAGGCTGAGAGAGTAAAACAAGAGGGATGAATGAATGAGTAGGAAAAAAAGGGAGGGAGTGAGGGAGGAGAGGAGGGGAGATACTGGACAGCCCATTACCGAGAGTGCTCTTGAACAGTCCTCGAGGTTAGAGATAATTAGGCAGGAGAAGCCTCTAAAAGCTCCTATTAATGAAATTTTCCAAAGAGATCCGTGGGTTAAACTTCTCAGTCACTGCATTATTTTGTACAATCTGATAAATAAATACACCACATAAGAAGCAGATGATGGCATGCACCGTGAAAGTCAAATGAGAGGGTGAGAATCTTATATTGACCTGAGGAAAACGTGCAAACTAGAGCCGTGACTTCCAGCAGTCCCCGCCCCCACGGAGAGACTCGGCCGGATGTGTTTGCTGACCACGAGACGAGACGGGCCGGAGACACGGAGCAAAGATGGCGTGATGGGAGGCCCGGCCCTTTGGAGCATACTGATGAGACGAAGGAGGGAGGCAGGGAGGTCAGCGAGGAGGAGAATATGTCTTCTGTTGTTCCCCCCGGCCTGCAGAATCAATAGCTGACATGAGCATAATGTAGGCCCTCTGTGGTTCCCCGGCTCTGTGCGGGACAGTCAGGGAGTTCACAGGGTCCTGCCACGTCTCTTTCTCGGGCGGCGCTCCGATCTCAGACTTGTCACAAACACCCTGTGATCTGACCTCACTCCATCTACTTAGGGATTCGTTGCGTAATCTTAGGAGGCAGGCACTATATGTGGAGTCACGGTGAGGAAGGTGGAGGAAGGTCCAGCCCCCTGCTGCAGTCCCACAGTCCAGGATGAATTTCAAACCATTCACTTACTTCATTCATTTATTAGATTTCCACCAAACTAATATCAAGACTAAATAATTCATCCTTTGGTCAACGAAAGGTAAAACAAATAGAGTAAAATGCTCATCACCTCTGCCCCAGTTCAAGGTGACATATTTAAAAACCTTATTTTATCAAACCAACATTACAAAACATACAAATATTGAATTTAATATAAGACAAGACACACATTCTTTAAAATTGAGAAGCTGGAGGAAGTAAAAGTTTCTTCTTTCTGCTTGATAAATAAATTAAAATGGAATTTATTAACTGCTATTAACTCATCTCATGTTAACAGACAGAATATTCTTAGCTGTATGCATCTTCTCCTGATTTCAATCTGCCACAAGCAGCTTGCTTTGCCACTCTCCCGTAGCTTTATGAGCACACAATAACACCAGGATGCATAACAACTTGATTTATTTGCCCCAGGCTTAAACTTGACCCGATGTTTGGCTGCTTAAAAAGTCTCCCAGGTCAGATACAAAACCTCCTCACGAGGCAGTGAAGTCACTGAGAAGGAATATTTAGTGCATCCTCCACGGCAGCACTCCGATGAAAACAGTGTTATCCGGCGCTGAGCCAGCAGCACGAGATCCCTCTGTCACTTCCATTAGCGCCTGTTAGCTCTGCGGGCAGGGTGTCCCGCACAAACAAGGAACAAGAGCAAACACCAGTACCCCTTTGTCAGCTGTATCTTTTATGTTTCCTTGGAAATACAGTATTACAGTGATGGATTCTGTCGATTCCAATCACCTCCGGACACTCGGAATTCCGGGACTTGGCCACATTATTGAGGCATTTCTCACACTGCTGCTGGAACACGACCAGCAAACAACCAGGACGCAGAGCACAAACAAACCAGGGGGCCAGCGAGAGGGGAGAGTTGCAACAAGTAACTGTGCCACAGATTTAAATAGAAGAACCACCAGGGAATGAAAATCAGCTTTGTTCAGGCCTGAGTCAACGAACAGTAATCTGACCCCATAAATACAGCTTCAAAAGAAAAACTGTATCCACACAGACAAGGGTAAACATATGGGGCGGAACCATATTGAGGTGTAAACGGGTCGTGTGGAGATTGGAGCTGGAACGAGGCTGAAACCGAGAGATAAGACTTCTTACCTCCGAGCGGCGCCAGGTGCCTTCTGAGCAGCCTCTGCCGAAAAGGTTCCCTCTGAGATTTATTCTGGACACAACCGGAGAAAGTTGACTCGTGTCATTGATGCATTAACGTCAATGTCAATCAAGTCAAGGGCATTAAACACCTTAAAACAACCAGGTGCTCAGAACTACTGAGTCTAATGGTAACAGTGGGTAACCACATAACAGGAATCATCCACAGTTTGAATCCCAGTATGGAATTATGTTGCTTATCAGCTCTCTCCTTATGTTCCCTGTACCTCTGCAGGATAGACTATTAAAATAATAGTACGGAAAAATCAATGTACTTCCTCACATTGATGATTCATCACAAATCTATATATCTATTTAGCGAAATAATAAACACTTTAACCTCTTTGTTCAAAACTCTATCATTTATAGTTTATCCTCTGCGGATCTCAGGCCAAAACACAGAGACAATCAACCACACCTACGGACACTTTACATCTCCACTCTACATGTCTTTGGACTGTGGGAGGAACCCAGACACATGAAGGACAAGCAAACCCTGCACAGAAACACCAAGCTGGTATTCGCACCGGGGACCTTCTCTGCTGGAGAATTCATAAAATCAAATATTGGCATAAATCAGTTTAGACTGACCTGCAGCCCCGTCCACCAGATCTCAGTGGAGCTATTTAAAGGAATAATCCATAAATTTCACACATCAAAATGAGTTTGCAGGACTTGGGGAGAACTACTACTCTCTAGTCCTGCAGCATATATAATGATCCAGTTTTTCAACACTGTCCATCTTGAGTCTGAATATTGATTCAGAGCGGAAAGGTGGCACAGTGGTACCTCACGGCAAGAAGGTTCCTGGTTCGAATCCCAGCTTGACCTTGGCCTTTCTGTGTGGAGATCTTCTCCCACGATCCAAAAACATGCAGATTGGGATTGTGTTAATTGGAGATTTAAAATGATCTTGTGACCTATCAAGGGTGTGACCCGCCTCTCACCCAATGTCAGCTGGGATTGGCTCCAGCTCCACGTGCGACACTCAAGGACAAATGGAAGAGAATGAATAGATGGATGGATGGATGGATGGATGGAGAGCTAAACTGATGGAGGACCTACATCTATATCGATAAAACAAAATCTCTGATCGTTGACAAATTCTGTCTAATGCTATGTATCATCTCAAGTTTCAATCACAGTCTATGCATTTGCACACATCAGCAGCGATCAATACACAGACACAGTATAACCCAGACTCAGAGTATTAAGATGCCTGCAGAGTAAACATCTGTGCACTATCATAAAGCGTCATCATTCACCATATCTCCACCGGGAGCTGTCTCTCTCTCACATTTCATTTCCTCTCTCTGTCGGCTGAATCTTGGGTTTTTTTCTCTGGTGATGTCACTCAAGCCGGTGAAAGTGGATCCAGTCGCCCGACTCTTCAGACCGGGGAGTAATTTCACCAGAGAAAATAAACTAATTCATTTACGGCCTTTCGTTGTTTGTCTAAAATGATAAGACTCAATGTGATTTTTCATTTTAAACTACACATTAGTGGATCATGCGCGAGATGTACTCGATTCAGTCGTGTCTGCTGCCGCCTGGGGACATCACATGCAGAGAGGGAGTCTGGAGAGAGATATGCACATTAAAGTCGGCTACGGGCTAAGTTTGGATTTGTGTCTGCAAAGTAAAAATGTTTAAACAGTTTACTCCGAGGGCAGAGGAGGACTTGGCGAGGATCTAGCCTGCAGAGAGCTTTTCGATTCGGCGTTGCAAACGCATATTGACTGCTGCAGAGTTCGTCCTGGAATATTAAAGCATAACCAGACTGTTTTACAACCAGCACCAGAGATCTGCCATGGCCCCCGGACTCTCTTTACAGCTTTAGACCTCTTCATCCACTTTAGAAGTCAGCCCTAAGTCAACTTACATTCTCATCGGGAATATGAGCATGAGCCGCTGAGCTGCAGCCCTGTGACATCTTATAATTTCAGCAGAGATTAGTGTTTGCGTCTGTGACGTCCAGTTTATATGAAATGATAAGAAGGATTTCGAATGGAGAGAATTAAAAAATGCATTTGCATTGAAATATATATTTAGCCCAGGACTACATCACTGATTGGTATTGATAACACATGAGAGGGCAGTAGATGTGAGCTACGCTAACACAGTCTGTTCAACATGGGCTAAAGAGCTGCTGTTCAATTTGAATCAGATTAGACAACAAAAAACATAAAGTCTGTTTTGTTTTACTGGGAAACAGTGATGATGATGTGCTGCAGGTAAATTGATTATACTGGATTATATACTTAGATTAAGAAAAGTGGGTAGCTTAGGTACATTTCCCCCATATTATAAGAGGTAATTTGCAAACCTTACAATACTCTGGATGTGTCTGACAGCTGAAATACTAAATAACAATATTTTTGTATTCCAAAAACAAACACTATGAGATGTGGATTTGGTTAAATCCCCTTCACATAGAGACCACACTCATTCACGCCGAGAACATTGTGATATTTAAATATAGATTTAAGTAACTGGCCAGGACTAGATAGAGAGAGAGAGAGAGAGAGAGAGAGAGAGAGAGAGAGAGAGAGAGAGAGAGATTGTACCAGCACTGACAGCCCCCCACCCACCCCCCCACACACACAATTATGATAATGTTTCTATATGAAATGAAGGTCAGAGAGAACAAATACAGTACAGTACAGTGGCAGTATTTGTTCCAGTGCAAAGTATTTGAGTGTATGCATGTAATTACTTTGCAATAACAGATGTTTTTCAGACCAGCACACACAGCAGAACAAATCCTCACTGCAAGAACATGTGATCCACGGCCAGATGCATCAAACAGCAGCTCATTACTCTTATATAATGCATGTATGTATGTTGATGATGCTGATGCTGATGATGCTGATGATGGTGGTGGTGATGATGATGATGATGGTGGTGGTGGTGGTGGCACCAGTCTGTCTAACCTCTCACTGAGCCACAAACCTGCCTCCACCGGTGCACCGATGACATCATCGCCAACGTCTTCATTATGACCAGGTCCTGAGCTCAGCTCGAGCTGCCCAGACATCCCCGTCCCCCCCTGTTCGCGCTGCTGCAGCCCGACTCTGCTCCAGCTGCAGGACCACAGCTGGATCCACACACCGGCTGAGAGCGGGGGGACTCCACTGGCATCGGACCTGAGAGGAGATCCCGAACCGGTGTGTGTGTGTGTGTGTGTGTGTGTCAACACCGAGACGTCTCCCAAACATCCCCGCGCGCTCTCTCTCTCTCTCTCTCTCTCTCTCTCTCTCATCTCTCTCTCTCTCATCTCTCTCTCTCTCTCTCTCTCAATGACCGCAGTCTCTATCTCATTAGAGCGGATTAGAGCCTGACGGTGAATGGACGTCGCTCCGCCGGCTTTAGTCCACTGAACTATCTCACTGGGGTCATATCGGGCTCATTTAAAGGCTACACACTGTACCTACTGTTTATGACACGCAGGGGAAGAGCGTTTCCAAAGGGGTTGCACACTCGCCAAGAAAATGTAAATCCTACGGACAAGAGCAGGACCAGCAGCAGCAGCACCACCAGCAGCAGCCGAGTGGATATCTGATGACAAGTTCAAACCAAGCAGCCAATTATGCGTAAAAACGCAAAACGCCTGTTGATGTAATCGCAACTAAGTGTCACACACACAACATGAAATGACGTGAGGATGGAGGTATTCCTCTTCCTCTCGCGGTGCAGCATCGTGCGCAAAGCCCCACACAATAAACCCGCATCACCTTCGAATCCGAAGCACAAAGCAACCGCAGATGGAGTCGCGTACCTTCATTGGACCTCCCGCTCGAGGAATCTGCCGAGTAATGTCAGGACGACGACCATGGCCAAGTGCACAGGGAATCAAACCATTACGTCTTCCCTCTCTCCGGCTGCCTGTGTGTGTGGAGTAAGCATAACGTAATGTTCCAGGAGAGCCGCGGCCAATCACAGCGTGCACAGAGTCGCCGTTATCTTTAGCAGCCAATCCGCTGGTGCACAGCGCCGGAGTGGGCGTTCTGCGCCGTGCGTAAAGACGCTTGTTTGTGCCAGACGGACGCATCATGCTACGTTCACAGCTTTGGTTTCACATATGTACGTGTGGAAAGTAATGCGCTCGACTGACACAGCCCTGATTCTAATATGGTTTATTCTATCACGATGTGTTATTTCATATATATTTCACATAGATTTTTATAGGCTTACATTATTTTAAGGGTTATAATTGTTTTGGTTTAAGATTCTTTGGGGCTTAGTCTTTTTTCTAGGTTTTAGGTTTAGAGGTTTCTAAGTGTAGGATTTTATTTTAGGGTTTTGGATTAACCACTTCTGCAAAAGCTATTCTATCATATCAACTGTATTTATCATATAACGTCTAATTTCAACCTAGATTAACACATTTTGCACCCCACTAGTTTACTAGTAAGGTCAAAATAGGCTTTTACTAGTAAACTAGTGGGTATTTTGGCTGCACTAGTTTACTAGTGTGCATTTGGGCTCCCACTAGTCACTCGTGCAGAAAATTGGAGGCCACTAGTTTACTAGTGAGCTGAATCCATGTTTGACTAGCTTACATGTCAGAGCTTTTGCAGCTCACTAGTTAGCTAGTAACACTTTTAGCCTTACTAGTTCGGTCCAGAGGGCCACTAGTGCAGCAAAAAGCCCACTAGTAGAGACTTTGGCTCTACTAGTGCGGCACACAGTGTTACTAGTAAGGTTTCTGTTGTAACTAGTTAAACAAAAGTGTCACTAGTTGCTGAAAAAGAGTGACTAGTAAGATTTTTTGTTCAACTAGTTCAGTAAAATGCCGAACTAGTGCGACCAAATGTCCAACTAGTGCTGACAAAAACCGAACTGGATGGGACTGAAATTTGATATCAAGGATATGGAATAAATGCTCAATATTGCAATAGCTGTCTGCAGTGAAGGAGGTTAAAGGGGTTTTCCTCTTGCATCACAGCGCCAGTACTCGCTTTGAGCCCGCAGGGGGCAGCAGATAGCGCTGCATCATCGTTATTGTCATCAAGATAACTGAGCCTCAGGGGGAGGAAGGAAGGCTCCTTGTGTTTGTTCTGGCTCTATAATGCAGCTCATATCATAAAGACTCTACTGTTGCACGTGTGCAGGAGACACCAGGACCCACAGTGATGCAACTGCAGTGTTAAGCTGCTGCCTAAGTACATTTAAATTCTCTGCCATCTCCCGCACATCAAGCAGTGACCCCACTATGTTGATTATATGTCACACAGATACATTAAAGGACTTGTTGAGGCCTCCGGGCCCCCAGTGACACACTTTACAGCTTAAGAACCGGCCTGAATATTCATCCACAGTGTTCAAACTTCAAAGTTGTGTAGGAACATGGAAGTGAACAAATTTCTTCCCTCATGTGTGTGTTATTTGAGAGAACCACTCCGGGTAGATGTGACTTAAAGTGCTGTACACTAAAATAAGAGTTTTCACTTGTGGTTAGTTGGCAAATGCAACGTAGATAAATATTTGTGCAGGTTTCGACACGTTAATCGCAGATTCCTGCCTCCACCCACATACTGAAATAACCTGGAATTACTGCCCTGTGTGTTTTTGCCAGTTCAAACCAGTTCCTTTTCAGTCTTTTTTTCCCCAACAGACTTATTTGAGGTCACCGTGACCTTTGAACCCTGAAAGACAATCTGTTGATTTTTTTTTAAAGGCAATTTAAAGAAATTCTCCAAAGCCAGATTTTAGATCATAAAACATGTTTTGTGGGGCCACTGTGACCTTTGACCTTCAAAATCCAATCAGTTCATCCATGGGCCTAAATCAACATTTGCGCGAAATTCGAGAGGATTCTCTCGAGTCTCTGGAGGCATTATGCAAATATTACGTTAATATGTATGCATGCTCATCGATACGTCAACTAGATGACTCATGAGGCCTTTGAGGGGCTTCAGGATCAGTGTTTGGGATTTTTACATTTGCAGAATATTTGTTTAAGAATCCCAAACCAGAATAAAGGCCCGTTGTGTGAGTCCAGGGCCGGAGCAGGCACGTACCTGTCAAGTGGAGGAGTTTTGAAAGAGCATGTGATTTGAGGTCTGGGAGCGACCAGCCTTGTTCCCTTGTTTGAGACAATGTGGTCCTGCACCAGTAAGTTTGCTTGATTTCATTGTGTCAATTGTTGAGTTTATTTTCCTGACTTTGTATTATGTTACTTTGATGTGCACCTGAATTCCCTTTATGTCTTTGATGTTTATCGGTCCATAATAGCCCGTAACGCTTGGTGATGATATTTGTTTGAGTTCCTGTTGAAGGATGCAGAAGCTTTCGTAGACCCTGTGGATGCAAAGATTATGTGAGTATCTTTATTTAATGATTTTATTCTGTCTGGCGCGGATGTTTACAAGTTACTAATGTTTATTCAGAGAAATCCTCCATTCCTCCACCTGTTGTATTGGCTCCATGCGTTTGAATGTGTACACCAGCCAGGAGATGTCTGACCCAGTTTTAAACTACATGAACTGGACCAGTTCCTTCAGGAGCTTTATAGATGTATATAGTAATACTCATATTTAACATACACACAATATAACCTATACAGCGCTTTCATAGCAAAAATGTAATATTTCTCCTTTCAGGGGACAATGGAGCAACTGTTTCTGTATCAGATGAACATGGAAACAACCTTCAAGTATCACCTTATGCTCTTAAATGTTTCTATGATGTGGAGAAAACCTGATGTGGAGTTGTGTTCCCAACTCGCTGTCTTCATTATGATTATTTTGTCACCTGTTGATCACCTTCTCATACATACCAGACTTATTGAGCGAACACACACTTAAAACCCCCCTCTTTCTTCCCATGCTACGTCAGATCAGGCCTTACTCCCTTACAGCTGCGTCCAAGATTCACACAGTTGCACAATCCAGCCCCTTCCCAATGTAACCCTCCCACTCCATCGCTTTGCTTCTAATTATGCAGTTTATGATAAAGGTAACAAGTCCTGGAAATAACATCAGATGATGACTCATACCTTTCCAAGGGAAATCTGTTTTCCACATGATAATTCAAGTTTTACAGCTTTCAATGAGAAGCAGACGATAACATCAAACTCCGTGGGAGAACTTTGGAGCGAGTCCAGCACCCAATTGTCTGCAGAGTTGTGTTACATGAGCAACACAAAGCACAGGGAGACTCAAACAACCACTTCTGATTGACACACACAAAAACACACATTCTAGAGTTTCTGCTTCTTTTTGATGGATACTGCCCAAGATACTTCTAACCTACATGTAAGCTGCTGTCAGACACGCACTGAACTGCAGGTGCATGAACGCAACTGTCCGAGGGAGACACTCTCTACCCGGACTCCCTGTATGAGGTCTGTGGAAATCCAGGAGAATCCTGTGTGTGAACACAGCTGGGGATCCACCGCTGGATTCACCACAAGAAAGTTGTTGAGGCACCAGATGCTAAATGTAAAAAAACATGCATAAGGGAAACGAATATCTCCTGACTTGAACAGTGTGTTGTGGTTTGTTATTGCAGTGGTAATGATTCAACTACTGCACAACACTACTTTTAAAATATTTTGATAGTGTCCATGCTCTCAAAGTTATCTGGGTCGGCTCGGTTCACTCGGACAACTGAGAGGGACACAAACTAAACATCATTTAAATGAACTGATTCCCTTTAATGGTCACATTCTGAATTCTGGGAGTTGTTCTACCTGAGGTTCACGGATGAGGTAACAGAGTTTTAATAACCTTATTTGAGAACACACACACACACACACACACACACACACACACACACACACACACACACACACACACACACACACACACACACACACACACACACACACACACACACACACACACACACACACACACACACACACACACACACACACGCACATAATGATATGCCACCTCTTGTTCTTACAGGCCCCATTTAACATGGACCTGTTCTGCGATGCCAACGATTGCCACTAGATGGAGCATGTATTCTTTCCAAATTACAGCGCTCCACTTCTTTTTGTGTTTTACGTTTCTTTTGCCATTCCTGGAAAATCTGTAAACAGTTGTATAAGAAACCTGAGTCGAAAATAATAACAAATTTACTTGATTTTAATATTATACAGCTTCTTTATTTAGGTTCTTTATTCTGCATATATTTGATCACTTGTGTTGAGAAGTGCAACATAAAGCTACTCACTTACAGAGAAGTCAAATAAAAAAAACAATTAATTGCAATAAGCTGAAAAAAACTCTCTATGAAACGGATGTAAATAATATCAAGTAACTTGTTTTTGAATAAAACACATTTGTGGGAAGAAGGTTAACTGAAGTACTGTGTAAATGCACTTTACTCAAGTACTACTTTACTTCTAGTACCACTTGTACTACTGGAAGTTCAAGTAACTCAGGTCCTGCCTTCTCTGGAAAAACGTACACGTCAATGATTTTAATAGCCATTACAATTATTTATTTTTATAGCCATTCTGTTAAATACCCCATTAGCTAGCTGGTTATGAGCAATTAGATAGCTATGCACACTTACCTCTCAGAGGAAGATGTTGCTTAAAGGCCATTTCAGATTGTGAAATCTCGCCCCCCCCCTTCTCCGATAATCATCTCAGGACTTGTGAGATTACTCATACTGATAAAAAACTGATGCCTAGTGGCAGGGAATAATATGAAACCTTAAAATGTTTGCCGATGGTACTTATTAGTGTTTTAATGCGGTACCAGTGATTTGCTTTACAGTACAGGTAAAGGATCTGAATCCTCATACTGGTGCAACGTGCACTGCAGCGTGAGCCGGCCCGGTCTGTATTATGGTCTTATGAGGTTTTAACCGAGCTCTGTTTTATTGACGTGAAGATGTGGGAGAGTTTGCTCTGGGAATGAAAACATTCCGTCTGCCTCCCACGTCCCCGTGCACCAACCTGCGTCCTGCTCCCGTCACACAGCTGAAGAGAATGACTCACCTGGACCCTTTGTTGTGGGTCATATGCACGTGAGCCTCTGTTGGCAAAACTCAATGAGGAAAAGACAAAATACATAAACAATGGGCATCATCTCCATTTCAAAGATGGGTGTAAAATTAATAATTGATTAGTACAAATTAAATGTGAAAAGCTTTGTCACATTAAACTCCAATACTTTAATACTACATTGTCCTGGAGAAGACTCAATATATATTTTTATTTCTACCCACAGAATTGATATTCACCTATTTCATTTTGAAAGCAGTAGACGGCTTCATAGAATATTTACCTCGAACCGAGGAGGTGATGTTTTCTGCCCATTTGTTTTTCTTGTGCAATTTGGTGCAGGTCGTGGGGCCTTGGCGGTTTGCTCTACTGCAACGTATTGTTGTTCTGTATTTACTTGACTTGTGTGTATGCTCTACTTCCCACGACTGTACACGAGACACTGTTTGTGTTTGATAAACTGCACCGAGTCGATTTGAACCGCAGAGCGTCGGCAGCTTGTTTGAGCGTCGGCCATCAACCAGCACAGAATCCTGTGTAATTTGACACTCCTCTGTTCAGGGGGACAAACAGGGTATAGAATATGGATGGTTCTAACCGCCCCCCCCCCTTCACCATCCCCACTGCAAATATGAAAATGCCTCGCTAGCAGGATGTTGCTATTATTCAGCCTCTGACAGGTCCATACAGAGCAACATTCTCATCCACACACAATATGAAATGCTGACGTGGAGACCAGGTGCAGGGGTCGAGTTTCTAATGTCTCCCTGAAGTGTCGGAGCATTTTCAGCCTCATATAACGTCCAGATTATGTGTGACGCAGGCTCAAGTGCATCGAGAAAGTTTTCTCAACATAAATGTAAAATGATGCTCCACATTTCTTTGTTTATACACATAAAAGGATGGTGTTATATTCCTGGATAGGAGTGTGCATGTTCTGCCCTGTCTGTGTGGGTTTTCTATGTAGGAACTCCAGCTTCCTCCCACATTCCTAAGACATGGAGATCCAGCTCCTCCAGGGACCTTTAAAGGATACGGATGAAGGATGCATGGATATCTCTTGATGGATTCGATTTCCATATTTTTTTCAATCATGTCGCTCATTTTCAAAAAGCAGCTAAATAATCCTGGTACACAGCAAAACCATAAATACATCCCATCTGCAGGAGGACATTGGTTTTACGTATAGAACCCATTTTTGCAGAGGTGTCTATATCTTTGTATTAAAAATGGCTCAAACTGCTGCTTATGATGTGAAAGAATTCATAGTGATGAAAACACAAAGTCTCATCTTTCCTCGTATTCGTCTTTTACCTCATTGCTTTGGCTTTCTTGACCTTTAATGGTTTTGCCCCAGCTCCAAACCCAGTGACCACCTCATTAATACAGTGGAGCATTTATATAGCAGCTAAAGATATATTCTGCATGAATATTCAGCATTGTCCTTGATTGTATCTTTATTTATTTTATTTAACTATTTTCTTCCCCTAGTTAACTCTCTAAAGCAGCATTGGAAACACTTCATAAATCAAAGTTATTATTATATGTACTTTATATAGTAAAGACCAATAAAGAGCTAAAAGTCAAATAAAGTCAACATTTGATTTACATTCAGCAGATGGACAGAAACATGAATCTAAATATATAATATATATATATTATATATGAATATGTACCATAGAAAACCCAAAAGTATTATTTAATGCAGGTGAAAGCATTTATATTGTTAAACTAATGAATTCCAGGACAATATCAAAACAATTAAATAAAAACACAAAGCCTAATGTTCAGTTCTTTTTCTCCAGATTTGACAAAACACCATGTGGTCTTAGTTAAATATTGTATGATCTGCTGCGTAACAACATGCTCAATCATCAATAAAGCCACACTTTTATTTGTGTGTTGATATTGTGGTACAAAAAAAAGTCCACAAAGCACACATTTTATTCAAACCATGTTTATTTGAAGCAACAGCAGGCAAACATCATGGTTTCTTGAAAAGCAAGCCACGATCTCATGAGGACAAAATCAACTACATGTACCAATGTGTTTTTTTTTATCATGGCAGTGATTTGTTTGAATGCTGAGGATTCATCTAATAGGATGTGAGCCAATCAGTGTGTTTTCATGTCAACAACAACTTCCCCCTATGAAACAAAGCTCGTGCAGAGTCGTCGTTAAAGTGCAAATGAGGAAACATTTCATTTCTATGATGAAAGGTAATTTACTCTGCATGTCCAGAAGTCACTCATGCACACAGAAGCACACACTAATTTACTCTCATGGACACTCACACTAACACACACACACACACACACACACACACACACACACACACACACACACCAAGCATCCTGCTCATTAACATCCCTGTAAACACAAACAGATTTTCGTGAATATTAGCATGGAGAGAAAACATCTGTAGAGCTCTGGCTCAGAGATGCTTTCACTTGAGGCAATTTTTAACGAATCCCTCAAAAATAATCTTTTCTGCATATCTATTGAAATAATAGTTCATACCTTTAACAAAATTTAAAGATGGACGACACGGCATGTCCCCAAAAGTGAAGCCAAAGCATCTCAATCGCCCCCTGGTGGCTAAATGTCAAATAATTTGTTTTGAAGATGGTTTCTGTCAATTTAGGTTGTTCTTATCACGTCAATTTTTCAAGTAAGTTTGGTGTTAATTACTTATTTGATGCTATAAAAACAGGGTGAAACACAATGATTGACAGCTGAGACTAATGTGCGATTGGTCTAGTGTTCAGTATCAACACGACCTCGCTGCTGTGGCTCGATCCCCCGAGTGGCTGTACATGCTCAGACTCTGGCCCCCCATGCAGGAGCTGGTGGCGTTTGCGAGGAGAGGCATCCATCTTTCTCCACAGTCTTTAGTTTATACTGAGGTCTTTCCTATTCGATCCAATAGGGAACAGGTCTTTTGGACTCAGCGCTCTCTCTCTGTGGGGTCTGATATCAGTTAAACAGTCATGTCCACGTTATCAAAAAAGGAAAAAATAACACCTACACATCTAAAAAAAGACACTACAAAACAAAAACATTGCAATTTATTCATGCTACAACAAGGATTCCTGTGGAGACTGCAGCCCCACACAGGAGAACATAAAACAGCTGTTAGTAACACCTTCATTTAACTCTGTGGGTGCCGTTTGATACAGAGTGTTTCTCGATGCTTATGAGTTCGCTTCATAAATAGAATCATTCATGAACCACCAGTGGACAAAATAATCTGGGGCCAGTCCTATTTGCGGGGGGGAGAAAATAGATCTGCGGCTCGCCATCTGTGACTGAGCGGTTCTAATGAGACCTGATGGAGGCGGAGATCGGTTCATCAGCAGCTCGCAACCCAACACTGTCTGTGTCGGGCTGAGACATCAAAGGATCCACGTGTTCTGAAGCAGTGGTGCTCGGGATTTAAATAAAGATGTGTTCAGGACATAATTCTTTAGTAAATGCTTTGTTCCAACAGGAAAACGTGGAGGCATATTTCTATTTGAACATAATCTCACTGCAGCTGAGTTCTGACTTAAAATAAATACTGTATATTGAGGTTCAGGTTCAGACACAGTTTGTCAAAGCAAAAAAACATGAGCAGGAACTTACTGATTGATTTTCTTAAGTGGATTTTTTTGTTTCTTTGATTTATTCTGACTTTTCACAGAAAAGGGGCAGCAGGAGCAAATTGGTTAGAGAAGCAGGACCGGGTAGAAAAAATTGCAAGGGGAAATGTGAATTAGTAAAACAACCTTTAACACCCATTGCCGTTTTGCCCTTGTGCAAGGCACTTAACCCCCAGCTGCTTCAGTGGACTGACAGGTAATGGGAAGCTTCCACAAAAACAAAAGACGAAAAACAGCAAGTCAGTTCAGTTCGGTTCGACTTCTCCTGGACACATGGAGGTGGAATCGATGTGTTTGTACAAACTGTCTGTGTCACATCGCTGGACGTCAGAGCCTCCAGAGGGAAACACAACAAGTTATTATCAGAAACTGGGTTCATCTTGTGCCACGATGGCCCCAGCCCACACAGGAGGCTTCACAGAGGGATACCAGCCAGTCTGAGAGGAAGCAGCTCTGTGCGATCACCTCCCACAGAAGTGCAGCGGGACAGTTTTTGACACGTTTTCTGCCCCAAAGTCCCAGGCCCGTAGCTCCAGCCTGTCCACCTCCTCCCTGTCGTCCTCCTCCGCCTCGCCCTCCTCGCACAGGCTGGGCTCCTCCACTGAGGTCTCCAGGTTCGGGTTGTAGCGACCGAATGCCTGCGCCTCATTGTACTCGTAGATGGTGGGGAGGCTGCTGCGCAGGCCGAAGCGCCGCCGCAGGGCCACGAGCAGCGGCTGCGGCACGGTGAAGATATCCACATTGTTGCCCAGGTCGATCCAGGCCAGGCAGGGGAACTTCTTTGGATCTTTGACCGTGTCCGTCAGCTCTTTCAGGATGGCCACCGTCAGACGGTTGCCGTTGACGGCCAGTATGGTGAGTTTGGGCAGGCCGCCGAGGTGAGGCAGCAGCAGCCGTAAGCTCTCGTCCTGGAGCTCGGTGAAGCTGAGGTCCACGGCCGTCACCGCGTCGCTGCCGCTCTGGAGGTAGAAGGCCACGCGGTGGACGTCCCGGCCGGACAGCGGGATGCCCGACAGGTTGACCACATCGCCCGACACTTTCTTCTTCAGTGTGGTCTTCAGACTGGGACAGAGGAGACAAGACAAAGCTCATTCTGTCACAAGATCTATCTCTGAGGCACAAATGTCAAAGTGCAAATTCTTCACTATTATCAGTCAGCGATTCAAAAGTGTATAAAGACAAACAATGTTTACATAATGATGGAGGTTATTGATCTATAAAGGTCTGTAATGAGGTGCCACACGGTCCCACAGGTACAGGGAGACTGCAACGTGTGCACAAAAAAGAAATAGAGTGTAGAAAGTGTTGCGATCAATAATGCAGTGAATTTGCTTTTAGATGTGTCTCGGTCCGAGTCCCTCAAGCCACAGATTCTGCCTGCTGGGCTGAACCTCATGGTCTAAACGGCAGCAGCTGTTTTCAGTTATCGGGATCGCTTCCTTCCCGGATCATCGGCGATCAGAGCAAACAAGGCAAAAAGTTAACACGTTGCAAACATGTCCAAGCCCATTAGAAGCAAATGTGTCAACTTGTTTTTTTTGTGCGCGGTTGTAGTTGTTCACTCGGGAAAATCTGACAAACAGAAAACATGAATTCAGGAGAGTGAATTTGTCAAATATCTGCATTGGGGTGGACGAGGCGACAGTTAGGCAAATAAACCTTAAATCCATAAACACAGAAATTTTGATTTTCACACAACAAATGAAACGGATATGATAAAACATGTTAATTAGATAGATTTAATCATGCTGGTTGGGGAATGCTGTTACAGCTAAATGGTCTTTATGCTAAGCTAAGTTAGCACCTGCTGGCCGTAGCTCTATCTAATTAGCGCACACACATTTAAGTTGAAGCAGCCTTCTCATCTAACTCTTTAAGAAAGCAAGCAAATGTGTGATTTCCCCCAAAACTTCTCCTTTCAGCTCAGTCTGAGGTCTTTGGAGATTTAGTGCGGGACAGACGGGAGGATAACAGGCTGGATGAGGGATGGACGATAACAAGCTGAAGAGGCAACAAAGCCGGTCGTGAAACACGAGCGATAAAGACAAGTGTTCGTCTGTTTTCAGTCCAAATGACTTTGGACAAAGGGTGGAAGGTGAATCCGTCTCAGGGTCGAGCACCACTAAGAGCATCACACCTGTCGGGGTGAGTCACTGCATCTCTCGCTGGGCAAAGTGAAAATAAGTGTTCTCTCTCTATACCCGGGTGTGGTTAAATATTCATAGGAGCCATGAGGCGCCTGCGTGCAGGACTATAGGTGGCACTGAAGTGTTAAGAGAGACGCAGTGCATTCAAACCCCTTTGTTTAGAAAGCAGAGCGAAGACGACGATGAAGCAGAAGTGTTTGAGACTTTGTTTAAAAGAATCTGACAAACAGGAGAAAGAAAGTCGTGTTTAACTGGCCCCAAGTTGATCCTGTCTTTGTCTTTAGAGTCTGTTCTCCCTTTGCCTCGTCCCTGTTTCCTCAGGCGAGGATTATCCCCACATCCCGCTCGGCTCTCTCCGGTCTGTCTGGGAGGCTGTGCTCTCCTACATCAGTCACCCTCGCTGCCGAGTTCAGGAGGAAGGAAAAGATCTGTAGCTCGCCGAGGCTGTGTTTCGAAGACTATTGATTCCAGGAGGAGGCTATAATTCATCTCTCCCTCCTTCATATCCTCACTCTTGTTCACCGCCGCTCACTTTTTAAAGTCTGTTCTGTTTCTTGGCCCTTTTTCTTTTTTTTGCAATCATCACTGTCTCTGAGAACTTGTGTCCACTCTTTCATCTCTACCTGTTTTAAGCCCTGTCTGTCTGTCTGTTTGTTTGTTTGTTTGTTTGTGAGCAGAAATTACACAAAAACAACGCAACGGATTTCCACAGGGCTTGGTGGAAGGATCCGATATTTTGGTCTTGAAAGAACAATTGAAACTTTGGTGCAGATCCAGGATTTTACAAACTTTCTTTAACATTGTGAGAGAGGCCATTTGGCGAGAAAGATTGTGTTTTTACTGAACGGATATTAATGAGTGTGTGGAATTTGGTGAAGCTTGATTAAACTGACAAAAATATGAATATTATTTCATGTGAAACAATAGAGCATTATGCAAATGTATTTCTTCAGTGCCTATAAAAATGTTAAGATTTAATTCATTCTATTGTGCTTATAGGTATTTTTTACCTGTAATTTCGAGTGGTTTGTAAAAACATTTCTTTTGATGGTTAACCAGTCGGAAAGTCCAAAAGTTTGGTCTGATAAATTTACAGAAAACAAAGATTTAATTTCCGTTGTCTTGTCAAAGCCTGTAGTCAACTAAAATGATTAGGAACAGAAAATATATACTTATACTTAGAAAGCTGAAACCAGTAAATGTTTGATCTTTGAAATGAAGTTTAATAATTCATTTCTTGGATTATAACCATTACATTCCTGTCAAATATTATTGATTTTAACTGTCGTCTTTTTAAAAGTCAGACTGCATCGGGCAGATTGTTGGCACGCTCGACCACGGGAGGTTTACTGCACCGCTGTGCCGCTTATGCACTTTACTGTAATGAAACTAATTATGAGCATCGACTCCTGCTCTCCTGGATGTACTTATCCCTGGGTTTTCCAGCCACAACTGGATCCCTGCCCTCTCGTCTGAGCGCCCGGGTTTGTGTGGGAGGAGCAGCTCCATGAGACGGCGTCAGGCAGGGTCGCTCCTGCAGCTGAGTGGGTGGTGCATGAGGTTGAAAACGAATGTGCTTTTAATGAGATTGAGTAAAGGGCCACTCCCGACTTCCTTCCTCCCAAATCAGTGGCCTCCCTTCATCCGTGGGCACAGCTCCACCCGCAGGCTGCTGGTCAGGACGCCCAGCCACATCTCACACACTGTAGTCCGTCACCACAAAAAGATGATAACAAAACAAAAACATCTAATCCGGCTCGCTCTGATGGGGCTGCCTTGCTCGTGGGCAGTGGTGCACATCCTCTTGGACCAGTTCAGACCAAGAGCCTCGTCCCGCTGCACGTGAGATCTCATTTAAAAGCAAACAACTGAGGCGAATCCATCTATTGACTTCCTCACGAGCGACTGATACAACAGCACAGGATTCTAATAAGAGCCGACTCTCCTGTGTCCAACTATTGGCTGTTTAAACGTGGGTTCAGGCAGACGGTCTAATTGCTTTTCATAGCCTATCTTTCCTCGGGGATGTTGTTAACTTTTACGCACTGAGCAAGGGTCCTCGCCGCTCTGTAGTTATGCAAACCCCAGAGGTAGGAAGATAAAACATCCAGGGTTTGTGCCGTTGAAATTGAACGAAGGGGAAGAGATCGCAATTATAGAAAAGGTCAGAAAAAAACCCCCAAACAGAGGATGTGTGTTTTAACGAAGCATTTCAGAAAAGGGGATTTTGAGGAATCTGCAATTCAATCTGTGTTTCAGCCACACTGGATGGGATTTGAAGTGGCTGACAAAACCTACAGCGGTTTGACGGATCTCACAGGCTGCTGCTGCTCATACAGAGATTTACTCAGACAGGCTCCGATGCCCAGAGACGACTGTAACAACTGTACACACCACGCATCTGCTCCAGCTGCGTCTCTTACGCAACACAATGGAAATGAGTTTGTGCAAAAACACTCAGACTGATAGGAACAAGTGGCTAAAACAGACACAGTCTAACAATCCTGCAACAGATGACAGAGGTTTTCAGGGTTAGGGTTTTGACTCCAAATTGAGATGTAGATTGTGCAGGTCGTATGTTTGTAGCCCTGTTAACTTACATGGTGTTCTAATTCACCTCGCTGTTCGGTTCAGTTGAAGCGTGATACTGTCCCATTGCTCGCAGAAAGGTAATGGCAGAGGTTGGTATAAGTTGGGCCCGGAAGGATCCATCCATTGGAGCCTTTGTTTGTCCGGGATGGAAGGACGCATTTGTTCGGCCACATTTGATGCAGAACTTCGAAGTTAGAAAGCCTAGTTTGCTCCTCTGTGACGCAACCACTCTTTAAATGTAGCCTCCGAAGGATTCAGCCGCTAAATTGAGACACAGCTTATAATATTTAATTCTTCTTCGTCTTTATCTTCTTCTTTTCATTGCTTTGTGCTTTTCATTCCCAGACACGATAACAGCTTCTCGATTGAAGGTCAAACTCTTTCTTTCTTTCTTTCTTCTTCTAGTGCCACTCAGAGTCAGGTCAGTCACCACTCGACCCAGTCGCATGTCTGCTGCTTCACCAGGCTGCCAATCTAAATTGTATAAACTGTTTTCTTTACTTTAGAACGGTCCCTTTATATTTGAATCGTCCAAACTGAACAAACTAAACCTTTCGAGTTTTTATGACAACTACATGTTCTCTTTCATGTTTGGAAGAGGAGGGTGAGGTAAGAGGTGTTCAGCTGTAACACCCAACTTCACCACTAGATGTCTCTAAATTCTACACACTGAACCTTTAACTGTGATCAAACACTGGTGAACCAGGAGCAGGCGGAGGCGTCTGACGGGGCTGACACTGCATCCGCCAGGATTAAACCACAGCAACATTTTAACTCATTTGTTAGTCTGGTGCCAGAGTTTTAAAGAAATAGCAGGAGAAACTTGGAATCGGCCCTCCCACATAGAATACATGTTCCTCTCCATTTACTCTTATGAATAAGTGATAGCTCCAGGGACATGGGGGAGTGTGGTAAAGGTTATAACCCCCGACCGTGCTCATTTATACTGGGGGATTTCATAACGATGAGTGTTAAAGATGTTTTTTCAGCACTGGTCCCTGTGACCTCACCAGAACTGCTGGAGCTGACGATTAAAGAAACATTAGAACATTTTGGGGAAATTACAATAACTTTTGTATTACTCTTTAATCTGCTGATCTTCTATCTATTCGATACTAATATTTCATAATGAAGAATATAAAAGAGGAAAATATTTGAGTCTGAAGTAAATGTCTTGTATATACAGACCAGCAGTACAAACTTGGTTTGAAATAATGAATTGATTAAATTTGAATTGCTTATAAAATAAAATTGTGGCTGATTAATCATCCTTCAGCTAATCGATTAACTGATGAATTGCTTTAGGTCTGAATACCACTCTCATTTAATCATAAACTCCCAAATTAACATTCAAGTTTAAAGAGCTGACAATCACAAATCTTTTTTAATCAGTGGCAAGAAAGCAAATTAATCCATTTCCCTAAATGTGGAACTATTTCTTCTCTGTTTTGTAGACGAGTAGCTGGCGAGAACAAATTAATGCTGGAGGAGGATACATACGGCAGCAAAATGAATCATTACAATATGACTAGATAATATAGTTTACCATTAATTCAACTTTATACTCTTTATAAAGTAAACCTCATTAGATCACTTACCATGGAGTATGAGAGTTACAAGTGAGAACATATTTGTATCTTAATATTCTGCTGAAATATTTTAAAAGGATTGTGCTGCTCTGGTTAAAAACCCTGAGCCGGGCCCACACAGTATAAAAGCCCAGCGGTCTGGTTAACGTCTGTGTGTCACTGAGCAGAGAGATCTCAGCTAAGAGGAGATACTCTGCGGATGGATGTCCTGCTGAGCGCGCAGCGAGACTCTTGACTCTTTCAGGGGGAATGAAATAAAAGCACTCGAGAAAAACACTGGATGTGGATCCAGCTCCACAGACTCGTGGGATCGCCCGGATCAATGTCTGCTTCATCAACGCTTTGGTCTCCACTTGTTTGTTCCTCGTATCGATCGGAGCGGTTCTACCTCCGGGCGTCTGTTTAATTCATGCACAGGATGTCTGGCTCAGCCGTGGGAGACCCTACGAGGGTCTAATGTACAAACTCATGCAGGAGAGAGAAGTGAGCTGGGCCTGTGTTTTCTGTGAACGTGACCTCGGGGCTTGTGACTGCAGACTTCCCAGCTGAACACTTCCTCTACCAGTTTGTTAAACTAGACTCCGTTTGAGCATCAAATGATGTAGCTCATGCCTTAGGGTCATTTTTTAATGAGAATCCTTTACAGTCACTCTGAGCATCTGTTAAATATGCCATTTTCTCTCTGTCACACTGATACCACGGTTCTGCAGAAAATGTTCTGGGAAACATGAAAGCAGTGATTGCATATACTATCTCGTGTCCTCCAGTTTTACAGGGATAATGGTTCATGTGCTGGGGAGGGAAAAAAAGAAGCCTGAAAGCTCATTTGGATTTGGATTAAATTTCAGTGAAACATTTAGCGAATGGGGTGATTAAGGCTTCGACCATTGTACAGCATCGACAGAGCAGCTCGGGGCTGTGCAGTGGTTTGACATCTCAGAGCCGTCACTGGGTTCTTGGTAACTTTGAATTTGAAATCTGCAGAGTAAGGAGCTGCACATGTGTCCTTAGAAAGAGAAACAGGAGAATCTAAGTCTAATCTCAAATGAAGATGTCGAGTTATTAATTCTCATTTTTTGTGTCAAATTAGAAAAGGGGGCCTTTAAAAGTTTTCAGCTACTTCTTCCTACAAGCACAATGGGCTCCTTGGACATGAATGTGGGAAATGGGCCAAATAGCATAAACAGAAAGGGGATGTTTTTTTCCTTCAATACAAAAACACAACCTGCACTGAAGTGAAAGCAACCGAAGGAGGAGAACATCACAAATACAGCAAAAAGGACAAAGGGAAATAAACTGTTACGACTCTGTAGCATGAAGGTGACACGGATCACTCCTAATAGTTTGACATCCTGCCCAAGACAAACACATGCTTGTGCCAACGATTATAAAACTGCTTGGCACTGAACCTACCATAATGCAACAGTGCAGCATGTAAAATGCTTAATGTCCTCCACGGTGGAGCTATAAATGCTCCCCCGATTTGATTTGATGTGACAAAGTGGAGGCTGAGGAGAGAAGAATACTGCGACGGAACGCGTAGAAAACAGTTTGCATTATATAACTGTATATCATGGAGCTGTGCGCCTGTGTCTGCTGTATTATGTCGAGGCACAGTTATGAAACCGGCATTAAAATGCACTGCTCCGAACACAGAGTGAGAGAGAGAGAGAGAGAGAGCGAGAGCGAGGGGCTGGATAGCGGGGAGTGATCGTCATAGACCGTAAAGTAAAGGGTCGAGACCCACGATTCATAAGAAGAACAATAATCCTGGTTTCTGTTATTCTCAAGCAGCAGCTGCAATATCTCAGATTAAAGTTAATATCCAAGCGATGAGAGGTTAAGTGTGGTCGAATCCCCGCATGAAAACAAACTTGGAAATGCCATCATTTGACTTTTAAAAAATTCGATTAATTTAAAAAATCCTTTAACCTCGAATCTTTTCATTTCTCTATGGCCCCCGTGCCCTGAAGATGGGAGCAGTGGATACCGAGCATCTCTTCCCTTCTCCCCCCCTCATCCTCCAGCAGCCGGTGCCGCGGGAAGCCCTCAATTATTGATGGATGAGGATGGCGGCTGGATCTTTAAGTCTCTATTAAAAGTGGAGGTCAAATAGAAAAGCAGATTGAGCAGACGGAGTGAGGTGTGCTGTCATGTGGAATATTTCCCACGTCCAACTTGAGACACGAGCAAAACCCTCTCAAAATACCTGACATCTGCGATTCGGCCCAAGAAAAATGTGATTTGTTAGTTTTCACATATTCTTTTCCCAAGACTTACTCGCCCACGCCTCAGAGGTTGACCTTGTGGGCTCGGCAGAGGTCAGGCGTGTTGAGTCAGAGTCTCCAGCGCTCACCTCAGGGGGGGTGAGTCGTCTTCAGAAATAGGACTTACACTTGTTAAAGGCAGATGACACAGGGATCAGTGTACCGATGCCACATGTGGAGTAAACAGACTGTAGAGAAGTTCTCTTTCTCATTTGTCGCAGTGGCTTCGTGACAGAGAAAACAGGAAATGTGTGGTAATATTTAGAAAAACAGTTTCTCTGATATTACTTACATTTGATTTCATTTTTATGATGTGTATTTAGTTGTTTATTTATATTACCATCTTCTTTGTTTATTTGTGGATGTGTTTTGCACAACGGGAAAACCTATGAAAAATAAATAAAAAAAGAGGGTGATGGCTTATTATTGTAAATTAAACCAGTTTGATGCTATAATGGGTCAATTTTAACCAGTAAACAATAATGTTACCTTTCTGGAAATCATGATTCTGAAATAACCTATTGCAAATCTACCAATAGCAGAGTTTAGATTTTGTTTGCTAGTTTACTGTGGATGGAAGCGAAAGATTTTAAATTGTCAACGAGCATCAGAATTAGTTTAAATCAACACATGAAGCCGTGAGGAGCAGGAAGGTGAGCGGTGCGGTGCCGTGACAGTTTCACTGTGACCCTGGAAGGATCATGTTCGGGGAGAGAGGCTCAGAAATAACAGCGAGGAAGAGAAGCAAAAGGGATTTCTTTAAAGATTAGAGCAAATTAGTCTGAGCAGAGCAGCGAGCAGGCGGAGAGAGACTCCCACAGAGCGCCTCTCTAATGATTAGCAGGTGAAACGCTGTCAAGGAAACCGGGGATAGAAATAAAGTTGGTTGAAACGCTGTTGAATAAGCATAAAATTACACAGACGTCTCAGAAACTTTTCACAGCTCAACCAGATCTGGTTTTAGTCAAGACGCCAGGGCCACTTTTCTCAGGGTGTGATTCAGGAGTGAGAGGATGACGTTTGGTGCAACTCAAGTAAATACGTTATACCTTATAAATAATAGTGATATAAAAGTGGAAATTTGTCTCCGCATAGTCTGGAGGAGTCACGATGGCGGTCCCAGGCTGATGTGCAGGACAGGCAGTGTTTTGTTCGTGCAGTATGGAGGAGGCTACTTAAGTCTCATTCTCTGTGTCAGCTTCTGGGGATTTGAAATGTGAGCAGCCACAGGGAACCAGAGGAAGCAGCACAGGAGCATTTTGTTGTAGGGGCAGAGAGTATAGACCGGAGCAAGGGAGAGGGCTTCAACTGCTGGGATGGGGAGCCAAAAAAAAACGCTAGTGGAGAAAGTTGGAAGCTGAAACCTGTTAGTTCGACCTACAGACAAAATATTCGGTGTCACATCTCGACACTTGAGCTTCGATCAGAAGAGGTGATGGAGGGTCCAACAGCTTCAGATCCCCTTATGTCTGAGTTTCTGTATTGTGTGTGTTTGTGTGAGAATTGAATTTTAACGCCCATCTCTGTGACAAGGTCTCAGTCTGAACATCTCTCTTTAGCTCTTTTGTGTCTTCCCTTACACAGCTGTGGAGTAATTTGCATGTGAATGAACAAGAACAATGCTTTGAACGACAAAGAAGAATTTGATAAATACACCTGTTTGCAAAAAAATGTTGCATGTGAAGATGGACGACACGTCTCCAATTCCTCCCACGACGCAAAAATACAGGGGTCTGTGCAGTGGTGCAGCTGTTGTGTTACGGTCCTGCTGATACACACACTCAACCAATCGGGAGTCAGTCTCGGGTATCATTGCGTTTTTGTAACTTCAAATAATTCAAACTGTACTTACAGGAAAATGGTCACCTTAATTAACATCAGTTTGATAAAAATAATCTAAAATGACAGAAACAATCTTTGAGGTGTAGCCTAATTTGACTTTCTATTTTTGTCCATGTCCCATCAACTATTATGCAGGAGGTTTATGACCTATACTGCAGCCAACCACCAGGTGGCAATTGAGACGCTTCGGCTTCACTTTTGATGCACGGTTTGAATAACAAAAATAAGTAAACAAGTGTTGACATGTTGAAATTTGAAGACGTGACGTCTATGGAGACCATGTGCAGATGTTCCCCGATGTCTGAAGTGTGCATCATTAGACATGAAGTGTTTCCAGATGTTGCTAATGATGCTGCAATCAGCTACTTGTTATCGTTTGTTATTTAACCCATTTTTTGGGGCAGCTGATAAACTGCTAGTGTCCTTAATGTCCCAGTGTGTGGCGACTACACTGAGCTTGATGTGTAGATGAATAAAAAATGACTTCTGGCCCGGCTTCAGAGAGGGAGCTGTGGGAGGAGAGGCACTTTAGTCTGAGAAGTGCGAGGTCTGTGTCAGATATCAGGACTCAGACAGACTATCAATGCTCAGCCACAGCTGATGGCACCTGCCCGAACAGCTGCTAGAGCCACAACTCCTTTCACTCTCATCATCAGTCGGCACGACGGAATATCAGCACTTCACTTAATCCTGCTGAGCAACGTTTTCCAGGCTGACTAATGCAGCAGAATAAGAGAATCACGAGGTGTACGCAGATCTCCTTTGATACACACAGTCTTACCGGTGACGCTAAACACTGAACAGAAGAATCGTCATGAACCACAGTTATTTCTTTAAATATACTCGGGTTCTGTAATAACCGCTGTAAGCATCAATTACAGCCTCGCAATAAAGACGAGCAGTGAAACTCTCATCTGCAGTCGTGAGTCCAATCTCATCCAAATGTGCTGGAGCTCGATGAATCTGAAATCCAATACCAATTACAATAACATTAAAATATCCTCCGGGGACTCGGCTATACTGTATTTCTCCGAAGCCTGGCACATGCAGCTGCGGAGGAATATAAAATGAAATTGCCTTGATAATATAATAAGCGTGGCACACTTGCTTTGCACTCGCAGGGCTGTAGAAGCAAAGCCAGCCGCAGTAATGAAGCTTGTGTTTTGATTTATGTTATATTTGTGGAAGATTTGCAAACACTTGCATATATCTCACGAAACCCAATTCCATCTGAGGCCCCGCTCGAGAACAGGCTGTCTAGATTTGTCGAGCATTGTTCTCACCATCGCCTCATGGAGAAAATGAGATTGTCAGCATGCAATATATGGTTTTCCAATTCCTAAATATGAACAGATCACATTCCTGATAGATTCCAAGCAAGCCTTGCAACCAAGCAGTAATTTCACCCTCCCTCTCTTTCTCCCTCTCTTTCCATCTGACAGACAATTTCCCCAGAGCCTCGGCTCAAAACTGCAGAGCCGCCGCTGTGTGGCAACTGTTGAGCGAAATGGTCTCTCAAAAAACAAGGAGAAGAAGGGAAATCCCACAGGGGGGAAAAAAGAGCAGAGGAGGGAAATCAATGCGAGGATGGGATTTTAAAACGGGAGAAATCAGGGGGCTTGGGAACAAGTGGGAAGGTGATGGACGGAGAGGTGGAGCAGACGGAGGATCGATAACAGAAAAGCACCTGAAACCATCACTTGATCCGAAGACAGTGGGTTTCTTGCAAGTGGCAGGGAGCGTGAACGCTGAGCAGAGGAATCAGTCCCGCGGTACAGTGGCTGTCTGGGTGGTTGCAGTGGAGGCTGCGAGGGGGGGGAGCATATAGCCGAGCTCGCTAATGAGCTCGCTGCCGGAGTCTGCCTGTGTTATTTTGTTGCGTGTTTTTTTTTAAACCCTGCAACCAAGAGGCGGGAAGTTAACCAAAGCTGTCGGTAAAAAAAAAGTCTTTCCATCTGGGTTAATTGCTCAGGGAGAGGGAGCCTTGTGATCTTCATTATCATAATAACGTCTCCACTCTCGATACCTGTTGCCTCGTTTCAGCTGTCTTTCGATTGTTTGCTAATCAGTGGCTTTCTGTCGTTTCTCTCTTTCATTCCACTCGAGCTCGAATGATCACTATCAGGTTCTGACTGTTCCCTCCTGCTGGTTATCTCAGCCTGGTGTTTCAGCAGATCAGTTTTTAGGAGCACACCTTAATGATGTGGGGTAACGGAGGAAAAACACTCTGGGTGGTTTGGAAGTGTTTCAGCTGGTGTGAGGCTGTTTTCATCACAATCCTATCGAGTGGGAAACAGATTTTTTTTTGCAAGTTGTCACCTCAGGATTTTTATTTTCTTCCAACAAACTAGGTTTCAGCAGTAAAAGATATTTATCTTCTGATTTTTCTCAGGGTTAGGGTGGGCCATTGTATTTCAACCTTTATTAAACAATACATTGTTGGTCACTATAGGATTGAGTTCCGATTCCATTTTCCCGATACCGATTCCAAAATCTGGTCTTTGCTTATCAGCCGGTACTGAATACTGAAAACAGATTTATTACACATGTGGAATGAAATCTAAGGAATAACTGTTTCAAAAAACTATAAACCTATTAAACACTTGATGAAACTTTAAATTCCTGGAGGTATCATCATCATCCCAGGTGATGGACCTGTCCCACACTTCCTCTTAGTATTCCAGAGAGGCTCTGTGGAGGATGATGAGCGGCGCTGATGCTCACGGCGAGGACGTGTGAACTGTGGCGTTTTTCAATCTGAAGAGCAATGGCCGAGAGGAGACACTCACCACGCCTGAGACTTCCTCCTGGGCACGCTCTGTCTCGTCCACTTGGAGTGAGGGGTCAGGTGGTACAGCAGCTGGCGGCAGATCTTGTTGGTCGACTTGAGGGATTCTTTCTCCTGCAACACACACACACACACACACAAAATGTTAAATTCAGTCGTTTTCAGACATGAATTCTGGAAAATTGGGCCTGGACCTTCTCTGGAAATATCCTCCGGAAAAAATCCTATGAAAAATATCGTGCTATACTCTCACATCGACTCATTGTGACACTGTACTGAATTCTTACTCGTGGGCTGGCAGGAATACTCACATACATTGAACTGCATGAACCTGTGTGTTCCTCAGTATATGTCTAGTAGAGGAAGGACAGAGGCAGTGCAGGGATCTATGACGTATGAACATGTGCAAACTCACCTCAAATGTTAATGAACTGAAAGATTAAACGTCTTCAAAGCAGAAGTCATTTATAAATTCTTTTTTTCCGGCAAACTACTGATGTCCGGATTTTCACAAGGTAACAAAATGTCTCTTTCATGTCACATGAAAACAACTGCTTCAAACATTTTCTTTATAGCAACACTAATTATTTTCCCTTTTGCCTCGGTCTTCCTCCGTGTCTCCTCCGCGTCCTTTACCTTCTTCTTCTCCCTCTTCCACCCCCGTCAAAGGCTTTAAACGGAATGGGTTTTGCGCTGAGCAGGCTAAATCTAATTAATGGTACAACACGACAACAAGGAGGAGGCACTGTGGCGAGAGAGAGAGAGAGAGAGAGCTAGAGACAGGAGCAATATACCTAAAGGCGATTAACTATTCCTGCTGCCATTTCTTTTCTTGGTTGACAAACACAACATGCCTCATATACTCTGAAAACGTTCGGCGCTGCTGTTTCGCCCGCTCGGATGACTGAGCACAATGTTACAGCAGCGCATACCGATTCACATTGTGGGAGCCTTGTTGGGAAACTGAGGTGTGGAGGACTCAACCATGTAATGTGCAGCACTGTAACTCTAAAAGCAACGTGAGCAATGAATCATGGGTTTGTAAATCTGATCGCATGGAAACAGAACATACATTAAATGAATCTATAATGACCATGACCGTACAATTATAAATGATGCGTGCTCTAGCCCTCAATATGTCCTTGAATATATATATAATCTGAATACATCTTAGTGTAGTGGAAACCAGTGGCCACAGAAGCCGGCAGGCCTTAAACCCAGCCAACTGCCTCTCTACATCCTCGTCACGTCGGCCACAGAACCCTGCCACGGGTCACCAGCCAGTCAGAGCTGCCAGCTCCTCGCTACCCGTCCCGTCCTCCTGGGCTTTACCTCGCCAAAGCAAAACACACAGATCGGATCAGTTTCTCACAGGTGATTATCATCAGAGCTCTGTAAAGTAGAAAACGACACCACAGCGACTTTATCATGAGGAGAAAACCATCTTTTCCTTAATCTGATAAGACCATAATAGGCTGGAATGGCCCCGAGGTCTGTGTTCTACAGCTTCTCGGAGCAGCCGCTGGCGCTTCTTAGCCCTCGTGCATGAGTTCTGAGATGTAATTTGAATTTTAATACCTTTGATTCGTATGCCAAGTTAGAAGCGGATGAGCAGACTTTTGGTCCGATAGTGTATCCTTGATTTGTATCAACCAAATAAACCTGACCTTCATGAGCAGTCGGTTTAAATGTTGAACAATCAGCTTTCTGTGGATTCAGGCCTGTTATCCAGCTGTTTACTAATATCACTGATATGGATAAACCTTAGACATTGGACGTTAATAAAGTGAAGACACTGATAAAGTCCTGATACACAGAATTGCTGTCGTCTCCATATGGCAAAGTGCAACTCAATGACGCATGGTCTTTTTGATAAAGTGGTTTATGTAACTAAGGCAAAGAAACGCTGAAATAATATATATGCAATTCACATGAGAATAAATAAATCCCACAGCTTCTCTGCTATAAAAGTCAGACTAGCGTACCTACAGACACCCGCCCACTGTCTGGGCCTCTCCATCTTATTAGTATTTTTACACCCAACCATCCATCAGCTAAAGAGCTTATCCTTCGAGGGCTGCGTGGGTGTTGGAGCCGACCCCGGCAGATATTGGGGGAGAGGTGATAGGTGGGGCGCACCCTGGAAAGGTCTGGTGTTCGCACAGTTCTTTACAAGAGAGGTCTCTTCAGCATCACTCCCCTTCAAAGGCCACAAGGTCGTCTCCCTCAGAGCGCCCTCGCGGATGGTGCCAGAGCCACGTCACTCACAGGCCTCAGTGCCAGCAGCCCTGTTGACCTCAGCATGACGGCCACTGGGCAACTCCTCACACTAGCCAGTGGGAAGCAACTAGACCAGTGGATCGCCATAAAAAGGGTGCTGGAGCAAAGCTGCTGCCCCACTTCCCCCTGTGAGCAGACGGACCACACAGTGACGCTGCAGAGTCAAACCCTGTCCCAGGTCGTCCCTGTGTCCTCGCCATCCGTCCCCGACCTCTCCCCCCCACCATACAGCCTGCATGTGTCCCTCTTTACAGCTGGGGATGATGTAGTCCAGGTTTTTGACCTCCAGGTTCTCCACATTAAGAGTTAAAATGTCTGCACTAAAAGTAAAGTTTACGAGATGCTAAAACTTCTCGTAAACTTTACAGAACTTTACAGAATGCACTTTGATCAGTCGGTACAACAGGCTGAAAATGTCCACAAAGCAGAAAGTTACTTATTTTACTTATTATTCTTAAACGATCGTCTAAGAAACTGATGATGTTATGTAACACATGTTGCTTATCTATTACATGTGTTTCCTGTCAGTCGTTTCCAGAGCTGGTCTGGAGATAAAGTGTGTAGTGTGTTTTACAAATTGTAAAGCATTTTGACAAATATATGCTTTTGTGCTGTGTAAATAAATTATTTTGACAAGACCTAAAATATTGTGTTTTCCTCATTTAAAACATGAAACTGTCAATAATGACATTTGTGAAGAGTAAACCCGCTCCGTTCAAGATACAAATTTAAATATTTAAAGACGTCATGAAATGACCAGTGTTTCCTGGAGCTTCTGTAGTTGTTTAAAACAAACTGACAGTTGATTGTTGTCACAATAGCCTGACAACAAACATGACGCATGTAATTAGTCTTTGCAAATTAACACGGACACGTTGCAGCTTGACTGCGTTCGTTATAAAACTCTAGTTACTGATCTGTTCACTCATGCGGAGCTTCTTACCCTTTTGGGACACTGCAGGTCCCGAGCCAGGCTGAGCAGCAGCTCGTGAGAGATGGGGTCCACCAGGTTGAGAAAGGCTGCGTTCTTGTACAAGATGTCGTTGAGCGACGTCCCCTGGAGGCCAAGGTCCTGAGAGGGGAAAGTAAACAGAGAGGCATGGGAAGTGATTAGATTATCTCTCTTTTCTCTTCGTTGGATGAAAGCAGTCGTGTCTGAGCCGAGCTTAATTCAATATTCGATTGATATTTCATGGATAGTTTAATGGAAAGAGATTGTCAGTGTTTATAAGCTTTTGTTCATTATTTTCCCTTTCATCTCGCTCTCTTATCGGGCCGACAGCTGATAAGGTTCTGCCATAGGAGTCGTGATAACACCCAGATGATTAGGGGTGGGCTGGTATTTCTTTGAGCTTTGTGTGTGTGTGTGTGTGTCTGTGTGTGCATTGAGAGCAAGGTTTACATAAGACTAAAAGCAATGTGGTCTTTTCTTCACTTGTAGCATTACACATACACAACTCTGAACTCGTTGTGTTTTGATTCTAGATAGATGCACTTCTGACTTCTACCTCCGATCCCTTCACTAATTGAGGCGGCTGTGGCTCAGGAGTTACTTCTGGATAGAAAGTCGGTGGATAGAAGCAGGGAACAGGAAACATCCCCGGGAGTCGACGATGATATTTGTATCATCTTCGGTCAGTTTCTATTTGCAGTGACACTGTAAAGATTGTGAAGCTGCTTCTTCAGGTGACGCTTGGAGCGCCATTAACATAAAATGACATAATGTCTTCAGACACATGAAATGGCCCCACCAGCAAACAGCAGCCACACACTCACTCACACTCACCCTCATGTCTCCATGACTTCAGAAGACATTACGCTGATTTACTCTCATTTCCTGGAGCCTTGTACAAAAAACCTCATTCTAACATAAAATTTAAAGCAAGTCCTAAGTTTAAAATGTAATGCTTTATGCTATTTGTGCCTATGAAAGGAAGATAGGCTCCAACTTAGGTCACCACAACATGAATAAGACCCAGGGACAGGGACACAAGTTTATGCTATATACTTGTTAGGACACAACCTTGATTTCAACACAAATATTATTCAAAAATGGATCGAGATTAGGTAAGAAACAAGTTCACACATACACACACGTACACACACACACACACACAGACACACACACACACACCAACAAAGTAGATTAAAATAGCAGCGCGGCAAACAGCAGGGAAGACATGAGGCGAAGCAGATGAAACAAAATAAGATGAAGACGAAATGTTTTGAGGAAAGAAAAGTCAAATGAGTTACGTCTCTGTTAATCCATAACAACTGTTACAAGACGATTTCCTCCGCCAATGCACAACGTTGCATCATTAACATAAACTGCTGCCGAGTAGAAAAACAGGTTTCATGGGACCACCGGCCCCTCGTTCGAGTGTTTTCTGTCATGTGAAATTGCAGCAGCTGGAGGAGTAAATAGTGTCAGCTCTATGGGAAATGAAAAGCTTTTTCCCAGCAGCAGGCTGGAGGCTGAGCCTGTGTAAAACACGCTCTATAAGCCCTGACAGCCCCTCACACTTTGGGGCACGGCGGAGGCAAAGAGGAAAACTCCCATCAGCATTTTCTCCTCCTCCAGCTTTTGAGTAGATTTATCACAGCGGAGCTCTGTGGGATTCCCTGGCGTTGGGCTATCCTCCAGACCAGCCCGCTGCCTGCCCTTCAATAAACCTCATTCAGTGCAGACGCTGGCTACCACATGTGTCCAAGAGAAGAATGGGAGCACAGAGGAGATTGGAGACTATTCAGCAATGATGATAATGTGAGTGAAGTGCAGCTGCAGAATCAGATATAATTTTTTTGTGCAGCTCTGTGGGGGATTCGCGGCTGAAAATAAAATACACTCATCAGAGATCTGATCCCACGGATTAATTTGGCGGATTCCTAATCATGAAAGCATGAAATGTTTTCCTAGTTGTCACCATCAGGATCCGTGCTGTTCACTTGCATGGACGACTTCAGATCTCGCTTCAAATGTCCTTGTGAAAGCTGCATAGCTAATCTGATGTCTGCCTCATCACGACAAAAGTCTGAATAAAACGCAGAGCTCCGGATTGCCGAGCATCATCCCACACATGCAGTTCATTAGAATCCAATTAAATACACTGCACAGATCCAGTGCCACAGTGTTTCTGCTTCACCGGAGGAAACATCTCAGAGCTGACAGGTGAACTCCGGCTTTGTTTACTTTCTTTCTCGGACTGGAGGATTAAATATTCTTCACCGACTTGACACATCGTTGGGATCGTCAATGTAATCATCTGAGACTCTGTGGTTTTCATGTGGAAACACGAAGCGGAAGTTTCAAAGACACATATTCCCAGAGCCAGGGGCAACAAAGCTTTGGCGGAGGATGAGGTCAATATGTCAGCTTAGTCAGAAGTGACAGGACGTGTGCTCCTCCTTATACATTCTGACACACGACTATATGGCTCCAGAAAAGGGCATTAAGCTGACATCTCCATTATTACTATGTAATGTTTCCATAAAATAAAGGAGAACTTTCTACATAACATTTTTAAATCCACACCAATCTGCATTTTTATTGAAAAACAACTCACCATCTTAAAAACGGAGTCTTGAAGGTTCACTCTTTTGCTTTCAAACCCTTAACCTCAGTAGGTCTCATGCAACGGGTGCCAACGGGTGTATTTGCATTTTGCTGAGAACACACTCACCGAAGCCGTTTTCAGACATTCTGAGTACTTCAGAAAATGTCGGGACAATTGAGTTTCCAGAGTTTGCTTGGAGAATACACGAGGCCGGACGTGATGTATAAATTCTGCTGCGGAAAGCAATAGTTTTTTTGTTTACACCGGCATTGGACCTTTTCAGCAAACGCTCCAGAATCTCGTTGTCTTTCTAAGTTGACATATTCATCAGCCTACATGTTTATTTTGCCATTTATATTTCCAGTGTTGCGCATTGTAGAAAGGTCACCAACACATCCAGTCGCTTGCTGTGGAGTCTCTGACATGAGTCATCAGTCTTCTCATCTAACTATGTTGTCAGTATATCATATATTACTGGGTGTCTTGTTTTTATCTGTTGACATGAGGGACTTTGGAAATGTGACGACTGTGATTATCTTCTTCTATTCTCTACTTCAAATTGCTTTGTTAATTATATTGAATGAATAGGAATTTTGTGTTGATAATCAAAACTTTGCAGCTTTATATGCAACAAATGTGTAAGCCTGGATGAATAAACATCAACACAACCCTTTAATTAGCGTCCCCTCCATTGGTTACTCACTGCTCACGCTGTAGTGTAATTGATCTGTCCATTTGTTGATTCTTTGTGTACTCATGAATACCTCGAAGATCCCAAACTAATCAACTTAACAGCCCAGGAGGCAGATCTGCGATGGAGGTGTGCAGCACGGAGGCTGCTGGTATTAGTCACCTCCTGTAATGACTCCCATTTTATCTGAAGGGAAACGTGTTCCGGCATCCATCATCTCAAGGTGATTATCTCCAGATCCATCCGTCCCTGAGAGGAACAACAACAACAACAACAACAGGCGATCCGGTGCCAGCTTGTTTTTTTTTCTTCCCCCAGTCTTGACGTATTGTTAGTCAGACACTTGGCTCCCCTCCCAACGACAGACACCAGCGGCAGCTCTCCGGCTTCACCTCGGTGAGCGATGGCAACAGTGTTCGTGCCTCGTGAGCAGTTTAAATGCCGAGCTAAGGAGAAAGGCGCCCCGTGCTCATGACCAGCAAACCTACATCTTGAAGTGGACCGTTTTAATAAATATGGGGAAACTCTGAAGTTGCAGATCAAGCTACGCATGAGTCCCTCCTGCTTCACATAAATATGAATATAAAGGTTTACAGATTTAAAATTCATCCCTCACCCGCCGCCTCGTACCCTCGGTCTATTGTTTTGAGTGCAGAGCCGCTGTCTTCAGTTCCCATCAGGGCCGTTTCCTGCTTTAATCTGCACACATCTGTATAATTTCCTCCACAGCACTGTACAGATGGGCAGGGAGCTTCATGACAGGGGCCTCTCTTGATCAGAAGTGCTTTTGTCTGAACTTCAAAACTCTTCTCGTCTGATCAATGCGCAGCCACCAGCAGGCAGCATGAAAGCTCAAGCTGAGCCCTAAACACGATTTTCTTCTACCTCTTCTCCTTAGTAGGAATAAATCTTCCAGAAGAGGAGGATTAAACCAGGCAAGGTGTTACACAGTGACGTGCACCAGATAAGACAGAAACATCTTCACCTTATTGCTTTAGATTGGAGCAATGAAGCTGGGATACATAGGTTTGCACCGTTCTGCGTGTGCAACAGGGTCAGAACATAGAGCCGTTTATCAATATGTGGTATTTGAGTTTGGATTAACTGCACCTCCACATGTGCCTCTGTGTATTTAATATTCTCTTTTATGTATATTTCAAACCGTCTTCACAGCAGGGAGCAGTAAACAATGTCAGGAAAAGGGGGCAGATGCGCCCGCAGCGTGCCATTCATCCAAGATTTTAAGATTTTCTTTTAACCCTGAAAAGACGGTGTTAACAGGAGTCTCTGCAGTCAGATGATGTGATGTTGCCGTCTTCTGTTTCCTCTCCTTTATTCTTGTGAGGTAGAGACTTTGCAATCTGCTAAACTCATAGTGGACAAACATGCAAGCGGAAATAATATGGAATTGATTTGCGAAGAGATAACCTGAGATAACATATGCTCCAAATGTAATTTTCTGCTGAACTCACTGCACAAATCCTCAGGAAGTTGGTCATATTAAAGGATTAAAACAACATCTGTTGCTGAGTCTTCTTTTTAAATCATTTTGTGATATTTTAAAGAGTTGGCATAAAAGGCCCAGTATTCACTGAATATTCAGAACATGAACTGGCTCCGTGACCATTCCCTTTCACACAGCACAGGTGGGGGACTTAGACCAGCGCCTCAAACAAAAGAAGCATTTGCAAGAGCTGCTTTACAGTCCGTGCATGTCTTTACAGCTGAAGAGTGAAGATTACTCTACAACCCGTGTGAGAAGTTGTAACAAGTAAATGATTGAATGGTTTTAACTTCTGAAAAAATGATTAACGTAAGGACTCCTGTGCATGTGCCTGTTGCCAGAGGAGTTTAGGGCCGTTCCAGCTGCTGGGATCATCGTGGCTCGGATGATTTGATCACTGGCCTATATGTCACATATTATTATTATAAGAGGGGATTATTATATAAACTGATGTTGTATAAGACATATGGTGAAAATGATGGAACACATTCATGTGGTAGAGATGAGATATTTGCAGACATTTTTTAACACACATTTAGTGTGTTTTTCTTTTTTCTTTTTGGAGATTAAAAATAAACTGGGTCTCATCTCTTGTAAGTGGGAAAACTTTTTTGCATTAACACAAACCCAGCTTGCAGAGTCAATCACAAAGTTTCACGCACACCAACAACAGACTGGTCCACCCTGATGCGCATCTCTCACCTTCCGCAGCAGCCGGAGCACTTCGGTCGCCTGCTCCATCCTCTGCTCCCGGAGCAGCCTCTGGATCTCCCGGATCCACGCCACGCGTCGGACGTACGGGCTGCGGTTGCTCCTGCGCATCATGCCCGGCAGCTTGTCGGACCTGAGCATCAGCGAGGTGAACAAGAAGTCCCCCCCGCCACTCCGGTCCCCCTCTCCCGGCGCGTCATTCCTCTGTCGTCTCCTCTTGGACCACCTGCTCTCCAGATCGAGGCTCCTCTGCCTGGTGAGCTTGGAGCCCATGTCACTCCTGGCTGTGAGCGGACGCGCGGCTGGAAGTGGCGGAGAGACGGGTTTCCACACTGTGCATCCAAGACATCTCACTGGAACTTACTGCGAGGTGCACAGACACGCGTCAGCCCGCAGGACGACGGCCCTGCAAAAGTTTCCAGTCCGACCTGTTAAACCATCACTGTTATTATAATAAGAGTTATGATAATAATAAAAACGTGGGGAGGGTCTCGCCGTCGTCACCCCCTCTTTGCATCCCTCCATGCACTGGCTGAGCACTCTGGCATCCTCTGCTTCACTCAGTACTGGAGCGCTCCTCAGCCAATCACATCACGGCTCTCTGCACAGCCCGAGACTGAGGGATCTAACCTCACGTCATGACACACAAGATGATACTGTGATATAGGTAGATAGATAGATAGATAGATAGATAGATAGATAGATAGATAGATAGATAGATAGATAGATAGATAGATAGATAGATAGATAGATAGATAGATAGATAGATAGATAGATAGATAGATAGATAGATAGACAGACAGACAGACAGACAGACAGACAGACAGACAGACAGACAGACAGACAGACAGACAGACAGACAGACAGACAGACAGACAGACAGACAGACAGACAGACAGACAGACAGATAGATAGATAGATAGATAGATAGATAGATAGATAGATAGATAGATAGATAGATAGATAGATAGATAGATAGATAGATAGATAGATAGATAGATTGATTTATTGAACTAATTATGTATGTATAGATATATGGATGGTGGGTGGATAGATTAACTAATGGATTAATGGATTAATGGATTAATGGATTAATGGATTAATGGATTAATGGATGGATGGATGGATGGATCGATGAGTGGATGGATGGATTAATAATTGATAAAAGGATGGATAATGGCTAAGGATCAATAATAGATAAATGTCAGAGAAAATAATTATTACGAGGTTTTGTTTTTTCATGGTTTATTATTATTATTAAATGTATTCTTATTCTTAATATTCGTATTATTGTTATTATCAATATTCTCAATTTTTTAAATTATATTATTACTGTTTTCTCATTGGAACAGGACTGTGTGTACCGACAGCGAAATAACATCAGCATCCACTCCATTTCACTCTCCTCTGATTTGGTCGCCTCCGCCAAATGTGCTGCTCCATATTTTATCTTCTTCTTATTACATTCTTGTGTGACTTCTATGACTTATAATAACCCAATATTTCCCAGAGGATCCGTCTGCTCTGGACTTCACTTCCTTTCTTTTTTGTTATTCACTCACCCTGTTCCTGATCTCCAGCTTTACTTCCTCCCATTGTTCAGTTTCCCTCCACTGCCCTCACCTGCAGCACATCAACCAATCCCTCACCCACTATTTATTCACCTTCTCACACATACACCACCTCCCTGCCAGGTTCTGTCTGTGGTTCAGTCTGTAATTCATGTCAGTGTTTGCTCCTGGTGTTTTCCTCTCATGTATGAGATTTGTCTGTGTTGCTTTACGAGACTCAGCAAGACCTTGTAAAAGTTTTGTTGCCTTTTTGCTTAAATTCTGGGATTTTGAGATTTGAACCTGTGGCTTCTCTGTAACCATTACATTGCTGACTACCTTCCCATGTTTGACCTCGGTATTAAAAATGATTGATTTGAGCATTTGAGTTTTGCCCAATTACTGTTTGTGAGTCTCTCTCCTTTATCCCGTCATGGATATTTAGTGTACTGATATTCAAGAGTGTGAAACTTGGTGCAGATCCAAGTAAATAATAATAATCTGTTTGGCCTTGGTGGAGGTATGAGCTCTCTGAGTGCCTAATTTTTTGCTTTAATGTACTGTTCATTGATCTTTCTCACTCTCAGCTCCCCTCTTCTATGCAACTCCGCTCTCTCCCCTTTTTAATCTGACCCAAACCGGTCGCGGCAGATGGCCGCATGCCCTGAGTCTGGTTCTGCGAGGTGGCGTCTCCCCATTAAAAGGCATTTTTTCCTTTCCACTGTTTGGTTTCTCTATAATGTTCTAAGGTCCCGACCTCAACTATGGATGATGAATGTTGTGATATCTGTACAAAAACAAAACTGAATTAAGATTTTAAGTCATGAACATAGACAAATGTTTCTAGAATAATGGTAAATGTGGAGTGAATGGAAACATGGCTAAACTACATTGTATACAGTGACCACAAATTGTTGTAGTATAGTTGTGGAGTATTTGGCTGATGAGCTCAATCTGTCTCATCTGTCTTTCCTGTGTTTCAGGGAAGCTGGATCACTCCCAACATGAGGCTAATAACTGGTCCGGTGATGCAACCAGCGAGCGTCATCCGGAAAGATCTAGTGTCCATCCCATTTACTGATAAAGAAACATTGTTCTGATGTACCGTCCGCTACATGTGATGAAGACGCCAAGTTCCGGTTGTTTCTGTCACTTGTGATGGATGAAGAGGTGCTTTAATCACCACTGTCCCCAGTTATCAAACCTGTACGTTGATGAATAAGAAGGATCTGACTGCAGGAGGGCTAAAAGGCTTTCTTCATCTTCGCATCAACCTCGGTCACCTTGGCTGAGATTAAAAAGAATCAACAAAATGCTTTGTGAGGAAACTTGAGCTTTCACATGGGGATAATGGATGCACTCCAAGTCTACAGATGTCAATCACTCTTAAGGACGAGATCCCTTTAAAGAGAGGAAAGAGTCCGTACATGAATGGTTGTTAATGGGGCGGGAAAGCCAAGTCTGAGTTCCTTTGTGCCGCCCCGTTTTCTGTCAGAAAGAAATATGGTGGCCTGCATCTGTGGATTGACAATCGCCTCCTGAATAAGAAAACTGTCCCAGATTGACACCCACTGCTCAGGAAACAGATCCTGACAGGCTCTCTTGGTAGCTGCACCTGGTTGGGGTATCCTTGACTAAGTTTGAACCTTCCATCAGGAATCCATTAATGAGGTCTCACATCATTTCACTGCCTTCATCATCTCTTGAAGGTCTTTATGAATGGGTTCACATCATTGGGAATATCAGGTTCCCCTGCAGCATTTCAGCAGAGCATGGAGGAGAGTATCTGCCCCCTCAGAGACCAATGCTCATGCCCATATGTTGATTACTTCTTTTATGCAAATGAAGATGTTGAGGTCCTCAGCAAAGTTCAAATAAACTGAGACCTGAGAAATGGGAACTTCTCCGTCGGAGGCCATCAAGTGAGACAAATGAGACCTGGGAGCTGTATCAACTCTGAAAAGCAAGACACCAAAGACAGTTGGCGAAGTGAGGAAACTATTTGGGTTCCTGATCGATTACCACTCCTAGATTTTCCCAAATCACAAAGCTAATCTGTGAATGGCTCCAAACTAAGCCAGGGAGAATCCAGATCCCACTGCGACCTCCCTGAGAGCGTGTTGATTATATCACAGAACACAAGCCTCCGTTCAAACCACCTGTCTGTGTCTGAACATGTCCTTCATGCTTCTTTTGGATTGCATCAGACCGGGGAGCTTTCCTATTCGACACCAGAATATTAAAGTGAAGGTTTTTGGGTATGGTTCAAGGAGGTTTTCCTGCCTTACAGCTCTCAACATATTTTCCCCAGACTCTCATTTAGACTCTGCACTCGAGTTGCGGTTGATCATTGCACAAGATGCGCCCGGGCAAACCCCAACCAGAACAAAAGAAGATAAGCAGCTCCTCTATGCAAACCACGTCATCAAGTCGATTTGCCTGTTGGCAGGCCGAAAGGAAAACTCATCCAGACAATAAAAAATAGAAGGGCACACACCCAAAAGCAACAAAACCTGAGTGCCAATTTAGATGGTGAATCAAAAGAAGACTGAAACTGGGGTTACTGATACCTGCAGAGAAAGTACTTTCTACCTTCCGGCAAGTCAGCATTTGTCAGATGAACCCGAACCATTAAAGGACAAACAGAGGATTGGCATGCTGAGTTGTCAAAACACCTGCCTGGAAAGACACTCACCATGTTTCCGATTTCTAACCACACACCAGCCTGCTACCAGAGGGGAGTGAACCTGAGAGGCAGCACTCACCTGCTCAGAGGCCTCTGGAGGAAGAAGAGAGTGTGAGGAAGAAAATAAAAATGATGAGTAACTGGACTGTAACTCAGAAGCTTGACCCTTGACCCCCCAGTGTTGGACACATTCACTCAGATGTTAGAAGGTCTACTCCACAAATATTTCTGATATGCGACTTGAGCCATCAGTGTGCCACGCCCACACACCAACGTCATACATGCTAACTAACCGTGCAACTATTGCTCCATCTGCATACTTCCCTCCCACGATGCATATCTGTTAGATAACAGTGGAAAGGGGTTTAAAGTCATATTTGGTGGGTTCTTTTGGGAGCCATATTTGTTTGTGCCCACTAACGTGTGAATCCCATTTGTGTGAATGAAAATATTATGTTTACTTGTGCTTCATCATTTGAGAGTATCTGTCTTTTCGTAGAGCTGGGAGTTATATCCTGTTTTTACTTTTCCTGTTAGTTATCTCGTTTGTAAGCGAGATAAAATGAATTTGCTGCAGGAGTTTTCCGACATTAGGTCTCCGAGCGATCCTGTAGTTTCTTAACGGGAGTTATAGTTAAAAGATCATGCTCCACCTAATTCTTCACATCTCCATAATTCAGGGGCTTCTGGCGACATATAGGACATAGACGGATGCCTAGGGCGGCAAAAGAGACTGATATATCATGACATGACACATGCAATGTAAACCAATACATTGAGAATATGACAATATGCTTCCGTATTCTTCTGTTGATTTTATTATTTTTTTATTTTTTATCTTGCCTTTGAAATAAGCCATAACCTCTCAAAATACCCTCATGACTTTAATGCTGTGTCTTGACCAGGGGTCTTCAACGTTCTGTCTTGGAATTTACATATAGGCCCACATTCCTTTTAACCATCAAAGATGTGACTTCCTCAAAGACAAACTTAAAGTGCATTAGGTTGAACTGAATGACTCCGTGTAATCCTCAAACAGGAATGTAAATGTAAAAGAATGTCATTCTTGAACGGTATTTGGCCTTAATAATATTAAGTGTTGAGAATGCGGATTCGCAACTTATGTAGAGCCAAGGAGGACCTGAGGACTGAGGTTTCCAATCAGTTTTGTATGAACTCAACATGAGAAGAAGTATCTCTCTCTCTCTCTCTCTTTTTTTCAAGTGAATGCTGCTCGTTGAGGACAGTGACTGCAGAACGATATGTGCTTTCACGTCAGAGTCTCCAAAACACCAGAAAAAGTCGCTAGATTAGTCGCTAGTCACTTTTGACCAAAAAGGTTGTGAAGAGGATTTTGAAAGTTACAAGATTTAGTGAGAAAGTCGCCCAGTTGGCAACGCTGCATCATTTACCCCTGAACCAGCTCGGAGAAATGTGCTTCCTGTGTGAACCGTCAGGCGGCTGCTCGCACGAGAATTTGTGCTTCCGCCTCAGGTGTGTCCCTGACGTACACACTGAGGTGATAGACTGTTGTTAGAGTCCAAGATGAGTCAAAAAAGGATTAAATTGTCAGGTGCACAATTCAGAAAGCACCGCAAAGTAGAGGAGGAGAAGAAAGAACAATGTAGAGGTAAGAATCACCCGATTGTGGACATCATTAATGTTTGTTCATGTCGACATGACATGATATGCTGTCAGTACAGCAGCAGATTTCAGACTCTTTTTATATATTTTTTATTTTGTATAGCTTACAATTTTGTCTGCCTGTGTGTGCATCTGTATACAGTCCAACAGTTCTTGGGGATGCATGACAATTTGTGTGTGTATGTTGGGGGGCGCCAATCTGAAATCTCGCCTAGGGGCGTCAAAATTGCCGGGGCCGGCCCTGCCACAATTTACATTAGAATTAAGTTGTACTGGCTGATGCATAATAGTATCTGTCGTGGATACACTAAATAATATTCTTGATTTGTGTAAGGATCTGTGATGTAAATTAATTATCCGGTTCAGGATATCTGTTCCAATAGTGTCTGTGCATTTATGATGAGATAATAGTCAAACGTGTTTCGGAAAGTGTGATCTGGAGACTTGTCTGTGTGTGTGTGTGTTTGTGTGTGTGTGTGTGGTGGTATTTCATTATAGAGTAACAAAGCAGCTGCCCGAGTGGTTTAATATCTCACCCTGCTACAGGGACATTGACGTGCAACCCCCCACTATGACGTCTCACATCTTTTTCATCCTGGTTTTGAGTTACTCTTTAAGACTTCCAATCCTATAAATGGCGTCATTCTAATAACATCTAAGCCCATCATGCCCTGGATGACTAAACCTTATTGGAAATGTTCACAGTTTTTCTAATCAACCTAAAATAGGTTTTGTACGATTCAACGTTTATAACACGAGAAGGATGCACAACTGAAAAGGACAAAAATAATAACAATATCTAAAAAGGACAATACACTTAGAGGAAACTTGGAGACACAATGCGATTCACGAACTTTAAAAAACACTTTCTAATTTATACTTAGACTAAGCTAGGTCTGGACTCCTGCTTGCTCTACCCAGAAATCAGCTTCACACCACTGAAGCTTCACATTAGCTTCAGATTAAGGTGGTAAATAATACGTTTAACCTGCTGCTAAATATGTTAAATAAGATATATCACTCAGAAATAAGATTTCCTGACTACTTCTTCCAGTATTAACTGCAAATTGTTACATGGGCATTGCAATATTGTTTCCTTTTGATATTTAATTCATGAATAACAAAAGGCAACATGTATAATACATCTCCAAACTGATGAAATCCCTGCCACGATCTCCCAGACTAAAGGCAAAGCCATGGAAACAATAGTGGGCTCTACGCTGAGGGAATAGAGTAATAGAGTCATCCCTCAGCACCTGGCGTATCCCTGTCATGCTTGTAGTAAAGTCTAATGGCTCTCACTGGCACTGTCTGTCTGGATTTAGGGATTTAATTGGCTCTCTCTTGCTCAGGGCCGCTGCTTTTTTCCCCCTCAATCTGGATTTGAGCAGGGTTTCTTGGTCCGAGGACAAAACTGCACTCTCATCACAACAATGTTTTTATACCAATTTAGCCTGTCTCCTTCTGGGCGGCACGGAGCGCCGGCTTTCTTCAAGCAACCCCGTGGGAAGGATTGTGTTCGTCCCACTCTGCATAAAGTTGACAGCATCATTATCGCTAATGGCGGAAAGCAGGTGCTGCTTGTTCGGGAGCCGCTGAAGAGAAACGCAACCAGCAAGGCCTGAGCAGTGGTGTGAGGTGGTTCACTGGGAAGCTGGCTGTGATGGCTGACTACAGGCACAAGAGGACATTCAAGAATTTTAAATGAAACAGCCTGTGAGCTGTCAGTGTGTATTTCGCAACAGAATATATTTGACCTTTCCTATTGTCCCTGGACAGATGCAGTGAACTTGGATGAATCAGGGTCTGCAGCCAGAATCACACTCCAGGAGCAGTTGGACTACACTGGGGGAAAATAAGTTTTCATGGTCTCTAGTTTGAACTCCTTGGCTGCTCTCAGTACAGGATGGACACCAGTTTTAACTCCGTGGTTTATGACTTTACAATAATTTAAACTGGAGGTGAATCACATCCCCGGTTGTTCTGGGTGACGTGGTCCTCCCTCTGTACAGCGTCGGGCCTGACTCATTCTTCTCTCTCTAGGTGTCTCAGTGGTCTCACAAACCTCCCTCCAGCCCACAAAGTGATTTACAGACCAGTGTTTCCTTGGTTTTGTAGCACCACTGTGGCACAGATGAGTTTGTCATGTATCATCAAGCTTGTCATCTATTCTTTGTATTATAAAAGTAGCTGGCAAGCAGGATCTAATGTATTAATTGTGCTGCGGAGAACAGAGCTCACTTTGGCACTTATCACCAAAAGCTCTTTTGGCATCTTCATCTGTGTTTTCTGTATACGTGTATGACACAGCGGTTTTGTCCCGAGATGTTCTTTTAGTTTTTTTTGTACATTTTTGCTTCTGTCACGTGGTAGAGATGTCATCAACACAATCACCGGGGCAGAGCTCAGAAGACAGATACTAGTATTTATAGTGACCCTGTACTTCAATAGCGTTAAACACAATTCTGCCACAATCGAAATAGAAATGAATAGAAAACTCTAAACAAATTCACACAAGAAAATCACAGAATAAATAAAACCTAATCCAATCATTTAACACTAAGTAACAGTAGTTGGACAACAATAAAATGCCATAAGGCCAATAAAACCTGTGCTATTAGCTATTTGAGGCAACAGCTGATATAAACAACCAGCCTAAACTAACGCTTTGCTAAATTATTTTAAATTTTTTGCTTTAAACATTTAGCCACCAACTTATCACTTCACACATAAAATAAAAAAGAAGCCCGACCCTGTGATGGTTGAGGCTGGAGCGGCTCGGATGTGTCTGCTTATTATCCAACACGTGGCCGCGGCACACTGCTGCATGTGTCCCTGTTTTCATCGGAGCTTTGTGACTATTTAGTGCAGCTGAAGGGCTGCAGCTGTGAAAACACAACTGTTAGTGTTATCGCAGCTGGAGCTCACTGTCCGACGCAAGGACCACATGAATGAGAAAAGAGGCGGCATTTGTTGCGACCCCTAAGATGGCATTATCAGTGTAAATTCTAAGTGTTGCCCGTATTTGCCGAGCCGTTTAAAGCCAAAACGGCAAAATAACATTTCATTTTGTTTTTGGAAATGAGAAGATTCTGTGTTTTTCTTCAAAGAACAACGTGCTAACATATGACCCTAAACACAACAATTGGATAGGGAGACACATTCAAGGCCGTGTGGAACTTAAACAAATTAGAGTTTTGAGCACTTTGAGTTTTTTCCTAACTCTCCTGGGCTCCCTGAGTCAGAGTTGAGAAAGTCTCTCCAGGCACCGTCCCCGCTGCCCTCCACCTATTGGCCTGCCTGCTTATTTAACTGACCCTGCTGGTCCGGCGCTGCGCCCCTTCACACTGTTCCCCCTGCAGTTTGCTCTTCTTCCCTCCCCTCGTGGCAGATGTGATCCTCTCCCTGCAGCCCTGAAAGCCTTCATTTTCCCGGTGAGGAGGCTCTTTATTTCAAACTTTAAATATCCAAGGTTTTTTTCCAGCAGTTGTGCACAAAAAACAAGTTTGTTCGACGGGGCTGTGTTGCATCGAAAGGAGCATGTGAAACAGGGGCCCCTGCTTTCTCATTTTTCTGTTGACTACCTCCAGTCATATGTCATCTATTTGAAATGAACCACCAGCATAGTGAGGCTACGGCTAGTTAATGTTGACACGGATACGTTTTAAGTGTCACTGCAGATAATGAACCATTCATCCAGCGGATCTGTTGTTTACACTCAGTTTCAAGGTCATGGAATTGCCCCCGCTATGCGTAGATTGAGCACAGATGACTAATTATTTAAATGATTGCTCGAAAATGTCTTCTCAAGTCGTCGCTTCTGTCTGCGTGTGTGCGTTTGCTATCCCTCGCAGGTTAGGGTTTTATGGTGGGGTGGGTTAAAGTTTAATGGCTTTGTAGTTGTTACATATTGAGCACCACGGAAGCCCTATTACCTATCAACTGCTGCACACCGTGGCAACCGCTCACAGGGAGCAGCCAGTAGCTGAGGCCTGCCGAGAGGAGTCGAGGTAAGAGAGAACGTCGTGCGTCTCAGAGATTCAGGAGCTGCAATTTCTGAGGACTAGTCGATCTGAATCACAGAATTATTAGATATAAGAATTTGTGTCAGGCAATTTAACAGGTTTTAATCGGTGTCTCTTTTGTGGCAGTAGAAGATGTGGAGGCAGGCTGCAGCGATTTTTATATAAATGGCTTGTGCGCTGTAGTATGCAACAGAATCTCTGCTGTTGTGCAACCAAGTCCTTTCACTTGCCTGGTTACATAATCCGGTTTCCTTCCTTTGACAGACACGGAATCTGCATGACAGTGGGCTTTAGGGTTTGGAGGTATTATTAGGCTGAAATACTCCAGGCGGCTTTTTTTTCTTTGTGTCTTATTGGCTGAGGAAAGTAGAGCCAGGACGACACACAGCCCACAGCCTCGTATCCGGATCACTCCACAGCAGCCACAGGATGTTGGCACAATCGTTTAGAGGCTTATTGGCCACCGGGAGCTCGGTATACATGATTCATGTCATATATGTTTGCTCTATTATTTTAAATGTACATTTCGAAACGATGCAGTAGTTTTGTTTACAGCAGGTATTGTCTGTGTGAAACGGTAGAATGGCATATATATATATATTTAACCGTTCTATTTAAGATTTTTAAATAGAACTATTTTTATTTGGACATTTAGAAAATCAACTCCATGTAGTCTTTGACATGAGGTAATCTCGAGTCTTATGTGTTTGCAATGTTTATTCATTCGGGATGTTTGGTCTGTAGCATTATAACTTTGTTGACAGGCCGAATTCATTTAAGTTGAACTCTTTCTACGTATTTCAATGTGTACGTTAAGATGAAGAATCTGAATTTTCTTTTTGAGATTGAATGGAATTTGATAATCAGTCAGTTGATATCCACTAAAGCAATTGACTGTTTATAAAATGCTAGTGTAGCCAAATGTATGGAGAGGTGCAATCAGCTCAGAGGATGGTTCCAGTTGAATATCTGTCAAGGAGTTTATGTTTTTTTAGGGTTAGTGTTACTAACTGCTGTTATTTTGCAGCAATACACAAAAGTACCATAAATATGGATTGAGGCCTAGGTATGGGTTAGGGAAGAACGATTTAATTTATTAATATTTCTTTCTTTTACAACAGTAACAAATTCCTGGGTTTATGATTAAGAACAATGTGGCTCATTAAGGTACCTGATATCATTGAATGTGTGAGTGTTGGGACTCGATGGAGGTGTGCGTCCGACTGAGAGACGTTCTATGAGGGGCCGTGAGGGACATTATTCAGAATCCCCTCTCACACACACTACTGAAAAGCTCTCACACACACTACTGAAATGCTCTCACACACACTACTGAAAAACTATACGCTCACATACACAACTGAAATGCTCTCACACACACAACTGAAATGCTCTCACACACACTACTGAAAAACGATACGCTCACATACACAACTGAAATGCTCTCACACACACTACTGAAATGCTCTCACACACGCACAACTGAAATGCTCCCACACACACTACTGAAATGCTCCCACACACACTACTGAAATGCTCTCACACACACACTACTGAAAAGCTCTCACACACACTACTGAAATGCTCTCACACACACTACTGAAAAGCTCTCACACATACTAGTGAAATGTGATCATATACACAACTGAAATGCTCTTGCATAGTATTGTGGAATATAACGGTTCAGTGGTGAATACGAGCATTACAATTAAAAAGGAAGGCCTTCCTTTCAACTGAAGGAAACAGGAAGTCCGGTGGTAACCATGGAATAGATGTGTTTTCTTCTCTTCTGCATTTTCTTCTATGAAAAACATGGGAGTTATGTAAGGTTTTGTTAAAACATTGTTTTGTTTACTTCACTTGTGCAGTTTTCTCAGTGAATTACAAGACAGTTCTGTTAAAGTTTTAACATTGTTTTATTAAAACAAATGAACATAAACATTTGCGCATTTTTTCCCAAAAGACAGAGACAAGCGGAGACTGAGACAGGGAGAGGGGGAAACAGACAGACACATAAGAGACAGACAGATAAGAGACAGAGGGGGAGATGACTCAATATACCTTAATAATTGAAAACGTCACTGCAGAAGGCAATATCAGTGTGAGTGTGTGAACAGTTGTATTTTTTTTTCCTTTTTCATAGATAGAGCATATACGTTTATGCCCTGCCAAACCCATATGTGTTCCCTAATGCGAAGTCAAACTTTTCCTTAAACTGTTGGTAGGACACATGTAGTGGCAACTTGATGCAGTTGACACATGTGTTGGCCAGAGGGAACATTGGTGTACAGGAGAAGTCGTCATCTTCCTTCTGAATGAAATGGACAGAGGGAGTTGGAGAAAAGCCAATCGGTGGTAGCACAGATGCTCCAGTTGCAAAAAACAATATTTTTTGAAGTTTAGATGGCCCTTCTTCCTCTATAAAAACAGAAAAACATTGTAAGTTGTAGTTGGTCCAATTAACATGTATATGAAACAGCAACTCATATCAGTTGATACTAAATAAATTGTCAAATAAGAGTATTGTACTTGAAAAAAACTGAATAACTCTTATAGCAATATATTTATAAAACACCTTTCATCTTTTAACAAGCTCAAGGTGCTACTTGATGACATTACAACCAAGAAGGTAAGTTTAAGCTATAATGTTTTTGTTATACAAGTATGTTTTGTAAAAAAAAACTAACAAAAAAACACAAAAATAAAAAACAATAACACTAACATATAAATAGACACATAGGTTTACTTGTACACTAAGCTGTCAATTACCCTCTGCATCCTGGAGATAGTCTATCCAGAACGTAACAACTATCTCCTCAGCAGCTCTCTTGTTGCTCCCTTCTGGAGACAGCCGAATGCTGAAAACATCATCCAACTGGTCAGCAGTCAGTTTGCTTGGCTCATAGCAGAACAGGGGGCTAAAGCTGACTGGATGCCTTCGGATTTTCTCCAGAACCCCAAGAGTTTTCAGTCCCTCACAGAATCTGTACAAATAACATTGAATTTTGCAGAATTTAATTAGGGTTTCTTATTCACTTGTGCATTGCCAATTTATTTAGTTTTATATAACTTTACTTACAGTTCAGTGCAGCGTAATTGTTTGCAGTGATAATTAAATGCTAGTGTGATAATAAATGACCATTTCAAATCATCCAAATTGATGGGCAATTATTTGAGTTCTTGTGATAATGTCGCCCCGACATGATCCGCGGAGATGTTGACGGTAAAGCCTGTGTAGCAGCTACCGGCCGGTCGGCCCCCTCGATCCGACGGGTCCCCGTCGCTCCGGTACCGGAGGAGCAGCGGGGCCCCCCGCACCAGCGCTCGTAGCCGCATCAGGAACGGGCGGAGCCGGGTCACTCCGCTTCGGACAGGCTCTCACCGTGTGTCCCTTCTCTCCGAAACACTGCGCCGCGGCGCTCAGAAGGCCCCCGGTAAAATGATCCGAACTTCCAATCACTACTAGCCAGCTAGCAAACTGCACACGATGGTAATATGAAAGATCGTTTCAAACTCCGACTACGTATAATTACCTTTTTCTCCTCATGCCTTTTGATTTCCATGTGCCGAAGTGCTGCTGCGCTTGATAGCGGGGAGCAGGTGCACAGTTTCTCCTGACTGGACCTTCAGCAGACAGTGGCACGCCGCTGCGCTGCCGGGACGGAAAGAGAGCTGCTAGGTGGCTGTCCAGTGTATCCCCCCCTGGAGCTGCTGCAGTGACCGGCTGCTGCCGAACAGTTGAGGCATTAGATAGAGTTCTAATTGTGTCCGCTGAGGCCAATATGTTGTTCCGCAACGCCGTTGCTTCTGCTAAATTGCCCGAGGGCTGTTGAGCACATGATTGGGCTGCCATCCTGGATCACCTTCCGTTTCAACTGAAACACCTTCCGTTTCAACTGAAATTTTCATATGTGTGTATGAGAGCTTTTCAGTAGTGTGTGTGAGAGCTTTTCAGTAGTGTGTGTGAGAGCTTTTCAGTAGTGTGTATGAGAGCATTTCATATGTGCGTGTGAGAGCTTTTCATATGTGAGTATGAGAGCTTTTCAGTAGTGTGTGTGAGAGCATTTCAGTTGTGCGTGTGAGAGCATTTCAGTAGTGTGTGTAAGAGCGTATAGTTTTTCAGTAGTGTGTGTGAGAGCATTTCAGTTGTGTATGTGAGCGTATAGTTTTTCAGTAGTGTGTGTGTGAGAGCATTTCAGTAGTGTGTGTGAGAGCTTTTCAGTAGTGTGTGTGAGAGGGGATTCTGAATAATGTCCCTCACGCCCCTCATACGTTCTGGTCACATGACATGCGATGTGCAATTCTTGCCGATGAGTTAACAGTGGGCTTTACTTGTTACTAATTTCCAAAAGTTTATCTTCATTTCAGGTGAAGTTTCATATTAATTTCAGATTCAAATTATACGCTTTTCTCTTAACACACATTTAATCATTTTTTGTAGCTGTTAAAATGGCCAAGAAGACAATCTTTGCGGCCCTGGCGGTTCTGCTGGTGGCGTCCGTTGCCACTTTTGTGGGTGTCTTCTTCACCATCGGGCCGAAGAAGCTCCCAGGTCAGACTGTGTACCTGAAGGCAGCTGTGGCAGCAGATGCTGGGCCGTGTTCAGTGGTCGGCAGGTGAGAGATACTGTAAACAGACTCGTTCGTGCATTCAGACATACAACGTAAACAGACACACTCATGCATGTAATCCAAGTGAACCTGCTCTATTTTAATGTGTTATTGTATGCTTCACCTGCACAGGATCTTAAGATGTTTACTCTAATCCTCCAGTTTATCTCTCCTGTGTGTTTAAATATAATTTTTTACCATAGAGATATACTGCAGAAAGGAGGATCTGCAGTAGATGCCTCCATAGCTGCTTTACTCTGTGTTGGACTCATGAACGCTCACAGTATGGGCATCGGAGGAGGACTTTTCTTCACAATCTACAATGCAAAAACTGGTACGCAATGAAATCTTCTGTTGTTTGCTTTTCCCACTCGCACAACAATACTCCTACCTCCGGTTTAACCTGGATCCTGTTGTGGTTTTCCTCCTTTGTCACTTATAAACAGATAAAGTTGAGACCATTGACGCCAGGGAGACGGCACCACGCAATGCAACAGAGAACATGTTTGGGAACAGCACAGATTCAGCTCAGAGAGGTAATGTTTAACCTTTGCTATCAGACATGGAAATGAGCCAAGGAAAGCTATTGTGACATAAGATGGCCTTGTGATAGTGACAGACAATGAGGGATTACTGTTTGTTTTTGTAGTCTCAATTGAGTACACAACTGGCTCAGGGAAAATAGGGATACAAACTATTTGAACAAGTGACCTAAACTGAGGTTGAAATAAGTTATGAGGCAATAACACAAGGACCTGCTCCCTTGTTTTTCACGTGTTTGGCAGGAGGGTTGTCTATTGCCGTACCAGGGGAGATTCGAGGTTACGAGATGGCACACAGGCGACATGGGAAACTGCCGTGGAAGGACTTGTTCCAGCCGAGCATAGATCTTGCAGAAAAGGGTTTTCCTCTGGGCAGGGCACTCGCCTCTGCTCTGTTCAAAAACGAAAAAACCATCATCAATGACCCAGCTCTGTGGTGAGAGACGTCAGGTCAAAGTATGACAATCATTCACTTCTTCATCGCTGGCTTTAAGTTATCCTTTCCTCTCTTTCAGTGAAGTGTTTTGTGGGAAAGCGGGTGAAGTCCTGAAGGAAAACGAAACCATCACATTTACCAAGCTTGCACAAACCTATCGGAGGATAGCTGAGGAGGGTCCTGATGCTTTCTACGAGGGAACACTGGCTCAGAGCCTCGTCACTGATATTCAAGCCAAAGGTAATTTTATTTTTTAATTGTCTCAAGAAACCTCTTAGATTTTGTTGAAATAGCCAGACTTCATGTTATCTTATCCTAAATTTAATTTTATTCAAATTAGAGAATTAGATAAACACATATTACTCATAGAAAAATATGCTTTTCTTTGCTTTTCAGGTCACATTATGTAATGCAGTATATGATTAACTAAAGTGATTTCAGACTCTAGACAAGAACCCGCCTACTTCAAATAACAGCAACAGCAAGTTTCCAGCTTGGTGATTAATGGTGAAGAAGTTGCATCTTCATAATCTTTATTAAATTTGTGCAGATTAGATCATGTGTCTGTACCCACGGAGCAAAAATACATTAGAGCTATCATTATCATTGCGACTGTCGTTATCACGAAGAGTCACACACTCATACCTCAGAATTTGTGATATCGTATTTAACATGCTCCTCTCATTTCCATGGTATAGGGAGGATTTGTGTTTCCAGCTCTGTCCAAGTGTGCATTCCCAGTGTTTGTCGATCTGTGTTTAGGCGGTATCATCACAATGGAGGATCTGAGGGATTATAAGGCTGTTCTGGATGAGGAACCGTTAAGTGTGGATGTGGGGGAGTACAAGATGGCTGTTCCAAATGCCCCCGCGAGTGGCCCTGTGCTCTCGCTGATATTAAACATCCTGAATGGTAAGCCTTGATGTGTTGTCCAAAAGCAGCCCGAGTGGGAAGAGAGCGAGCTTTAACGTGAGCTGCCTTCACTTCACTAGTCACCGTCGCAGAAAGGACTCCTCTGTGAGCAGCCGGCTGAGCTGCACTTAAAATAAAAAGCTCAGTGGATCCTCAGGTTACCTAAGAGCACCTTGAACCATAGTGTCACGTGACTGCATCAATATAATTTAGGCTGTAAACAGTAAGTGTAGTTTTTTTCTTCCCATAGGACAATGGTCAAATCGTGGCTACAAATTTTTCGCCCAAAAAGTTATGTTTGTGCCAACTAATGTAGTTTTTCAATATTCTACTTGACTTCCGTTTTAAAGTTTAAAGAACTTAAATTCCACGGGTGTCACAAACAAATGGAAGTGGAAGAACAAATGAGAAAATACAACAAGTTCAACAAGTGCTGCACGCAAATAACACCTGTCGTTGTTCTGTTATGTAAAGCAAACTATATATTAAGTGTAATATATTATTGATCGTACATTGTGCAGAGGGCAAGATTTTCATAGAAATATAACCATCCATCTGGTAATGCTGCCTGAATCAATCACATGGTGCCCTCCTAAACCATTACTACCTTGCTACCTTTCCTTCTATCATCATGTAATCCTGTGTTATTTCCGTCGGGCTGATTTCACGTCCTCCTTGTGTCGGCTGCTTCTGGATTTGAAACAGAAAACCCAAACTCTCCGTGTCGAGGACTCCGTCTCTTTCCAGTGACAGCGTCTGGGGATTAAATGAGAAATTTCCTTTTTAAAGAGTGTAATCCCCCTGAACCTTCCCTAGATCTCCCCTGACTGACCACCTACTTACTGTGCCGTCTCATACAACACCAGCCTCAACAATCTGCCTCTAATTGGACACAGTTGAGTGGTGGAGGCTTCCTGCACACATTTCAGAAACCGTCTAGAACTTTCCTGCAGCTCACCGTGACTCCCGTCTCCGTCCGACAGTTGAGACCCGTCAAACCAAACCTCAGCTGCTTCCCAGAGGCTTTCCTCCTCTTCCCTCCTCTCTGCCTGTCAGCTCAGGCTCATACTCACGTCACAGCAACGTTAGGACTAAATAAAAACACGGCGGCCTTCTGGGTCTAGACTGTTCTAGCCCCGTCTCCTTCTACCCGAGCAGCCATAGGAATGAAGACGGATGAATGAGGCTGTGGTTTAAATCGAGTTACTGATGAAAGTTGTGTTCTCCACAGGGTACAACTTCACCTCGGACAGTATGGGAAGCACCGGGAATAAGATCCTCACGTACCATCGCATCGTGGAGGCCTTTCGCTTTGCTTATGCAAAGAGGACGTTGCTCGGAGATCGGAAGTTTCTGAACCTCACCGATGTAAGGACAAGAGTTACAACTCCTTTAAGGGGATGGAAGAGGGATTAGATACAGGGACAAATTTCTTAATTGATTAATTGGCTTAATATAACCACAAAAAAACTCACATGGCAATAGAAATATGAAATACTAACCTAACACATTTGCTGTTTATTCAATGGTAAAATTTAAATCCATTATTAATGTCCCGCTATCGTCCCCAAAGCTCATCAGGAATATGACTTCAAGTTTCTTTGCCAACGAGCTGCGTGAACGGATCACAGACGACTCCACACATCCCATGAATTACTATGAGCCGGAGTTCTATGTGCCCGACAACCAGGGGACCTCACACATGTCCGTGGTGGCAGAGGATGGAAGCGCTGTGTCGGCCACCAGCACCATCAACCGTTTGTATGATGTCCTCACTGGACTTGATAAATATTGTTCATCACCATTACTTACTGTGTGTCTCTAACTCCCCTGATGTCCCCAATGGTTTTTCGGTTTCCTTGCAGTTTGGGCTCCAAAGTCATGTCAGGATCAACAGGGATACTTCTCAACAACGAGATGGACGACTTCAGCTCTCCGTACATCACAAATGGCTTTGGAGTGCCTCCTTCACCCAACAACTTCATCAGGCCAGGTTAGATAAAGACACACACAAACAAACACACACACACACACACACACACACAGGATCCTCAGGAAACACTAAAACTGTGATATCAGTCTGCAGTCTTGGTTGTAAAATAAAATAAAATCATGTACTGAGACAAAGATATAGCGTCAATCAAATGTATTCGCACAATTTCTGAATATTAAAATATTTGCGAGGATATGCAACTACGAGGCCCATCAAAACAATTAATCCAATAAACAATCCCAGCATTGTAAGACAATTAAAAATAAATAACACTGGACTTACAATTCTATTCCAAAGGGAAAAGGCCGATGTCGTCCATGTGCCCAGCCATCCTCTTTGATAAAAACAACAAGGTGAAGATGGTGGTCGGAGGCTCGGGAGGAACGAAAATCACGACTTCTATTGCTCAGGTACGAGATACCAACCTCAGTGAGAAGCTGACTCAGCATTGTATCAATCAGTCGTGGTGGTGTTGTTAAGGATCCCCCCCGGTGGCTGGTGTGTTTTCTGTGTTCCAGGTGATTCTGAACACGCTGTTCTTCCACTACGATCTGGAGAAGGCCGTGACGCTGCCGCGGCTCCACAACCAGCTGAGTCCCAACGCCACCGTCGCCGAGCCCGACTTTGACAAAGTGAGTGTCGCAGCCAAACGGCAAACGGCTCTGATCTGTGTGATGAACAGCAGGGGCAGTGTGGTGAGGGGGGGACAAATCCTTCAGCCGAACACTGGCAGCAGGGGACACTGTTCATTATATTTACCTTCAGGGATCTGTAATGGAGCAGGGAGAAAAAAATATCACAGCTCCTGGTTTGGTTAATGGTGTCATTTGCGGCCTGGACGAAAATAAAGACTGATTCATTTCGTGATGCATTAGAAGTGCTCGTAAAGATTTAAAACTTTATTCCACATGTTGCACCAGAGTTTCTGATAAGCTGTCATTGATGCTCAGGTAAAGATAAAAAACTTCCTGTAAACAGTGACTCTGCTGCTCGTCCACAGTAAACATGACTCAGTTAATAACCAGCAGGTGTAAACACAAACCGTTTTTGTTCAATTATTCAAAGAAATGCAGCGCACGTTGTAAACATGCCTGTTTTGAATGGGCCGTTTGTGTGGCCTGTGGTTATTGCTGGTTGCAGCTGTTAAAGTGACCTGCAGGAATTTAGCAGCAGCAAATAAAAAGCAGCTCATGGGCTCAGTCTGCAGAACCAGGAAGCTGCACAAAGAGCCGTTCAACTGTTTGTTCAAAGTTCAGTTAACCTAGAGACTCAGATCCCCAACGGGAGAATCCAATATCGATTTTGTAAAGTCACTGTTGTTGTGATGTCGCCTGTTTATTCAAATTTTATTAATATTGAACAAATCTCATGTCTTAACCACTCCAAATTCAGTTCTACACTTCTTTGGGCCCCTAAAAAAAGACCTTTCCCAAGTGTGAAGCAGATCAGATCTTCATTCAAAGATTTCTGGAATCATTAGATTACGGCATCTTTAGGAAAGCCCTGACTTTAAACCCAACTTTAGAAAAATTTCAGAAACCTACCCAAGGTGTTTCCCGCTACACATTTAAATATGCATTACTTCCTTAAAGTTTCCCAGAAGAGAACAGAACCTTGAATATTACTTTGATGTGAAATCATTAGCTGGCTCATATAATAATAAATGCCAAACTGGCTATGTCTTATCTGTTAGCGATGTTACAATATAAACTTGTTATAGAACATTAATATCCCATTGATTGAGCGACACATCACAGCTTCATTGTTTTTCTTTGATCTCAGACGTACTAAAGAGATTTCACAAGCAGATCTGACTCAGTGTAAACATTTAAAACAGGTGTCGGCAAACTATGATATATTCTTATTTTGCATTTTGTGTTTTTATTCTTTTTTAGTTTTTGCTGCTCTTTTAACTTCCCCTTTTTTTTCTTATAAGAGCTGGTTTTCAATCTATGAAAATGAAAATAAACATCAACCTTAATCAACTGATTCATCTATAAGCCCATCTATGCCATCACATTCTTTACCTACATCTATTTTGTCATTTTACAGGGCATCATGCAGGGTCTGGCAGCAAAGCACCACGAGACGGAGTTCCTCACAGCGTCCGGAGCCGTGGTGCAGGCGGTGGTTCGCCAGGAGCACGGACTCCACGCCCAGTCGGATCCTCGCAAGTGGGCCTACGCTGCGGGGTACTGACGTGGTAACCACACGCCTGTGACCGTGCATGGAGGCTGTCGCCGTGTGCATCTCGACTCTGGTGGAAACTGTGAGATTAGAGAGGCTTCAAAGGGGCAGGGGGCAAACCCTCAGCCATCTTTGACAGCAGTTGATCTCTCATCACGTTAGAAAAATGCTCATGTACTTCACAGCATGCGACTCAGATAACGGAAGAACCATTGTTTGTTATGACCTTGACAACAAAGTGCCTCACTCTGAAACTGATTCTGAATATTGAATCTTAAGTTTTATTTCTGTGTCACCTCCTCTTTGTGTGTAAATAAGAAAATGAACTTTGAGGAGGACGTGGAATATTATTTAATATAGTTTTACTGAAATCATTTTTGCGCGTGTCCCAGTCAGAAATGTGTTTGATTCCCACTTATTTATGAAGCACACGTCATCATCTGTGTGGAGCTGCTTTGTTGTAATGATCTACGTTTGAAATGTACGTGACACCGACAGTAATAACTAACAACCTAAACGCAATATTTAACAAATAAATCAAAACTCCAACAGCGAACTCAACTTTGAACTCTGTCATTTAAGACTAACATGTTTCCCTTGGCTTGTTCATGTGAGATAACAGCAAACAGAGAGAGAGAGCGAGCGGGAGCTGCTGTAAAACACCTCGGGGACAAACAGTCCTGTAGCACGTATTTAATGACTTACAGTAATTCCCCACAACCCAGAGTGCAATGGCCTGTAATGATCCCATAACAACATTACAGCTGTTGCTGCTCACTGTCCCCACTGGGACTCTGGCCGCCTCCTCTCTCAGCCGGGATGTAAATCGTGTTACACAATCACTGAAAAGTGAGGCTTTATTAGCTTCTAGCTACAATGGACTGTGACAAAAAAATTTTTACTCACAACACACAAACACTAGATTAAATGAATGCTTTTCCCAGTGTGAATTATTTATCTGATCATTCTCAACATTAGTGGAAATTACTTATTTCCGTCTGTATCGATTTTACAGAGTTGAAGCATGAAATGGGGAGAGAGAAGGTGTGGAAACCCAACCAGTGGACTCGAGCCTCCCTGTGCATCGAGCCCATTAGCTCTCCTGAAAGTGCAGCCGTCTGAGAAATGTATTGCACCAAAGTCCTTTCATCAAGTTGGTGCAATAGATGCTGCAGAGGCTTTGTGTTTGCCTGTTGTGTAACAGATGTTCGGTAAACGTCCTTCTACCACCGTAACCAAGGAGGCTATAAATTATCCGTTTGCATGTTTTGTAAGAGCAACTAATAGAGGGACTAATGTGACGTGGTGTTATAATGTTGTGGGATATGAGTCAGGGAAAAACCCATATGGTTTGAATCCGTATCAGTTGGCAGGTCCAGGTTTTTTTTAATTTAATTTTCTTTAACATAGCAAGATCGGGTGTTTTTCAGAGGACACTTTATGGATCTTGTGGAAAAACAGTGCAGGTTTTGGGGACTATGTTTAATTTGGTGCAGATCCAAATACAAATCTGGATCTACAGTGAATTTAAACGAGGTTTCACAATGGGCCTGTTGGGCCTTGGTGGAGGACAGCGCTCTACTCTGCTTGTCTTGTTGGTAAAAAGAAAACTAAATATTTAGAAAGAGAGGAGACCAGTTTAAAAAGGTTATGTTATATTACAGATTTGCCTTAGTTCCCGTACCCTCTTCACGAGACTGCAGAGGTATCGGTGAATGCAAAAATGAGTTGTCCAGCTTGAGTTTTACTTTAAGGCCCAAATTAAAGATGACCTCACCTCTACAACTCACAAAAATTAACCTTGCATCTGTGTGTATAATTCACCCCCATCTGCCTCGAGTGCATTAAGATAGTTTTCAAATTGACTTTGCTTCATCAGGCGACATTGAGGCGCTGGAGGTTGAACAGAATCGACTAAATTCTCCGATCCGCCTGGAGGCCTCTCCTCCTCACACTCGCTGACTTTAAGTGGCTGTTTGTACAAAGAGGGAGATCTCACCACACCAGGGTTTATCACAGCCACAGCTCATCCACATTAACTCGTTTGTCACACAACAAAGACTCCGGGGCTTCAGACAGACAAAAGATTTGCATGTTCTCAGAATTCACATCTCTTGGCCCGAAGGAAAAAACGGAGCAGGATCCACTTCAGAAATCATCATTAATTCATGAGTCTCTCCGCTGAAATGCATCTAATTAGTGCGTCTATTGTTTCAGTGCTGCTGTGGAATGAGGAAAACATGAGGGTGATTACTGCTGATCATACAAAAAGAGGATAAATGTATAAAGAGATGTAGAGGGTGGAAAAAAGCGTCTTGTAGCTGTGAGCGAATCAACCGGCTCCGTATGGTGACGATAAAACTACAGGCTCTGTTTTAGGATTTTTTTTATTGTGACAATACATATTTCAACGTAAAGAATTGTGGCACAAATGTGAAATAATTTTACAAAACACGTTAAAAAAATAGAAGGCACTGTAAGAAAATAAGTCAAAGGATTTCGTTCCTTAAAATCTGGTCAGTTTTTTCGAAAAAAAAAGATTCTACAGCTTTTCCTCCTTCTTCAGAGGAAGATCAGAAGGTGCTGCAGGACCTGAATAAAGTTGTTTCACATTCATAGAAAATGTCACAGTCAAAGTTGGAGCTGACGTCCTCCGACAGCATTGAACACACACGTCCGTCTGGGTGTCATTGAGGAGGGTCGCACGGCTCATCGACAGTTCTTTTAGACAGAAATATCTTATTCATTGTTGTTTACAGACTTGTTATTCCACAGCCGTGGGGGGGGCCTTTTGTCGATCTGTACTGTAGATCTGGTTTTATGACTCTGTGGTGCACACGCTGCAGTCAGGAGGGCAGATCTCAACAGGAGCTGTTTCATGTGCGTCATTTTTAGAGGTATGCTGACATCAGTGTATGTGCGTTCATTTGCTGTACGGAAAACCGGAGTGGTCCAATCAGATCAAAGGACAGCTACAGTTTGTCAGGACTAGTTTTGCTTACGGAGTAATTTCTTCAAATCAAGCTCACTAAGCAATTTGCTGAGATCCGGGAACATCTGACGAGGAATGAAATGTGTCTTAAAGTTGGATTAAAACTGAAAGTGATCTCAATAATCCGGCTCAGATAAACTGATCATTTTTCCTTCTCTAACTTTTTCTTAAGGCGTGTGGCTGATTCCCAGGGTCTCTATGATCCCTTTTAGAGGCTACAATGCTGACTTATTTGAAAGGAAAGATGGAGTTATGATGAACTGAAAATATCCTTTGAGATTACTAGCGGCCTGTTTTTTTCACATTCTTTCATCAGGGATGCGGCACATTCATTGTTCTTAAGGCTTAAGCTTCAGTCAGTCTTCAGGGCGGATTTTAGAGGGATGGCGTTACGTCAGTATCCAGACGACGCTCCAAACTTCCTTTCGTCTGATACAGCTACGATGCAGCCTTTGTCTTTCTCCAAACCATTGACCACATTGAGGAAGTATTTCCAGGTTCCATTTTTGTGTCCAAGACCAATGAGGCCATCGCTCACAGTCTGAGGACACACACACAAGTACACACAAATTAATACCACATATCCTTCCCACTTCACTTTAATACTGATTGCAGGTCAATTTAATCTGTCTTTAAAGGGATTACGCCCCAATAATCTCCATCAGAATCCATGAATTTAGTAGAAATGTTATTCATTTCACAGTCTGGTGAATTCGAATGCTGTTAATGGAAAGTGAGGATGGAAAAATGTAATACTTCACCTTGTCAAAACCAAGCTCAAAGTTTGCATCGTTATTCGTGTCGACGTACACGATGGGAGCAGCGATGGCGTCTTTCAGACTCATCCCCAGCCACAGGTGATTCATTAAAGACTGCGACGACAGTGGAGCTTCACGTCAGCAAACAAATAAGTTAACAGGACAAGCAGGTATGCAAAGTTCAACTGAGTTACCGAGGCAACCGCCGAGAGGATCAAGCTTCCTCCTGATCCACCAATCACGAGGAGTCCTCCAGACTCCAGCTCCAGTATCGCCGGAGTCATGGAGGAGGGAGGCTGCTCACCTACGGGAACAGTGAGACTCCACATCAGACTGAAAAGAGACTTAATGTGTATGTGAGGAGTATAAGTCTTAGCTTCAATTGGCTCCGGTCCTTTCTGTGACTTTACCTGTCCTCACTGAGTCTGCTCGCCCACAGAAGTCGGCCAGCTCATTGTTGAGGATGATGCCCGTCCGTGGGGAGTAAATGGCTCCTCCGAATCTACACAACAAAACACACACAGTGAGCCGAGGGGATGAACTCTGCACCTCAACGTCATTTCTCAGAATCAGACAGTGGGCTCCTCCTGCACCCACAATTGGTTTATGGTGCTGGTGGCCGAGACGACCAGTCCGTCCTCATCCATGACGGACACGTGCGTGGTCCCGACTTGATCGGGAGGCGGCTGGACGTTGTAGTAGTAGGATTTCTCATGGGCTTGTTTTGAGATCATCTCTCTGATGCGTTTAATGAAGGAGGGATCGATCAGGTGTTCTGCACTCTGGAAAAAGAACATCACAATGAGACGGTGCCGAAACATCCTCTGTTCTGCTGCATGTAATCTTGTTCACGTTGATTTCTCTCTTAACAATCTCGCAGTAAAGGTAATGGAGTCTCTAAGTTCTCTCAACTGAAAAGTTATATTTGAGGTCTTCCGGCCGAACATACACTCGGCCGATCTTGATTTTATTTACTCCCCACAGATTTAGGTCCCCACAAGATGAAAGTGAGTAAAATAAGATCCCAACCTTATTGTTATTAAAGACAGGATCTCTGATGTTCGTCTTTTCTCCGTTAGCAAATTTAAGTGCCTCTATGTAAAGATGGTACAGCTGAATCTTTCGTTCACCTTTCAAGTAGTTTGGAGTCAAGGAAAACTCTGCGGAGCAAGAGAACAACAAAGTTCGTTAGGAGAACGTTTTGTTTTACCGTATTTTGGGTTTCCTGTTCTTTATCATTCACAGTAAACGATAAGATGATAGAGGTTAATTCAGTTTAGTTTAGTTTATTCTAAAGAAAAAGAAAAAACAAGGCTTGAAACCTTTCATGAGTCTGAGAACGAAGCCAAGCATGGCGCCCCCAGCAGGCGGTGGCGGGATGTGCATTTTAGTATTTCCTAAAGGCACCGTCCATGCATCCTCCACCCGCACCTTGAACGAGTTTAGATCCTCCATTGTTAACGTCCCACCTAAAAGAACCATGCAGGACATAAAGACTGCTCGTTTTTATTTGTAAGTGTTTAATTTTTAGCCCATTTGCTTTTTCCCTTTCAACCCCAAACAACAGTATTTCATCTTCGCCTCACCTTGTTCCTTTATGTCTTGGATTAAGTCCTGTCCTATCTTGCCAGTGTAGAAGGCATCTGCCCCAAGCCTCGCCACGGTTTCCAAGGTTTCAGCTAGTTTAGAAAACTTCAGGGTGTCTCCTTGTTTCAGAACAGTGTTGTTCTTGTTGCACATAACTTGCAGAGAACTGGAAAAAAGGTAAATGTGAAGAAGAAAATCTATGCATTAGAACATGTCATAAACACAACAAAACAAAATGTTCATACTTGTGCAATACAGTCTCATTTGGGTGACATCTGTGACCTCTGTTTGTTTCATGCAATTCACCTCAGTCAGATCATCTACTGAATTACACACTTCGCTGAATCCTCTCAGATATTCGGTTCCTGCATCCGAGCGCCCACCTTGATTCGCTCACACGGAGCTTTTCACACCACAACTAACCCCCAGACGACCCCTTTCTAAACCTGGCATTTAGGAAAAGCAACATTTCACAAATATTTCTAAAGGAAGGCGAGTTTTTATTTGTGGGTCAGTCGGGTAACCGCTCCAAAATTGCGGCAGCAAGAAAAACAGAGTTAACTTTTTTTTTACTGTTTGCAAGTAAGTCATTTCCACTAAACCAGAATGTGTTGGAGTGAGTGAGTCGACCAGGGGGAACTATTACACAATGTGAAATTCTGATGGTTGAATGTTCGGGATCAATTATTAATTGGGTAGATTCCATTTAAGAAATCAAAATTTAGACCCAAACATTTCTTATCAGTGTTCCTTCACAACAGATATTCTTGAGCTCTTCTGACGATGATCACATTTTCCAGCCCTAAATCCACTGTACCAGAGGGATGAGGGTTCCACGATGCCTTTCACCAGAGGGTCATTCAGGAGGAGTCCCAGATAATGCGGCAAAGGGAATCCCTCTCTGGCCAGTTTGATTGTGGGCTCGAACAGCTCGGCCCACTGCAGCTTCCCGTACTGCTCGTGAAGGGCCTGGTAGCCCCGCAGCTCTCCGGGCACGCCGATCCACTGGCTGCCTGCAGAGTGGAAAGGGTTAAACAGTGCAGCTGCATTCAACACATATAAAGGAAACATGAGTGATAAAAACTTCAGATGGACTGATGAGCGTAAAATAAGAGGAGGAGCAATGCAGTGGAAACTAGAAGCGCATTCCTCCACCAAGCCAAACAGTCTCTCTGAATCCTATCAAGCTGCACCGAATTGCAAACACTCATAAATATCTATATCCATAACAGCTTATGTGCCTGAGTTTTTTAAATTAAGACCCATGAATTATTCCCCTCGGGAATCAGTGCAAATGGGGAAAAATAATCCAGATCTCGCCTTCACCTGCTCTCAGGACCACATCCCCCCTGTCGTCCAGAAACTCCTCCTCATCCTCATCCTCCTCCTCCTCCTCCTCCTCCTCCTCCTCCTCCTCCTCCTCCTCATCCGGAGAGCCCTCTGACCAGGCTCCGTCCTGCCTCACAGACATCCACTCAAAACCCACCTCTTTAGAACTGCTTTCAATGTGTGACATCTTTTTGTTTTAATCTTTAATTTGTATTTCTGTTTGACCTCTTTCAAGCCTTTTTAAAAAGGTCCTGAATCCACTCTATGATCTGGATCCCCACCAAAACGGTATAGGTTCTTCCCTGACACATGCTTCCATAAAGTACCATAGCAACTTAGTAGCCTCCGTGGTGCAGGTAATAAAGTGTCACCTCTAATTTCTAAAAGAGGACACCTGAAATACAATGTTTATGCTGCAAGATAGTGGATTAGTAAAACATTTCTCTCCGTGGGTTCATGAGGAACAACCGCAGAAGGAGAATATTAGTGATCGGACATTGATTCTCCTTTCTGCTCACCTAAGGAAGGTGAGAATTTAATGGGACAGTCATTCAACAGGTTTGTTTTGAACGACCGTGGGACCGTCTCTCTGAAGTTGTAGACCTTGACGCGGCCTGAGAAGAGATCAGAGATAAGAAGATTCAATACATATCATCTTTGGAAGAATCCAAACCCAGGTGCCAGTAAATGAATGAGAGGACCCGCACCTGTTTTATCTCTTATAGTGACGATAGACCCTCCTCCGATCCCCATGCTCTGAGGATTGACCAGGGACGTACACAGAAGAGCTGCAATGGTGCCATCTACTGCCGAGCCGCCCTGCTGCAGCATGCGCCTGGAAAACAGCCAGTTTACACAGGAGTTATGGGAACGTGCTCGACACGTGCCTAGAGAGCCTTTTAATCGCTGACTGATTATCAGTGCTGAGCTCAGGGTTACAAGGTGAAATATTTGTGTGCTTCCAAGAGGCAGGTTTAACCATGTCCTGGTGCTTGAGGCCTCATAGAGCAAGTAGCCTGAAATCTGGCATGGTGGTTGGACATGTTGACTGAGCGCCACGAGAAGGCAGCGCTGGGAGTGTTCTGGTTCCTTAGGTCAGGCAGACCCAGAGAAGAAACGGGAGGCGGAGCAACAGGTTACGAATTATTCGGGTAATCAAATTAAAGTCGTCTCAAAGGCTGTGTTTGTGCCTTTATATCGGATATGCAATAAGTTCATTAAGTATTGAGCAGGCGCCAGATTAAATGAAGTTTGCACAGAAACACTGAACTGATAATACAATTTGCGTGCAGATGCGGCAGTTTGGTTCTATTCAGGTGGGGCCTATTTTTTAGACTTTTTGTTCGTTGTAACTTATCTATTTAAGTGTAATTGAATGATTTGCTCTGTTTTTTTTAGGTTCAACGGTGCAGTCTCAGACTTTCTCGATTTCTATATATACATACATAGAAGTCCTTGAAAGGGTTTCCCATCACATGGACTTGTTGCCTGTTGCCTCAGTGCACCTCTGTTCCTGTGGAACTTGAGGGATCTCATACATTGTTTCTGCTCTGAACTTGTAAGCAACCTCCTGACAATTCATTGCAATGGAAAAGTTATAATAACTTCCAGTAACTGAAAACAAAAGCCGGAAGTGGTTCATGCATGTTCCAGGAAAAACAAATCACACCTCTTTTCCCCCCACTTTATCTAGAGTAGGAATCAACCATTGAGCAGAGTGCTCATTCGAATGCCTGACACCCCGGGGAGTGTTAAAACCTGCGGTGAGTATTATGAGAGTCAAATCCTGGCTAGTTCCCAAACTGAAAATAAGGCGTTGAAAGGTTTATACTCGATGTTTGAAAGCTTGAAATCTGATATTAAAACAGCTTTCAAGCATGATTAGTTCTTAAGTCTTGTTCTGTCATGTTTGGAAGGGGAGAGTGAGGGGAGGGGTATTCAGCTGCAACATGCAACTTCACCACTAGATGTCCCTAAACTCTACACACTGACCCTTTAAGGGCCACTGTTATGTAAGAGGGTTTTTTCTCACAATGAATATGACAATTTTGTATCAATATTTTTTAAATACACAAGGTGTTTCAGGAATAATTAGCAAAATATAAAGCGTTGGAGCTGACAGCAAACAAGGAATGACTTAATGTGCAGATGTAAAACATATGATTTCTTTGTGAGTCGTGGCCCCTTCAGGGTCCCTCACTTAGTCAAATCCTAGATCTGCCACAGCTCATAGCCTGTTTCTTCTCACTTTGAGTACAGTTCAAACACTTGTCCCTACAGGACTACTCACTTTAGTCATGCATTACATTATATTAGATGTCAAGCTTCCAAAGCCTTTTTATTTCACTTCGGGGTTATGACGTGATGATGATCTCACATGAATGCACAATCAATGGCTCGTCTGCACACTGTTCTGCAGCTCATTATCTCCATTCTTCATACAGAGCACATCAAATCTCTTAAACTGCTTATGACATGACTCAGTTCAGCTCTTTATCTCACACACATGGCCTGTTACACTCACATTGGCTGGAGTTATCACAGTGACTAAAGAACCAAGCGTGGTAAACAAAAACAACAAAAAAACATACCCGTCTGTTAACGCACAAAAACAAACTTTTGCATTCCACCAACACTCACTGATCAAACCGAACTTTCCGGTTCCAGGGAGACACTTACCTGCCGATGTCAGAGCAGCGCTGCGAGTCGGCGGACACGGCCGCGCGCCTGAAGCTCCCGCCGGGACATGTGGTCCCCGACAGTGACGCGATCCACAAGCAGAGCACAGCCACGGTGCAAACCACGCACACAAGGACACAGCATCTGAACAGACAGGGCCTTAAGTTAGCCATGTAACCCTCTGCTGAGACTGCGGGAGAAAGTGCTGCTGCTGTCCTGTCAGTGCGCACGCGTTTAATGATAATCTGGGCTGCCAAATCTTATGGGTTCACTCCTCCTCCTCTTCCTCCTCTTCCTCCTCATCCTCCTCCTCCTCCTCCTCCTCACTCCATCAACTGGGCATCATCCACCCTGAAGTGAAACTGAAAAAGGAAGGAGACTGAATCACTTAGAGACTGGATTACTTACTGTAAACGTCTGTAACATCCCAAACACTTTCTCCCCCCTCCCCCAAAAACTAAAGACCGGGAAATAAGAACCACAACACAACCAGTACTGTGTGAAAACTTCCCGAAAGTGTTCACTGTTTAAACAGCTGTTTGTAGATAGATGGAAATGTGGCGATCAGAGTGGGATTAGGTACATTTGGAAGCTTAATGCTATTTAGAATTAATACATTATCAAGTAATCAAAAGCCAGCCTGGTGCTTTTTAACAAAATAGTATTACTTTTATTACAAAAATAGCATGTCTTAAAATGCAGTCAAATCCAATCACTAGGGGAAGGGGGACCTGTTTATGTACAAATAATATACCAAAAACCTATGGGGTTGGCAGCCGTCAGGTAACAAAATAATTAAACTAAGGCCCAAATTACTCAAAAAAGAATATCATAATTAAACTGAGTCAGCTGTGTCAATAGGCCAGGCCCTTGATAGTTACATAAAACACATTGGACATGTCAAAACAAAGAAGGTAGTCAAAACAGCGAATGCAGGCAAAACAGCGAGGCTAGGCAAAACAGTTAAGTAGGCAAAACATCCAAGATAGGCAAAACAGCTAAGGTAGGCAAAACAGCTAAGGTAGGCAACACAGCTATTTATCATATTTAAGGAACATATATGTACAAACAGCTGCTGTCATTTAAACATTGCAATATCCACTGTAGGAGCTATTTCATTAGTTGTCTGTGGATGTTCAGGTCAACAACTGTTCCCAGGAATCTACAGGAAGCCCCGAAAACTGCCTGGAACTGCCGGGAATTGACGTGGGGTTCCAGTTTTGGGAAGTTGACCCCCCTGCTCCTATAGGCTTTCATATGTAAATAGAAAAAACTTTGATCTTTACAAATGCAAATCAGGATAGTTTCACTCAGTGGTGCAGAGGTAACACATTTTCTAATAGGTACTAACTCCCTTTTCTGAAAATCTCTCCTATAAATACATCAGGCTTAGTATAATTAAAGAATCATAAATTGTAGCTTGAATAGACTTGCCTTATATACGTAAGTATTATATAATGAGTGTAATCAGTGATACAACTTTCAGGGTACATCTGATGATAGATCTAAGAGAAGTCTTTCTGCTCACCCCAAAACCATGGCTTCACACAAAGCATAGCAGTGGTGTCATCACATGACAAAGCCCCAAACATTTGACCTCTCAAACTACTGGGAAAACCCAGCAACATATTCACACTCAATCAACAGATCTACCAGACGATCACAAGTGACTTTTCGTTTCAAAGGTCTGTGGTTTCATCCAATGGTGAAGTGAGATAAGTTCTCACGAGCGATTCATATGCTAACTGGATCACAGCTTCCTCAGCACAGAAGTATGTTACATGATAGTGTCTAACGTGTTAAACATGAGCATGGACTGGACTATTGTGTTGTTATTTTTGCTGCCAAACCCGTTCTGGAGAGTGTATGCAAAGACAAAGTGCATCTCACAGTTCATCTTTATCATTCATGCATGTGCAACACTGATGAACCGCATTTCCTCACATTGTCTGTTTCCTGCCGCCCCGACATTTCTCAGTAAAGTTCCCGACCTACAGAACACAAAGCCTGAACCCTGCCATGCCATTATATCTTTGAAATGAACTGCAGTGTCACTGAGGAAGTGGAGGCAGAGGCCTTCAAACTGACGCCTCACAGATGCTGAAATCCTCCAAACATGGACCACACGCAGCAAACTTTGTCTGTAACGTTTCACTCCTTGTCCTCATCTCTTCAGTGCTTGTGGTTGTTATATTTGCACCAATGCAGCCACATGGAACTTTAAACAAAAGAAAAGCAGTAAGGTGAAGTGAAGAGATGAATTTTGAAGTCAGTTACCATGAAACTATCAAAGAGCTAAGCATTTTCCAATGATATAAACCATATAAATAAAGCAGCCATTTTTTATCCTATCTTTTAGTTTCCTGTAGAGTTTCTATTGTGTCTTTGTCTGCAGTTTGTGTCACTGTAGTTTAGCCATGTTCAACTCGTAATTCTATTTCCAGAAGCACTAAGAAAATAGAAGTGTTTATTTTTATCCCAGGCAAGTCAACAATTGAAAAGAGGAACGTGAGGCCGGTGACGGACGAGGGTCGTGACCTCTCTTACACGAGAGGCCAACGACCAGTAAATGGAGATTCCTTTGTTTTCGCTGTGTTTTTCTCTCGGTGTTGCAACCTCAAATCTTGAGATTCTCCTTCTGGCCAGACGTCCCTTGAGCTGTGTACAGTGGCTCAAGCTGACGTAATGTGACTGAGACGAGGACGGTGCTGCAGCTGCCGACACCTCAGATGATCTACCTTGGAACTGTCCGAGGTGCTGACCCCTAAAGACCAGTGCAGATTACAGACCAGTACCTGTATGATACCGGGCCACCAGCCACATATACAGAGTCTCTACAGCATATACAGCATGCCGTGCTTCAAATACACTGTAAGTCATTGATGCACACATTTCGTGGGAAACCATTTCAATCCGGCACGAGGGAGAGAACATTTCTGTGATTTACATGCTTTCTGTCCGGAGCTGCCTGAGGCCGGCAGGGGGCTTCAACACAAGGTCCAGATGGTGTTCATATTTTCAGCTGTAAACCTTTTTGGCTCCTCTGATCACCAATAAAACAATATCTTCCATTTATAGATTTTGGGGATTATTTGGCAGTTATAATTTGTACCTCATGCGGACTTCATGTGGCTCGGGAGGTAGAGCGGCTCGTCCACTAACCAAAAGGTTAGCGCGATTCTTTCTCGGCCGTTCTACATTTTCGAAGTGTCCTTGGGCAGGCCACTGAACCCCAGACTGCTCCTGTATGAGTTATGTACTATAGACAAAGCGCTGCACATAGATGAGAGACTGTTCTGTTGAGCACTTTGACTGGTCATAAAAACTGGATAAGTGCCTTACGTACACATTTACATTGTGAGTCAATTCAATTGATACTTTAAGTTTCATAATCTTATATTTTTTCCATATCTTTTTCATGGGACCAGTGCATATCTTTGCATCTGCTGCAACCAAATTTTAAAACAGCGGGTAACTACTTAAACCTTTAACTAAAACACGTATGCATGTTAATGTTAATTAATGTTGCATTAGCTTGGCGTCATAGCAACATGACCATATTATAATGGGGCATAAACTCTTGCAGAACTGAATTCACAAAAAGTTGAGTAATTTGATTTTCACTTGCAAATCCAAACGGCCTCAATAAAATACTTAATAATGATAATGAGGACGTTTTTGTGTCTTATTATATTTTAGACCAGACAGAAATTATATTTCTTGACCATACCATACATACAGTCACTGTGTTGCTATAAATAGTGAATCTTCATTATTCTGGCCTCACTGCGTCATATACCAACCCCCCAACGCCCAACCATGCCAGTCCCTGTTCACTCAAATTCACCATCCCACCAGGCTCTGTCCCTTTACAGCTCGGATTCAACTCGGGATCTTTCAGTCACAGGCATTTTGTTGAGAGAGAATGATCCATGATGCCTGACAGAGACTCGGAGGCTGACAGACAGACAAGTGACCAACATATTGTATTTATTTCTCCCCCTCTGAGGCATAAATTCTCCCCAAACAGTTTCCATCTGGTTGAGTCATAGGATGAAACATTACAGAGCAGCGGGGGAATAATGGAAGAGTAAATTTAAGATCATGTGAATGACTCGAAGATTTCATAATACCATGTTTCAGTATAAAGTCACATCAAGTCAATGAAATACGTTTATGCAAATAAGTCTTTGCTTAAAAACAGCCAAAGAGACTAAGATAGGCCACTAACAGTATCATAGATTGCAATAGCATGCAATATAATGATGATACTGCACCATTTGCTAGGCTTTACCAGGTATAAATATTTCAGGTATTAAAAGGCAAAACTTTAAATGACTAAACTATTGACAAGATGTTTATGAAAAGTATTTTCTAAGGTAATGAAATTCAGCCATGCATATGAATCATGACGTATTCATGAATCATTTATTCAGAAAGTCAATCTAGTTCATTATAGAATATATTTGAACCTAATACACATAATGTAAATGAGTTTTGTGTTTTATTACCTTGAACTGTGTGGAAATATTACATCAACATCATATGTTCCTCTCTTATACAATAAGGGCTTGGATATGTGGCCTTGAAAGGGGGTGGATCCGTAAAAAAAATCTCTGTGTCGTAATTTTGGCCCAGTCTACACATTGAATTTAACTGACGAGCAACATGGGGAACACAAACAATATCAATAGAAACAAAAAGACTGGAAGAACAGACAGGACCAGTCAGCAGGACATTTAGTATCCAACTTGCAGAGGGAATGTAAACTACACTTCGGCCACCAGCTGGACTTCAGCAACAGAAACACGTCCTCAGCACAAACATTTGGCATCGACTACATTATACTCTATAGAAAAAAGAGGAGGAGGAAATTTGATTAATCTTCTGCAAACATTTACAATCTGCTGTTTGTTCCCTGTGCTTCTTTTCATCATGTTGCTCTTCAAGTCAGCCTCGTGGTACACGTTGGGCTAGAAATTACGCCATCTACTGGACATTCATGTGTCTACACCCACTGCGGGCTGCATGTCCAAGCTGAAGTTTCCCCTTTGTTTAAAAATATAAAAAGCACTTTTTTTCCATTACATGTGTTTGATGAACACTTGATGAACAACCTTAATGATAGAAAAGGTGTTTGCCTGTTGAGAGCATTATGGAAGTTTCTTGGATTTTAATGTCTGCATGTCCTCAAATAAACTCCAACTCCAAACTGTCGAAATTCAGTCTCTTAAAAAGTCTTAGTTTCACTTCTTTGTATCCCCCCACTCAGAATACAACTCGCCTGCTGTGCCTGGTATCAGTCACACTGAGTGTACGGCACCAGCAGTCCATTTACTCTGATGAAACCATTATTTGAGTGGGTGGAAATTAAGCAGTTTGAGCTCAAAATGCATTAACAACTCCCTGGAACACAGCAGAGGCTGATTGGAAATACGCACATGACATTGCCACATCCTTTATACCCGCCTGTCCAAAGAAAATTGATTTTTTGTTTGTGAAACTTTGCCAAGTGACAAGCGCCAAAAAAAGAAAAGAACATATATTTTGCTTTTCACCAACTTGGTTACAATCAGTGTTTGTTTTGCAGATTGTAGACACATACAGTGTTAGTTTATTTTGATTGTGTGAGCTGCAGCACACCCACGTTGTGCTTGGACTTAATTTACTCGTGCAGAGCTCTCCCCGGGACTGTGCGGGGGAGTAAAGTCTTGAGTTCTTTCTCAGGTCACAGTATTAGAAATTTAAATTTGCTCCAGACTTCTCGGGAGAGGAGGATTTGCAACCGAGACGCCGGTGTTCTGAATGTCCTGTTTAAAAATCGGTTTATAAAGAGCCAGGAGATACATGAGCTTTATCTTTATTTATAGTTGATGTGAAATGTATGCTGGGATACTTGCCCAGTCAGGTCCCAAAGCATCCTGGATAGAAACATGAAGAACTGGAGCACTTGCTTTGTACTCGGTTGAAGACTGATGAGGTATAACACAAACAAGACCAGACACAGACGCAGATTAGAATGGTTATGGATGAAGAGCTCACTCCCTACCCGAAGATTCCAGAGTCCTGATGTGATTCCCAGAATACCCACAATACAACCTAATGACTCCTAACAGCTCGTGAACATTTAAAGATTCCTGTTGTGGTTGATCAAAATTAATAAATGAGTTGAGTTTCTGTTTTGCGGCTTGTCACATCTACTTGATCCCCTTGTAACTCTCTGCCTTCTCTGTGAAGCTTGAATTTATGGAATCAGTTCTACCTAAACTAGGCGTTTAAATAAATTAATATATTGTTAAATCCACCAACTTTTAATGATCTCTCATTTCTTGGTTTTGTTCCTATTGTTGACGCATATGTTTTAACTTTTATATATACTGTGTTTGAAAGTGCAATATCTTCCTGAGCTATTTAAAAGGTCTACCCATGGTTGAACAGTTTTGGGGTTTTCTTTGCACAAACGCACAAAGTGTATTTTACCAGTTGCGACATGTCAAGTATGTCTGCTGTGGAAAAGTCCAAAGAAAATAAATGTCTGGCCTTGTCTTGAGCCTTTTAAAATAATCTTTCCCAAATGCCATCGCTTTAGATACTAAAGCTGATGAATTACGTTGCTACTACTTTGACCAGATAATCACTCAGCTCTTTGCAGGAACATTACAAAGGGAGGAAGAGGGCCACAAAGGAGAACAGGAAACCAAAGAGATGAGTTACACAAACATATAGAAACTTCAAGGTGTGAGGTCAAATGCATGACTGCTTTCAAACTCCTGTTTATAGAGCTGTAAACTCAAATGCAGAGCTTCTCCAGGACTTAACAACCTCATCTGGACTTTGATACGTTGGTTTCCTGACAAACATCAGCAGCCAAACCATCATCGTTCTGCATATTAATAAATATCTCCATCATACACAAGATATTATAGATGTGTTGTGGTTCAGTAATGATCATATCAAACTATTGACCTTCATGTGAACAGAGTATCATCTTCTGTGATCCATTCAGTCCCCATGGTATTTTTTTTTCCATATTGATATCACATCCCGCAGTCGAGGCTCATTAGTTGAGTGGTTCAAATGTTTTGATGATTCAGATGAGGGAGCTCTTTCTTCACCTCAGAGCCCCCAGCTGCTGCGTTGTTAATTATTCAAGCCGCTGATGAATCTGTCAGATGTAACAAACGATGCAGCGGAACGAGGTCCACAGGTAAACAAGGTGAGTTCAGTGATAAGAGTCAGGGGTGGTTTAACATGTCACAGAGAGAAGGTCAGTACATAGGTCACGTTTAATAAAACATGATTCAACTGGACTCATTTTATACATTTGCCCGGGAGTTTATGAGTTTGTTTGTTTGTTTGCTGGATTACACAAAAACTGTAAAATTATATTTTTTGAACAGGGGTGGGACATGACCCGAGGAAGAACCTCTTTCATTTTGGTTGGGATTGGATCAAACAAGCTTTCAGCCAAAAGATCCCCCAGTCTGTCATTCCCTATTCAAAGATATCCCTAATCCCTGTGGCGTTAATTTTAATTAAAAAATTTACCATGTGCCATTTCTCTTAGGTTATCATATTCAGTGTCAGGGGTTCCACCCTCAGCTCAGCCCCAGATTGTTACAACTATGCAGTCACAGTTTGTATTGAACCTCATCCTCACACTGGGATTTTAATTATCTACTAATAAAAACAATTTTAAAGGCATTCAGAGGTTTATTGTCCTTAATAATTCATTCTTGTCCCGAATCAGCTGTTGAGGAATCAGTCTCAGCTCAAGCTCCACATGTGATTCAGTGGAGAGCTGCAGAATAACTGCAACAATAGAAGTGAAGTGGCCTCAAAAGGAGTACACAACATTTACTTTTCAAAAATCCTTCCTACAGCTTTTGCCCCCTGATGTTATTCTGGTTTGGAATTTTTTTTTATGCATTAGTTTGTTTATCGCTCCACATCTCATTCTCCTGTTGTTTTTTTGGACTCTGCTGTTATGTCTCTGTGGACATTAAATGGGCCATATTGCACCCTGAGGCTTGTGTGTCCCCTGCTGCAGCCCAAATGTCTACAGAAGGGGGGGAGAGCGAGAAACAGAGGGACGGGTACATGCACATAGGAAGAGAGTGACGTAGGAATTTGTTCGGAGTGAACAGGACTCACACCTCTTCCCAAAAAAGCCATCACAGTTTCTGCAGAGGCTGTCGAAATGTACGACGGAGCTGGTTGTGTAACTGTGGCTTAGCACGTGCAGGTGACACTTAGAAAGTAGCAGAGGAGTTACAGCAAGCTGATGTTGCAGGGAGGGGAAGGCGATGGAGGGAAGATACTTTCCCTCTCCCTCCCTGGAGCAGAGGAGACAGAGACCCAGATGTCAGAGAACAACAATTCCCCAGAGAAACTAGGGCAGAATAAAAATCTGCTCATCGTTTCTCAGCTTTGTGCAACACACTTCGTGAGAGTGTCTAATTGGCTTTTGTACATTAACATTTTGCCCTGCGTCCCTGGACATCTGCTGTGAGAGTAATGACCCTGGGTGTGCAGATGGGGTGAGACCGAGGGGTTATCACGCTTCTGTTTCCACCGTTGCTCCTTTTGATCTTTGCTATTATTACTTTGACCACAGTCAAATACTCCCATTATGTTCCTGCAGTGGTTAAAGGTTACAACCAAATAGTGCAGCCCTCTCTAGCAACAGGGCTTTAAAAAGGCCAGGTAGTATGAGTTCTATTTAGTTAAAATGAAAATAAATAGCATAAAAAATCTTTTTTGACATTCGAAAACTTCCATAAGTAGGGCGATGTTTGGGAACATGAATATTAGATGAGCCTGGCTAAAAATAAGGAATCATCTTGAGCATGAGAAAGATTTTTTGTTGATTGAAGAGACACAATAATAATACATACATGTTTTGGTGATGCCTCTCTAGACACCCAAGGACACAATGTTTCTTAAACACATAAAAATTGACATTAAGTACTTGTAAAATGTCAACATCCATCACAAGGTTTTTCTAACATCATTTTCCATTCTCACGTTCTTCTGTTTCCTGTCTCTCTTTCACTGGTGTGTTGACCCAAATGCTGACTCATTAATAAATGCTGCCTCTGTGCCTCTGTGTTTCCCAAAGGTTCTGTTGCTATTCATAGCTGGAGAGACTGAACAACTGAAGTGTGTAAAGTGATTGTGTAATCTACTTTTAAATGATTTACTCTTTTGTTTTCATCTTTACATGGACTTGGTTTTGTTTTGAGTTTTATTTTCCAGCATTGATTTGAGAAAACATTCAGTTCAGATCTGCAGGACACTGGGAGCTAAGTGTCCCTGAGAAAGACCACTGTCCACTGGTATTACAATCCTAGCAGGCACTTGTTGAGTGAATAAGCAACGGTTCATTCACATAAAGATTGAATGATGCACCTCACGCGGCTCAGGGTGTAATGACGTGCGTTGTCATCCAAAGTTGTGCGTGCGAGGCGTCACACTGACCGACTCCATTCACGGCTCCTGCAGACGCACGATGAGGCTCATGCTCCCGGCCCGTGCAGTGGTGATGGAGTAGAGAGGGAGGGGCAGAGTGAGTGGGGGGGGCTCCTCTACTGGCTGATGCTGATGCACCTGCCTTCTCTTCCCTTCACGCGACCCCCAGCCTCCAGCACACTCACTTCGCCTGTCGAGCGCGTGAGAGAGCGAACGATGAGCTCCTCTCTCTTAAAAAGCGAGTCCGCTACTTCTCTGCTCAGGTCGTCGGGGCTCAACCGCAGGTCCGCGCACTCGGATCACGGTCCCCACGGGCACCGGGGTCACCGCTCCCAGCATCCCCATCCCACCGGAGCTGGAGGCGGGGAGGAGGCGGGCTGGACGGAGGACTGCGAGCCGAGTGCCCGCAGACCTCTCTGCCGGCCGAGACACGCCGACTCCCGAGGAGACGATCACCAGCGGTTGCAGAAGAGCCACTCTCACCGGCAAGCCAGCCTGCTGGAGGACGGTCCCCCTCAGGAGGATGCGAGGCACAGACCGAGCCGACATCAGAAGGAGCGCAGCAACTCCACCAGGTCCAAACACCCCCATCCGCACCACGACTCCCCGAGAGGTGAGCCGCCTCCTGCAGCGCATCACCAGGGCAGGAGGACCTCTCCGACTCCGTCTTACCCGAAGCACACGGACGATGCAGATTTCTTCTTCGAGCCCCGGGAGAGGGTCACCGGCTCGTCCTCCAGCCTCAGCTCGGGCACACCTGCCTCCGGTGCACCTGTCCGGCCCGCGGGGCGCCGCACAGCCAAGCGACTGAGCGGGACCTCGTCTGAATACGACTCCAGTCTCCATCCCATAGTGAAGTCAGTGTTCGGCCAGGTAAGACGCCATGCAGAGGAAATGACAACCTATGAAAACGTGGTGGAAGTATACAGACTCAAAGCTGCAGAGAAATCAATCAATTATCATTTAAAACATTTGATAATTTGTAGAAATGCGACAAAACATATGTACAATCTTCTTATCACATTCAGAACTCCCCCATGCACTGTTTAGTGTGTGGGTGTATTATCGTGTAACAACATGAACAGGGCGAGATTTCAATCTGTAAATTAAATAATTCACCATCAGCAGCAGAATGAACCGAGAAGCCAGAGTCAGAGTTTGTTCTTGGAACTGGCACAAACTTTCAGTCACGTTTTAGAGGGAGAAGATGGGCTACCAATGAATTCACTCCGGTCGTATTCATCTAAATTACATATCTCAATGGGCTTTACAGCCTCATGCACAATGATCCACAGCCCATCATCTCTGACAGGAAGGAGAAGCTCCATAAGATGTGGTTCTCCGAGAGAGGAGCCATCCTCATATCCAGCTAATTTATAAAGTCCATCACTGAAAGTAAATATTCAGTATAAATAAATAAATTATTTAGTTTAATTGATCATCGCTAATTCCAGTAGGAGAGGGGTCAGGGTTATTCACTGTTAACTATATGCACAGATTATATTATAAAGTAAATAAGTAAATAAAAAAATGTTTTAATCAACTACATTATTAAAAGTGTAGAACTATTGTGAGACGACACATTGAGACACAGTGTGACTGAACCTGCGGTCGCTTCACCTCAGTGCAGCTGATTAAAAATGGATGTGTGGTTTCAGTCCAAATCTGAAAGCCGGGGTCGGATGGGGTTGTTTGTTTGGGGGGGGGGTTCATGTATCCCAATGTGAACACAGTCCCTTTCATTGTGGCTGGGGGATCAACTTTCTTTCAGTGATGACATGTTGTCAATACACACACACACAGATCGAAAACACACACACAAAACACATACACACACACACATACGCAGGTAAGTTCATCTTCACGCCGACACCACATTCAGGTGAGAAGTTCTGATAAGATATAATCAGATATTTATACTTTGACTGACAGCGTACAGATATAAAGGTTGTACCTCCTCTTCCCTGCATCACCTGTTAACCACTAACACATCACTTTTCCACGAGACACCATACCCCCCCCCCACCACCACCACCACCACCACCGACCCCCCGTCCACACAGATCTCTTACAGCTGCAGAACATCCCTTCGCTCATTTTTTGTCTTTCTTGCGAGTCGCTGAAATCCTTCTTTCTGCGTTGATGATAAAAAGCTCAAGAGGAGACAATTACCTCCCTGTGCGCTAATGTGTTCCAGAAATAACTCCTCTCAATCCAGGCCAGAGCTTCAATCAGTCTTACGGATCCGGCGAGGGCAAAAAATCTGTGCTGCTATATAAAGTCTCCACAGCTGCTGACACGTGTGCAAGTCTGTAGTTTGTCGTTTCCATCCAGTCTGTGATTGATCAGGTGAAGATTTGTGATGGAGCAGTGAGCAGTGTTGACGTGTAAAAAAACAAGATTATTCATGATAGAAGTTTTCAAGCAAAGTGACTGAGACTATATTTTCGGACTGAATCATCTAGTTATTGAAGCGCAGGCTCGTTTGTGTGTTTTTCTGTGACGTCGTCACCGTGAAGTTCAGTCATGCCCAGCGGCCAATGACTTTGTGAGTGGACAAAAGTTCGTTGTACGAATCAGTGTTTGTGTGACAGGAAGCCAGAGAGAGAGAGGGAGGGAGAGAGAGAGAGAGAGAGAGAGAGGGTGAGAATGTAAAGAAAGAATATTCAAAGACTGCTCGATTGTTACTGCACCTGCTCAGCATTTAACTCAAGCTGTTTCCTTCTATTGACCACGCACACAGACACACACACACACACACACACCTTCACACCCTCACACACACACACGTCCTTAATGCTCTTTGAATACATGTGACGCAGGGCGAGATACTGCACACTCCCGAATAACTCACTGGTTTCCTATTTTTTCTTATGTAACATCAAGATCTGCATACTATCCCAACAGAACTCATTCAGTGCACCAAGCTAAAAATAGCACATCAGGACCTGATTATGAGAAACTGGAGGAGGGCTGACATTTTTTTCAATTCTATTTATTTAATTATTCCGTTTTTCTATTCTTGCCTCGGTGGAAACATTCACATCTTTTGGCCAACGTGCAACCTGCCAGAGCCAATCTGAGAAGTAAGAGAGCCGGTCTGCAGCCGGAGGAGACGTGTGTCTCCCAGCTACCAGTTTATAATCCCAGTTTTCATATTCATTAGATGAATCACGACCAAAAGGCTGGTGTTGCGTTTCATTATATTTTGCATTAAACTCTGCACATTGGAGTGTTTAAGGTTACACCAGAAACCCTGTTGAAGGACAGAACGTGCGTTTCTTTGTCCCTGCAGAAATGGGGGTTTCTATTTTTAGAGATTCTCCATTCTCAGATTTTGCGACCTTCACTGACCTTGTTGTACAAATCCTGGCAGGGAAGCTGGAGTGCGCAGCAGAGAAGGGTTATTATCAGACTTCTGTTCTCTGCTGTTCGGAAATTACTATTTCGAGACATGTTCTTTTTTTTATTTTCTATTAAATATAGATGAAAGGATATGTGCATTAACCAGCAGAGGGAGCAAGTACTGTTTGTACTAATAGGTTTGAACTCAGACTGCGCATGTGATTGTGTGTGTGTGTGTGTGTGTGTGTGTGCGTTTGCGTGTGTGTGTGTGTGAGACACAGAGAGGGTGGGAGAGGGAGAGAGAGATTTACTGTGTGTCACATTACGGAAAAGTGACAGCGCAGGAGAAGAAAGTGAAGGAGGAAAGAATGAAGGACAGAACAGGAAAGGGAGGAGAGTGAGGAGAGTTACTATTTTGGTCGTTATACAATTCAGGCCCCTCTCAGCTCCCACCTGACAGGTCCGAGGACAATGTGAGGAAAGGTCCTCACACACAGATTAGCCCTTCACTTCCTCCTGCACCTCATCCCTTACACTCTCAGTTGCTGACGTTTCCTGTCCCTCTGTCCCTTTTCCCGTTATTTTTACAACACCTCACTTCCTCTTATCCCTCGCTCGCCTGCTGGGGTCACGCTGACCTTGATGACATCTCAGAGGAAATGACAAGACAGAGGAGGTGACCTGGAGAGGAAGAAAAGAACGATTCTGAAAATAAGGAGATATAAGTGAGAGGAAAAAGAGAGTCTAGCATCATCGTATTCACCACAGGCATATGCCTCCAGTATGGCGAGAGTATGGCAGGCTATTTTTAGACACAGATGGGTATTTTTACATCTCTGCCGGCAAAGGAGGAGGTAGAAAAATGTACTCTTTGGTTAAATCCCCTTTTTTGAGATGGGGATTAGGCGGTGAGATGAAAGAGCGATGTTAAGTAGATGCGTCTGCTCGATGATGCTGAATATTTATGGAGGGAAATCGGTGAGAGACACTGTGAGACGGAGGACAAGGGATAAATGAGTCAGAGAGAAAATCAACAACAGAGGTTTAATAGACTGGATTGAGACTTATCTATATTTTTTTACAACTTCTGACGCACTAGCCCTTTAATTAGACTAACAGCTGGAAAAATGGTGCCACGCCAGAGTGATCATTATGAAAGTTACAGATTTCAGCTCCTCTGATGTGAGTGAATTAATCGAACGAAGGATTAAAGTGTGACGTCTCAGCCCGAGAACAAGAGGGTGACGCAAGTGTGCAATTTATGTTTTGTTTCTTTTTTTATGTCCTCCGATGACGACAGAGACATACGCACAAAAACTCTCGAGGTCACATTTCTTTTATCAAATTCAATCCATCGTCTTGTCATCCAGACACTGAGTGGCTTGAAGGACCACTTTGAACAAAAATGATTATATTTCTTCCCATTTGGCTAAAGAAAAGATTTGCAATGATTATTTCCTTATCTTACAAAAGAACAGGAAGAAAAAGGTCAAAGATGAACCCATGAGAGTCCCTTCTTCTATATCTCTTCTCCATTTCCCAGCTCATTTAAACACACTTGATGGCAGTAGATTTGACCTCAAGATCTTCATTTTAAAGTAAAAGCAGTTATTAATATTCTCCTTGCATGGTTTGCACAAGGAATATGCCGCAAGAATAATGCTGCTGTTACAAATCAGAGAAGTGTTTTAGTTTAATGGGTCTTTGCCCCAAAAACCTTCTAACAACCAGATAATGTTTTTCTCCTGACATGTCAGCATGAAAGCAGTTATGTAAATGTGTGAAGTCTAAGTGGGAGAGATGGTGTGGCAGAAAAGAGAAGAATAGAGAGATAGCGAGAGGAGAGATGGATCTCATGCCCGTGCACACTGTGGTCTGACATTATGAGAACTGACGGCTCCTGTGTCTGTCGTCTGATGTGTTCTGAAGTTCACAACGAGCCTCCGGTGAGAGGATGGGTGAATCATCCGCAGAGGAGCACAGAGGAGCCGCGGAGATGCTGAATGGGAGCGAGGTCTGAAACGGCTCCGGCGTGAAAGTGTTCATTAAAAATAGCAGAGAATAGACAAGGTCGAACATGGAGAGGGAAACTCGGAAGTGCATTTGTGCCACAGTCACCTCGGGAGTGAAGGCTTCCGAAAAAAAGAAAGCGTGGGTAAATGCTGGATGTTGTGCTTCATCGTTTTGGATGCGGTGGTGGAAGAAGTGATTAAATCCATTCAGAGTTTGGTTGTGCTTATTGTTATGACCTTTGAGCTTCACTGTGCACAATGATGCAAAACCCTGTTGTCACAATGCAAAGATCTCTGTAGATCTATGAGCATTATCTCAAGGAAATAATATAACCTACACTAATTATTATTGAAAGTAGAGAATATTTATACGTCTTCAACCAACTGGAGGAATGACACAATAGAAGTCCTCCACTGTGAGTCCTTAAAAACGTATTATGGAGAATGGCTTCTTTAAGGGGTTTATATTCTATAACATTTTATATCGACCTCTGAATCTTATTAATAAAGAAATAGATCAGTGTCTCCGGTTAGCGATTAGGTATAAAGAACTAGGTTAATTTACTCAACTAATTCAGCTATTTTATTTATTACGTATAGTTTAATTTACTGTGTTTGGTTCATTGGAGACTTGCAACCTGTCCAGGGTGCATCCCCCCCCCCTCTGTTCCTATGTCAGATAACAGAATATAGAAATAAACAAGTTTTATTTTAAGTACAATACATAAACACTTTCACTGTTTGCCACTGGTTTGTAGAGATGCTACTATTTTGTCCTCAAGGCTGACGATACATTTGTGTGTGTGTGTGTGTGTGTGTGTGTGTGTGTGTGTGTGTGTGAAAGGCTGAAAGAGAGCATTTACTGCATTTGCACATCCTTGGTGGTTCAGGATCCTTTGTTATTTCTTGCACATTTTGGCTTTCATCTGTATTCAAGCCCTTCAGCTTACCATGACTTTGTGATGCTTTTATGTCAGGGTGTGCGTGTGTCTCTGTGTGTGTGTGTGTGTGTGTGTGTGTGTGTGTGTGTGTGTGTGTGTTTGTGTGGGAGAGAGAGATGGAGAAAGAGAGAGGGAGAGAGTGGGGAGAGAAGGGGGGAAGAGAAAGCGTGTTATATTTTTAGCTTCACAGCCCCTCATGTGTGTTTAATCGAGTGTGTATGTGTGTGTGTGTGTGTGTGTGTGTGTGTGTGTGTGTGTGTGTGTGTGTGTGTGTGTGTTTGGATTAGTGTCTCCAGCATCTTGCTCAGGGGAAGGTAATGTTGTCCGAACGAGCCTCTTCTGTCACATTCGCATTGATGGTTTAAATGCGTAGGGGAGAGGGTGAGGGAAAAAGAGCAAGGGACAGACGGACGGACAGAACGAGAGAGAGAAAGAGCGAGGGTGAGAGAGAGAGAGAGAGAGAGGGTAGAGGGGAGGGAGGGAGGGAGGAAATACACTGTAGGGGAGAGGATGGAATGAATAAGCAATCTAGCTTTTTCTACTCCTGGCGCTTGCATCTCGCTCTGGTCACATTGCATGCTCCCTCTCCCTCGCGTATCTTTTTGTGTTTCTTATCTGTCCTCTGTTCTTGTTTACACGTTTCCTCCTTTGTCTCAGTGTCTTGTACCTCCCAGTGCCCTTGCCTGTGGGTCCTCCCTGCACACGTCCCCGTCCTCTCCCTCCTCACCTCTCTCCACCTCCTTATGATACCTCCGCTCCCCGCTTTTTCCCAAACGTCCTCTTGTATTAGCCAGTGACCCACTGAACCCTCTCCCCCTCTCGAGTCGCTCCCATTCCCATGCATGCCCGGACACATATGCAAACACACATGCATACACGTGCACTCGCGTTCAGGCAACCCAACACAGACACAGTTAGAGAGAAAACATAAAAACAGGAAGGATCTTTCTTTTTTGCAATGGGCAACTCTGTAAAGTCGCTCAAAATTTTCACCAAGAAGGTAAGGTCGAGGTTTTTCATTTAGCTGTGGTTCTCCTTGAATCCCCTGCATGTTTGTCTCATGGTGTGTCCCCCCCCAACCTGACCCAAGGCTTTTTGACTGGACCTGTACTGGTTGACTGCTTGTGTTCTGACTGGACTGTTGCCCTGTGTCTTTTTATTGCAAAGGAGGACAAATGAAGGATATTTCAAGACAAATCTTACGTCTCATGCTTTTATTTTAAAGTCGTTATTTGCAATAGAGTGTCTTAGTCTTGATTGTTGTCGCGGGACCTTGTTGACCCCCTTTAAAACTCATTCGGCGTGGATCACCCTGCTGCGTTAATCCGACATTTGCATCCTATTATGAGTCTTTTTGGATAAAAGTCATCTCTGTTCTAATCACGGCGTCGTATCGCTCCCTGGAAAACGGATCTCGGATTGGGTCAGAGAAGTGGCTGCATGATGTTGACCCGTCGGATGAGTTGAAAATCAGGGGAATTTAGATCCTGTCGATAAATTTAAGAGTTGACCCGATCGCTCGTTTCTGCGGGATGTGAGTCAGTGATTCGGAATATTTTTTTTGGGGGGAAAAACTCAAGGCCCTGTAACCTTCGCTCGCACAATGCATGTCTCACATTCACTGTCTTCATTGTATTCCTGCAAAGACGCTCAGACTATCCCAGAAAAAAAGACTTCTCTTCATATCAGCAGCCGCACGTCCTTGAGGAAGCACACGCAACTGTTGACGCCATCTGTGCATAACATGGATGGTTTGCTGGAGAAGTTCTTGCTTGACTACAGCCCTTTTTGGAGGGTGGGGGGTGGGTTGTTATATAAATGCAAGTGCGTTGCTTCGTAGTATTTTTTTCCTGGCGCGATACACCCGAAGACATCCCTGCTCCATGCCTCACCGGGTCAGATTACCCGCTGGGCATCCGTTCCTGTGGTGGGGGACTTTAGGAAGGCAGGAAGAGGTGGCATGGCAACAGATGGGGGGTGAAGGTCATTGGTAGAGCATGCCAATATCACGTGGGACTGCACGAAGTACAAATATGCATAATAATTTTATTTTATTCTGTATGCATGCAAATGTCTCATTGGCTTTGCTGCGACATCCATGTGAAGACGGGCACGAGCTCTGAGAGATTTGAAGCAGCAGCAAAAATGGCCTCTGGGTAATTCGCTGTGACACGAGTCGACTTCACGTGATGTCGCTGGGTTTTTAGCCACTGAGTTGGACGTCGGTAACTGAAACCCTGATACGCATTTTAGTGTTTTATAAAGCAAGAAGAGATGCTACTGGTTAAATGCGGTTTATATCTGCTTGGGAATTTTTGTTTGGTGGAAGTAATGGCAAAGTACATTTTCTTATAGTGTCTAGTTTAGCGTTCTGCATTTAGCCTCAGATTTAACTGCTACTCTAATTCAGATATCAGTCGGGTTGGATGCTTGGACTTTATCCAGCAGCAGACGCATGTTTTTATAATTGGGAGGATTCCCGTGAGAACAACTTCTGCCCCCTAGTTGACGGCCTAATTGGTGATTATATTTAAACAGCTGACTAAACCTCAACGTGATCTTCCAGACCACATGATGATATTGTGCTTAAAGTCTCCTCCAAATAAACCTGTCTGACCAAAGGGTTTCTCACAGTTTGTCACTGGAGCTTCTGTGGTGAGAGAATATTATTGTAGGATTTAGAGCAGAAGATGGAAAAATACACAGATTAGATTATCAGCTATACATTGTAATTATTCTTTACAGTAGAAAACGGCGGGTTAAGACTGGAACAAGCTGATTCCAGAGCGGTTAAATGGCGGTGGATTGTGTCTATAGAGGCTTGGCGCTGTTCTGTTCTGATTCCGAGTCCTCTTCCCTCCAGCTGAGGTGCTGACAGGTGCTTTCCTCCATCATGACAGACCTGACTACACCTCTGCATGACTGACAGACCTCGTCCTAGACCCCTCCATCCCACCTCCATGTTCGCCCCATGCTACCACAAGCTGAGTCACGGTCTCTACCCCTGTCTTTGCCCCTGCTCCCATGTCTGGCCCCCCTGCCCCCGGATGCTGCTCCAGGACCAGAAGAAGAACTACAAAGCAGTGCAGTCCTGTGAGGAGGGGGGCTCCGGGGGGGCATATCTTGAGCCGCTAATTGCCCTGGCCCAGAACGGAGCCAACATGCACAACGTGCTGGGGCCCGCGTGCATCTTTCTACGCAAGGGCTTCGCTGAGAACCGGCAGGCTGTACGTAAGTCCAGAAAATATCATGTGCATGCATGCCAGGAGAGATTAGCACACACTGCAGTACACACACAGTAACTGGAACTCACCATGAATGTGCGTGGTAATCACCTCTCACTGCAATGTCAGCACTAGGAGCATGTAAGTCAGCGTGGTGCCACTGAGAAGATGGTATTGTGACAACGTGACACTTAAAGTGTGTGTGGATGTGTGTGTGTGTGTGTGTGTGTGTGTGTGTGTGTGTGTGTGTGTGTGTGTGTGTGTGTGTGTGTGCCCGAGGCTGCATTACCCCTAAACATCAGAGGATTATTATATCATGTTAACAGCGGTGGCAGAAATGATTTTTACCTGGAGCTTATTTCCTGCTGTGATGACACATGTCTTGTTATTAAAGAAAACAGGGATGTTGAACCTTTCCGTGTTCTCAACTGCCGGTTTACTGACTCTTCTAAAGACCAGTTATCAGATGGTTGTTGGTGTTGGGATTGAGTTATTTAAGTTGAATGGAGCAGCAGGTAAAGAAGAAATGAAAGAACTAGTGCATTCGTTGGGTTTTTCCGTCATCTCTGCAAATCCACGCAAGCGGCAAACTTGACAAAACATCACGGATACAGCAAATGTGTCAGACTCCTTTCTTCCCTTTAAAATCCTATATTATTAAATATGTAATTTTCTTTCTGCTATATTTTACTTTTATCCCTAAACCTAACTTTGTTTTATTATTTGCCCAAGTATCTCAGAGTGCTAAGAATCGACATGTTTCATAGCATCCGAACCCTTCAGCAGGAGGTGTCAAAGCTCTTCCTCTCTGGTTGGAGGGAGACCTGCAGACTCTTGGCACCGTGGCACCGTGGCACAAACTTGTAGTTGCCTATTTATTAGATTTACGGCGTCATGTTGTGGGAGGAATGATGCACATTGGCTTGATTTTCAAAAATATCAGCAGTTTCTGTTTCCTGACTCTGCGCTGTGATCCTTCACAGGATCGAGAGCTGAGGCCAGAAGAAATGGATGGTACGTTACATTTCGGGGCCGTAAAGAATGCAAATTAATAATCAAATTTGAACTCTTGTCTCATACTCACACATGATTTCTCCGCCTCTCAGAGTTGCGCGAGGCTTTCAGGGAGTTCGACAAAGACAAAGACGGCTTCATCGGCTGCAAGGACCTGGGGAACTGCATGAGGACTATGGGCTACATGCCCACAGAGATGGAGCTGATCGAGCTGAGTCAGCAGATCAACATGAACCGTGAGTGAAACTGTGAATTATTGCCACTCTCACAGCCAATTCAAACACAAAGAAGCTTCAGCCGGAGCGTGAATGAAATACGCTTTGTCCCTTTGTCCCTCTCGACTTCCTGCTCTCCCTCTGTCTCCCAGTGGGAGGACATGTTGACTTTGAGGACTTCGTTGAACTCATGGGGCCCAAACTTCTGGCTGAAACCGCGGACATGATCGGGGTGAAAGAGCTGAGGGATGCATTTAAGGAGGTGAGGAAAGTCAGGGGGAAAAAGGTCACAGAAGCTGTATATAACCCATAGAATTTCCCAATGGGTTTAAATCTTTAGGATGTTCAGTCATATTTAAGAGAATTTTGATAATTGCTACTCTTATTTGTCTTTTTTCTCTTCATTTCAGTTTGACACAAATGGCGATGGGCAGATCAGCACAGCAGAACTTAGAGAGGCAATGAAGAAACTTCTTGGACAACAGGTACAGAACTACAGTACAGTCTTATTTCTCCATTCAGTATTTAAACATGAGCTTGCACCATATACAGTGTTTCACCTCAAAATCTGTGTTCTCCAGGTCGGACACAGAGATCTGGAGGACATCCTGCGAGACATAGATCTGAACGGAGATGGACACGTGGACTTTGAAGGTGAAGGAAAACATCCGCCATCGTTTGCAAACCACACATGTTACTCCTCCTTCCTGTAGTAGATCTAAACAGGCATCCACATTTCAAATCCCAGCATGTGTGTCGAGCTGAAATCCCAACACCCCCGCTGATGGCGAGGTGTTGGGATGAAGGCAGTAGGTCTGTCAGATTATCTCCATACCAAGGGATTATGCCACCTCGTAGATTACATCCTGAGAAACAGATGCATGCAGGCTGCCAGGGATAAAAATATCAGGGGATGCTGCTGCTCAGGAAACTGCAAACTGCTTAGAGCGGAGATTTCAGAAAACGCTGTCTGTGACTTTTAGGAGGAAGCCCTGATTCTCAAATAGTTCAAACCCACAGAGAAAGCTGAATTGAAACCACTTGCATTCATTTATGAGCAAAACTAAACATGATCAGTATTAATGAACTATTACGTACTATTTCACAGGTGATTGCCAGTCCCTTTTTAAAACTGTCCTTCTCTTTCATTGACAGAGTTCGTGCGGATGATGTCTCGGTGAGTTCGCCGCAGATCGAGAGCCGAGACGTTCGAAGAGCAGAACGTGGAGGAGACACTGTCGGATCTTAAACTTCTGAAACTGACGATGAACACGAGATCAAATACATATCAACCCCCGCCCCCCCCCGGCCTGAAACTGCCACGCTGGAGCACACAGGCTGACCACTGTTGCCAGGAGCCACACTGTTGATGACGATATGCTGCTGCTGTTTCTTATTGAGCATCAACACAGTCAACAGCTGCATTTCTAACTTTACATACATATATATATATATATATATAAACAAAAAGAAGAAGAAGAAACCTATTTTCCTTTAGTGACGACATTTTTAACGATGATGTTGTTTCTGACCCCGATGGGCAACGTGATGTTTGTGTCATTTTGCTCAAACACTATTTATAACGGTAGCATTTAAGAGGATCGCATTTGCACCAACGACCCAATGCCAGCAAACCACACACACAACACATTCCTTTATAATGCCGATAAGCACAAATACAATTATAGCAATATGGGGAATATTCCATGTGATCCTGTTTGAAGCTGTGCGTTTGTGTTTTGTGCATACTGTTTCTCTCTCTGCACCCTAAACTGTAGAGTTATTATCTCCCTCATTAAATCTTAAAATAAGTAAATGAATAATATATAATTTAATATATATATTTAAGCTTATTTTCCTTTAGTAAAGGCATTTCTATAATTCCGATGTGGGTAATGTGATGTTTGAGACGGTTGTTGAACCCTGGTTAGGGCGAGCCAATGTTTTGTAGTTATATGTAATGTAGCACTGACGCAGTTCATTCTGCGCATCTTACTGTGATATATATATATGTAACCTTCAGTGTGCATAAGGTGAACAGATTCTTTACGACTGCAACATTTCCTGACTACTGTGAAGGGGCCTTTTTCAAATTCCAGTATACTTTCCTAATTCTGAATATTACTTTGCAAGAATACTCAGAATATATATAAAATAAAACGTCTCTACCTAACTCACAGCTGTAGATTATCAACAGAGACTTAAAGCTACAGCGGAAACATGGACGTTATTGTTGCTTTAATTATTGTCAGAGAACTTCGATACGTGTGCTGGTTTTGGGGGATATTAGGAATCTACTGGTTCTGAAGTGGTTTTCACTTTGGTGCAGCATTTTCACTTTTAACTTTTGATACCTCAAATTCAATCGAACCATCAACCTCAGCCATCAGCAGCCCCTACAGTAGAATCCCTACTTCCATTTATTTGTACCCCCCACCTTCATTATCAGTAGTCTAAGCTGCATTAGCTTCTTTATGACAAAAAAAAGCCAAAGAAAGTTTCTAAAAATTGTTATTTGAGCCTCATGCAGTGAATTAAGATTATGCAGTATGTTCTAGAAATATGATTCATGGGATCTTGTTTTTAAAATGGCTGTTTTCGAAATGCCCTTTGGTTCCTGGGGCAGAGAAATTCTCACTGACTGTTCCTGACTGGGCATGGGTATATATGCATGTTCTAACGCTAAGATATTCTTCTAAAGGGAAATCTGACTTTGTGATTTTACTTGTCTGAACTGTGTGAAACTATGCATGCTAGAAAACAACAGCAATTTGTAGCATAAATAAAGATAATATAAATAAAGATTTTTATTGGACAGACTAATGTGTGTTTCTTCTCTTGACTATTCAGGGCTCAGCAAATATTTGTGATGGAAAAGACAAAAAAATGAATAATAACAACAACAATAATATAAATTTCTATAGCTACGCCATGCTTTATATGTACATGGAAATAAAACATATTTAATAGACTTTAACAACAAACAACATCCATATCTGTTACCATAAAACAGCTGGTGTCTTTTAGATATTGCATTATATTGAATTCCAATAGTATACTGGTGATGTGATGGTTATTTCCCAGTCTTTGGTTGTTGGGGGTTGAGAGTGTGGGGGGTGCTCTACATTTACAGTGTGTGTGTGTTACATTATACAGTATACGTAGTTGTTGTAAACATCGTCACCGCTCCCTGGTGGCCAACACACTCCATCACACACAAGTCTCGGTGGACGCTTGAAGGTTTGCTCCTCCTGTTCCCTCTGTTCCTTATCCTGCAGCACCATCATCAGGATAAGCTCATTGATCTGGATATATATATATATATATATATATATATATATATATGTAGATTATTTGTATTAGATATAAAATGATGAATGCAGAAACCTGGGCTGTGGAGGACCTGTGTTCCCTCTGTTTTCCTGCTGTTTAAAGCTGATAACAACCAAACACAGATTGTGAGGGATCCCTGAGCTTCAGTCAGGACATGATGCCAGATGGAGAAGCGCGTGAGACCGTCTGTCGCTTCAATCCCCCCCCCCGATCAGCACTGACGCTTAGTGCGTTAAATCCGTGGCCTGGTCAGAGCTGCTTCACTTGGAGAAGTTGTGCAGCTAAAGTGCCGTGACTAGATAACAGTGAGTCAACTGAACTCTTTCTATCACTCTGGGGACTTTTAAGTGTTTACCATCTTTATCGTTTTGTTTTATGTTTTATTTTTGTCCTTTATTTAACCAGGAAGACACACTATCTCTTCTGTCAGGGAGAGCTGGCTCAACGTGAGCAGCAGTGAGGTAAGAGATTTTAAAATATACATAGAAACAGGGTCAAATAAGATAAGATAAGATAAGATAATATAAGATTATCATTTATTGGTCCCACAATGGGGACATTTGCAATATTACAGCAGCAAGAGTAAAAAATTAAGTAAATATAAATAATGTAAAACAATATGAATGGAATAAAAACGAATATATAAACGGTGTAAAAACAAGAAAACTATGTGCAGTGTAAGACTATGTTAAATAAATCACAAAAACACACTAGAACACAGCAAACTTATTAAAAGCATATAAAAACTGAAACGTATGAATCTGTGGCTAAAATGATCATTAATGAGACACTTTTAAGATGTTACTATATTTATGTACTTTTATTTGTTTTGCAATAAGATAATAATATTTCCCTCGATATTAACTCATTTGAAAATGTTATCTATATACATTTTTGGCCGTATTGCCCAGTCAAAGTTTGACACAATTATGTTCTAGGCTTTAATTTGTATTTGATTTTATTAAATCTAGAAGTATACTTACAGTTTTCTTAATTATTACAATACAAGAGATAAACACTGACTGATACCAACACCCAATGCAGCAGTTTTAAACCGTAAACCAATACCCTAAAATAAAATGTTATCATAGAAACATATATATTTCATATTGTGTTTAAACATTGGGAGTACATTTGTGATTATTAAGATTTTACTTTTCTCTCATGTTGATATTTAGTTTCTTTGTCCCACGCAGACGATGATCCTCCCCTGATGTCCCCGTCTGCTTCGGACACAGAGGCGTCCTGCAGCCCAGGGGACTCGACCTAAAGCTGATGCCTCCACGGTTGTGTGTGCGTTGTGGTTGTGTCACCTCCTGTTGTTAGCATGACTCTGTTTCCTGCTGACAACCTGCTGTGTCTCGGTATCTCCATCACTGTGTGGTTCGGCCTCCTCTTCGTCCTCATGATCGTGCCGTCTGTCCTCGGAGTCTCCTTCGGAATGCGCAGACTCTACATGAGGACACTTCTCAGGATCTTTGAGGTGAGCTGGGTGACCTTTGACCTTTTTGCATTCACCTGTTATTGAAACAGGGTCTTTGGTGAAATTAAAATGTTGTTTTATTGAGCTATTTATTTATGACGCGACATTTTGACACAAATATCTTACACTATCTCTAAACCACTATAACAATTATGGACCGTAGAGTTATAAGTAAATTTGACACATTAAACAGTGGTAATCCTATTTGATAAACACATGCATTCTTTGTTGGATGGGGCCCCGGGTCCCAGCTCAGACAGATTGTAGGACACCTGGGACATATTGGTCCTCTCCCTCAGGGATGTAGGCTTTGGCACAGGCCTCTGGGACAAACAAGCTTTCAGCAATGGGACGGGCCAATTGAGATGGTGTACATACATCAGGGAGCTTGGACTCCTGGGACGAAGTTAGATAAATTTTTGGGCATTTTGCGAGAGGTTTTCCTCCTTCCCTGGATGTTGTGGGACAGTCGCAGGCAGCTGTTCTAATCCAGTTGTCGCACCTTTAGAATTGGGCTCATATTGAGTCGCTGTTTGATCCCCTGTAGCAGCTCAGTGGCTGTGGTTTGGTTGTTTTATTTAGAGCACACATCGGGCGGTGGTCCTTTTCTCCAGGTCCAGGTGGCACAGCCATCTGATGCAACCAAACTGTGACCTACTTACACTTGAGTAAGTCATTCAAAGGGTAGAGGACTGAATTTGTCGAGTGTGGCTGTAAGTTCTCAGCAGCTGCAACCTTCTCATGAAAGATCACGTCCTCCCAACCTTCTCTTCTACAGAGCCGTAGACTCCAAGAATCATTTTGCCTTATTTCACCACTTTGCTCATATCGTGGACGAATTTAGGGGGCTCAAGCGGCAGAAATTTAATAAACTTCTATCTTTGTGTTTTCTCTTGAATTAGTGGGCGATGATACGAATGGAGATTGAAGCAAAGAGAAGAAATCAGGAACTCTATAAACCATATGGCAATGGTATATAAATAATATTTTCACATTTGCCAGTCATGAAGGCCTATTGTCTATATATATATATATATATATATATATATATATATTTCCATTATCTCAACTGTTGTTTGTATTTTTTTCTTCCCAATCTCATTGTAGATATCATCGCCAAAGAACCCCTATCCTCTTTGCAGCAGGACATCCAGGAGCTTCGTGGTTGTCTGCGCTCAGAGGCGGAGTTCAAAATGGAGGATATCTTCTACTTCTGCCGGAGAGGCATGGAGAGCATCGTGGACGATGAGGTAACCAAGCGCTTTTCAGCCCAGGAACTGGAAAGCTGGAACCTACTGACCCGAAGCAGCTACAACTTCCGTCACATAATAGTCTATAGTCTGAGACTCACAGTCCTGTGGGGCTTGGGGGTCCTCGTCCGGTACGGGGTCCTGCTGCCTCTCAGGTCAGAGCAACACACAGGCAGAAACATCTCATGGTCAAATGGCTGACTGGGCAAACACTGCTTCACTATTCTCTTTCCTGCAGGGTTACTCTGGCAGTCATTGGCATTAGTTTGCTCCTAGTCCTGACAACCTTGGTGGCAGTTTTACCAAATACAGAGTAAGTTTTGTCCAGTTCCTATAATTGTTCAAAGTATACGTGAGACGTCATGTAATCAGACAATCTCAGGTTTAAAACTTAGACTGTATGTAAAGATGGATGAACTATTCTCCAGCCAGCCACCAGATGGCAATCCAGATCATTTGGTTTCACCTCTGTCATGTTGTTCATCTCTATAGTCGATTGGTTTTAAATTACAATATTTTTTATAGTTTCCATCAGGAATACAGGAACTGCAGTTATTGTTGTTGCATTAAGCTCCGTGTCTTCAGTTTAAGGTTTTACCTGAGTGAGAAGATTCAGATGATGTGTTACCGCATCTGTGTCAGATCTCTCACAGCGATCATCACCTATCACAACAGGTACACACAACCTTTTAACATTTCATCTATTGTTTATATACATACTGTGATAGGTTTGACTTTAAGATATCTATGGTTTTGCTCTTGGATGTAAGTTGAGTGTCTGTGTTTTAAATAAACTTGTTTGATCGCAGCGGGAACAAACCTCAGAACGGTGGCATCTGTGTGGCCAATCATACAACACCCATTGATGTCATCATCTTGGCAAATGATGGCTGCTACTCTCTGGTAGAAACACGACCTAACTATTATGAAATGATCCTGTTACGCTGATTGAGACGTTGTTGTCGTGCTGAACTAGTCTTTGACCTGTGTCTCAGATTGGCCAGGCTCACAGAGGGTTGCTGGGAATGATACAAAGAGCCATGGGCAGATCCTCCCATCACATCTGGTTTGACAGAGCAGAAGTCAAAGACAGACACCTAGTGGCCAAAAGGTAGCACTGCAACACCACTAACCCTAATCACCAAGTAAAACAATTTAGATTTCAGATTTTAAACAATATAGCTGTCATCAACAGTCATTATTTACAGATTTGGCTTTCTGTCATTTCAGGCTTGGGGATCACGTTTCTGATAAAACCAAACAGCCAATCCTCATGTTCCCCGAGGGTGTGTATCATAACGCTGTAGAGTTCCAACAACTGATGATGATGATACTTGTAAATACATGAAGTTTGTTGTTCAGTGTACGAGCTCATGGTGTCATCAGCAGGTACTTGCATCAATAACACATCAGTGATGATGTTTAAAAAGGGGAGCTTTGAAATTGACTGCACAGTTTATCCAGTCGCGATCAAGGTAGAAACCTTTGTCTTTTTTCTATTTTCAGCTTATGTTTCCTGTACAAAGGCTTGATTCGACTGTTTTATCTTTTCCAAGTACGACCCTCGGTTTGGTGACGCTTTCTGGAACAGCAGTAAGTTTGGCCTGGTGACTTATCTGCTGAGGATTATGAGCAGCTGGGCCATCGTCTGCAGTGTTTGGTATCTACCACCTATGAACATAGAGGTGAAACTACGTCACGACAAAACAACTCATACACCTTTAGACAAACTGTTATTTCCTCTGCCTACAGAACAACTTCCTTTTTACTGTCCATGTGCAGGAAGGAGAGGACGCAGTGCAGTTTGCAAACAGAGTAAAAGCCGCTATAGCTGCACAAGGAGGCTTAGTGGATCTAATTTGGTGAGTCATTGTTTCATATAAATGCCATTATATACATCAGCCACACTAGATGTGGTAATGGTTGTAAAAAGACGAGGGTGAGGGTTCAAATGGCATTAGAGCAGATTAACAGCAGGGACAGAAACAGTGAGGTAGTATGCTCCTGAAGCTGAATTACAGTCTTGGTCAGACACTGTGTCTGAGTCTGTTTGTGTGTGTGTGTGTGTGTGTGTGTGTGTGTGTGTGTGTGTGTGTGTGTGTGTGTGTGTGTGTGTGTGTCCCTCTTCCTCTCTCTCCCCTCTGCTCTCAGGGACGGAGGCCTGAAACGAGCCAAAGTGAAAGACGCTTACAAAGAAGAGCACCAGAAGCTGTACAGCAGAGTTCTTGTTGGAGAGCAGGACCAGAAGAACCAGGACGGTGACAAACATTTAGAGGATGAAAATCCTGAAGAGGAAAGATATGACCAAGATTTAAGAAGGGGACAATGAGGCAGCAATAATGTTTACAGAAATGTTTTTATTTACCAAAATAAGAATTTATTTTCTGGAATTTTTACCAGGCCAAAGAAGAGCATTTAAGCGTATGTTTTGTTTTTGAGATTTATCTTTTTATTAGTATTATATTTATATTTATACATATTTATTTCTTGATCGCTTGTTATGTTTTTATTCCATGTTGTGACCATAGACTGTATTTAAAAATGGATGACGCCTCGAGTCTGCAGCTCTAATCTTTGCTGGGTATTTGTAAAAGAGATCAGATACTTTCTGACCTTGTGTTTAATGTCAGCCATGATTTCAGTCTGTTGGTCTCAGGTTGTTAGATTTGTCTTTGTATAGAGGATTTGTGATTTATGTTAATAGAAAACTAACCTGATCAGACGAAGCGTTAACTTTGTTTCCTTTTTCAAACGGCAGGAGTCAGCAGTGGTGTATAAAGTACTTGAAAGCAATACTTGAGTAAAAGTACAGATATCTTACCTGAAAGTGACTCCGGTAAAAGTAAAAGTCACCCATCAGAAAATGACTTGAGTAAAAGTCTTAAAGAAGCTCATATTAAATGTACTTAAGTATCAAAAGTATCTGGTGTTGAAATGTACTTAAGTATCAAAAGTAAAAGTACAAGTACCAAAATTAAAAATGCAAAGTGCTTTTTTATAGTCTATACAGACACAAAACAACCCAAAATTGTTCTCTTCAGGATTTATTTCAACTGACTGAAAAAGTATAACAACAATTTACATATAATGTATAATCTGAAGGTTGGTGCAAATGTTGATTTTAGTGGAATCAATCACAAGCTCACCTTGTTTCGGGGACATTTCTTTTATCTATATCAAACATGTACATTCAGTTTATTAACCAGGAAGCATATTTCCACAGGGAAACTGGCACAGCTTATAAGGCACAAACAAACAGAGTATAGAAATGAAGGTATAACGACTGGGTGAAGGTTCTCTATTGTGTTCTGACTATCATCTATGTGCGGCTGTATTTTAGGAAGTAGGGCTTCTCAATCAGCACAGTCAGCACGTAGCTCCCCACCAGGGTCAACACCAAATGGCCAAGGAAAATGTACATCTAATGAAGAGAGGAGACACAGTGCACGAAGTTAAAATAATATATATACTGTATATAAAGAAAGAGCCAACTCTGCGTCAGCTGTGGGATTTATGGAACCAAATGAAACGGACCACTTACAAAGTTTAAGTCTGTGTAGTGGATCGGGGTCTCTTGCAGGCCTAAATATATTCTCATGAAAATAGGATGTGACAGGTAGCAGGCAAAACTAATGTTGGAAAGTGGAAGCCAGAGAACAGATGACAAGAAGCTCTTGATAAAACCTGGAGAAACAGAAATGTTAAATACATTCATATAATTGCTTTCATGTGTAAAATTATTACTTAACAGGACATGTACACACATGCTAAAACTGAACACAGTTTGTTCCTTGTATACTGTGCAAAAGCAAGCTAAACAATTTTTGTTTTTTCATGTTAAGTGTAATGGGCTTAAAGCTCAGGTTGGTAATCCTGGAGAAGCAGAGCAGGCTACACTTTGAAAAAATTGGAACGATAAATCCTACATCCTCCCATTGTCAAAGCCACGGCCCCAAAATGCATGAACACATCACTAACTGACAACTTCCATTACTTTCATGCCAACTGCGGTGAGGTATGACCCCAGACCCAGATGACTTTATTTAAAGATTGAATATTTCAACAACCAACAGTTTTTTGGACACAGGACTCGGGTTTTGTTTACCTCCATAACCTTCCTCGCAGGCCACTATGATCCAGGTCACAGCCAAAGCCCAGAGGATTCTGTGCAGTCCTTGATAGAAGGCATGTGGCAACGGCAGAGAGGTTGGCTTCTCTTGTAGGAAGTAGGCTGATCCAACCACCACAGCCATAAGTGAAAGACTGCAGAACCAACCAAGTGCTGCCTGCCACTGCAGCAACAGTAAGATCACACATGATGGCAGCGTTGTGACTTTTATTTGTATCTGATATTACAAACAAGCATATAATTCTTTTTGAAATAATGTGTGAGGTGCCTTTCAATATAACCAGACGGTCTTACCTTGTGCTGTAGGACAGGATCTTTCTTTGTGGTAAAGTATATTCCAGTCAAGACCCCGATTAAATATGGCCCATATCTTGTGTAGGGTTTACTATAGTAATATGTCATATAATCCGAAGGGGGCCTACAAAAATGAACGAATGAGATATTTTTTTTAATTCAAAAGAAACAGATGCTTTTTCTCTTTTTTACGTTGGATTCTACAGTAATGAGGTGTCAGTGTCAACAAACAGAATTATTAGATAGATTTGGTTCGTATTTGCATTCGCACTGGATCCCAATCTTACCCTGAATATGGCGCGAAGACTGTCAGCTGCAGGAGGGCAGTAATGATGACACCAGAAACAATGGTCATCAGCATCAGGCCTACTGCCACAGCCGCAAACACACCTTTGTTCCTGATAAACACCAGATAGGATGGGTAGGATTATGTGTGTGTAACGCGGTGGCTGTTTTAAAACACTGCTAATTAGAATTCAATTTTGAAATGATATAAATGCACAGTGGACATACAATTTGTAACAAAAGAGCAACAGTGGAGTGACCGCATAACACTGGAAGTCAAGAGACAAGTACCATGCCCACGAGATGCACTGGAGAGAGAGAAGAAACAAACCGTCAAAAAAACAGTGGGTCAATAAACATACAAATACATTTCCAACAGACAGCCAGAGAAAGTTTGAAATTACTACCAGCTGTGAGTATGGGAGGAGATTGCTAATCAACAGGAGGTTCCCCCACCAGTACTTCTTACAGTCCGCCCTTGAATTAATGATTTGGAACCAGTAGGGCCCCCCCCGTACTAAAGAGTCGAGGCAAGTACTGAAACACAGAATGAACAGATGCAGTGGCTGAATCCTGTAATGAGAGAAAGAAACAATTAAATCAACATTGGTTCTGAGATCACGTTTTAAATGAAGGGCGTCAAGATTCTGATGAGAAAAAATGTCTTTGTGACACTGACAGATTTGCATGAGTTGATTGGATCAATTGATGAATACACAGTACCTTTTAATCCTGTTGAAGAGGTAGCTGGCCACCATGGAGATGCTCAGTTTGCCATCAGCCCTGTTGATGGAGTTTAGCAGAGACCTGGCACTGAGCAGACCCCTGAAACACAGAAGCTGCCATTAAACTCACCCTTAACCCTTTTACATGTGAGGATCATAGCAGGAGATTGTCCGACACATTCACAACAACAGGAAAAATCTTAAATATTTGTGCACTCTTTAAGTTATTTTAAGTTATGTGTATTTGAGTGTTAGAAACGTCATCAGCACGCCCACTCTCTTGAACGTTACATACATTTCACTGTTGTATCCTCACAAAGGCCCACTCTGACATTTTCCTGGCCCTTTTAATTAAGGGGCTGACAGGGGAAATTCTGGAACTGCCTCAAACCCGCTTGTTGATTTCACCACTGTCTTTATGCTTCTCCTCACCCCAGCACCAAAAAGCTGTCAACAGCCAGAAAAGCAGGTCCAGCTCCGTCAATCACATGGAGAGGGTTGCTCTTTGCTGCTTTCACCCAATTGTTCTTGTTATCTGCATTATAGATCATACAATATAGGTACAATGATATCTGAGTAATTGGGAGACTTCCAAACGGACTAAGCAAACACCAGTATCTCATACCCAGGTGTGACAGTGCAAAATGGGTGGAGTGGCCACATATGACCCAGAACAGGCTGAGGACACGGATGCCATGAAGGGAGGAGTAGCTTCCTCCTGTGACGGATGAGGAGGTTCTCAGGACACCTTGGCTGGTATTCTGAAGAGAAAATGCCTCCAGGCCCTGGTTCACACAGCTTTGAGGAAAACACAGTGGTGTGGGGCTGGTGCTATCTACAAGGACAATATAAAAACAAACATAAAAGAAGCAATCTATAAATATAAAGATGTAGCTACTGCACATTGAAATTATTATTGAAATTATCTTGCACATAAATTCCTTTTATATTTGGTTTCAGAATGTAACAACTGTTCTGCTGTGGTTGTATATATCAAGTTTATTTTAGTACAAAGTGTAGCTGTTAAGTAGGTATTTCAAAAGAATCAATACTTTGCTACTTTTTAAATAACGTGTGTTTAAAAATGATGCAATCTCCATAAATTTCACTTTTGATGGTATCGAAGAAAAGAACCGAAGCAAATCAACTGATCCTCAACCTGTGGCTCTTTTATAGTTTGTTGTGGCTTCTTTACAGTTTTTAGTGTAAATCCATTACTTGTACCTATTGATGAATTAATTATTAATTAAATGTATTGTATATGTAAATTATTGTATATGTAAATTATTATTAAGTCTTTGTTTAGTTTAGTTTTGCAACATGTCCCTGTGAACTTACCCTTTTCCTCTAGGGTGCCACCGTTCATTTCACTGCCAGAGGGCTCATTGCTCTTCAGGGTCCCATAAAGGTTGAGGCCAGTGTTTATAGAGGAAGTTTCAAGAGACGGACTGACCTCCCTGTTCTTTTTCCACCTTATTATAGCGGTGAGCAGGGTGGCGGTAAGAGGAATCGCGACCATCACGGAACACACAAACCTGCAGGAGAAAAGGAACCAGTATTTTAGATGGAGTGTAGACTCCCTCAGATGAAGTCCTGCACATGTAAAGAAGCACTTCTCCAGTTAAATACTCATGGAAATAATTCAGTAGCGAGAACACTGACAGGCAGGTGATATCGAATGCATCTGGGGAAACGGTGTTGGACAAACAGTGGGTCATCGACAGGGCCTGATTGGAACTATCAGAAATCTCACATTGTCTATTTTCATAATTAATAAAATTCTTTAAAAAGGCCGCATCACTTACTGTGGACAGCGTATTCCCTCGGTCTCTCCTGGTTTAGTTCCCAGAGGAAAGTGTTGGTGTCCTCCTCACATTTTTTAGTCACATTCAATGCCTGGTTGGTTTCCAGCTCTAAACTAGACCCTGCAAACAGAAAGAACACCAAAAAACCCAGAGCCATTTTCAGGACTGAATGTAGATCTTAGTAGTGGAGAGTTTAAATAATGTAGAATTCCTTTATATATGTTCAATATCTTAACCAGTCGTGCCTCTGGTTATGTGTTTAGGAGCCACTTTCACCTAATTTCATAATGTCAACAGACTGTAGGCAGACCCCGAGTGAGTTCATAAATGTAATGTGGAGGTGTAGCCATGGAGGCAGTGGAAGTGCTGGTACTATTGCGACATGTACTGTATATCATTTGCACCATCATTGTATATAGAACACTTAGAGCAGTTATTATCAAAGTTTTCATTTTAACAAAGAAAAATCCCATACACTGTACATGGATGACTTTGCATTTCCACTTCCTCCCACTATCCAGAACGTTTGATACCCAAACATGTTTCCTCCTACACTAACACCATCAACGAGGTGGTGACAGACTTTATCGACAGTCTGGCCTGGGTGAGGGAGAAAGACGGCCAGGGAGTTATGGTCAGTAACCTGACGGAGGAACTCTACAATTTAGCTTTTGAAGGTCGGCAGAAAAACAAATCTGACGTTTTCTTTCATCAGATGTGGAAAAAAAGATGAATTAATAATACTATGTAGTAGAGGAATGAGAAAGACGTGTCACTTGGGTTTACAAAGTCTAACATGAATGAAAATTAACTGCACCTATGCACATATGTTATAATTCATCATACGTTGAATGGAACAAGGTTTTCTGAAGTTTGTTTTGTTTCTGTCAACCTTCGTTAAAAAAAATTGGATCTGTCAATCATTTCCTCAAAGAGAGCCACTCCCACTCACACTGAAAAACCCAGAAAACTAATGATTTCAATGAATGACGGCTACTAATTAAGATGATAAAGTATCCAACTTCTCTTCAACCTTTCTACATGGTTTATCTCTTTATCAACAATCCTACACCAGCCTGGGAGTTGAAAGTGCAACAACCTCACTGCAGTTGTCCTTGACTCTTTCACTCCTGCATCAGATCTTACAGCTTTAAATGAGTTTTACTCAAGTGTTTTGTAACGTTTGTAAATTGCTGTAGTTGGAGCAGAGAATTAACTATCTTGAGAGGAAGTGAGTGTGCTTTCATTCAGGTGTGTTCACTCTGGCATGGCTGCACAGTCATTTGGTCTTGACCGCTGAATAGATACAGAGAGATAAACTGTTGGGTTGATCTTAGTGTCTGCTAAAATCACATCGGAAGTATAGGTGAATTACATGACCTCTAACCAAAAACTTTGTTACAACAGTTTTTCAATGTTAGAAACTCGGGTAACTCTGCAAACATGCTTGTTTACTTTACAGCTGACGCTTAGAATAAAACCAAACCTGTGAGCTAATATTGGAACAATATTAAGCTTAGTTTAACATTGACTTTAAGGAAAGAGCCCACGGCTCCACCTACCAGTTCTTTTTATTAGCATTTTCCACGAAGGAGGATATTTTTTACATTTTTGTTTTTGTTAGTCAGTGGAATTTTAAAGTACATTTTAGCCACCTAGTTGGCTGGTGGAAATCTAGTGGAAAACCTGAAACCAGGAATGTGAAGGACCTTGCTCTGAACAGTTACCTCTGCATGTAAATTTCAAGTGTCCACATGTTTTTGGTCATAGTGTATAAACTCTGGGATTAAGGGAGATCTCAGACTAGTGCATGACCTATTCAAATCTATTCATGATATTCATAATAACTTTATTTTCCTTTTATTTAAATGTTTTGCTAAGTGTCGTTTGAGACAGCTTTGGGCTGCTTGAACAAGGTGTTGCCTGAGTAAAAAAGTTAATTACCTCTGTTGGGAAAATGTTCCACCTCACGCAGGTCGTGATCCTCTTCCCCAGGTCCGTGTTGCCCTACCTTCCTGCTTGGAAACGGTTTGTGGCAGTCTGGGGTCACCTCTTCAAAGTCGGTAGCCTAAGCAATAGCAGCCTGGAGGAAGTAGTGAAGTTAAGTACTTAAGTAAAAGTACAAGTACCCAGGAAAATATATACTTAAGTAAAAGTAAAGTACTACATCAATCTATCTTACAATTCTGTGGATGACAAGTTATCTACCAGGGATTATCTGCAAAGTTAAAACCATTAAGCAAAACGTATAAAGACAACATTTTATATCTTTAAATCTTTTATTTAATTGTATATGTGTAAAAAATTGAAACAAAGAATACAATATTAACTATATTAATATATACAAAGAATATATAAAGAGTATGATATAATATGATATGATATATAGTAGAGGTATAAATATAAGAATTTGACTATACAATCTAATTATCTTATTGTGTTTTCTTTTGAATTAGTGGGCGACGATACGAATGGAGATTGAAGCGAAGGAAAATAATCAGGAACTCTACAAACCATATAGCAATGTTATACAAATAATATTTTCACATTTCTTAGTCATGAATGTCTATTTATATATATATTTTTTTTCATGATCTCAAATGTGTGTGTGGGGGGGTTTCTTCCCACACTCATTCTAGATATCATAACAAAAGAACCCCTATCCTCTTTGCAGCAGGACATCCAGGAGCTTCGTGGCTGTCTGCGCTCAGAGGCGGAGTTCAAAATGGAGGATATCTTCTACTTCTGCCGGAGAGGCATGGAGAGCATCGTGGACGATGAGGTAACCAAGCGCTTTTCAGCCCAGGAACTGGAAAGCTGGAACCTACTGACCCGAAGCAGCTACAACTTCCGTCACATAATAGTCTATAGTCTGAGACTCACAGTCCTGTGGGGCTTGGGGGTCCTCGTCCGGTACGGGGTCCTGCTGCCTCTCAGGTCAGAGCAACACACAGGCAGAAACATCTCATGGTCAAATGGCTGACTGGGCAAACAACTGCTTCACTATTCTCTTTCCTGCAGGGTTACTCTGGCAGTCATTGGCATTAGTTTGCTCCTAGTCCTGACAACCTTGGTGGCAGTTTTACCAAATACAGAGTAAGTTTTGTTCAGTTCCTATAATTGTTCAAAGTATACGTGAGACGTCATGTAATCAGACAATCTCAGGTTTAAAACTTAGACTGTATGTAAAGATGGATGAACTATTCTCCAGCCAGCCACCAGATGGCAATCCAGATCATTTGGTTTCACCTCTGTCATGTTGTTCATCTCTATAGTCCATTGGTTTTAAATTACAATATTTTGCAGTTATTGTTGTTGCATTAATCTCTGTGTCTTCAGTTTAAGGTTTTACCTGAGTGAGAAGATTCAAATGATGTGTTTTAAATAAACTTGTTTGATCGCAGCGGGAACAAACCTCAGAACGGTGGCATCTGTGTGGCCAATCATACAACACCCATTGACGTCATCATCTTAGCCAATGATGGCTGCTACTCTCTGGTAGAAACACGACCTAACTATTATGAGATGATCCTGTTACGCTGATTGAGACGTTGTTGTCGTGCTGAACTAGTCTTTGACCTGTGTCTCAGATTGGCCAGGCTCACAGAGGGTTGCTGGGAATGATACAAAGAGCCATGGGCAGATCGTCCCATCACATCTGGTTTGACAGAGCAGAAGTCAAAGACAGACACCTAGTGGCCAAAAGGTAGCACTGCAACACCACTAACCTTAATCACCAAGTAAAAAAATTTAGATTTCAGATTTTAAACAATATAGCTGTCATCAACAGTAATTATTTACAGATTTGGCTTTCTGTCATTTCAGGCTTGGTGATCACGTTGCTGATAAAACATGATCACCAAGGTGGTATCTACCACCTATGAACAGAGAGGTGAAGCGTCACCACAACAAAACAACTCATACACCTTTAGACAAACTGTTATTTCCTCTACCTACTGAATAACTTATTTTTCATTGACCCTGTGTAGGATTGAGAGGACGCAGTTCAGTTTGCAAACAGAGTAAAAGCCGCTGTAGCTGCACAAGGAGGCTTAGTGGATTTAATTTGGTGAGCCATTGTTTCATATAAATGCCATTATATACATCAGCCACACTAGATGTGGTAATGGTTGTAAAAGGGGTCAAATGGCCTAATAGCAGATTATCAGCAGGGACAGAAACAATGAGGTAGTATGCTCCTGAATCTGAATTACAATCTTGGTCAGATACTGTGTCTGAGTCTGTGTGTGTGTGTGTGTGTGTGTGTGTGTGTGTGTGTGTGTGTGTGTGTGTGTGTGTGTGTTTGTGTGTGTGTGTGTGTGTGTTTGTGTGTGTGTGTGTGTGTGTGTCTGTGTGTGTCCCTCTCACCTCTCTGCTCTCAGGGACGGAGGCCTGAAACGAGCCAAAGTGAAAGACGCTTATAAAGAAGAGCACCAGAAGCTGTACAGCAGAGTTCTTGTTGGAGAGCAGGACCAGAAGAACCAGGACGGTGACAAACATTTAGAGGATGAAAATCCTGAAGAGGAAAGATATGACCAAGATTTAAGAAAAGGACAATGATGCCACAATATTAACTTTTACTTTGATATCTACCAAAAACAATTATTTTTTACCAGGCCAAAGAAAAACATTTAAGTTTATGTTTTGTTATGACATTTATTGTCATTTACATATTTATTTCTTGATTGCTTGATATGTTGTTTATTTTATGTTGTGACAATAGACTGTATTTAAAAATGAATGACTCATCTCCACCTTCTCCCACTATCCAGAAATAAAGCCAAATATATCATGGAGCTGCGGTATGGAGGTCCTGCAGTAGACTCATGCCCGACCAATCTTTTTTAGCTTCAAATAACTAGTAGTCCAAGCAGCTGCACACACACACACAGACACACACAAACACAAAAGTACTACAGTCGTTACATCACAGTCAGACAGACACTGGCAGTGCCAACACGTGCGTCCCTTTTCTAATTGGCTCCAGGCGATACATGCGTCTGTAGCTCTAATCTTTGCTCGGCATTTGTAAGAGATATCAGGTACTTTCAGACCTTGTGTTTTGTCTTTGATTAGAGGACTTGTGATTTATGTTAATAGAAACTGACCTGATCAGACGTGGTGTTAACTTTGTTTCCTTTTTTAAACAACAGGAGTCAGTGTTCAGATATGAACCATCCTGATTCCAATAACATGAGAACACTTCTTCCAAATGGATCGAGGCTTGTGGAGATCATTAGCACTTATGTGCATTGAGCAGGAGGGACATCAACTCTTGAGAGTCCATTAATTGAGTATAACAGACAAACAAACAAAAAACATACCCAGAGTATTTCAGAGCCTTGAATCTGTCTCATCTGCAGATGGAGGAGAATCTGTGCAGAAAGTGGCAGCGCAGCCTGATAAATATTCAAACTGGAGCATCATGGGAACCTGAATCCTACCATATGAACCCTATCAGCTGTCACAGGCTTGTCAGGTATCCCGTCCTCTCTCCGGGCAACAGGCTGGGAATTATTAGAGCGGAGAGTTCTGGTGCTTTGACTTAAATGTTGAGGCAGGAGTAGATGTGACAGCTGATTATCACAGAACAAGACGAGGAGGCTTGTCCAGAATTACAATTCCAGACACAATTACTTGTAGAAGCCTCTGCAAAGCTCTCAGTATATGGGGTGCCGTTTGTAAAGCAGCTCACGCTGAAAATAACAGCAACATTTTGTCACATTTAGCTTCAAACCATGTTTAAAATACTGGTGTGAATTTTTGAGAGTCACTTTTTTGCACATTTACAACAATATTTGTCAACTTAGAGATATTTTAAATATTTAAATCCAAATGTTAAATGTTACACTTAAATGTTAAATGTTAAATCTAAATGCTAAATCTAAATCTAAATGTTAAATCTAAATCTAAATGTTAAATTTAAATCTAAATGCTAAATCTAAATCTAAATGTTAAATCTAAATCTAAATGTTAAATTTAAATCTAAATGCTAAATCTAAATCTAAATGTTAAATCTAAATCTAAATGTTAAATTTAAATCTAAATCTAAATGTTAAATCTAAATGTTAAATTTAAATCTAAATCTAAATGTTAAATCTAAACGTTAAATCTATATCTAAATGTTAAATTTAAATTTAAATCTAAATGTTAAATCTAAATGTTAAATCTAAATCTAAATGTTAAATCTGAATCTAAATGTTAAATTTAAATGTAAATCTAAATGTTAAATCTAAATGTTAAATCTATATCTAAATGTTAAATCTAAATGTTAAATCTAAATGTTAAATCTAAATATTAAATCTAAATCTAAATCTAAATGTTAAATCTAAATGTTTAGGGTGAAACTAAATATTTAACTAATATGCAAATTCAAATGCCGGTAACAGGAAGTAACAAAATAAAAGCTTGAGGAGGTCAGAGTGTGTTTATAGAGGCAAATAACGAATAAATCTTATCCCGGGAAATGGACTCTTTGACATGGATTATCGTGATATTAACTACATAAAATAACAAAAACATGTTTGGAGAAACTTTATTTGAAGAGTACTTTGAGTTTTTAGTGTCACTTTTAGGAAGTATGCGGGACTTATGACCTGTAGCCACTATAGCCAGACACAAGGGGGCGCACTTTGACTGATCTGTCATGTTCGCCCGCCTCATAGACTGTATATATAAATGGACGGAGAGCCGTGACGTCACCCATTGGTTTCAATTGGCATGGAGGAGGAGTGCGAGTGAAGACTGACAGCCGAGCGATGGTTTCCTGGTTAGCTCAGGGCTAAGGAGCTAGTCTCAATGCTCCCCGGGAGTGCTAACCGGTTAGTGCTGCGCTGTAGCTGCTACCAGATGGTCGCGATCTTTACAAACTCACTAGAGGTAAGTAACCTTGAAACTACACAACAACAAAACCTATTGCTTTATCTATCATCATAATCATATGCTAACGTGCCTCAAGTGGTTTTTAATATGTAATAAAAATTACCGTTTATTTAACACATCTAATGAACAGATTGAAGCAAGTTAACTACAGAGTTGTGTTTGGTTGTTACTTGATTTTAATAAGTTAATATCAATATGCTACATGTGTAAGCTGCATGTGATAGTAACTGTTTCACAAATGTGCTGATACAGGCTGGTATATCCACCATTACTTTTGCACCTCGTTTATTTAACCTGTTATGGAATTTTACAGTGAATTAGACAGATTAGATATGATTATAATATCCACACAACTGTGTTGTAAACAGTTCTCATATTAATGATATAATTGTATTTTCACACTGAGGGAAGTGGAGAGACCTGATGTGGACTGTTATCAACAGCTCTGTGGGAGATTATCACCTTGAATATAACAGATGAGGTAGAAAAACATTTTATCTATTTGTACTATGTTTTATTTCTTTCAGTACATTTCATTTCATTTGGCTGACACTTGGATCCAAACTTGCTTACAATATGTGCATTCGACTATGAGGGTTCAAACCCAGAGCCCAGTAAATAGGTTCTGTCTGAAATCTGTGCTGCTGAACACAGAATAAACTGTAAGAACCAGTCTTTGCTGGAACATATACAACACAATACATTCTTTTATAGTGAGTTTCTTCTTTTCATTAGATGAAGCCCTGAAGCACCTCATCCGGTCCTCAGCAGCCACATGGTGGAGATCGGCAGCTTCAACATGAGGACGACCTGCACAAGTTTCATCGGCCCAACACTTCATGTTTTCTCCCTCAACAAAAGATGGCCTGCAACTGTTTAGAGTTGGCAATCATTGCTAAGTGTCATGGATAATAGAGTAAATGTATATATGGTTAAAAAAATGATTATCTTTTACCATCTGATTTGATACACTTTAGACAAAAACCCAGTGTTTTATTTTTCGTATTCCCCATAAGAGACAGAACACCGTCAGCACAGCTGAGTTCTTCAGGCTCGTCCATCCCTAATAAAATGACAGGAAACATGAAAGTATGGCGTTATTGGAGAGGAAGTGTTACTTATGAACAAAGTTTCTGTCTTAAAAATTCAAAAAAAGACAATGCAGTATGGAGTTCTTCCACATTATCTTTGCTTGGATTGTTTGTGAGGTATGAAACAAGTCTGCACCTGGAGTCAGTGCATAAGTGATGACACTCAGTGTTCAGTCTTGTTGGAGTCCTGTTTTGTCTCATGTTGGAAATCCACTGGTGCAGGCTGTCTGAGTCACCTGGAGGAAAACAACACCAACAAAAAATATGTAAAAAAAAACATATCTGTCAGGTTATCATCTTCATACTTATGTATATGCAAACAATCAAATGTCATAACATCAGTCTTTTTAGATATCCCAGTTCACATACTCAAATCTGTTGCATTGCCTCTTTTTATGTTATGATGGGCCTATTTGTTACACTTATATTTGAAGTTATTTCATATTCATATAGTTACTATTTCATGCCATATTCACGTTTCTAACACACAAGTGAGATATGTTTAATAGCGTTTGAAAGTGGACAATTATGGAACACAAACTCAGTATTCACTGAAACCACAGATGACACATCAAGTGAAACAAATATAAATAAATATAATAATTATTATTATTATTATCATCAAACCCTTGCCAGATTCGTATAGTCTTAACATTAACAAATAGGGCAGCCTCGATATAAAACTCATGCTAAAGAGATAATATAGCCTAATTTAAGCTTTCATTCCTGTGACCACACTTACATATGTGCGTAGAAGTTTTTTATGTGACGCTCCAACATTGATCGCTGTAACTAATAATCCCAACTACTACATTGAAACACGTCTCCACTCTGTGTAGAGTGCGCACCTGTTTACTCTGACTAGCATTCAGCTCCATAATGCAGCCTCAGGACCTCGGGCTGTGCTGCTCAGCGGAGAACCTACAGTCTCACACAAGCTTGAACAACATCAGCTTCATCTCGACATAAAATAAGATTAATCTCGATTTTCACTCACCGGAAGAACTTGACAGCAGAGTTGTGAGACGGTCTGTTAGCTCAATGAGCTGCACAGCCAGCCATGGTTTGTGTCGAGTGCAGGGAGGGGATCCTCCGACATGAAGCTACGAGTGGCCCGAGCAGCTAGCGGGGAGCTAACCAGCGGCTAGTGACAAGCTGTCCTCGCACCGTCATCTGTGCCCAGGTTTCCATCAATAGACCACGTCCCTAATTATGCGTAACTTTAAACCTCTATATCACTTAAACAAGGGAGTTAGAAAAAAATTCACCCCCCTCAGAGTTGTCATGAAGGAATGACCACGCGATTGAGACAAAAAACAAGTTGTGTACCAGGCTGTAAACAGGTTTAATTCTGCTCTAAAGTTGGGCATTTTAACATTGGAGTCAATGGGACTTTCTGTTTCTTGCAGTCAGGCGTAGCGGCCACCCAGTGAACCGCAGCTTTTTACACTTCCGTGTTGGCATCATCGCTCAGCCCAGGATGTTGCTCCTTGGCCCGCCTCCACCCGGTACACTCTCCTGTCGGTCCTGGTCGCTCTGCAAACATGTCGAGGAATGAATCGGCGTTAGCGGAGAATATCGGCAGAGCCGTTCTGGCAGCAATCCAAAATTTTTCCACAGCGACGGCAACAGCGACAGCAACCGCCACAGGATTACCACAGTCCACCTCGGTAAGTATGTTTTCCAAATCAGGTAGCATTGGATTCTTGTCAAGGCTAACTTAACTAAACTAGCTTACGGTAGCCAGTAGAGATGTGCTACTAGCACCAATGCACTTTATGTGTAGCACATATGTTGCTATAAACAGTAAAACTCACACAGGTAAATGACGAAGTGGGACGAACTCGTGAGCTGAAAAGCAAGGTGTGTAAATGTGAGTTAAAGATTACGTGAATATTTTCTGAGCAGCAAAGCAAAAATTATATAATTTGAACTCTGTCCTCAGTCAGACATCTCACCTTGGCTTACCTGCTGGCCTGGAGTTATGCTGATGGAGGACAGAGGCAGTCACAATGATAAAGACATTAATTTAATGTGAATAAGGTACCAGAGTGCATACTGTAAGAAAAACAAAACATAAAATGTAGCCTATCTCTCTTTATTTCTACATTTTCCTGCTTTTTTGTCCTTTGCCAATCACATCTGTGGTTTTTGACTTCTGGGCGTAAAAACATTAAAAATACTTGAAATATAAAGTTGCTAATATTTTGCTAATGTCTCTTTAGGCTCCCACCAGCTACAATAACACACCTGGGCCAGCCACACCCTCCACCTCCACTGGGACGTCGTACCGCTCGGTATACTTTCATACTCGTGTATCCTAGCTGGCTGTTTGTTTGGGTTTTAATCTTTTAATCACTAGAAACTTATTGCTCCCTTGTAATGCACAGGTATCTGTGTGTTTTCATTGATTTCAGGTTCCCCTTCCATCAGTTCCTCAAAGGCCTGCTACACACTCACGTTTTGAGAGAAAAAACAAAGCCTGCAAACACTATACACGAGATGTTGTGTGTTTGCCTTTTTCTTCAGCATCAACAATCTGCATTCCCAGGGGAGACTCAAGAGCAAATTTGGCACAAGAGGGCCTCATTGGGAAGATCTCCTTTACATCTGACTGGTCTGAAGCACAGCTTCGAGAAGAAATGACAGCCATTTTCAGAAGAACATTTGCATTGTCTATGGGCCAGTCATTCCCATTTGAGTATTTGAGTACAGTCAAGGGATGCAAAAGACTAATGAAACCAAACGTCTCGAGCAGTTTTCTGTGGGGTGGAAAAGAAGTTGCCTCGATTAGTTCAGCCACTTGTCTCTATATAATGGCATCAATACACAAAATACAGGTAAACAGTTTATATGACAGCACATAGTTATGTTATGGGCAACATTCAATGTATTAGAAGCAAAAATATGTATGTTGCTTTTCCTTCTTCTTTAAATAAATGACATAGCCTTTTTTCAGGTTAACTTAGTGTTAAGTACTTCTGCATTGCCACTGACTTGATGTATTATATATCACACATAACATGTTTTTTTTTCTCCAGGAGGAACCTGAGGAACTCTCCGATAGTGATTTTGAAAGTCCTGTTGGCCGGAGAAGGAAAGGTGGGTCTGAGAATTTGAAATGTTATTTCGCAACAGGTTGTAGGCACAGTCAACAGTTATTTTCTCACTTTGTTCATAAGTAACACTTCCTCTCCAATAACGCCATACTTTCATGTTTCCTGTCATTTTATTAGGGATGGACGAGCCTGAAGAACTCAGCTGTGCTGACGGTGTTCTGTCTCTTATGGGGAATACGAAAAATAAAACACTGGGTTTTTGTCTAAAGTGTATCAAATCAGATGGTAAAAGATAATCATTTTTTTAACCATATATACATTTACTCTATTATCCATGACACTTAGCAATGATTGCCAACTCTAAACAGTTGCAGGCCATCTTTTGTTGAGGGAGAAAACATGAAGTGTTGGGCCGATGAAACTTGTGCAGGTCGTCCTCATGTTGAAGCTGCCGATCTCCACCATGTGGCTGCTGAGGACCGGATGAGGTGCTTCAGGGCTTCATCTAATGAAAAGAAGAAACTCACTATAAAAGAATGTATTGTGTTGTATATGTTCCAGCAAAGACTGGTTCTTACAGTTTATTCTGTGTTCAGCAGCACAGATTTCAGACAGAACCTATTTACTGGGCTCTGGGTTTGAACCCTCATAGTCGAATGCACATATTGTAAGCAAGTTTGGATCCAAGTGTCAGCCAAATGAAATGAAATGTACTGAAAGAAATAAAACATAGTACAAATAGATAAAATGTTTTTCTACCTCATCTGTTATATTCAAGGTGATAATCTCCCACAGAGCTGTTGATAACAGTCCACATCAGGTCTCTCCACTTCCCTCAGTGTGAAAATACAATTATATCATTAATATGAGAACTGTTTACAACACAGTTGTGTGGATATTATAATCATATCTAATCTGTCTAATTCACTGTAAAATTCCATAACAGGTTAAATAAACGAGGTGCAAAAGTAATGGTGGATATACCAGCCTGTATCAGCACATTTGTGAAACAGTTACTATCACATGCAGCTTACACATGTAGCATATTGATATTAACTTATTAAAATCAAGTAACAACCAAACACAACTCTGTAGTTAACTTGCTTCAATCTGTTCATTAGATGTGTTAAATAAACGGTAATTTTTATTACATATTAAAAACCACTTGAGGCACGTTAGCATATGATTATGATGATAGATAAAGCAATAGGTTTTGTTGTTGTGTAGTTTCAAGGTTACTTACCTCTAGTGAGTTTGTAAAGATCGCGACCATCTGGTAGCAGCTACAGCGCAGCACTAACCGGTTAGCACTCCCGGGGAGCATTGAGACTAGCTCCTTAGCCCTGAGCTAACCAGGAAACCATCGCTCGGCTGTCAGTCTTCACTCGCACTCCTCCTCCATGCCAATTGAAACCAATGGGTGACGTCACGGCTCTCCGTCCATTTATATATACAGTCTATGAGGCGGGCGAACATGACAGATCAGTCAAAGTGCGCCCCCTTGTGTCTGGCTATAGTGGCTACAGGTCATAAGTCCCGCATACTTCCTAAAAGTGACACTAAAAACTCAAAGTACTCTTCAAATAAAGTTTCTCCAAACATGTTTTTGTTATTTTATGTAGTTAATATCACGATAATCCATGTCAAAGAGTCCATTTCCCGGGATAAGATTTATTCGTTATTTGCCTCTATAAACACACTCTGACCTCCTCAAGCTTTTATTTTGTTACTTCCTGTTACCGGCATTTGAATTTGCATATTAGTTAAATATTTAGTTTCACCCTAAACATTTAGATTTAACATTTAGATTTAGATTTAGATTTAATATTTAGATTTAACATTTAGATTTAACATTTAGATTTAACATTTAGATATAGATTTAACATTTAGATTTAACATTTAGATTTACATTTAAATTTAACATTTAGATTCAGATTTAACATTTAGATTTAGATTTAACATTTAGATTTAACATTTAGATTTAAATTTAAATTTAACATTTAGATATAGATTTAACGTTTAGATTTAACATTTAGATTTAGATTTAAATTTAACATTTAGATTTAACATTTAGATTTAGATTTAAATTTAACATTTAGATTTAGATTTAACATTTAGATTTAGATTTAGCATTTAGATTTAAATTTAACATTTAGATTTAGATTTAACATTTAGATTTAAATTTAACATTTAGATTTAGATTTAACATTTAGATTTAGATTTAGCATTTAGATTTAACATTTAACATTTAAGTGTAACATTTAACATTTGGATTTAAATATTTAAAATATCTCTAAGTTGACAAATATTGTTGTAAATGTGCAAAAAAGTGACTCTCAAAAATTCACACCAGTATTTTAAACATGGTTTGAAGCTAAATGTGACAAAATGTTGCTGTTATTTTCAGCGTGAGCTGCTTTACAAACGGCACCCCATATCAGTATGTGAGCCTGAGGCCACACCATACCACAGAGGAAGACATTATTTTCTTTAATAAGTCATCTGCCAAATTTCTAATCCATAGATTGATCCTTTTGCAGCAATCACTTCACTTAATTCATGCATCTGCCCACTTCACTTCTTGATATTACTCTTCTGCCACATACTGCAGTGAATCTGTTCTCTGTGGATCAGTGGAAAGCTGCAAGCTGGGCACGTCATCCAGGAGGAAACACGTTGACAGCTGCAGGAGCACCGGTGCTGCAACAACAGACACGTACACAGTCAGTCGCAGGTCACTTGTGAACAGGTCCGGTTTGGATTAAGGCGCTTAAGTACATCTCAGCCAATGGCAAAATTCAATTGCAATAGCCCGATTTTAACCAGTAGAGGGCAGTCACTAAGCATAATTCCATATAAAGTGTAGAATTTAAACTCTTTTGCACTTTAAAAGTCAAGATCTGGGCCTGACAACACTACTCGATACCTAAAGACATTTGTTTTGGGCCGAGAAATAAGGTTTAGGGGTTTAGATACTCTTGAAGTTTAATCAAGACACAGTCAGGATAGGAAACAGCCATAATAAAAATGGGTCTAGAGGATATTGGATGATGCTGGTGCAGAGTGACAGGTGTGACCAGGTGTGACCAGGTTTGAATGGGTGTGACCATGCATCAGGTGTGTGCTCTGAGCTGCAGTGTGTGACGTGATGAGAATGATCCACACATACTCATCATGAGGTCAACCTGTTAATCTGTGGGCGTGTCTTGTCTTATCCAAGGCGTCCTCTCTGTGGGTTAGACCACGCCCAATCAGCTGTTTCCTCAACTTGAGTCAAATCAAGGGGGGGAAAACTCTCCCTCTCCTCAGACCAGTGAGTGTGTTTGTGAGAGTGAGCCGGTGCCTGACACCGCTCCGGTCTGTCTTCGTGGTTCGATTCCAGCTATAATCCAGCAGCACGTGGTAACCAGCATGTCCCTGGCGGATCTGCAGTGGTGTCCCACCAGCGTCCAGGTAACGGTGCTCCAAGCCCGAGGCCTCAGGGTGAAGGGGAAAGGCGGCACCAACGATGCGTACGCGGTCATGCACCTGGGCAAGGAGAAGTACCAGACCTCGGTGGTGGAGAAGAGCGTCGCTCCGGTGTGGAGGGAGGAGGCCGCGTTCGACCTGCCGCCGCTTCTGCTGCTGCACCAGGGCGCAGGAGGAGGAGGTGGAGGAGGTGGAGGAGCAGGAGAGCGCGGCACGTTGCGCGTCCACGTCCTGCACCGGGCCCTGGTGGGTCCGGACAAACAGCTGGGACAGGCTGTCATCAACCTGCTGCAGCTCAGTGACGACAAAACCCGCAGCAAGAGCGAGTAAGTGCACACAGCGGGGGGTCGAGTGTGCAAGTCGCAGTGCCACAGCGCAAAAGCACATATTTGAAGTTTTAGCAAGGCAAAAGTTGTAAGTCAAAATGCAGGATGATGCACATCAAAGTGTATCTCTGCTGTTGACCCCCTGACCTGATTGGACCAGAGTGTGTTTTTTTTTCCTTTTAAAAATGTGTATTTTGAAGGAATCACAGACTTCACCACATCATCTGAATGTGTTTTTAAAGCATCTGAATTTGTTTTAAAGCATAAGCAACCCCTCAGTATCAGGCAGGTGTTACTTTCTGCTTTGAGCACAGAGGAACTGATTTTCCTGCACTGCAGGGGAACAACTCCTGTCAGTCACATTAGACTGTGTGACACTGCAGGACAAAACTATAATCCCTATTAAATCCTTAAAAACTATAGCACCAAGTTTGTATTAACATGAATTATGCAGCGTCTTTGATAATTGCGGATTTGGATTTCCATTTGAACTTCATTTGCTTGATTCATGCATTTGTAAAGACCATATAGTTTCTCTCAGTGATTGCCCTTTTCTTTTAAGTGAGGTATTCACACACACACGCACACATAGCCATGCATCGCTGCACAGAGCCGGCCCGGTGGGTTTGACTTATGAATGTTGCCCACTCGCTCCACTGCAGCTTAAGGGATTTGTTCCCCAGGCAGCAGCCTTGGAGGATGCCAATCAGCATTATTTACTGAGGCGAGTGAAGTGAGCCACGAGATTTACTCTTTCATTGACTGAACTCGACGACAACAACAGAGCGATTTTCTTCCAAAGAAGACCTGAATATCGCTTCCCTGTGTCCAGTGAATCCCATCTAGGATCAAAACGCCTCACACACTCCGATTTTACTTACACCGCGTACACAAATGAGCAAAGGAGGTGAATTCATTACATAAAGCTTTTGAGTATTTTCTGCAAAAACATTAACACCCGTTTAATCCTGCACATATTTGTGGATATAAAGGCAGTGAACACGTTTTACAGGCCTTGCTGGTGCTACTGGTCTCAGTAGCCCCGAGTGGTCAAAGAAAAGGTTTCTCATTCTCCTTTAGCTTTAAGTTAAAGATTCATTATCCTGTCACAGTGAGGTATGTGTAGTTCAGTAAGAATGGAAAACTTTTGTTCCACTAATAAGCCGCTCCTTGGTATTTCAGTCCCCCGACATGTGATTGGTATTATACAAAAGCAGACTGCATACCAGCCCGTTTGTCCACACACGCACACACGCACACACACCAGTTCCTTCTCCTCCTCATTTACCATATCCATAATGAGTATGTGCTATTTGGTTCAGCTTAATTGAAGTTAAGGAGACTGTTTGTCCCTGGTAGAGTTATGTGCTCGACTGAATCTCACACTCCTCTGTCTCCTTCTGTGCTTTGACTTCTGTCGCGTCTTCCTCTGATCTGAAACCTGTTCAGCTGAGCTTCACCTGTCTGTGCCCTGCATTATTAATCATGCACGGTTTTGGGTTTCGTGTGCATCTCTGATCACATTTGCCCTCTTTTAGGCTGCTGTCCTTAGAAAATCAATATACAGTTTCTCTTAAGCACAGCTATTTTTTGAATGAGTATGTGTGTGTTTTTATGTGCAATGGAAACCCGTGTTTTTCGGTAGTAAACATGCTTTAGCTGGTGTAGAGTGAACGCTCTGTTGATCTTACAGTGAGCTCAGTGAAAGCACCTCCTGAGGTTCAAATCCAGCTTTGGCCTCAACATTCCAGACAGTTTTATCTACAAAAAACAAACAGTGCGGTGGCATCAGGGACAGTCCAGCAAGGTCATTTCTACTGCAGAGGAATCCACTGTGGCTGATTAACAGACACACAAACAGGTCTTCACATGTTGGTGGCACAATACTGATCGCAGTGCGTAGTGTTTTCAAATCCTGCGAAAGAAATGATTCAAGCTGTTTTATCCAAACTCATGGTGGACCAACGCTGCTTGCAAATGGAGTAGATTCTAATTTTATTATTATTATTATTATTACCTTCACCTAGGAGGAGGTGTGTTTTCCCGGGTCAGTTGGTTGGGATGTTTGTCTGTAAGCAAGAGTGGGTTTCCACGAAACTTGATAGAAGTATGCGGTTTGGGTCAGGGAAAAGTCCATCCAATATTTAATATTTAGTGCGGATGCAGGCTTTTTCTTATCATTTTGCCAGGAAATTATACATGGATTTTGATGGAAAAGAATCAGGCAAATTTAGGGAACTGATGCCTTTTGGAGTGAGTAAAGCTTGATTGAATTTAGTGACTCTGATTTAGTTGATATTATTATAATTGACTCAAAAGGCTAAGTTGATATCTTTATAAATGTCTTTAAACACTTTGGGGGCGCATTAGCAACTCTGATCGACGACTACTGACAATGTGTGTGTGTATAGCAGGTGTGTGGGTTTTTGTTTGTCATTAACCTTTACATTTTCCTAGTTGTCGTAGTTTTATATTTTCTGAGCAATTAAAGGATTTCTCAGCTATGTTGTTCTGTAGTATTAAGTGCAATTTATTTATATAAAATTAAAAAATAGTAGTTATAGCTAGTTCTACCCTTAGTTATTGTCAACAGACAGCAGCATGCACGGTAGCTCTTATGTGTAAATGTTTCCCAGCAGGCATTGCAACTTGTCATATTGAGAAAGATTCTTCCTCTATCTCCCCATTTCTCAATTGCACTATTCAGTTGATAAATGTCCAAAAATGATGGCGAAATTTAGTGGTGGAAAGAAAATCATGAACCCTGCAGTAAAGAAGGACTAAATTAAAGCTTCCATTCTCTACAGTGTGTGCTTCAGCATGTATTGTAACAGCTTTTGGATTAAGTGCAGCTCTAGTCTGAGACACTTGTGTTAAAAGAGAATTCTCTTCAGTTTCCCTCTGCTTCCTTTGTACAGGCGTCTGTTTCAGCCTCTATGCCTCTTGGATTTGGAGCGATCCGATAAGCTCTGGACATTTTAGCGTTCTTGGACGTTATCACTGTTGCGTTGCTTTTACTCACTCAGCTCCCCCCCCCCAACGCAGCTGTGTGTTGTGATAAGCAGGACTCGGAGCATTGTCTTATCAGCAGTTCAGGCCTCACAAGGAAGGATGTGTTTTGTGCAGAAGGTGGAATAAATGTACAAAATGTTGAGTCATGCATTATCTTCCTCTGGCTCCAGCAGAGGAGCGCTCTTCCTGCTGTTCACGTGGGTGTGAGGGTAATGAGTTTCATCACATCACCCAGGCATTGATACGAGGAGGCCTGTTTTAATTCCTCCTCCTACACACGGCTCACGAACCCAAACAGCTAACGCCTCAACACTTTCGCAACTTCCCTCCTGATTCGACTGATGTTCTTTACTTCAGTTTTTCACAAATGGACGTGTTCACTGAATATGTGCTAAAGGGAAGTACAGTACAACCAAGGCTTACACTTTACTATTGTGTATTGACATTATGCCATTATACTACCCAAACACACTATATACTTAGTCTAGGCTGCAATTGTTTGTCAGTCAAACTCTTTAAATTAGAAGAGTTTAAAACCACAACAAATCATTATAATCGTGATAATTACGAATTAACTGAAATGCAAACCTGGACTTCATTATCATTACCTTCATATATTAATGCTATTACTATATAAAGTAACTGCTTAAGCTGGTCTATACCAAAAACTGAACTTTACTAATAAAATAATGATATTGTATATTAGTTGGGTCGATTGGTTCTGTTCAGATATTTTCAACTTTACGAACATCACATAAAAACTGATACAAAGCATCTCATTAGCATACAATCCACTTTCCTTTTCTGAAATACAGGAAGTAAGATAAAAACTAGTTCTTCTTTGATAGGGAAAACATTGATATAAGTTATAATACAACAGAAAGATTAAATTAAATAGAATTCTTCGTAGCAAAAAATCTGCTGCCGAATATAAATATTATCAATCTAACAGTGTTCTGCTAATTGACGTTCGTCAGACAAATCATGAAGAAGCCTCCCAGTAAAATATTTAAGGCCTGAAATGTGCAAGTTGCATCCCATTGCTCTTCAGCTACAGAGGAGCAGAGGAGCTGTGGCAGCAGTCTCACCCATATCACAAATTCCAAGAGAAAAGTTTCCCCCCTTTTAGTTTGTTTGTGACACATCTGAAACATTCCTGAGAGTGGAGGAGGAAGAGGATCAGGAGACCCTCTACATATCTGATTCAGGACCAATGAGAGGACACAGAGTATTCCTCTGGTTGAGATCTTATCTGCAGGGAAAGAAATTAACACACACATGTAAACAAAACATGATGACATTTTTATATAGACCAACGATCGTAATACCTTCACATTCTTCTGTATTTAAAACGTGTGTGAGCAGAATGTTTTTTTTACTTTTTAAGAAAGATGAGCCACTGCCACGAGACGGAAATATGTTTTCCCACACAGAGACACACACACACACACACACACACACACACACAACCCTTCCTCATTTCCTCAGGAATTCAGATTTCAGTTGTTTGTTCAGTGGAGAGCTGACCTCAGATTTCTGCCTGATGGGCACTATTTATGCTGACTCTTCCTTTTCGCTGTGCTGCACATTCCGAGACTCGTCTCCCAGGACAGGATCACGACACCGGGGCAGCGGCGCAGAGTCTCATCTCAGTGGACTTCTCACGCTGTCTGTTTCTGTCTGCACTCTGCAACAGCTTTAAAGTTGGAGACACGAGGGGGGGAAAGGGAACGACGTCGGAAAAGGCTACTGATGCAGAAGTTATGCTCCAGACAGTGCAAGCATTCATAAGTCCTCCACGCTGGACGCCGCTACAGACAGTGCAGGGTTATTTTTTAAGGACAAACTTTCCCTCATGGTCACGTTGATGGTTTTCCTTAGATCATCACACACTTTCCAAAAATATTCAAACTGCTGCTGAGTCACTTTCCACTCGCCTCAGGATTGATCTTGGTTTCCACAAAGAAAATGACGAGAACTAAACATTAACTTCAAATGAGGTTTAGTTGTGAAGATTGCTTCGACTTTTACAGAATTTACACATAGAGTGAGTCATATGCAATATATAGTTTGTGGTGGAACATTGCTCTGGTTGTAATACTCTTCTCTCGTGTTATTGCAGTCTGTTTGTGCTCTTTAAAGAACAGGAGGAACATTTCAAATGTTCTCATTTTCAAATGCATGTCCCTTACACTGTGGATAAAGATGAAATATTCTTTTTGCAACTGTGCGCAGATGATGTTAAAATATAAATTTTTAGAGCCTGTACTGGATTTCGTTCTACACGGTTCACTTGTGGTGCAGTCGAGCTAAAATGAAAAAGCTTCAGGTGGCATTTTATGAGGCATTTAGAGTTCTTTCTCCCAAGATGGGCCAGTGCAAGTCAGATATTTGTTTCCTGTAATGTTCCTACTTTCCATGAGGTCTTGAGGAAAAGCATGTATAAATTTGTGTGTCATTAGTCTGTCTCTTGTTTCTGGAAACACTGGAACAAACCCCCGTTTTAATAATAATCTGATAATCGTAGATGTATGATTTGCTGTGATAAAATTGATATGTTTGAATTTTATTTTAATAGATATGGACCTTTTCTGTATCTGCAGTAAAATGCTATTGATATTTCAACCATGTAGCTCAGCCCCATGATGAAGATCATTCTGCAGATTCAGGCTTCAGCTGTGTTCAGTGCAAACACCCGCAGGGTCAGAAACACATTTTCCAAATGAATGATAATGCTGTTCCATTATAACTGAACACTAAAATAAGATGTCAACTTAAAGGGGGTGATGTCAAGGTTGTTTTCACATCTGGTTGCTGCTGCCCCCAAGTGGTCTAAATATCTGTTTGTTGTTTAAAAATGTAACAATGCATGACACAAGATATTTTCCAAAACATCTGAAATGATGTTCAATATGTCTATGAGAAAAATGCCATTCTAATAACATCCCTCTCTTTAACAGATGGTTTAAGTTGCTGGACAAGACAGGCAAGGCGGACAAAGACAGAGGAGAGGTTCTTGTGGACATCCAGTTCATGAGGAACAACATGACTGCCAGCATGTTCGACCTCTCTGCTGCAGGAAAGTCCCGGTCCCGACTGGGCAAGTTCAAGGACAAAGTTCGCGGCAAAAAGAAGGACTCGGACGCTGCGTCTGGCCTGGTGCCGTCCTTCAGTCAAGTTCTGACGGACAGCGAGGGGGAGGCAATCTGCGATGAGGAGGCGGCCGTGGGGAAGGATGAGAAGAAGAAGAAACATAAAATTAAGTCTTTGTTTTCTTCCAAGTCAAACCTGCAGAAGAACATGTCTCAGTCCATGTCTGTTCTGCCCGTGAAGAACTCGTCGCTAAGCGGCAGCCAATCGTCTGGTCTGAATATGGATTTCTCCGAAGGTCAGGAGAAACAACTTTTATTTCCCCCAAATATCGTTAATCTTTTCTTGTCATCTTTTTAATCAAATGCATGTGTTGTTGTTTTTTTCTCATGTCTCTCCAGGTAAAAAGAAGTTCAAGTTCAAGATTCCCAAACGCTCAGGCAGCTCAGATGGCAAAGATTCCTCCTCTAGTCAACAGAAACAGGTCGCCGCAGAACAGAGTAACTTGTGCATCAATGGCAGCCATGTTTACCGTGAAGAGCGACAGAATCTAACCTCTCGCATCGGGTCAAACTTCAGTCTGACCAGTTCAGGCCATGGATCCATGGAAGATGTCCCTGAAAGCTCCCCTCCGTCTGTGGAGTCGCTTCAGGCAGTGAGGCAATATTCAGCCTGGACAGAAGAGGAGGAGGAGGAGGAGGAGAAGGCTGAAGTAGAACATTTAACTGAGGACATGGAGGAACATAGAAAGGATGAAGAGGAAATAACACGGATGGAGGAGGAGAGGAGGAGGAGAAAACAAGAAGAAGATGAGAGGAAACAAGAGGAAGCTGTTGAGAGACTGGCTGAGCAGAAAAGGAGACAAGATGAGGAAGAAAGAAAAAGGATCGAAGAAGAGAAGGTTAGACGAGAGGAAGAGGAGAGGTTGAGGAAGCAAGAAGAAGCTCTTGAGAGGTTGGCTGAGGAAAAGAGACAAGAGGAGGAAGAAAGAAAAAGGATTGAAGAAGAGAAGGTTAGACGAGAGGAAGAGGAGAGGTTGAGGAAGCAAGAAGAAGCTCTTGAGAGGTTGGCTGAGGAAAAGAGACAAGAGGAGGAAGAAAGAAAAAGGATTGAAGAAGAGAAGGTTAGACGAGAGGAAGAGGAGAGGTTGAGGAAGCAAGAAGAAGCTCTTGAGAGGTTGGCTGAGGAGAAGTGGAGACAGGAGGAAGAAAGAAAAAGGATTGAAGAAGAAGAGAAAGTTAGACGGGAGGAAGAGCAAATGATTTTGAGGAAGAGACAAGAGGAGGAGGAGGACCAGGTTAGGAGAAAAGAACAACAACAGCGTGAGAGACTAGAGGAGGAAAAGAAGAGACTAGAGGAACAAGAAATAAAGAGAGTTGAGGAGGAAAGGATGGAGGAAGAGAGGATCCAGGAAGACAGGATGAGAGAAGAGGAGAGGATCAGGAGACGAGAGGAAGAGAGTAGGTTAGCCCAGGAAAAGAGGAGAATGGAAGAAGAAAGAATGATTGAGGAAGAGAAAGTTAGAAAGGAGGAAGAGAGGAGGAGCAAAGAGGAAGAACAAATGAGAAGACGGGAGGTGGAAGAATGTGAGGCAAAGAGGAAACTACAGGATCAAGAAAAGAAGCAACAGGAGGAAGAGGAGAGGGCTAGGAAAGAAAAGGAAGAATTGGTGGAGGAAAGAAGGAAACTAGAGCAGAAAGAAAGGGAAGCGATGGAAGATGAAGAGAGACTTAAAAGGGAGAAAGACGAACGGATGAGGATGGACGAAGAGAAAAGGAGGGAAGAAGAGGAAGCAGAGAGGGTTAGGAAGGAAGTCAAGGAGAAGAGGAGACTGGAGGAACAGGAGAGGAGGATAATTGAGGAAGCTGAAAAAAGGCAAAGGGAGGAAGCAGAGAGAATCATGGAAGAGGATAGGGCTAGGAAGGAAAAGGAAGAATATGAGAAATTGGTAGAAGAAAAGAGGAAACTGGCGGAACAAGAGAGACGACAGAAAGAGGAAGAGGAGAGAATTAGACACGAAGAGGAAGAAAGGACTAGGATTGAAGAGGAGAGGAGGAGAAGAGAAGAGGATGAAGAGCGGGCTAAAAAGGAAGAAATGGAAAGATTGGCAGAGGAAAAGAAGAGACTAGAAGAACAAGAGAAGAGGAGGATTGAAGAGGAAGGGGAAATTCTAAGGGAGGAAGAGGAAAGGAAGAGGAGGCTGGAGGAAGCTGCGAGGGAGAAAAGAGAGGAAGAGGCCAGAAAGCTGGAAAAGTTAAAAGACGCAGAAGCACAGAAGAAAAAAGAAAATACAACTAAGGATGGACACAAGGCTTCCGGGAAGAAACCAAGAGTGGCAGATGAAAGTCCTGCAGGAGTCACCTGCTCTAATCCCTTCGAGGACGTCCCCGACTCACCTGCTGCACCCGACAGTAGCACCTCCCAAGGGTCAACGGTCAAACAAGGGTAAGTACAAGTCGTGTCACACTACATTGATCCAACATATTGCATAACAAAAGATGTGACACACTGTGAGGCCCTTCTGTACGAATGCCATTGATTTTGAGTGTTTTGAAATGTTGACCTGATGGTGGCGCTAGAGGAAAAGTAAGGGGTCGGGAATATTGTACAGCAGAATTAAACTTATGTTACCAGTATCATTATAATGACCTACACAACAAAAGGCAGGGGAACTTATTACTTTTTAAAGAACAATAAGTACTGAACAGAAACGTTGATCTGAATGAACCCTTGAACCCTCACCTGTTTCACAGTCAAGTTGCCATTTAGATGCTATTTAAAACTGACACCATCATTAAACTTGCATCAGTCCGTGCTTGTTAGCCGGCGTTAGAGTTGCTGTGAGCGTGCAGACACACAAACGGTCCACAGTGTGTGTTGGCAGGGACGTATTTCGTCATCTGAGACTCTGCAGCTCAGTCGTACCTCATTATATTGAGTGCCGATTGAAGAGGGAGAGGAAATGATTCGAGGCTTCCAGTCATTTATTCTGAGTTTGACAGTGTTGGAGGGCAAATTGAGTTTTTCTCTGCATATTCATCTTTCATTGCGACCAACAATAGGTTACGTTTGTCTGGTGATTGGTTTGTTTTATTTGTGTGTTTGTTCGGATGCAAGATTACACAAAACAAAATAATTTTGCTTAATTTTATTGAACATTTTCCATCTATTTCTCAATTTCTCAGAGAATAATTTACAAAATCTTTTTTTTTAAATGGGGATACTCTCCTTTTAATGACCCCCCCCTCTCAACATTCTTGATGAATTGTACTTGATTATAATCCTTTGAGATATTCATTCAATAAGAGGTAACAGTAAGTGTGCTGGAACATTATATGCTATGTGTCTCTCTTCCAGATATCCATCTGCTGTGTCATCAGTGGGAAGCGAGACTCGTTCCACCGATCAAAGGGACCTGATTGGAGCTCAGCGGGACAAGCGACCGGCTCCTCAGCCTCCAAGAGGGAATGTAGCTGAGAGTCAGAGGGAGCAAGATGTCCTCAAACCACATCAGGCACAAACGAACAAGCAGAGTAATGACAGAGATGTCAAAACCGCCAGTGTTCTCCCTCAGCGTTCCGTGCAAGTAATCACTCCCCTGAGTCAACCCCGAGCGGACATGAAGAGCCCCCAGAGCTCCATGCAAGGTAGTGACGCCAAAGGAGCAGGAGGTTTGGCCAAACCCAGTAAACGCCCTGCACCATCCAGACCTCCAGCAGAAGAGGAGCTGTCGTCTAAACCTAAAAGCCTCTCCGTTTCCGAAGTAGGTGGCCTAGAGACAAAACAAGCCCACGTCGTCTATAGCTCAAATCCCTTTGAAGACGACGAAGATGAGCCCACAGCGCAAGAGGATTCACCAACACCTGGCTCAGTACACTGGCCACCAGCCGCGTCCCAAGATGCCGCCTCTCAAGCAAAACTCAAATCCTCCAAAATGGCCCGGGCTCCTCCACCTCCCCCCACATCAAGCACTTTAGCACAACAAAACGATGACAGAGGCCACGTTACCGCCGCCACCGGTGTCGCTGCACCAGATAAAGCTGCAAAGCAAACACGTGCCCCACAGCCAGAGGTCACGATCTCTGCTGCCATCCAGGACACTTCACTAAAAGAGCCGCAGCCGGCGAGAGCACAGAGCACTGCAGAGGTGACGGGTGTGAAAAAGGAAGGGCCTCCTACGACGTCCCGAAGGTGAGGCAGCTCAGTTCAGTTCCTCCGCAGAGCAGCCCCCCCCGTATTGAATTATGCATCACAAACGGCTTGCTGCAGGTCTTACTTACTCATAAAAGAAAACCATCACGCTTCATATTCCTGAAAGTCGTGTACGATTCACCCTTATTATCTTTCATCCTTTAAACTCATCCATCATTCATTTTTACTTGTATTATTAATTTGACTCGTATTCGATAAAGTGCGTGTGCATGAATTAGCTCTCAGCTTTAACACTGAGCTTATTCGGTTGGACGATTTGATTGCTAAATACTGATATTTTTGTGTCATAAACTGATTTTTAACTAGCTCATCAATGCTGCATTTCCTCCTCATCAAGTCAGTGTGTCCATCTTTCTCTGTTCTTCTCTGTCTCTGCAGGCTTCAGCCGGTAAAACCTCTAAATCCTCAGGAACAGAAACCCGCCCCCGTTGTGCAGTCGGAGAAAAATAACAACTCCACAGAAATTGAGAAGAAAAGAGAAGTTCAGGATAAAACAATGGTATTTTTCACATCAGGGAATATTGATATACTCAATGAAAGATTCCAATGTTGGATACAAAAAACTAAAATGTAACACAAATCTCTCACTTTCTCAGATTCTCTCGCAGGTAAATGACGGCGGGCCCAAAGGACCGTACACCCAGCTGACTCAAAGGGAACTCATCTCCCTGGTGCTGAAGCAGGAGAAGCAGCTTGCTGAGAAGGACAAAAAGATAGCGGAGCTGGAGCTGTACATCGACAACTTACTCGTGCGCGTCATAGAAGAGAGCCCCGGCATCCTGATGTCATTGAACTCTCTGAAGAGAACGGTGTAGGCGGGATTCACAGCCGATGCTTTTATTTCCATCTGTATAATTAATGTAAACCTGATTGACAACTGTCCCACGACAGTAGACTTCACCCTGAAATGGTAACAGGAGTAGAAGTTGAGGTCTGAGGTCAAGTTCATTGCAAAAAGAGTAACAGCAGAAATACAATATATTTAGTAAAGGAAATCGTGCAGTTCCTTTTTTCTAAATATTTAGATATATCTTTTACACTTTTTTTTACATGATGTATCTGTCCGTCTTTGTAACAACTTCTTGTTTGTATTTGCACTTGTATTTGTAATAATTATTTTAATGTCAAATTCTGTCTGGTAATAAAACTTGAGTCGTTTATTGATTTCAATACTTGGTTTTTCTTTTTCAAGGCAAAACAAAGTGCATTCTGTCTGTTGTTCTCTCGTCTGTTAGCTTGTTGTTCACTGGTCAGATGTCCAGTACACACAAAAGCCTTATTCTGCTGTTAACATGAGCCTGTTGTGTAGATAAAGTTTCCTGCTCTTGTACTGAATGTAAAACGTGTATGTGATTCTAAACTTTTAAAAGCACTTTAATGAAGCTCATACTATTAACATGGTATATTCTGCCATTCTCTACTGTACTGAGGTCACTGCTTCATGGTATTAATATATGCAAAATCAATAAACACATGATTGAACAACTGTCTTGATTTTGTTGCATTGTCATTACAAAAATAACCAACTTTTTTTATTGTTTCAAAGCAGTTTCTGAAATCTGGGACCTACTATCTAAATTCATTATCTACGGATAGTATAGGCCCATTTGATATTTACTCCAATAGAATAACTGAAAATGTATATAAGCAAAATTGTCTAATGTTTAGATTTTTTGTTAATATCCAAGGTTCTGATAACATAAGTAGTCAGAATAGACTCACCCCGACTTTATTTTTGAATTCCCTCCCTATTCAACTTTGACTAATCCTCTAACGTCTTTTAAATCCCTTTTACAACTTTTTAGTTAAACTTAAAATTGACACTTACCTACATTAATATTTATTTATTCAAGTCTATTGTATTATTCTATATTATATGCATCCATTCAAATGTTTGAAGTGCATTAGTAGTAGTAGTATTAGTATGATTACTACTAGTATTATTATGAGTGGTAGTCGTAGTAGTGTCTTTGTCCTACGTCACTAAGTAGGGCGGGCGGAACCTTTGTAGCCCGGGACGTTGTATCTCGTCGGACACATTTGCCTCTACGCCCTCCCCAGACCTGCAGATGAGTTCACTTGTTATTCTCTGAGTTTAGAGTCTGTTTGTTTCTCTGGTGACAGTTGAGAACAAATCAACACCAGTCACGTGTCTTCTCTTTAAACCTTTAATTCTTTATAAAGCGACAGTTGATCCAGACGATGTCTCGGCCCGCTCTTCGCTGCCCGGGCTGCGGCTCCTCCAACATCATCGACGATGACCTGCACTGCCAGACCCAGCTGGTGTGCGTGGACTGCGGGGCGGTGGTGTCCGAGGGGACGCTGGTCAACGATGTGGTCGGAGGAGCAGGTACGAACAGTGGCGAGAACAGTGGCGAGGACACAGAACCCTTCACCTCCATTGATCATAGATTAGTGATATGTGTCACACTACCCAGCCCCTCCCTTCAAACACCAGCTCTCAATGAATCCTTGTCAAAAAACCCTTTTCTTCTAAATAAACTTGTGACAAAATGGCCCTGATGCATTGGATTGTACTCAGGCAACTGAGAAGTCCAGAGTCCAGACAAGATTCACGTTTGGGTTGATCTATTTTCCAGTTGAGAGACAAACATACATGTGTTCATCATCCTGCAGCTTCTCTTCTCTATCTGGTTCAAAGGAACCATGTCACTTCCGGGTGCTTCACCAGACACCTGCTACCTCTCTTCCAAATCCTTCCTGCTCTGGTGCTTTGTAAAAAAACAAGTAATAATCAAACTGATGAAAAAGATCCTATTTGTTTTTTTCGTACTACACCTGCTACTCACATAAAGTCTCGTGAAGTTCGTTTGCACTCTCGTTCCATTTTATTTTGATTGTGGTTCTCACAAGACGGAAAAGCAAATGTACTTTTGACATGTGATTCAAGGACACCATTGAGAAATGCAATCTGAAGACAGTTCAAGTAGAGCCAATCAGATTGAAGTTTATTAGGAACAGTTAGTTTAGTTTGATATAGAAGGATATAACTAGAGCTTGGTGATGTGGTCAAAAATTATATAAAGATGTTAACATCAGTTGATATGTATAATCATCATGATAAATGTCACATTTATTTGATGTTAAAATACTTTTGTTAAAGAAACTTGATCAACAGCAAAACATTTTACAAATCTGACGTAGATAATTTTGTTTTATAATTTCTCACTGTGCTTACACAACACATAAACATTTTATTGATGTATTGGCCTTTTTTTATATTGCAATAGACACCTGTTTTTATCTAAAGTTTAAAAGAACAACACTGAAAAAAAATCTAAAGACCGGCAGTTTTAGTACACTAGATCCAGTTTGCAGTATATCAGGAACCCTATATAACATCCAGGTATACACATGAGTGAACGTGCAAAGTGGCTTGTGAGGTGAGAGAGCATCTCACCTTTAATGATATCAAGTGTGACGCACGAGGGGGAAAAAACAGGGACACCCTCTTCATGCAATAAGAAAAACCCTTATACTGGCGAATTTGGTGTAAATTGTATATTTGATCCCACTGGTTTTGACTCTTTGTTCATTTCACAGATGTCAGCTACAGCCAAACCACAGCTGTGGCCAGAAAACCATGTCCAAACCTGCTATACGGTGAGACCTCCTCCCTGAGAGGATTTTGGATTGTTATGACCTAGCCACCTCCTCTGTATAGGAAGTGCTGCTCCCCTGTGCTCATTCTCATATATGATTACAGGTATACAGCGTGTGAGAGCCATATGTCGGACTCTAAGGGTCAACCATGAAATCGAGACTCTCTCACAGACCAATTTCACGCAGGCCTATCAGCATGAACATTTCATCAACGTGAGCCTCCAGAGGAAGGAAGTTCTCGGAGGGTGCTGCGTGCTTGTTAGCTGCAGGCTGCTTAACTGGCCCATCACCATGGGAACCATCAGCTGTTTGCTGGATGCCGACCCGATGGTGGTGGGAGCAATTTATAAAGAAATGGTCCAGACCCTCAACATAACGGCTCCGACAATAAACATCACTGATGTGATGGAGGCCCACAGTCAGGAGTAAGTGAAGTACAGTTTTCTGAAAGTCAACAATAATGTATAGATATTATAGATCAAAAATACTTTGAAGATTAGCCAGGGATAAATATCCATTCTTCCAGGCACAGACTGTATTTAAAGATGGACGTCATTATAAAGCTCCTCAAAAATGAAGCAAATTCACCTGGATCACCCCCCGGTGGCTGGCTGCAGTATAGCTCATGTTCTCTTTTACACAGATGAATGGCAGTTTAAACAGAAAACAAACTGGTAATTGAACTAACTTTGAGGAAATATGTAACATTTTATGACTCAGGCCGTAGCTCTAATGTTTATTACCAACTTTATGATTGGAGGGGGATGTTCTCGTTACTCTTTGAGTTGATCTTACTGAAATAATGACTCTGCTGCTTTGCTTGATAGCGACTAGGTGGAATAACTAATACTACAGTACTGCTTTAACCTCGCGTGTACATCTGACATGCACTGGGAATGTGTGTCTTTCTCTCAGGTATAAGATAGGCCCTCTTGACGCTCCTGAAGAATTGTCCGCAGACCCTAAGCTGTTGAACAAGCGAGCAGTGGCCCTGGTGGAGCTGGCAGCGGACACCTGGATCGTTACCGGCCGTCAGCCCGTCCCCATCATGATGTCTGCAATCTATCTGGCCTGGCAGTCGCAGAAACCCACCAAGCAACGGCTGAAAATAACTCTGGAAAAATTCTGTAAGATCGCCAAAGTGAATAAGCACAAGGTGGCTTTGAAGAGGGTCGCTGAGATGAAGGAGGTGCTGTGTAAGCTGGGCAAGGAGCTCCCCTGGATCAGGGAAGACATGACTCCTGAGAATGTGGTTAGACATTTGGAGGATATCCTGCAGCACAGGTTCGCCCTGCTAAGGAGGGCTATGAGAACCCATGAGGAAACCCGGCTGGAGGAGGATCAGACCAGCTGTGAGGACTCTCTGAATGAGAACAGCGATCCATCTGAGATCCCAGAAGTTCAAAATTCTTCCTCTGGGGAACGATGCGAAGTAAGAACTGATGTGTCCGAGGAACCAGGAGACGGAGATGATAATCCATGCACGGCAGCTGAGCCGCACGGCAGCACTCAGGGGAACCAAGAGCCAAACTGGGGGAAGAGAGAGCTGTTTGCTCCCCCGTGTGTGGTTCACCCCAAGAAGAGGAAAGCGCCACATCCAGAGTCCAAAGAAGTAACTGGTGATGAAGAAATCTGCGACATTGAAATTGACTCATACATTCGCACGCCCCGAGAAGTAAGAGACTTTGCACTAGTGCAGCAGATGCTGTCTGAAAAAGAGGATGCAAAGGTTTCTCATTGAAATTTTGTTAATAAAATGTTGCCGCTATGTTTTTTTATGTAGTTTTATTTATTATGACCTCTGCCAAAGAATTTCTTCACTGTGCGGTAAAGGTCAGGGAGGAACCCAATTAAACTTGGTTGCAGATTCGGATCAGGAGACAGGAATGTTTTTTCCAATTTCTTTAACATTGTGAGATTGGGAGTTGTTTTGTTTTTTAACAAATATCTGGGAATAATTAAAGGATCTTGATGAAAAAAAAATTGCTTTATTTCGTTCACTTTAAAATGTAATTGTTCAAGGACATCTAACATGTGATGAGTGATCAAGGGAAACTGTGAGATGCTGTTCATTCTAAAGAAATATACAGGAAGGGGATGTGTTTGAATATCATTAATGGTGCTTGCTGTCGTTTTGCACGTTTATGACAACTTATATTTGACATTTTGAAATGTCACAGAAGGACATCTTGGTGTTAAGTAAAATAATTAAAGATGGTGGAAATAGATTTAGTTAAATATCAGTATATCAGAGTGCTGGTATTGTGAATTCTTGCTTAATGTCAACAATCATGGCTGAGTGGACTTTTGAATAGAACACACGTTAAAAATCGAAACAATTTTTTTTTCTTGTTTTCACTTAAACCCAGGACATGCGACATCAACTATTGAATGTCGATGTCCAAAAACCCTGTGTAAACTCCAATATAATGTTATAATGCGATAATGATGTAAAGATGAGCGATGTGAGGTTTCACAACTTTGCTCTCACTTCTCGATAAGAAACTCAACTGCAATGCACAGAAACAGTCATGTAAAATCTGTATTAATTCTCTAACCAAAGAATAGACACACTACACGTCTACAGGAAGCGTCCATGAATACATCAAATCCTCTGAATGTCTGAAACTGGCCTGTAGTTGATCTGCTGTGACCACCTCTGTCCTCCCTGTTATTTAATTAGCAGATATAATCGGTCATAATGTCCTTCTTTCTTCTGCCGTCACGCAGCTACATTGATTTGAAGCAGGGAGGTCGTCTGGTGTGCCCTTTTTATTCACAGTGGGTGGTGACACATCCTACATTAGATAACTTTGTAGCAAGTGACATCACAAAGAATATATACTAACATTAAAAGCACTGTTTGCTGTATGTTCCCAAAGCCATCGGGTTGCAGAGTAAATGATGATAAGGAGAAAGCAACTATCACGACAATGGTTTAATCACTTCAGTGAATGTAGCACTTCAATCCTGTTTAATTCATACATGCGTAAAGAGAGCCCCGCCGTTCACCTCCACTCCTGCCGTGAGTCAGAAGGACGTATACATGTAGAGAATACAAACCAGCACTTCAAAACATTCAATTTTACACCTATACACCGATTTTTATAAGCCAATATACAAAGCTATTGGAAATTATTATATAAATTGTACAGTGAGGTGCATATTCAACCTCTGGCTTTTCTGAAAATTAGAGCAGTGGGGCGCGAGTTCATGGTGATAATTTATTCCATCGGGCTCCAAAGGCAGAGAGCCACATTATTAGATCTGACACCAGTGCCCTGGTGAGAAACAAACCCATCTGCTGTGACCGCTCCAAACAAGATCTGAACGGAGGGTCTCATTTGCTTTTCATATATTCAGCTCGACTATGTTCATCGGGCTCGAGCCTTATCTGGCATTTCTAGGTCATTTTAGATTTGAATCCTCGTTCGCTGGTTAGCATAAAGATGAATCCCTCGAGAGGACAGTATCTCCTTCTTACAGATCATTCCATAAACAAATCGTTACATGAACAGTAGCCTACATATACATTACAATGTGTCACATCACATATCGAAAAAGCAATCTTAGATAATTTAAGCCTTTACATCACAAAAGTTTTCCCAGAAAAGAAACATGTGATAAACATGTATCTCTATGGATGGATCAAAGGGTCATCCCAAGTTTGGCCCAGGGTTGACCCTCCCTGAAGTTTGGTGTGGACAGTCGTGGTTTCCAGAGGATGATCCCAAACACCTTTTCAGGCCTTTTTCACATCCTGATGTTGGTGACCTCTGACACCATTATTGGAAATTATCATAATACCCAACACCTGAGTCCAGGGCAAGTTATCTTATCAGCTAATGACCTGACCGTCTATTGAATCTGCTGCTCTGATTCATGCCTACCAGATAATAGGTTATAATGGTACTGGCCGGCCGTTGGACTTTCATTTACAGTTGTTACCCTATGTCTATTAATTTTTGTAGAAGAAATCTCAAAGTTCAAGTTTTAGTTTGTCATGAAATTTACTTGGCACACTCATGACTCCCAGAGGATGAACCCTTAGCAGGTTGTACTATGTATGAGATTTCTCCTATAGCAGCAACCTTGTGGCAAATAATCAACTTTTTTATACAATTGGATCTGGACTCTGTTGATATTTTGAGTCATTCATGTCCCACAGAGGATAAACATTCCTTTGTGTTCCTCTGTTGGGGGTCAAATTTCTTCTTAGTCATTTTATTTTTCAACTGAAATTGACTGAACCCTTTCATACTCCCCAGAAAAGTGGCCTCCCTTCAAGAGCCACCCCGGCCCAATACATTGTGTTTGCAGAGCAACGTAATAATCAGTGCACTGCCAGGTTGAACCCCATTAATTCTTTACCACGCCGACATTTTCATCAATCGATTACTAGACCACACTGGCGGCACACTGATTGGCGGGCACTCCGATACGGTGGCGGCACTCGAACATCTTCCGTAGCTCCGTACGGAAGCGGTCGTGTAGCCACGCGTAGAGGAAAGGGTTACAGCAAGAGGAGCTCATGGCGCACAGGTGGCACAGCAGTTGTATGAGCAAAAAGTAGCGTTTGTTAATGAGGTGAATCTCGACGTCTCGCAGCACGTTGAAGACGTGAATCGGGAGCCAGCACACGGCGAAGGCCGACACCAGGAGAGCGACCAGGCGAAAGATCTTCCTCTTGCGAGCCTGCTGAACCCCAGCCTGGCCTTGTGTCCTGTGGCCCGGTGCAACGCAGTTCCGCAGTTTGACAGTGATGCACAGATACGAGATGAAGACGGCCGACAGCGGCAGGACGTATGTGACCAGCAGGGTGCTGTATGCGTAAGCGCGTCTTTCTTTCTCTTGTCCCAACCAGAACTCCTCACAGATGGTGAAGCCTTCCTCCTTGAACTCAACGTGGTAGGTGTGGGCCACTGCCGGAGCCACCAGCCCGCAGGACAGCAGCCAGATGCCAGTGAGGACAGAGGCACAGGTGGCAACTGAGGTGCGCTTCTTCAGGGGATGGACGGTTGCGTAATATCTGCAATAGAAATGAACAAGAAACAGTGTTAGAGGATACTAATGGCACTAACTAATCCATGGTTAACACTTTAATGTTACTGAGTAGAGTGCAAACCTCAAGGCCCTCAAATGAAACCCCACTTAAATTCACTTCACCATTCAAATCCCCCCCCATAAAAATAGGATTATCCGGATCATCACCAAAATTAAATGGCTTCTATCTTGACCTACATCGTATCCTTCCAACAAATCTCAAGAAAATCCATCAAGTGGTTTTGTGTAATGTTTATTACAGACAAGTAAACCTGGGACGCAAACATACCCTCCTATTATCTACTGTGATTAAATGTATATATTAATATTATTAAATGATTTACAATCATAACTCCTGCAACACAATTTCAATACAACTTCAAATCACTATTAACTCACTAGATTACTCAGTGTATAAATATAATTAGCTCTAAACTTTTTACTTTACTGTGCTTTATATGACTGTTATGACAGAGCAGACCAAGAAGAAACAGAGGAAAGTGATTTATCATAAAGTGACAGGGGAGAAGTAGTTACACACAGATTCTCTTTGAAAGCAAAACCGAGGTGAGTTTTTTTGACAAGTGAAATCCTCACGTCCTTGATCCGCAGCTCCAGAGGGACAGAAACCAACAAGAAGCTTTATCCTGCAAAGATCTTTTATTTATTTTTCTTTCTTTAAGCAGCGAGCAGCAGCAGCTCCTCTGTGGATCTCTGGGGGTCTGTGGAGGGACGTGTGAGTTGAGCCAACACCTGATTCTTCCTTTTTGTGCTCAGAGTACAAAGCAGGATAATTTGATTTCTGATCTTGTTCCTATCTGGTAAAAATCTGCTGCAGGTCTTTTAAGTTTCCTCCTAAAGATTCAATCATGCAGCTACTTAGGGTTAAATTAAATTACGACTCAATAATTAAACATGAGCGATGAATCTTCAATGTAAAAAGTAATTACGTTTTAACCAGTCTGCCTAATTTCTAAATGTAAATGATGAATGATTGGTAATGCTCACACTTGGTGCTTTAATTCCTGCCTTGGCAATTATACTCCACTCACCTAGAATGGTGTGTAAATTGATTATATAGAGAGGGAATACATATGATGTTAATCAGGACAGTCTCTCGAGATTTTAATAGTTTTTATAGGAGGTTCTTGGACAAACACCAACCAGCACGTACACCAAGCTGCGAAGAGAGCTTAAAGGTTCAGTGTGTAGAATTGAGTGACATCTAGTGGTGAATTTGCATGTTGCAGCTGAATACCCCTCACCTCACCCTCCCCTTCAATAAATGAAAGAGAACCTGTCGTAGCCTTAAGTTGTCATAAAAATTCAAAAGATGTTAAGTTTGTCCAGTTTGGGCTACTGTAAAAAACATGGCTGCCTCTGTGGAGAGGACCCGTTCCTGATGTCTACAAAAAGTATCTAAATATAAAAAGCTGATTCTAGGGTAAAAAACAACAACAATTTAGATGAAACACGAGAACACATCACTAGCATTAATTAATATTCCATTTCTGCCAATAGATCCTTTTCAATTAGATCTTACACACTGAAACCTTAGGAAAAATAAAAAAGGACTAGACAGAATTAGACAGAACTTTTGAGTGGCAGAATTCCTCATCCACCCACCTGTCCACCGCGATGGCCGTGAGTGTGAAGACTGAAACGTAGACCGTAACCGGCTGGACGAGGAACACCAGATAACACATCGAGCGGCCAAACACCCAGCCGTGTGGATTGAAGGCGTAGGCGAGGGTGAAGGGGACACACGTCACACACATGAGCATGTCGGAGAAGGCCAGGTTGGCGATGAAGAAGTTGGTGACACTGTGCATCTTTCGGGTTCGGCAGATGACATAGAGCAGCAGGTAATTGCCGAAGACGCCCACCACCACCACCAGCACGTAGCAGGGGATAATGAGCGACTTGAACTGCTGCAGCAGGGCCACATCTGCAAACTGGGAGGTGTGATTGGTGGAGTTGCTCTGCACCGCAACCTCGTAAATGTGTCCCTCCATCTGCTCGCCCGACACAGACGGCTGTGTGACTCCGGCCGAGCCACTGTGGTGCTCCCCCATGGTCGGTCTGTTCCTACGCTGCTCAAAACACAGTTTACAACACGGCAGAACATTAACAACATCTGAATTGAAAGCAGTTCACATGATAGATATAAGTGGAAGGCCATTACTAAGCGTTCATGCTTTTACCGACACAGCGAGAGCCAAAGGGCAGATTATTAAAAGGTTTATGATTATGAATGTTGAGAACATCCACTGGTGTTGATGACCCTGAGGTTTCAGTGGGAATCTTGGCTTTTCTCTCAGACACATCTAAATGGACGAAGGGACGTCATCAACTAGACGCCGAAACTCTTGTTTTAATTTTTTCGTGGTCAAGTTTTCTCATCTACCCGTTTGCGTGTTAGTTGGTGAGTATTTATGCTTATTATCTTTTTAACATCTTCTTATCATGTTTTCATATAGCCTCTTAAGCTCTCCTCTGAAAGGACTCACGTCAGTCCACTGCTTGCTGAAGGGCCTTTGTCTTACTGAACAGATTCAGTACATAATGCTCACACAGAGGTGGAGCTTTAGTGATGCTCCTCGGCTGCAAAAGACACTTTGTATAAAAGCATCTGCAACATGTATACATGCAGCTGAATAAAATTGTCAGTAAGAGCCAAGGTCAGCAGCCCAGTGTGTCGCACCTCCTCCGCTGAAATGTGCATCTGGGAAATGTGGATTCGCAGGGTTGTTGTCAGCGTTTAGAGGTTGTACTTCTGTGTTTCACTGTGATTAACTGAGGTGCCGAATGTATTCAGCACCTTTCAGCGTTATTCAACAAGACTGATGCTTTATCTTAATGCACCTCATTTAATAGTGGAAACGTTTGCTGCTTGAGGGTCATCGTCACTTGGAGGAGAACTATTCACAGACTAAATTAAAGGAAGGATAATTGCAACATGATATTCCCTTTGGAGTGAGATTTCCAAATATCTCTCCTCAGAGCTTTAAAACTGATTTTCAGTCCGGCTCGCAGGTGTAATGTCATAAAACATTAGTTTTGTATAATGAAAAAGCATCAATAAATCCTTTTATAAAGCAAATATGATGTGAAACTAAAGATTTGCTGGGTATTGTGGAAATATATTTTTCTCTTATTTGTGACGGGTGATTGTAGAATAAATGTTAATTTTTAAGAAGGCTGTGGCTCTGGAGGTAGAGCGGGTTGCCCAGTAATCAGAAGATCAATAGTTCAATGTCAGTGTCCTCGGCAAAGACACTGAACCCCCAATTTTGCCCCTGAGTGCGTTGCCGGTGATGTGTGTGTGTAGAGTTCTGTGTGTGAATCTAGTGCAAAAGCTTTGAGTGGTTGTTTCAGCAAAGTGCTACGTTAATACAGTCCATGTACCCCATCAGCAGTTTGCTCTTGTTCCTTTTACACACACATTTAGTAAATTTAGTTCCTGGTTCGGTGAAATGTTTCACATCCTTTCTCTCATGTCAGACTTATAAAATCAGTTTTCTAAATTGAACCTACATATTGTTATTGCAATATCATCAGCCTGTTATAATAAACCATAGTACCCCTGGAGTGTTTATCAGTTTTATGAGGATTTCGTACAATCATCAGCTTGTTTGTGTTTAAACTTTTTCTATTAAGAGTGAGTCTTCTTATTACACTGTTGCTCTGGGCTAATGTGCATTATTTGCAATGTTTTGGGCCTTATGTCACCTAATATAAATTAAATGTACAAAGTTTAACCTTGTGAGCTTCTCTCTATACCCGTCAGATGAGACGAGAGATCACGGACAGATTATCATAATATTCATGGACAGTGTGGAACAGAGATTTTATGTAGTCGCGGGATTTTTTTCCTCCGGCTTTCTGAACTGTAACTGAAAAATGTAACAATCACAGCAGAGAGTCTCAGTGCTTCAGACTAATTGCAAAATTAGCATGTACGGCGCATTAGTCACCGGACATGTCAGTAAACTCAGATGATTTATTTGTAAATGACTATAACCAATAAAAGAAAATGGATTATAAATGACCTACCATGTAGGAAAGGGCTTACACGTACATGTAGAGAATATGATGTCTAAACGTTCACATTTTCCTTCTCATGAGCAACATATCTGCTTTCATTTTAAGGATGACTGAATATAACCAAACCGCATGAGCTCCAACGTGATGGTGCTGTATTTTATTACCTCGGATATGGCAGCCGGGGCAGGAAAAAGTAATAGAAGTTAATGTATTTGTTCCCGTCCACTGATTCTGCACCTTCCTCAATAATTTGAGGACCACTTTTTCCACATTTATCTCCCACATTAATATTTGCATAGTCTGACCTGTGAATACAGACGCCTAGATAGCGTCCTCTAGATGGGATTAATGTCAACAGGCACATATCTTCCATCTGACCCTGCCTCAAAATACATTTACATAGATATACGCATATCCTGGGTATATGAGCTAAAGACCTCCCCTAATGAGCCCCAACAATGTTACCTGCATCACATGCAAATGAGAAATCATTAAAAATCATATCCATGCTGACCTTTATGATGAGTGAATATTTGGCTCATTAGCCCCGAATGATGGAAATGTGAAAAACTTGTGTTTCATTTTAGCCCTTGACAATATTTTCACTACTTTTTTATGGCAGAATTGCTGTGAAATAATCATATTGGAGGAAAGATGCTGCCACTTCCCTGAGATAACATGCAAACGAGACATTAACAAACAGACATAGACAAAAGTCCCTTACCTCTGCCTGTGTTCCGGGGAGTGAAGATGAGAGAACGAGGAGCCGACCGTCCTTCAGCACCTCTCCACGGCGACTGAGCTGGAGCTGCTGCTGAGCTAGAGCACAGAGCGAGGGAGGGAGAAGTGACAGCGAGCCAATAAGACCACAGAGACCCCAAAAAAGATTAATGAGCAGGTTTGACCCAACCACGAAGCTTGATCTGGAAATGGTCAGCGATTATTGATTATTGGTTGGACTGTTGTATTCACAGGTAGGTTCCCAGTTGCCTGCTGAATTAAAACCAGGTTAAAGTGGTTTCAGATAGTGTGCATTGATCATTGGTCGTGGAAGGAGCCTGTGAAAGTCTGTATCTGCTGTCCATTGATTTAAGTTGTAATTAAGATTAGTAGAAAATGGTTAGTTTGAGTGGAACTAAAAATTCTTACCCCTTATGATAACTTATGATATGGCCTGTGTCTCAAAACCTTGTTCCCAACTAAATATATTTGGATTGCATGTGACAGGGACAACATGTAAAGCTCCTTGCTTGAAAAAAGCTTTTTGAAAATGTCTACAGTGTGAGGGCTCGCAAGTGAGTGCTCACATTAATTCCACTGTCCACAAAGCCTCTCTGCATAAAAGCTTTAAAAAAATTCAGTAATTCACAACATGCTCCTCGTCTTCAAAAGTACAAGGCTAGGACATCGAGTTTCTGTCGTTGAAAACAACAACGTAATGGCCTTTTAATGATAGATGCAGGCTGAGTGACGGAAGTTATGCTTCTTCCTTATAAATGGCATCGAGCCATAAATATGCGCCACACTCAATAAGTCATCTGAGGTTTGCACACTGTGCACACAACGTCAGAACAGCAACAATACTGCACTTAGGCATCAGTTTTCCATTCGGTCAATTTTTAGAGACACAAACGAGGCTTTCTGGAAGCAGCAAACTGTTTCAGCTGTAAATGGTGAATGGGCTGCAATTACAGTATATGGCAATTTTGATAAAACCTCCTTCGCCCATTCACACATTCACACCAGCAGCGGCTGAGCTGTCAGGGAGCTGAAAAGCACTTTGGCAAGAGACTCGTTCGCCACAGCCATTTGTAACTATGTGAAGAAAAAAGGAACAAACCATATATGTATTTAAAAATAGAGACTTCTCTGTATCTCTTCTCCCAACTAACAACATCCTTATTTCGTAAAGAGCCTTGTGTTGTATTATGATGACAGTAATCAGCATTGTTTGGACCCTTCCACCTGAAAACAGAGAAAGAGAGAATCTGTTTATTCCCAGCAGAAATCAACAAAGGACAGTAACATCGTTAATTCAGATTTAGACGGCAGCAAAGTAGGAAGCGGTGTGTTTATCTCGCAGTGATGTGCTTTCATTCAGGAGAGCACGCGTGGATACACAAACCAGATGGAGTTATCTGCATATGAGTGGGAGTAAAACGGGTGAAACTTCCCTTTAAAAGATGGGAAAATATGTTGATGTGTTGATGCAAATACGTGGAGTGATCTAGGGATTCATTTTCCGAGTAGATTTGTTTTAAACTGCACACACATTTCAAGAACTCCATTGTTTGCATGTGATCATTTTTAGGTTGACTTGTAATGAGGATAATGTGGGTGTGTTCGTCAAATGACAAGTGGCGAGTTATTACATGTCTCCGGAGTATAACTCCTAGAACCTATTATAATAATTTAACTGGATCTTTATTGTTGGCAGATGTTCCAACGACCTTGGTGGTCAAACCGTGTGGGTGGTGGAGATACGGCAGATTTATCGGTTGATAAATTCTAACCAGTGGCTTTACTGCTATAGGTCAAATCCCTCTATTGATTCATTATAGATGATTAAGAAGTCATTTAAAGATTTTTTTTGTAGTTTAATATGAGTTGATAGGGCATACAGCAATTAATTCCCGAAGCGGTTTCACACGATCATGATTGTGTCAGAGCTCAACACCCGTCTCACACGGGAACTTGTGTGAAGAGACCCCCACATGAGTTTTGCGTTTTTATCTGAGAAAATGGGATTTGCGTTCAACATATTTTTTTTTACTGCGTCCTGATATTTCTCATGCATTTAGAATGAAGGTTATGGAATGTACAGACTTCATATCAGTACGTTATTGTGTGTGTGTGTGTGTGTGTGTGTGTGTGTGTGTGTGTGTGTGTGCGTGTGTGTGTGTGTGTGTGTGTGTGTGTGTGTGTGATTTTAACACTCTTCCTCTTCGATTCTGTCCCTCTCTACAAGTACCTGGTACCATGTTTGTAACTTTGGATTTCATTATGTTCAACTTCATGACAACAATGCCTCTTATTCCCAGAGCCTGTTCCATTTGAGTGCGTGTGTTATCAGCAGTTAGCAGTCAGTGAGTGAAGGGCTGAACGTCTCCCTGTAGCTTGTCCTTTAATCAAAACTTGGATTACCTCACACACTCTCTTTCTTCCTCTCCTTCACCAGGGAGTTTTTCAGCTGTTTAATCCCGTTTGGAAAAGCAATTTAAACTTGTTATATTTTCTGTGCTGCTTGTTTAGGATGTATCCTCAGAGTTGGACTGTATACAAAATAATTGTATCTATCTATCTATCTATCTATCTATCTATCTATCTATCTATCTATCTATCTATCTATCTATCTATCTATCTATCTATCTATCTATCTATCTATCTATCTATCTATCTATCTATCTATCTATCTATCTATCTATCTATCTATCTATCTATCTATCTATCTATCTATCTATCTATCTATCTATCTATCTATCTATCCATCCATACGTGATGAAGAGCATCTCAGACCACACCATCTATTCCTGCTCCAAACAAAGCCTGTCATTTACATACCATAATGATCATTGAATTTGGAGTCCATATGAATGATTATAATCACATTGCTTTTTATTGAAAGCAGGAGCTCAAATTGGTTTTGAAGAAGCCTGCTGCTTTGTCTCTCTCTGCTAATTACACCCTCTCAGAGATACACATGTTCATAGTGTAATTATAATTAACCCTCAACAGGACAAAGACATTCTGAGTGAGTTGAGTTACACTATTTTAAACCGATGAAAGTGTTTTGTATCAAAAAGACTGTCCACCAGTCCACCTGATCTTATCATTTTAATTTTGATGAGCACTTTAAGTGAAGTGAAACTGGACCTAGGGTGAAATGTTCTCCTCAAGAACCTTCACGAGTTGTCAGATTCGGTTTTGCCACGTTGCTCTTAGCGTCGAGTCAGAGCCGGGATATCATTTGCACATTTCCTTCAGCTTCCCTCCTGCGGTCCGACCTGTACCCTGAACCCAACACGACAGTGACACTAAGGCTTAACAGAAAAACTTGTCTCATCATGTTCGATGCTGCGTACGACCCTCTGTCCCTTCGTCACAATCGCTGCCTGGGATTGATTTCCCTCGGCTCCTCGGTTGGCACGTTCACCTCTGCTGTTGCAGCTGCTTGCGTGTGGGGAAGGTTTGCTGTGACTCTCGCCCCCTTCCCTCTCCCTCTCTCTGCTGTCCCCTGTGAGCAGAACAAAGGGCCGGTCTTCTATCTGACACAGTTGTTTGTCGCCCCACCTTGATGGATGAGTTTTCATCCTGTATAACTTGTCACATATTTTACTACCTGAGTTTTCCCCTTGTGATCATGTTTCTGGCAGCGTCACCAGACTGTCCTCAGATGTCAGCAGTTAAAGGAGGAATAAAAAACAGTGAGTAATTAAAATGAGGCAGTCTGTTCCTATTTTGCTTGATGAAAATGAAAAAAAAATATCTGCAGACAATCCTGTATTATTTTCTTTATTAAAAATGGCTGGAATAGCACTTGGTGGAGCTCATCTCTCCACTCGGGCCCAACAGTTCCCTTAAATTCAATCAAGCTGCATTAGATGTCACTCACTCATAGATAGCACTTGTCTAAATGTGTCTTTTGACAAATTACACCGTGGGAAAACGTGAAAATGTTGGATTAAGCCCTCAATGGGTTCTTTCCTGACCCACACCATGTTCTCCCACTAAATTTCCTTGAAATCCATCAAGTGGTTTTGTGTCATCATCCGGCTAACTGACAGACAAACAAAAATCGCAGATGAAAATTTAACCTGCAGGAAGTCGGAAAGATTTAGTCCCTGTAAAGATTGCAAAAAAACTAAACGTTAGAAAAACTCATAAATTCAAGGCAACATATTGAACTAAATTATCATGATGATAAAACTTCAATGATTGAGTTTGACTCAGCATTACATTCAATACAATTTGTATCAACTCAGATTAGATTATACACAACAAGTCACAACCACCTTTTCACAAATTGCATCAGTCACACAGCATCCGGACTGGAGGAGCCAGGAATTGAATCACTGACCTTCCGGTTAATGGACGACCCGCTCTACCTCCTGAGCCACAGTCTCCCACAATACATTTATGACAGAAACAATTGATTATAAACAAATGTTCAGATAAGGTTAATGGGCCTGAACAGAGTACAAACCAAAATGCCCAATCATCACATGAGGAGAACAGGAAAGAGAAAAAGGCTCAACATGAGTTTAAGAAAACCTCTGCACAGCTGGAAGTAGAGCCTGATGTAAACCTCATACTTCAATAAAATCAATAATAGTGTGATGCCATCCACGACCATTGATCATAACTTTGTTAATGCTGCATCATTATAACTTCACCAGGTTTGAGCTGAAAGTTTCATTTTCTTTGACTTGACTGTGAAGCGGCTGTCGGATTTTGATCTTCTATTTGTCCTTTAACGTATTGATGATGTTCTGTTCTCAGCTTGTGTAAAAAAAAACACCACATATGCCCATTGAGTGTAAAGTCTGCTTCAGGACACGGCTGTTACTTCTGTTGCCATGGTAATATATGCAGCGTTACTGGGTCTATTCATGTGTTGGTTGTTATTTATAAAGTGATGAAGAATATATGAGAACAAACTGTCTCCCTGTGTTGTTCGGTACAATCTCTGAGTTTTAAACTGGGGCTGTCTTGTGCTGTCCCATCTTTATCTGACATCGCCATGTTGTCGAGCAAAACGGAAAAGCTAAATAAACAGATGTTTAATTATTATAGCAAATAGCGCCAACAACCCATATCAGACAATGTGTACTCTGCTGTGCAATTTAAAAACAAGACAAAAACCTCACAGGAAACAAACGACTGGGACAATGCCTCGTCCCTTCCGGTGATTTTAGCAACTTCCCAGATTCCTTGAAAACCTCTGAAAAGACTAAATGAGACTCTCGTGGTCAGAGAACAGCAGCCCGCTCCCCAGAGGAGGACAATGACCGCTTAAAGGGTCTGTTTCTCTAATATGGGGATCCATCAGTGTCCTGAGGGAGTCGTGATGCTGTAAGTGAAAAGTCTGCAGGGATGTGCTCTGCTGCAAAGCTTGAATTAGTTTTATATCAAAGTTTGCGTTAAACCCATGTTGATTGCAGGAGTTGGTCTCCAGTGTCCAGGGACAGTGAATTAACTTTCTACAGGACGTGAAACACAAGCTGCAGATGCTCACTGCTCCTGCAAACCAAACTTTCTCAGGAGCTGTTCTGGTTCCACCATGTGGTCACCTGGAGTACGAGCCGCTGCACGTTATTTCCTGCGCTGGGATGGAGCTGTGAGTTTTGCATGAGCTATGGGACCTCCTCCCTTAACTTGATTACATCCCGCTTTACTGCCTCCCCCAAAATAATGCTGGCGTCCCCTTAATGTAATTGAGTGAAATGATGCAGGGCTGACTCAACAAATGAGAAATTGCAACCAATTAAGCAAATGGACTCGACAGAGCGGACGCAGATTGAAATGTTGTCCTGTAACAAGAGAGGGAGCCAATAACATCCATCTTTTTTGTTTTTAAAGATGTCAAAAGCGTATATCTCTCTCTCGCTCTCTCTAACTCAAACCGTAAATTAACCGTTGACACGCGATCAATGAGAAAAACACAGACGAGTGTAAAAGGTTACAAAACTTTGGTTTAATTGGTATTGCAATCAGCAAAGGGAAAGGCATTGTGGTCGATAGGTGAAATGTGAAGGCCGCGTAAAAACAAAACACAGGTCATCAAATAAAAAAAGCTCATGAAGTCGTCTGCAGAGGGAAGACGGAGCCGGATGGCGTTCCTGTTACTCGCCTCCGACCAGCTCCAGCAGGATTTTGCGGTAGTCGCCGGATGTGTCTCCCTGTGGACAGAGAGAAAAGAGCTGTGAGACTTCAGAGGCCTGGTGATGGAAAGAACTGCAGCAACTCGCCTGAAACAAAAAACTATGTCGAACTCTGTGATACCTTTGATTTGTAAAAAAAAAGATAACATAAACTGGGTAGAGTATTTTGGAAGCAGAACATGAAATATACATTTTGCTGCGGAGGGTTACGTGCTTTTGTTTACAGCACAGCGACACCAGCATCAATATTCGTTGCCGTCTGCCATGTGTATAGCATCCGGAGATATTTGTAATTGTTATATTTTGCATTTGTCAAGTGTTATAACTGTTATCAACTTCCCAACTCCCTCACTGTGAATTCTCAGCACAAATCCCTCTGTATTCTCAAATGAGCTCACTCAGATATTCTCCAGAGTTTTAACTGGGGGTCAAACTCCAGAGAGTATCTGCAGCTGACTCTGACATGTGTGTTCTCACAAACAGCCCCTTCTGGAGAACGTCAGGGTTCAGTTCTGAAAGCAGCTTTACTCTCATCACAAAGCTGCTATAAAAGCATCACATACACTTTCAGAGAATTGTATTTATCATTAAAACACAGCTGATGTATTGCAAACCCGTTTGCTGACTAACACTCCTTGCCACGCCCCTCGTATCCGGCGCTCACCTTGATGAAGGAGTGCAGGGTCTTGCCGTACATCTTCAGGAACTGAGCCTTAATGTCCAACATGTCAATCTCAGCCCTGGCGACCATAATTCTGATGAGCACACTGTCTGTGGTGCCCAGCCCCTGACGAGAGAGAGAAACTATCTTTATACCGTGAAAACATCATTCTGCTTTTATTATGCTCAACGAACAGTAATTCGGTTTATTCATTACTCTAACTGCCTGTAAATTCAATGATGCTGGATAGAAGGTAGAATCACTATAATTAAAACATGTGAGAAATGCATAATCTCAGGAAAAAAAGATTTACTTGCATGAACATAAACACAAGAACGTAATAGAACTTTTACTGAATTTATGACAAATTTACTAAATAAAAAGAAACCATTTCTTGGGGAAATAGATCTGTTGTATTTTCTTATATATACATTGATTATTGTATATTAATGGCTTCACAATGCTTGAAATATTTACCTTCATGGATTTGTATAATTTCTCTGCAAAGAACGCTGGTTTGTTCCTGATGCATTTCACTGCAAATAAATAACAAACCCCAGGACATTAGAAACAATAACTTCCAACAACAGTAACTTCATTTGTGTTGCGTGAAATGGGAGAGGGACAGAAACTTCATAATATACCAAGACCTCCCGAAGATTCCTCAGAGTTAAATCACTTCCTGGAGGTTATATACACTCTTTGTAGATAATAATGTGCTATTCAACTAAATCGGACTTGACTTGATTCTTTGAAGGAGGAAGGAGAAACAGACCTATGGCAAGGAAGACGTCCTCCAGGCAGCCGGACATCTCCCTCTTGATGCTCTCCTCGATGTCTCTTCCAGAAATCTTCTGATAGTCCTCGAACACTGAAGGAGGAAACACAGAGTTTAATTATCTAACGTCACAAAATTAAAGATTTTATCCATCTGACTCTCTCACTCTGATCGTTTTAATTTTGAACATGAAGGATGTTTCGATAAAAAAAAGTGTTTGTTCCCAAAACTCCCACAAGGGGTCAGTAAAATCCCAACAGTCTCCTGGATGATTTAGGAAGTATAAAATATTAACTTACTCTCTATATAATATGACTAATACCTCATTCACTTCAGTTATCTCATTTTCATTTCACTTACTACCACTACTTATACCACATTATATCCACACCTGCAGTTTATATATACTTATTATATCTACACTACCTACTTCTATGGCTGCTAGTCTTGTATCAATACTGTTCATATTACATATCTATTTCTTACTTTACATATCTTATTTATTTACATATTCCATTTTACATATGCACATACTCTAAACTTTTACTGCTTTTTTTGCACTTCTGGATAGACCCCTAAACTGCATTTCGTCGTCCTAGTACTTTTACTCTGCAATGACAATAAGGTTGAATCTAATCACATGCACACATTTGTCAATATACAGTAAGAATACCTCGCATCAGATGTTTTTGGTTCCTCACACAAAGCACAGTGAGGAATTTCACCTCGTCCGTTCCCCATCGAGCTTCACCAGCCTCAAAGATTTCCTGCAATCACAATCATTAAAAAAACTTTAAATCCTACAGGATCGCAAGTTAAACACACACTCTTCATCTACACCCCTGATGCTGTACCTTGGCGTCTATAGCAGCCTGGGCCTCGTCCACCTTATCCCCCTCATCCCGTCCTGCCTGCAACATAGAAAACACTGCAGCTTCAGATTAAATAAGCAATAATCAGGTTTAATGATGGAGAAGTGACTGTTCTTCCCTCTTCATTAGACAAACAGAGATTGAGACACCTTATCACCCCCGAAGTTCCTGTTGACACTTTACAATTCATCTAATGTGCCCAGAATAAGTTTAGTATTAACTATCTGATCTCATATAATGCTCGAGAAGATGGAAACATCTATGTGTTCAATTAAAATTCAAATCACTTAAATTGGTGTTAAATGTTTCTGCGATGACGTGCCTTTAAAACATTGGCCCAAACAGAGAGGAGTTACATGCTGATGTTTTGCTTACTGTGAGTAGAGAGACCAAGACTCTCTGAAACATTCCAGATGTGTCTCCACACACAGCATCTTCCAGGCTTTTCCCATATTCTGTCACAAAAAAACACAGCAACATTAGAATAAAAACCATTTGTTTGCACTATGAACAGCTTAAATACAATACAAACATTTATTAATACAGGTTGACTTTCTCTGAGATTAGTAAAGAGAATTAGTTCCACTAATACCCATACATTCACCACTAGCATTGTTATAATCAGTAAAACATAGATCTGCAAACAATACTCGGAAGTAGCCATTTAAAAAAGTACTTTGAACATAACATGACAACCACCGTTAGTAGAACAAAACAAGAACAAATAAGAAAACAATAATCTGCCGCACTGAGCACAGCAGTGACATTAATGAATAATTTACCCCATCCACTGTTTTCTTATAATGCCTTGTCACTGGTATACAATATCAGATGTCGTACTCAGCCCATAGGCATCAGCCGACCCTGAGATGTACACCGTGACCTGATATCATGGTTTCTACCCCCAGGCGTGACACAGTTACCTTTCTTGAAGACGGCAGTGATGGTTTTTATTTCAGGATTTGTCCTTGAAGCGAGAATATCGACGAGACAAGCCTCCTCTGTTCCAGCCCCCTGTGATGAAGTAGTAAACTCTGGTTAAAGAACGAGACAGTGGTGTGTTGCTTTTCACTGAATACACAGAACTGGTTGAGCAGTGAACAGAGATATTTGCTCAGAGGAGAAGGCTGGTAATATTATATAGTATAGAATCTATACTATTCTCTCAAATCAGTCTCTCAATACTTTCCAATCTCCTTCAGGCATCTTCAGCAGAGTTAAGTACAGAGGGGCACATTTCCCATGTGGAGAACAGATGTGTTTTTAGTAGTGAGGGTTATTGTTGGACAACAATGGATCTCTACAGCACAAAGTAAAATGAACATTTTCTTGAACATGGCCCGAGAGAAACATATAACCGGACTTCTCCTTTAAAGCCAGCAGAAGTGGATATGAAACCCTGACCTTCATGGCGGTTCTCAGCTCGTAGGCGTCGTACACGGGGGCCAGCATCAGCAGACCGAGGACGACAGCCCGGAAGTTCCCACTCAGCTCGGAGGACAGCTCATCCGCCAGGTCCTGCAGGGTGGAGCAGGAACAGATGGGTTAACAGGCCCACACTCATGTCAAGGCCTTTAATCAAATCATCTGGAAGGAAATGTGATTATCTTCGACATTCAGAGCTTGGTGAGCAAGTTTTGTGGACATATCACATCTTACATATATTACAGCAGCACGTCTCTTATGGGGGGCGGGGGGGTTGGTTCCTGACAGAGTTTTTTTGAATAGAGCAGCTGTTCCACAAGAGCGGCCCGTGTGACCACATGTGGGCGTCGCCCCGCGCAACATGACTCACTCTTTCTGACTGTGAGGTATTCCACTCGCTGCCGCTGCCTTTTCTCTGCAGCTCCCTGGATGTGGAACTTTCAGATAACTCTTTTTACCACTTAGCCGACGCTGCATCTCGAGCTGGTCATTAACTCATTACATCGATATGATACACATGCCATACTTCCCCTTTCAGTTTACGTATTGATCCACAAAATAACAGAACAAAGATATACAGTTAATGGGTTCATGGCCCCTGTGGGTTCCAGTCCTCTTTTTTTTTAAAGAGCCGTTGTTTCTGCTTCCCACAGATAACAAGGCTATCTCTGTCCTGCTCTCTCACAACAGGTGATACTCATTTCTGCTTCATGGTTAATGGTTAACTTGCACATTATCAGCGCCGTGATAACACAGTTCAACTCCGCCTACAGTGATGAGAGAGTGCACAATGGAATAAGAGGCAAAGGGATGATAAATGCACTGCTGCTGCCAGGAGTTCACTTTTCAGATTCTTCTTCTTTTCTTTTTCTGCTTCATTCGTTTATGGTTTTTGAAAAACTGTTTTAATCACAATTAGATTTCGTTCTCTTCCAACTAGTACAGCTTTCAAAACTCTCACCTTCCCAACTGCTTGTTTGAAGGTCTCTTTGATGCGCTGCCTCTGGGCAATGGTCCGGTGTGCGAGGACGTCGATGACCGCCGCCTCGTCAGTGCCTGCGAGAAACATCACCAAACTGAAGCTCAAAACTTTATGCTATTTATCGTACATTTCTTAAAATCGTAAGGTTCACATTTTTAATTTTCTGTGCAGCACTGCAACCCTGAAGAACGATCGTGACACACAGTGTTTGTTGGCATCGAGGTAGAAACCATCTGTTTGCAATAGAGCTCAAACTAGAGTCAGGGGGAGATTATTATGCTTGTAAACCTAAACAGGATCAAGATTCCACATCACATAATGTGCTGATAGAGAGAAAATGTGACTGATGCCCACTGAATGTTGTTAGAATGAACCCAGGGTTGGGACTGATCCAATATCTTTGTTGGGTGCTGATACTGAGGTAATTCACTTATCACATCTCGGGAGGAGTAAGGTTCAACGTGCTTACATTGCCCTGAAGAGTATTTTTAAATATGTGAACAAATAGTTTAATAACATGAAACATACAGTTTATATAAAGTTGCACCTATTATAGAATCTTATTTTCACAGCTAAATAATTCATAATTAAAGTATGTTCAAATATCCTGACTGAGGTTGTGATCATGTATGCATGAAATGGTTAAAACACTTGCTATAGCAATTTGCTCTCCTGTTTGCATGTAACCTCCTGCACAAGAGTTCAAATAAAATGCTTTAGAATACATGTATATTACATTTTTCGAAAATAATACCAATGATAATAATAACAATAATTAAGAAGTGTATAGTCTGGTATCCATAGCAGATACAGCAGATGTCCAGGTTCAGGAAACATAATGTAACCTCCAGATCAGAAAAGGTGAGGAAAGCGTGAGAGGACACACTCCGCATAAAGAGATGGACTACAGAACAATTAAAGTTGCCATGACGACACTGAGCAACTCTACATTTAGTCTCAACATTCCTGGAAATGAGTAGAGAGACAGAAAAAGAGAGAGAATAATTATATTTTCCTCCTGAGGCTGAGGGCAGAGTGAGACGTGTGTTTATGCATGATGGTTTCTTTCTGTGCGACGGGCCAGATCACTCACCAGTTCCCTTCATGGCTTCTCTGAGCCTCTGGGAATCGGCTTCTGGGTCGAAACCTGCTGCCTCAGTCACTGTTCCTCGGTTTCCAATCTGGTAATACATCATTTAAAATAGCATCACTACCACCAGGACAAATATAAAGACACAAAAAACTGAGAACTTCACACAGCGTCGCTGTGGTGAATGAATGAAGCCCAGTATGAGCAGAGTTTGACACGCACAGGCTATTTTCACATTCATCTGTTGAACGCTTCCTTATACATCAGCTTGACTGCACCGGACATTCTGCGACATGTCATTTTGGACTTTACATTGAAGGAGTGACATTAAATATGACTTGACTTGCATGCATATATATTTTGCGATTCTTCAATTAAGCGGAAGAGATCTGTTTCTAAGAATGTAATAGCTTATTAAACCAAAATGACCATATCAGAAAATGTTTTATTCAAGTTTATTAAAACTAACCATTTTATGTTTTAAAAGCTGAAGATCATATGGATCAAAGTGTGAGGTAACTAAGTACACAACACAGTGCATATGTTCATACACTAATATTTCATCATACATTTAAAAAAAAAGAAGAGCAAAGACATTTTGTGTTTTGCAACATACTCCTACACAACTTCAGTCTGCACATTTTAGTTTAGGTTTCAATGAGCAAACAGTTCTCTAGCGTTAAGACTTTTGGCATCAATTAAACAGGTTAAACCCATTCGTACCAAGAGTAACATTTAAATGAAATGCAAACTCTCATAACATTGATTTGAATTTTACTGCATAATGAACTTATATTTAAATCGATGTACAGCAACAGCAGCAGTTTACAATATAACACTAATAATAAAATCCGATAGCAAAGCAAGGGAACATGAAGGAGTCCATTGACCAGTGCTGGATCTTTACTGGTGCAGCTAGTAAATGCAAAATGCTGTGGACTTACCGCAGCCATTGTAGAAGAGGGAGAGATGGTTTCCAAAGTGGACGTGAAGAAAGCTAACAAAAATTGAACAAAGACAGAATGTCAGTATATGTCAGCTGCTGAAGAGCCTGTTCAAATAACACAGAGGGAACTTCAGCATCAGGTTTAAGAGCAGTAAAGAGTCCCTGTTGTGAATGTGACCCTCATTAACCCCTGATCAATATTGCATGGACTGTCATCATCTCAGAACAGGGGCTTCTGTCCCACGTCTTCGGACACAGGCTCTTTTGTGTCCAACCAAGTCAGGGACTTATTCTGATGTGGAACTTAAGTTCCTGTTTGTGTGGACACACCTGTAGTTACTCTCCTGAGAGGAGAGACAGAGGGTTTCCCTGCTGCCCACAGGGATCAGATCATATGTCAAAAGCCATTTAGTTTAAAGTACATTGACCTGGTTGGTTTAGAGGGTTAAAAGGAAACAGCTTCCTTTATTTCATACTTAAGCTGAAACTTAAATTTTTTATTAGACAAAAACAAGAATCCCATTCAGGAATTTGACAATAGACACTTATATTAAAACAAAGGCGCTAGTAAATAACATGATGTCAAAAAATATGGCAACATAAATAACAAAAGTCAAATATAAATATATATAATAGGCTTGCCCTGTGCAGGCTTATACATATACACGTTACACGTATATAGTGTTCACTTATCACTATGTATAAAGAATTGTATTTGATATTCTGATATGTTCTATATTCAGCTATTTTATCTAATATATTTAAACTTTTTATAACAATATAAACCTGAAACATTCCTCTAATTGCCTCGACGGACCGGTCCTCTTGTCCAACACTTTTCATTGCACCATTGACCTTGTGTTAAATTAAACATGACAGAAAAAACTTGAACAAGCACAGTGAGGAGGTACAACACCTAATGGATCAACCTCATATTTACATATCTTTGTTATTGTCTTTTCACAACAAAGAGTTTACACCCACAGCCTTCGCTCGGGAGCCAAAATCTGCCTTTAAACTTAAGACACAAATAAAGAAGTGACATTCATCTTGATAATAATTACTGTCACTTTGTGTGTGTGAGTCCACAGCCACACCTAGGTGGTCTATTGTGTAAATAGAGGGTGGATCATTTCAAAAACACACACTTCGCCCAGGCTGAATTAATTGTGAACACGAAGTGGATCCTGTCACTGAATCTCTTCAAACAAAGTGACAGCCTGAAGCAACTGGATGTGCACATTTCATAACTGTCTCTCAGAGCTGTGAAACTACAGTTCCACTCTGGTGATTTATACTAAAGTTTACAGGTTTGAATCCCCAACTCACAAACTAGATCCTGACATTGAGCAACAGTAACGAAGTATGACTAATAGGTTAGAAAGAAAAGAGAGAAAAGGCTCAACTGGGCTACACATGCAAAACTAATCTGTCTGAAATAACTCGTAATGACCCATGGCTTATTTGAGAAGATAAAACAAACATAAGGCAAACCCGTGAATCAGGAAGCAGACAGCGTCTCCAGAGGGTTTGAGTTAACTTGACAAGAAGTTAGAAGGGGGGGACACACCCTGTCAACGGATCAGCCGCCTCACACTCAGTTCTGCTCCGTTAACGACGACAATAAACACGGAAAGCACGCGAAGGACCGTGGACCGGGCTGAAGGTCTTACCTGCCCTGCGGAGAGAGTGGTCGGGAGACGAGGAGAGAGACAGGGGCGCAGTTTATGAACAGGCAAGGCATGCAACCGTGAATGGGGGGGCCCAGACCGTGAGGGGGCCCCCGAGGGCGGACAAACTGCACTCCACAGCAGTGTCTCATGATGCGTTTAGTGACTACACCCTCTCTCTCTCTCTCTGCCACTCTCTCTTAAACAACCAATGGAGTATTCGCAGGGCCGTGGCAGTAGGAAACCTCCCTGTAGGGGCCCCATGTCATTCCGGTACGAGCTACAGTTGTGTGTCATCGCTGCTGCAGTTTCACGAAGAAGCGAACGTATTTTTCTCTCCTCGCGTTTATTTATTAATATCAAGACTGATCAGCACATGGGGATCGATACTGTTATTAAATTGCTAAAAATCTTTATTCACAACAGCACGAGATTCATTCAGTTCCTCTCTCAATCACTCACTCTAACACACACACAAACACTCTCTCTCTAACACACACACACACACACACACACAAAGCTGGAAGTGCAAAAGGAAAGGGAGAAAAATAGATGATGACGAGGACAAAAGAAAGCAAGAAGTGAGGCAGATAATGTCAAATAACAGTACAAGTGAATGCTGTCATTAGCAGCACAAAGAAGTTACATGTTGCAGCTTTATACCCCCTTTATAGCCAGTGTGGGCCACTGTAAAAAAACAAACATGGCAGCCTCCGTAGAGTGGACCCGCTCCTGTTGTAAATATAAAGTATTTAATACGGAAGGGCCAATTCTAGGGTAAAGAAAACAACAATTCATACGATTTTGGTGAAACACACTAGTGTAAACATCACTATATAAATTGAGTATATATATAGTGAGTATATATGCTATGACGACTTAATTTCCCTTCGGGGATGAATAAAGTAATCTATCTATCTATCTATCTATCTAGGATTATTTTCCATACTCAATTTGTGGATCCCTTTTACCTAAATCTCAGCCCCTGCACCTTTAAACACTCATTAATCCACCTCAGATTTAAACGGGACGTGAACGCAGCACATGACCAGATACGCAGGTGAGGGAGGGAGGGAGGCTGGCTGCAGTTGCGCCGCGGAACTACATTACCCACACTCCCCTGCGCGCGTCAACAGCAACAGCTAGGATGCTGCGATATCTCCGGCAGCCAAAGATCGCAGTGGCTGCAGAGATTCGGCTGCTGGACTGAACACCCCCCCCCCTTTCTCTCGTGTTGTGGTTGATGACAAATCCGCCGCACGGACACACACGGAGGCTCCGGGCTCCTGTCGAATCTGCGGCCGGGTTGGAGGAGAGACGCTTGCACCGCGCTAATGCGTTAGCTAACTGGGAAGGGAGAAGGAGGGGGGAGAAAAAAAATCACAGTTTAATCGCTAATGGGGGGGGGGAATTAAATAGCCGCACGGGCAGATATGTGGCGACTGGCGGCGGCTCCAGTTGAATGAGGATGGGAAGATCTTTTCCGGGCGACGCTATCGTTGAAGTTTCACGTCGGAAAACACACATCGCGCACCCGGGGAAACCGCTATCTTCAGAGGGTAACCTGGATAACCTTACACGCGAAATGTCATAGCGCCTAAGCGGCTAGCACGGAGCTAGCTCGGCTCGGACGGGGGATGGAGACGGACCCAATGTTCCCAGCGGTATCCTCCGACCACGGGCGGCTGCTGCAGGGATAGCTGAGGAGCAGGACTTTTCTTCCCGGAGATGCTCTAGCCTCCCCGGGTGGTGTAATTCACTCCTTACGTAACAGCAGCCTTCAGCCGCTCCGGCTACATCACCACCAGCGACTGGCTCGTGTCGGCGAAGCGAATGGGACACATCGCCTCCTGAAAACCTCCACATCAGCACAAGAGGAGAAAGGAGAGAGGGGGTGGAGGAGGAGGGGGGGGTGCAGTGCGTGTTTTTTTAAGGCTGCAAATAGACTCGTTGTTGGGTTCACGGTGTGCGTGAGTGCAACCGTTCTGTGCGTGGAGACACCACCACCAGCCGCTCGCCGCTCGCCGTCCGCCCTGTGGGTCGCTTCGGACACCATGAGGAAGTTCTTCGATTCCCGTCGGGAGTTGGTCAGCTCCGGGCCCGGCTCCGGAGGAGGAGGCTCCGGGTCCAGTCACGCAGGCGGAAATTTCATTGGACGAGCCTTCACCGTCGGGCGACACCAAGTCACCGTGGAGGAGACCGTGGCTGAAGGTGAGAGATGGAGGTTTGCAGAGAGCAGAGGATGCATGTTGCAGGAGGAGGAGGAGGAGGAGGAGGAGGATGATGGTGGTGGTGATGGTGATGATGCTTCGTGCTTAAGGTAAATACACACAAGAGTCACGTGACAGCGCAGGGATGTAACCTCATACCATCCCCACAGAAAGGCTGCAGCCATGCATCTGCCCCCTTGTGTATCCTGGATGCAGAACAGGGGCCTGCTGCTGTCTACTAGCTGCCCCTCTGAGTAACACAGCAGTTTCTCTCTCCTCTTCCTCCCCCTATCTCTCTCTCTCTCTCCTCACTCCCCTTTTCAACCCATCTCGCCCCTGCTCCCCATTTTTCCCCCCCTCTCACCCCAACTGGTCTAGGCCGATGGCCGCCCACACTGGGTCTGGTTCTGCTTGAGGTTTCTTCCAGTTACTGAGGGAGGGTTTTCTCTCCACAGTCTCCAAAGTGCTGCTCACTGTGGCAGCTGTTGGGTTTCTCTCTATTTTCCTCAGATCTTGACCTTCTATGTGCCTTGAGAACTTGTATATTATGATTTGGCGATATACACATTGAATTGAATCGAATTTCATCTGAGCTGATGAAGAAAGGGCGGTGTGGCCTAGGGGGTAGAGTGGTCGTTCTCCAACAAGAAGGTTGCCGGTTCAAACCCCACTCTTCCCCATCTGCATGCCGAAGAGGCCTTGGCAAGATACTGAACCCCTAAATGCCCCTTCATAAATGTTGATTGTACTAATTGTAAGTCGCTTTGGACAAAAGCGTCAGCCCCCACAAAAAATGAAATGAAAATGAAGACGTATTTGAATGAAGGAAAGGTGTCTCACAAGCAGTAGATCATAACAAATTGTCACTTTTGAAGTTACCATAACATTGCTAAGGCCCGTGCTTGACCTAAAACAAATGCAGTTTTATTCATTATATTCAGCCTGGGAATACAATTTTGATGTATTTCCATGTATTCCTGGTGTTTTAAACAACAGTTTATTGAACATCAGGCTAGTGTGCTTGCATACATGCTATTTAAAGTACATTATATGAACTAAACAGGAGAATATTGCAGTGATTTATGCTAAATCACAAAAAATATTGTCATCCTCAGGCCTCATTCCTTAACACTATTGACTATTGATTTTTCACAAGCCACCCCATCTGCTCATTTTTCCCAACCGCATACTGTGGTAATTATGTCTGCCCCACAGTATTAATCAGTGTGTCAGGCTGCCAGCTAGTGAGGACTTTCAAAGCCAGTGCCCACATTCTAATTGGTGGAGGAAGACGGTGTTGTACAGCAAGCTGCAATGAAACGAAACATTTACATCAGAAGTTGGAGCCGACCCTCAACTTGCACGAGGTGTTTGTATTTAGCGATCACGATGCCACAGAGCAGCACAATACGTGTGTCACGTTCGGCCTGAGCAGCCTTGTCTGGCCCGATACTGAAGTCACTCGGTCACAGTGAATTTGAGTGCGGTCTGAGCTATACCAGATGGTTAGGCCTCAATGTAGGCCTCTACATAAACCCTGCAGCAATGATATGACTAATGCATTACACTATAAGGCTGCAACATTTGGTTCTGCTCGTCCATATTGATGCAAGTCTGCACAGATTACAAATTGCGACAGTTCCTTTATTTTATTGTGAAAGGGTAAAAAAATAAAAGAATGTGTCAGCTTAATTTCCCAAATCACAATGCCTTAACAAAGCTTGTGAGAATGATGTGATGTTAGTTGCATTGATTGTAGTTGGTCCCTCCTCTCTTTGAAGACTGACTGTGTCATTTGGTGTCTTTCCCCATCCTGCAGGTGGTTTTGCGATTGTGTTCCTCGTGCGAACAAATCAAGGGCTGCGTTGTGCCCTGAAGAGGATGTATGTCAACAATGAGCACGATCTGCAGGTGTGCAAACTCGAGATTCAAATAATGGTGAGTTGCCGCCGACCGAATCTTTATCTGTTTGTTCTCACTTTGAGCTTGCGGGGGTTTGAATGCTGGGTAAAAAAACACACATGAAGGCAACAGCAAAACTAACTGCTTTTTTAAAATTGTACCTGCAAATGTCTCAAAAATCTCCAATGAAAGATATCTTGCTCCGGTATGAATAACTGTTGGATTCAGTACACACACAGTCTGCCTGCAGCGGTGTTGTTGGGATGGTTCTGTATTTATTCATCTGCTTCTTGGTGAACTTTGCTTTTGTTTACACAGTATTGTTTTGCATGTTCTGCTCTCCCCTCCTGGGATGGGTTTCAGAGATTGATGTGAAATCTCATACAGACAACATCGTACCTTAGTTTTTCACCATTCATCGTTCTGTTTCCAAAGTTTAAGTTTTCCCCTGTTGACAGATGTATAATAAATAATGCCTGTTGGCTAACGTAACACAAAACTGATCTGAGCATATACCAGCTATACATTCACTGTCATATGCTGGTAGAAAGAGACTATTCTGACTCCATCAGACTGCTTGACCAAGAGCAGAGATGGGATTTATTTAGTCTATAAATAGACACGTTTGTCATGGTAGCCTAAAACAAAATGTCATTATTCTATCAAGAGGCTTTAAAAGTCAGAATCAGGAACTGTACTCGCAATTCAATATTTTCTATCAGTAGGAATCCTCAGGAAGGAAGGAAGTGATTCATGGTCAGATTATTTATAAAAAGCTGCTTGTATAAACTTTCAACAGAATTACAAACAGCTCTTCATAACAACTTTGGTTCTTTTCTCGCTTCGGAGACTAACACTGACATTTCAGTTGGAAGATGATGTCATTCAAAATGTTTCCTTTACGTCAGTCTCTCGCTCACTCTCACGCACAAACAAACACACACAGGCAGCTATAGATTGACAGTCCATTTTGTTCATTACCTAATACATTACCGCTTCGGATTACCTCACACTGCATCATTCTACTCGCACTGACCACAGAAGTTTAACAACATTAAAATTCTCACCGCATGTTTTCCAGCAAAATATGGAAATACTTCCCTGCCACACCTTGTGTTGCAAATCTTTATATCACGTTATTATACTGGATTTAACACTTTCAGCCACTTACAGTGGTTGCCTGTTTTGTTACTTACTTTGAGCAGAGTTGTGTGTTAACGCTCTTGAACTTGTGTGTTCTTGCAGAAAGACCTTGTCGGTAACAAGAATATTGTTGGTTATCTGGACTCCAATATCACGGCTATGGGATCAAGGGATGTATGGGAGGTTCTCATACTTATGGACTATTGCAAAGGTGATTACTGTCGGGGACACGGGCTGTGGCTGCAACCACATTTATTTATGTAAAAGTGAATAGAATTTGTGTTTAAAGAAGTTAAAAAATCAATGATATACTTGTCATCTTAATTATTCATGTGCTTCGTGCTGCTGTATAATTGGATTTTATTTTGCAGGAGGGCAGGTGGTCAATTTGATGAACCAGAGGCTGCAGACCGGCTTCACCGAGGTCGAGGTGCTGCAGATCTTCTGTGACACGTGCGATGCCGTTTCTCGTCTGCACCAGCGCAAGTCGCCCATCATCCACAGGGACCTAAAGGTGACACATGTTGCCACCTCGGTTCCCTGTAGCGCTCTGCTGTGCAACGTGTCACACAGGACAGGTTGTCCAATCCCTGGTAACAAGGGAGGGTGAAAACCACCACCTGCAGATTACCCTGCTGTGAGGTCTTTTGAAGAATCGGGGTTGAGATGTTTGTGGAGAGTTGTGTTAAATTATGGATAGCTGCAACAGGAGAGAGGAGGTAGATGTCAAAATACTTCAAATGCTGCAGAGCTCAGTCAACTGCAGTGGGGCCCGTCACGTTAATTTTAAGTCACTGTCACTCAGTATTTATAATCCAGATGGAAACATTTGGATTTCTTCAACTCATTTAAAAAAGTCTTAAACATGAGAGTGGTGTGTTAGAGCATGACGAAATGATGGTGCTAGTTTTGACTAAATTAGCATTTCATTATTTTAAGGCGGCTGCACTTCAATTTTTATATTGTGTGTTGTGTGTTGTGTGTTGTGTGTTGTGTGTTGTGTGTGTGTGTGTGTGTGTGTGTGTGTGTGTGTGTGTGTGTGTGTGTGTGTGTGTGTGTGTGTGTGTGTGTGTGTGTGTGTGTGTGTGTGTGTGTGTGTGTGTGTGTGTGTGTGTGTGTGTGTGTTGTGTGTGTGTGTGTGTGTGTGTGTGTGTGTGTGTGTGTGTGTGTGTGTGTGTGTGTGTGTGTGTGTGTGTGTGTGTGTGTGTGTGTGTGTGTGTGTGTGTGTTGTGTGTGTGTGTGTGTGTGTGTGTGTGTGTGTGTGTGTGTGTGTGTGTGTGTGTGTGTGTGTGTGTGTGTGTGTGTGCGCCCCCTTACATTTCAAGTCCAAACCATTTGTCTTAACTGAAAGCAGCTACACACGGCTGTGAGAGTCTCATCTCGTGTTTATATCTACAGGTGGAGAACATCCTCCTGCACGACAAGGGTCATTATGTGCTTTGTGACTTCGGCAGCGCCACCAACAAGTTCCAGAGTCCGCAGACCGAAGGAGTTGCCACGGTGGAGGAAGAAATCAAAAAGTGCGTGCCTCTTTTCACCTCTTTTGTCTATATACACTGCTTTTATTCCTTAGCACTCGTTTTGGTTAAAGCTTCAGACTCTCTGAGTTTTTGTTGTGTGCAAAGGAGCTTAGAGACAGATACAATCACAATTTTCAATAACACAATGTCAAAACAAGGCAGGTTTCTTACTAATTTCTTCCTGTCCTCTTTCAGATACACCACTTTATCATATCGTGCCCCTGAAATGGTTAACCTGTACAACAACAAGATTATCACCACAAAAGCAGATGTCTGGGTGAGTGAAGAGGATGGTAATCTCGATAGAAGTGCATAAATCAAATAAAGCCTCAATTTCAGTTAAACATAATGAAAGTGTTGCTTATAGTGTATTATTTTTTCAATTTAAACCTGTATTTGCATTGTTACCGTTTTTTTATAGTAGAAAGCAGTGACATCCTGGCTTGTTATTAATATATTGAACTTACAGGCTTGGTAAATAGAAGTTGTATGATTTTTAGGGATTGATTGTTCTTAAAAAATTAAAATGAAAATTGTTTTTGTCGCATTTGTTCTGCTTAGAAGTCAGAAAATTCTGTGTATTAACTTAATACTTTTAGAACACTCTGCCTGCTGGTGTGGTTTGGAGGGGGTAATGTTTTTTTTGTGTGACTTGATTGCTATTCTTGTTTAAACTCCTCTCCTCTCTTTGTTTGTGTTGTTGGTTTGATGGGGCATGCTTGTGATTGTCTTCTCCAGGCACTGGGTTGTTTGCTGTACAAGCTGTGCTTCTTCACTCTGCCCTTTGGTGAAAGCCAGGTGGCCATCTGTGATGGCAGCTTCACCATTCCAGATAACTCTCGCTACTCTTACGATCTTCACTGCCTCATTAGTCAGTGTCTTTATTAACGTCACTTCACGTTTTCAATATCAAATTTCACAAAGCATGCACTTGTGTAAATGTCTATTCGTTGACTCTCTATTCTTCTTTCTTTGTGGTGCTTTTTTTAGGATACATGCTGGAGCCGGACCCAGACAAAAGACCAGATATCTACCAGGTGTCCTTCTTTGCTTTTAAATTAGCTCAGCGGACCAGCCCTGTTCAGAATGTGAAGGTCAGTTTCCGTCAGCACTGGGGTCAGCTGAAATATTTTGCTTTCTGGCTTTTTTTTTGAATTCAGCAGAATCTGCAATGGGTTTCTTTGCCTGACCTACATTAACAAACATGTTCGTTGTCACGCTGTGCGAGGAAAATCTGCTGTAATTCATCATTTGCATACAGAATATCTGCCAACTTCTGCCAAGTTTGATTGTGTCATTTTTCTCCCCCATAATCCAGAATTCTCAAATTCCCTCTAAACTTCCTGAGCCAATCAAAGCGAGTGAGGCTGCAGCACTAAAGAAGAACCAGGCTAAGCCCAGGCAAGCATGAGCTGCTTACCTTGTATTCTTATCAAAGCTTAGTTGCTCCTCATTTTGTGGAAGTAATTAGGTACAATCAGTATTCTGATACTATATCCTCCCTTATTTGCCAGACTGACAGATCCTGTTCCCACCACTGAAACCTCCATCACCCCTCGCCAGAGGCCCAAAGCAGCCCACACCCAGCCTGCTGCGGGCATTCTACCCATCCAGCCTGCTGCTCTCACCCCGCGCAAACGGCCTAATATCCCTGTGGGTGCAGCTCAGCCCGTTGGTACGTATGGAAAGAGAAACCAAGGTTTTGAATAAAGATGTGCATAAAGACAAGAATCCCTCTAATCCTATGTCCACATGCTCAAGCCTCCAATTCTCAACAGTAACAGATCAAGCACGCAGGTTAAGACTTGCGTAAATGAATGCAATCTAACCACAGGCCCCAAGTGATTATGAGATTATTTTCTCCACTCTGCCACTTCAAATACTGTTTCATTTTATATCAGCTTTGTATCTGTTACAAATCCTTTAGATTCCTATGATTATCAGGTTCTATGATCCTCTTTGATACATTTAGTTTGAGATGCACATTAACTCAAACCCTCCTACAAACCTTTTTATGTTGTTTGAATTTTACATTGTTCTGCGTACGTAGTATTTAGATATTTTCATGCTCTCTCAAGAGTAATGAGCTGTGTTCCTTTTAACAATCCCACAGGAGTCAGCTTAAACCTGGCTCAGCCCGCTGCAGCTCTGCAGTCACAGAAGGTGCAGACTGCTGCTCTGCCTCTCATCCAGTCGCTGAACAATTCCGGTCCGGCTGTGGCGCTGCAGAAACAGGTACGTACTCTCTGAATACACGGATGAGCTTCCTAAAGATTATACAAACCTTTATCTTTCTACAGTGTGTGTGTGTAAATGTGCAAAAATACAGAAGAGGAAAGAATCAAAAGAAGGGGCTTTAGTAGCATGACATTATTCTATTACTATTATTATTATTATCATCCCTATACACACAAGTTAACGGCTGTAGTTATTCCTCTCGTGCCAGGGCTTTGTAGATGTGATGTTTACGGTGATGACAGATAGCGTTGTCTCTAACAGGTCGTGCCACCAGCCGCAGTTACAGGAGCCGAGACCCCCCCAGTAGCCGTAGTATCACCAGTGACCAAGAGTGACGTCCAACCTCAAGCTCAGCCAACAGTCCAGCAGCAGACCACAACTCCCTCTGTGGTCAGCTCCTCTTCCCAGCAGGCAGCAGTGACTCCATCCAGCCCGGCCCCGCCTCAGCGTCCAGCCCGACGCAAGCAGGGTAGCCAGCCTCAGCAGCCAGCGGCTCTGCCTTCGCCCAGCAAACCGGCCTCTGCTCAGCCACCTGTATCTCAGCCCTCAGCTGCCTCCACCGAGATCAGCCAAAAATCTGCTGATACGGTGAGTGGGCTGCTGCTCTCCATCACCAGCTTTAACATATTGTGGGTTTTATTAAGGTTATTGTTAATGTGTTTTGCTTTCACTGCATGCTTCTTTTGATCAGACTCCACCTGCTTCTCCAAAGACATCTGAAGAGCGAGGGCACCAACGTGTCCCGAGCGACACCACAGCGAGTAGCATCGCTGCAGTTCCAGTCACTGACTCTCAGCAGCTGCAGGGAGTTAATGGAGATGCTGCTCTTAACCTGTAAGTGGCATATTTACTGGAATATGAGTTCAAATTAGGGGTTTTCTTCAGTGTATTTTATCTGTTATTCTGTGCATTTGTCTCTCCAGATCACTTACATCTCAGCCAAGCGATGCCCAGCAAGTTCAACAAGGTGCTGGAGACGCATTCCAGGATCAGAGCAAAGCTGGAGCCGCTGCTCCTGCCTCTGGCGGCGCAGCCATCACTCCGACACAGACGTGGAACCCCTTTGACGATGACAGCTTCTCCAACAACTTCTCCAACCTCACTGCTGAGGAATTCAAATCGGAAGACAAGAAGCCCAAAGGTAACGTTTGTGTTCATTAAATATTATTTAAATAGCTAACAAAGTGAAGATGTTATAACTAGTTAATGTCTTCACTAGATCTACCTTCAGCAACTGAGACATCATATTCTGAAGAGTTGATACCAGGCCTGCAGGCCTTGACTGTGGAAAACGAATCTCAAGAAACAAGTATGTCACAGTTTTCCCTTTAGAGTCAGTGTTTTTGTTCTGTTCTTTATTTTTACACAAACCAGGGCCCACAAATCTCCAAGGGATCTTCACTTCCATTATAACAAAGTTAAATCTTAAAATTATATTACACTGGAAATCATTCAAAACTTGTAAGAAAAACACATTCAAAACGGACTCATAAACCATGTCTATCCAGTGTAGTTCTAACATTAGAAAAAAACTTCTTTGCACATTGATACTCAACTAAAATAATAAGATAAATATGAAAATAAAATGTGTAAAACTCTCAATGTTTTATTCTAACCTTTTGTTTAAATAAAAAACAACATCAGCAGTTTAAGAGATTAAATATCAACAGAACGTCAACGTCATTCTTATAAACAGGCAACTGTTCTCCTGAGTTAGCCTGCTCGTATGTGGACATCAAACAAAGCAGACATAAAGACTGATTCATTTATAGATTAATGGTAGTATATCATTACTGCTGTTATTATGCTGGGTAATGCATTGTACTCTATACATCTGATGGACTGTAATGTAATGTCAAACCAAGAAGTATACCTCTTAATGTGATAGCTTCATATGTGCAGAACATAAATATAACAGGGGGTTGGATCTCAATGAAAGAAATGTCTGCATTGATTATTGTTTTAAGAGTTGATGCTATTGTGCCCATGAAATGTAGCCACTCACGGGTTAAGAGCTGCTTTTAACAAGCGAGACAAACATGAGAATTGATTTGCTCATACACAGAACTAGGTAATACAGTCGCTTTAAGTCTTAAGCTGTTAAAAAAATTTGGGGGAGTTTTAGTTTTCCTCAATTGGTTTGTTTGATTCATTCAAAAAAGAGGAGATAATTCAGGAATCACACTTCCTTTACTTTCCTCCGAGGCAATGCGTGAGTCCTCTGTTGTGATTGTACGTTAAATCAGAAGCTACTGCCATCGGCTAATGAGCTCACTCTTAAAACAGGCCAGGTTTAAACTGTTTGTATTGAAATGTACCAATGAAACAACAAGCAATGTATTCATATAAGGTTAATTATTTAGGCTTGGCTTAAAATCTTTGCTGTATAACGTTGCTTTGTTTACCAGTTGAAAGACCGTCAGCCACCGTAGACTCCGGAGTTTCGCTGTTGGCTGTAACAGATCCTTTCTGTGCCCTGGAGCTGTTGGATGTACCAGGTAAACACAGTCGCCCTGCTGTTGGATGCGTGATGTGTTTTTGTTACTGTCTCTCACAGTTCGTGAAAAGCTCTCGTCTTCCCGAAAGAACTCCAGACGCATTGTTTAAGAGACATCTGAAAAAATGATGTGCTGGTTGTCCTAAAATATCCTTAGTGAAATGAATAACAATTAAATATGGATGATGACATGAATAAGTGATGATTGCTGGAGTACTTGATCTAAACATTATATAGACGAGCACCCTGTCTGGCTCCAAACCAAACTTCATCAGTTCTTTTCAACGTCCTTCTTTCTCATCTGCTGCTCTGGGAATATCTTGAATCAGTAAATCCTTACATGACCTCGACTACACAAAGAACACAGTCTCTTCCCCTGTACTCCACGGTCTGTTAGTGGAACATGTTCTGACCCTTTCTCTCTGTCTTCACCGGCCTTTAGAGAAGCTGATTGAAGGACTCAAATCCCCCGACACATCTTCCCTCCTGCTGCCTGACCTCTTGTCATTGTCGGATCCCTTCGGTGGCTCCGTGGAAGAGTCTGCAAAAGGTGTGTTTGTGCTCCTAAATGTTCTATGGTGTGAATCTTAAAATATTCTAGTTTGCATGTAGTTGAAGGGGGGTAAGATCAGTATATGTATCAGTGTCCTTGTCCATAGTTAAACTTTAATCTCTCCTCTTTTCACTTTTACCTTCTCCTGACCCAGACTCCCTCACTGCAGACGACTCTCTCCTGGGCTGCTCCCTGATCTCTGCTCCGTCCGCCCCCCCAGCAGCGAGCAGCGCCACCTCCTCCGTATCCTCAGCCCCCAGCTCCGCTGCCTCTGCTCTGGATGATTTCAGTCTGTTGTCTGGAGACTCCACGCAGCCTAAAGCAGGTAAGGTGGAAGAATCTGGCAGAAGTAGGCGGTGAGCTCCCTGAACACAGAGGGTGTGAAATTTAAAGCAACATCGCCAACAACTAAGATCAGATGTGGCCTGATAAACGTTTGTGGTGATCCCGCTGAATGTTTACAGGACACAGTAAAACATTCAAATTCATAAGATGGACAGAGAAAAGAACATTTCAGTTGTTATAAGCTTGTACTGAGTTACCTTGAGAAGCATCTTGACGTTTTTCAGGTCATCTCTTCATGACGTGTCCTTAGACATTGAATGAGGTGCTGGGAACTTGATGTCTGCATTTTTATTTCTTACACAAAGAAGTGTTAGTCACATTGATTCAGCAGTTGGTCAATTTCAGTCATAGGGTAATTGAAGAAAACAGGAAGAATACAATGATTTAGAAATGTGCATTAGAGTGACAGAAACACTATGGTTTACCTATATTCACTAAAAAGTCAAAAGTTCGGTGTTCCAGTTAATTAATCCTAAACAAGGAGGTGCCTAATCAAACCAAATATAGATTTCTAGTTTTTGAAATGTTGTTTGTGTCTGTATGTTGGCCTTGTGATACGCTGGCGACCTGTCCACGGTGTACCCCCCCCTCTCGCACAACACCGGCTTGGATTGGCTCTAGGTATCCCACCAACCCCAAGCGATAGGGATAATGGATGGATTGCATTTTGGACTTGAAGCTGTTTTCAACCCTAGAGTAAAGGAAGACTCCAACAAACTCATAAAACCATCTACCATTATTGTAGATATTAACATTGTCACTGTCTGTGGACTTCAGCCACTGGGTGGCAGCAGATGCATTTCCACCTCACCTTAACAAATTCATCTAGACAGTCTGAGTAATATTTCTCTCTATAACGTTGTAATCTTTTGCCATTAGAGGAAAGTTCTTCATTTGAATGGAAACATATGTGAAACCATATTATGTGTCCCAAACCGAGGGATCAGCCGCAGCTGTGGCTGACTTATTTGTTCTGTGTCTGGTGAATGAAGACATTTAACTCCCAATCACAGCCTGAATGTGTGCCGCAGCTGCACGATCCTAATTATCACTAATCTCTGCTCATAAAATCTTATCAAATCGCTCTTTTACTGTCAAAGAGCAGTGGATGATTTGTTGCAGTAGCTGAGCTGATTTTATGAAAATGTTGATCATGGTAATGGGTAAAAAAATTGGTCCCAAGCTATATATTTGCTCCTTTGTTTTCACCTCTCCTCTAAAGATTGGGCTTTCATTCTGTTACATCCACCACCTACGTTTCTTCTGTTCTCTGCAGACTCATCTCTCCTGATCTCGGACTTTGAGCCCCAACAAGCCAGCGGAGAGGTCGGCACCGAGGATGAGTTTGATCCTATTCCCGTCACAGGGCGGAAGAACTCCCAAGGTAAGTCCATACAGTCTCTGCAAGGAGGCACAGGCGGGTCAAGGTGGATTAGAAACACACCCGCATGCTAATCTGCTCAATAATTACTGACCTACTGACCAACTGATCAGGTGTCTGCACTACTTCTGCATCCTCACTTGAGAATGATTGAAAACCAGTAGAGTGATATGGGTAAACTCTGCCCTCTTTTTTTCTCTCCTCTCTCTTTCTCAACCTCTCTCTCCCTCTCTTCCTTGACTGCTGTGTTTGCTTGTTGTGAATCCCACTCCTCTGCTTCTCCCCCCCCTTGTCTGTCCGGCCAGTTTCAGGAGGCCACTCGCGCAGTAACAGTGGCGGCTCTGAATCCAGCCTGCCCAGCCTGGCCCGCTCCCTGCTGCTGGTGGACCAGCTCATCGACTTGTAGGCGGCTGCCTCCCCCCCCCCTCCAAGTAGAAGCTGTAACACTGGACTGGCATAGCATAACTGCAATCAACACTGCTGTCATAGCTAGCTTCCTGCACCCCTGGCTGCCATCATCGTTGTAGCTCCTACAGTAGAAGCCTCCTCCGCCTCTTAGTGCTTCTTCACTCCCGCCCTCTCCGCCGTATCGACTTCATTATCTTGGCTTCTCCTCACCTCTTATCTCTCACCCTCTCACTCACATCTTCTCTTTGTCATAGTCTCTGTGCATCATGTGTTGACCGTTGGCTCAATACACTAACATCATCCTTTCTAAAGATTAACCACCGCATCTCTCTGTCAATCAGGATATGATATTGCTATTCAGTTTGTTTGAACAATATTGCATTGTGTCTAATAGCAAACAATAGAAGATCATTGTTGTAATGTACAATAGGCCTAGTTCTAAGTGGTTGTAGTTATTATCGTGCACAAGTGAATTTGTCGTTGTTCGGCTTATTTTAAGTTCCTCCTCCCCAGGTTTATTTGCACATTTAAAAAGTAAAACCATGGAAAAGTTAAATGATAGTTAGTTCAAATAAGTTTGTTTCTTCTACAAAGGGAAGCCTGTTTGAAAAGTGTCATGTAGCCTGATTTGCACAGTAGCAGGAGTGTTGCCTCCGTCAGCCTCGACTGCTGGAGGGAATATCTTTCAACAGTTTAAAGCTGCTATCGATTTAGGCTGAAACGTTCGATGATATTGTGTCACAATCTGGAAACAAACAGCCATAACCCCTCATTCTGCATCTCCTTCAGCTTCTGCAGCACACACAACGCACAAAGTTATTGTGATGTGGAGAAAAGAAGGACACAAAAACAGCGAAGTGCCATAAAATAATCTGTGAAGTAAACTGACTAAGCTGAATGGATGAGTCCTTGAAGTGTACAATATCTGCTTAGCTCTAACTATAACTACAGTAAAAAGAAATATCTTGCACATTATGTTACCAATTCAAGGTGAACGTGTTTTCAAGACAGAGTGCTTCCCCTCGATTTTATCCTTGAGGCAAGCGATAGGTTGCTATGGAATTAAATTACCAATCATTGGTCATTTAACAGTGTTTATAGCAGGGTGCCATACCGCCAAAAAAAAGAGCATGAAATCATGAAAAAAACTTGAATAATCAACTATGATAGAAAAACTTAGAAATAAAATTAAGTAGAAACAACTATTCAGGTAATTTGTGGCACTAACAGAAACGACACAATGTGGCATTTTCACTCATTCGCATTTTTTAAATATCAGCTGAATTCCACATCATGCAATCCCTCCTACATTCCTGCCGTTTGTTCACTCATAACTTGTGTAAATAGAAATCTGGACCCCCTGCAGGCTCTTATCCAGACCATAGAGTTGGTTCTTCTTCCCATGTATATATGAAGTCATTGTCATAAAGCTTTACTTGTGGAAAACATATTGCTTTACATGTTAAATCTGTCATCCATATATATATATATATATATATATATATATATATAAATGTGTATATATATATGGTGATTGATTGAAATTTGATTGATTGATTGATTGACATTGTTTTCCTGTTAATAAATGTTAATATGACTAGAGTGTTAGAGAATGAATGTAAGAAATAAATATTAGTCTATAATGAAAAAAATATATATAATTCTTAACACCATAATCACTGAATAATATGGAAGAATACTCATTCCTCTTTGTGGGATTGTTTTCTTGGCTCTATCTACTCAATAACTGTCGGTACATTGAACTGTATAGATGATAATCCTAGTCTTTGTTAGACTCGAGAGATTAGGCTGGATCCCATGTCTTATTCCACCTTTGTGAAACGAAAGTGAGCCTGTGTTCCGTTTGTTTACATGGACTGATGAAGGATTATATTTTTATTGAACGCGGTCGACAGTTTTTCTGACGAGCGGGAGCTCAACCTCTTGAATCTTAGTCCTGTTTCATGTCTTCGCTTGAACTAGAACTCTTTCGTTTTTCTGAAATTGTGCTTTGTAAAGCTTTTGTTTTATCGCTTTACCGGGTTTTAGTGATCACAGACGTCATATCGAAAAAAACGCATGGCAGTGTTGTTGAATGTTACGTTCACGTGTGTTGGTGGTTCTACAGTGTTCTGATAAGTATGTATGTGTGTATGTGTGCGTGGAGTCAGACTTGTTGGATGTGTTTTCCAGTAGCCTACTTGTGTTGTTGTTTGCTGCGAACATGGCGACAGTCACGTTGTCATTAAAGTCTCTTCTGAAAGCACAGCCCCCCCCCCTCCCTCCTAAATTCTCTCAGGTCGTCAGAGCTCCATGACTCTCTCTCTCTCTGAGGGTTGGACAAGTATTGGCTTACTGCTCGCCCCGGTCTCTCTGTCCTCCGGACGTCTGCGCTCCATATTACAGCTTCAAGAATTGGTCTGATTTGTAACGTGTGAGGGGCTCTGTGAAAGGGTTTCACAGTGACCACACGACACTGTTGCTGCTGTGGTTTGATTATCTGACGGCATCAAATCAGCCGTCCAGGGTTTGAAAATCAGCTCCAATCAGCAATATAAATGTTTCTGTAGGATCAAACAAAGTCATTTTTACTTCCCATGCATGAACACAGTGCATGAAGACCACCTCCACCTCAATGTCAATACTAGAAAATGATATCAAGTAGAATATATCCTACATTACACATATGCATTTGCTACATCTACTTATACTGCTCAATTTTTTAAGTAAGTAGTCATACGTAAAAAAAAATCTGGATTTATTATTGTATCATTATTTATCGGGTTTTAAGAAACAAATATTGTGTTAAAATGCTGAAAGAGGTCCACGGACGCTGGTTAGATATATTCCACAAAATCTGAATAAATGTAATAAAAAAAATCACCTTAAAACTTAAATATTAAACCAGCTAAACAAATATTACCGTAATATGAATATACCCAATCTGAGAAAATAACTCAAGTTATCGGGGGCATTCCCACGTTCTTTGATAATAAAAGCTAAAGACGTTTCATGATAATGACTTTATGTAGTACATATTGGTGTCTTTTCAATTTCAATGTTACACACTAGCCCCCCAAGCTTTAAAAAATCTTTAAAGTACAACTGACTTTGTCCCAAGTCAGTTAAAGTCAAAGATCAACCGGCTCCTCTGGTTAGTACGGCATGTGCAACTCACTGCTCATCGTCAGCCTCTCTATGGTCCCTCCACTGAACAGCTCAGTCATTCGCAGTTACTGTTTGAAACCTATGCAACTCCCGAGCTTTCTCCCTGTCGCTGCCTGTGTGCTGTTGTAATCGGTGAAGACGAACAGGTAGTGAGATTAGTCCTTGGGTGTGAAACAGGAGCCCCTCGTCCTCTGTTGTTGTTGTTTTTTTCGTTGTTTTTTTTTGTTGCCAAAACTGAAATCGGATTCTCCCCGAGTGTTTTTTGAAACGCCTCTTGTCCGTTTGGCCCAAACCTGCGTCAGAGCTGTGGTATCGTGTGCTCCTTCTATTTTTGTGAGATAATTAAAGAATTATAAAGGAATAGCAAATAAAATACAAATGTGAATGTCAACGTGTGGAGTTTTGATTATGTTGTTCAAAATTATGGATTTATTCTATTCTGTGAGTAGAATAAATCTACTCTTTTATTAGAGTAAAGAAATTAAAGAAATTATATATTAAATAACACATTTTCAATTTTACATTGTATTATAGGGTTTTGAAGTTTAAATGTCATAATAACAGTAATTGATGGTATTTGATTAGTTTCTCATCAGACTTGCATGGAAAGATATGTGCATGAAAGCTTGTGGGAGACAAAGGGCTTTAAATTAATTTGTTGAATTGTGAGATAATATATTTGAGTTTTGATTAATTGTTTAATTCACTAATCAACATGTAATTCTACTTGGAGAGCAGGGTAAGTCCACTCAGGTAAGATCAAACATCAGCTTCATGCCCCATTCAAACTTTCCATCTTTATCTATTACTGCATTGTGTCAATGCCTTAAGTCTTGATTTTTATTTCAGCTACGCACAATAATATTATTAGTTATAATTTCATACTCGAGTCTGACCGGCCGACTCAAGGCCTCTGCTTATTTTTTGGGTATCCAGTTATTTATTGATCCTTAAATAACAAGAATAGAGCAGAACAGAATTGACGGAGACGTGTTTGAAGTGTATTACATAAATGTAGATTGTTAAATATAATTAAAAACTCGAATTATTTTTCACATATTTAACTATCTACTTAGGACATACCCTGAACCAGATTCTTGTACTACCAAATTGTACAGTTATTTGTCAAAGGGGTTTGTTAATGTTATGTTACTGTAAAATGTTTTTTTTTATAATTGCTAATATTTTTTCATATTTTTTTAAACCCACAAATGTGAATCTAGGCCTCTACACTGAAGATATTTTGACACAATATTAATAATGATGATTGTAGTACTGGTAATGCTGATTATTATATTCTCATAATAACAATAGCTTCTTAGCCAATACAAGTGCTCAACAAATGAATCCTGTAAACAATACAACATAATTTAACAGTTATGCACAAGAAAACTATAAAACTAGCTAAAGTAATCAATAAAAACAAAGAAGTACAATTTGGGAACATTTATTTTTGAGCGATGAATCAAATTGAGGCGGTAACACTTCAAGTCTTAGTTCCTTATGTAAACATATCACAGTAGAAAAGCACAGATCTAAATGAATTGAGTTGATGGCTTTTGTTTATGTTAACGAATGTAGGATTTAAAAAAAGTTTGTCGTCACTAAAACTTTACATGATTTCCACTTGATCACCTTCTGTCACTGGGTTTGAATCAATATGAGGCAGATTTGGTTCATCATCCACTTCTCTTGTGTTTAATGTCACTGAAAGTAGAAAATGGGCTGTTTTGTGTTATGTGCAGTAGATTCAGATTGTTGTGAAGCTCTTCAGCACGTGTCCTGATGTTCTTCTGCTCTCCTCCACACACAGACCTGCAGAGGGAGCTCCACAGCAAAGCACCGACCGGCTCCGGAGCGTCTGTCCTGCTCCAGCTGCCTGAGGAGCAGCAGACACTGTGGATCCAGCAACAGACGACTCCTCCGTGCGTCCATAACAAACACATGTTGCAATCAGATGAGATGAGTACACACCATCATATGACACCAGCTCCTTCCACCATCAAACCCATCAAACCCATCAATGGACCGGTCACCTCTGACGTCTTCCAGCTGGCTCCTTTCAAAACACCTGGAAGAGAAAGCGGGGCGGCCTCCGGCGGCTCCTCCTCGTCTGCGTCCCGTAAACCCACCGAGGCGTCCGATGTCTTCCTCCAGGCGCCGTTCGGGAAGAGGCCGGAAACCGCAAAATCTAATGCTCACTTATTTAAATGTGGAACGCAGCACATTCAGAGTCCCTTGGTCCCCCCTGGAGCATCAGTCCCCGGGCCCCAGCCCCTCGGACCCCGGGCCCCTCCTCAGCCTCTCGTGCTCCAGCAGCCGGTGGCGGTGCACCGGGTCGTGTCCAGGATCGGGCAGCGGGCCGCGGTGGGCTCCGTGGCCGTGGGGCCGCTGCACTCCTGGACCATCGGGGGACGAGCTCTGGAAGACCCGTTCGTTTCTGCACCTTTCCAGCCGAGGTGCTCCCAGGGGAAACCTTGAGGATGTGTAACCGGCCATTAAAAAAAAAGCCAAGTCAAGAGCTTTTTATTCTGCAACTAATGAAGGAGCCAAAGTAGAAGTCCGTCGCAGTGTGACTCCTTTCTCCTAATGTGGTTTTATGATTATTGCTTCGATAACAGACTCAATGATCCATTTAATAACGAAGTACTTCAAAGTTAATGCTCTACCTCAGTTATTCGCTGGAGCGACAGTGGGTTGATCTGGTTCCCAGTGCCCTCGTGCTGAAAAGTCTTTAGGAAACCAAAAACCTTTTTTTATCATTTCCTTGACCAGATATCTTTTACTTTTATTCAATTTTTTTAATATTTTGTGTATCTCAAGTGATCCTACTTTATTTATATCTTAAACATGTATCTTGAGGGAAAATATTCACAGCATCTGAAACGAGATATCAAGTAACTGCATTCATTTTAATAATCTATCAATTTAGCTGTGAATGCAATGAGTTCTATTTCTGTTTTCTATCCATCCATCTTGTCTTATTTCCATTTAGACCTTTACAGTTATTGAACCTTTCATATCAGTGGTGGAATGTGGTCCCAGGCTTGTGTTTACATTCAGCATCGATGCTACAGCAGAAACCAAACATTTTGCCACAAGCTAAAGAAAGCCAGTGAAATTAAAATGGAAGTGGGAAGAGGGGGATTCATTTTTGCAGTTGTAACTTTCATGTAAGGGAATTTTTAAGAATATTTAATGGAACCCCAAATGGTAAATGACTTTAGTGTCCCCACACACTCTGAGCAGTGTTTTTAAGACTTGTGTGGTTGTTTTGAAATGAGTTTGTTACTTTTGTTTGTCTTTGGTTTTAGTATTTTTGAATGAAACGTATCATGTTGTGAAGTAAATCAGACAGTACAGTAAGAAGTCAGCAGCATCTCTACCGAGCCAGGTTTCTATTAGGTTTCTTCTTAAAGTGATAATATTTGAATACATTTTACTTTATTATGCTTCATACCATGTGGCAGAGAATAATAATACCGTAATGCCTTTATTAACAGCATTTTGTGCATGCATAGTATTTTCATTTGTATTTTTTGACATTTGAAACTTGACATCAGTGAAAATTAATCTGTATTAAAGTTTTATAAATATAATTGCAGTAATTTGGTGGTAATGTGTTCAAGGTTAATACTAGTTTATTTTCTTAATTGCTGCTTCATTCCCAACTTGTTGCACAGCAGGGGATCCAGGCCTTTGTGGTTCCACCTGAGAGGAGATGGAACAACAATAAGAGAACTGCAGGTTAAGATGGTTGTTCTGTGTCTCAAATGGTGCTAGTGGCGTGTTGGAGGACTTTATATTCTGATTCTGCAATATATGATGGCTGATGCATCACAGTTGTACATTTCCCTTATAAAACAAGACAAGAGAGGTTAAATGTATCGTCTTTCCATGGAGACTTTTGGCTTGCTTGTTTTTATTGAGACCAGATTATGCAGATTAAACCTCACGCAGAGGTAAAATGGAAAAACAGATAAAAACACCGGACACGATAAACTTTGTCTGACTGAGTCCCTAATAAACAAACACGTGTTACAGGTCATAACCTTTTCTTTGGGAGGAAAAGTAAATTGAACTTGTGTGTTAAAGATGAGCCACTTGAGTTGTTGCTCAACATTCAGATTTACTTTCCTGAACCTGGAACAAAAAGAGCACGTGGAAGAAAAGTGAAGAGTACGTCAATGAAAAGAGATAGTCAAGGAAATGGATACATGTGGAGGTTTTTCATAAAATGTTGTGGAGAGGTGGGGCATGACCAGAGGAAGAACCCATTACATTTTCCTTCTGGTATTCTTTTCTTAACATTGTGTGACGGGACATTTTTCCAACATTTACGTTGATTTCTCCGGGAACAATTCATTGATCTTGAAGTTAAGGAGACTGATCTTTCTCTGTGTGCAAAGTTTCAGGCTGTTACGTTCTGCAGGATTATTTTTCCTATTTCACTCTGGACTTTCATGGGTTTTACAGATGATGTTATGTAATGAAACCGAATGAAACGCTGAGAGGCATATGAATCCGATCAGAGAAGATCAGGAGGGGGAATTTATATAGAAAATCTAAAAGAACAATTTTGCAATGCTCTCCTTTTTGTAGATGTAATATTCTATATGTTCATATTGGCACCTGCAAACAAACAGGAGAAAGACTCAAGTTTTCCATGCTCAACATTAAGTCTATATATTTTGTCTCCTGCGGTGCTGGTCTCTGTAAAAGTGTTAAACAGTGTAAATACCTCTTCCAGATCTCCATGGCGTCACAGTTGGATTTTGATTTTATTGTATGCCTGTAACCCGACTGCCTGCCTCTGCTTCTGGCTCTTTTCTCAGACACGCCTTCATGAGCTCACTGGCCACATGGCTGCGAGTCCGACTGTGAGCGTCTGCGAAAGCATTTCCTTTTGAAGAAAGAACTGAGACCAAGTACATCACATGGAAAAGATATTCTGTATATTTGGGTTTATTTTAGTCTGATCTGAATGGAATATTCCATGTTGCATAATCCCAAACTCTGAGAAAAGAGTTTTTTATATAAAGGGAGAAGCTCTGTAGACATCCCTCGTAAAATGGAAACTTAATGGAATGGAATTTTACACCAATCATTTCGGGGTATTTTTGTAAAATAAAAGTGAATAAATTCAATTTCCTCATCGCTCCAATGATTCATCCCCTATCCGGCTGTATATGCTTGTGCAGTATGAAGATTTCCTGCACTGCCAGCCAGGAAAGAAGAGAAAACAATCCAGGATTTTTGTTCCTTTCATGAAACCTCCTCCAGTTCTCCCACATCAGATGTTTCCCAGAGCCTCTTCATTGTGCCCAGTCATCTCCGAGAGACATCGGGGGCATCAGCTGCAACTCACCTCCTCCTCTCCCAATGACAAAAAACTCAAATCAGCTACTCGGCAAAGAAACCTTCGTTTTTATCCACGTCCTGATTCATTTTTAAAGATGAACGACAGAATTCACTGATTTTTGACTGAAGATTGGTTTATAAAAAAACATGCAGCATTTTAGGATGCTATCCTCTGGAGCTGTGCAGAGGATAGCATGATGTCTCCAATAAGTAAGAGTCCCTCCCTTACATGGTCAATGGTATTTATGCAGCATATAGACCTTCCATATTTTTCACAGCAGGACAGTGAGGGACATGTTTAAACAAACCCGCAAAACCATGAAAATGGCTGTAATCATCTAACACTCATGACAGCGGCATATCCTCATAGACTCATAGGATTGTTGAACGTTTTTATTTCATTCTTATAAATCAATCAATAAAACTGATTCATCAAAAGTGATAATTACATTTAGAGTGAAAGTTCTCTGCAGAAAGCTCTTCTGAGTTGTGCACTTGTGTATTAGTCTAAATCATTTTAGTAAATATTCGTATTTACTTTCGTTGTAGAAAAAATGCCAGCATCCACAAGCATCAGACATCAAATCTATATATGTAAACATCATGTATTTATACATATATGGTCAATTTTGTGATTTCATTTACAAGATGTACAGTTCTTAATACGACACTTGCCAGACAGCCGTGCATGCAAATCGTTGGAGTCACTGGGTATTTCCAATCAACATTTACATAATTTTAGATAAATAGTTCCTATCAGGTAAAGACTTGAATGCAATATTATACATCTCCATAGCAATTGTAATTCTGGACCAATTCAGCATCATTTGATTTAGTTTCTCAATCACTGGTTGCTTAGCGACAATAGCGTTTAATAGCCAAAGCTGTGCTTACCACACTAAATATCCACTTTGTAGACTTGAAGAAAAGTCTTAGTTAATAGCACATAAGGTGTGAGACACATGTTGAGGAAAGCAGATTGTTCACTGTGCAGCTGAATCAACATTATATACAGTCACTTCAATTCTTCCCCTGTTTGGACGTGTGTTTAAACAGAGACACAGTGAAAAGGTCTGTTCAGTTTTCCATCCTGAGCTGGCATCCTGCTCCTCTTCTCTCTGGCTCCCTCATCAGGGGTTCTCCTGGTTGGGGCGTGGAGGAGGCCGTGACGGAGGAGGCGCCCTGCAAGGAGGAGGCCCCTGAGGTGGAGGTGGCAGGGAGCCGGTCGGGGACGGAGGTGCAGACTCGGGGCCTGGGTGGCCGGGGGGCAGGGCTCTGTTCGAGGGCGGCGTGTACATGGGAGGGCTGGAGGAGGACGGGGGAGGAGTGGACGGCAGGGGCGGGAGGGTGGACGTGGGCGAGGGGGGCAAATCGAAGAGGTGGCTGCCCTCTGATGGACGCCGCTGGTGCGCGTGGGGCAGGGTGTAGACAGGCGTGGACGGGTGGTTGTAGATGGGGTAGCGAGGAGTTGGGTAGGACTTGGTGCGGGTGAAGTTGATGCATTTGCCCTGTAATGAAGAGAGAGTGCTGATTGCAGAGGCTGGTTGTGTTTGTGAAGTGAGGCCTTCAGTGTGTATTCAATTAAAAAGGCCTAAATCTACATTGGCAGAACAAGAGGGGGAAATCTTTCAACAGACACAAAGAGGAAATTCCTCCCTTAGTTAAAGTAGCCCTGGAAGAAAGATGCGTTCCTGCCAGCCGAGCCGAGCTGAGCTGAGAGCTGCCTCTAATGGCTTCTCCAGACAGGAGCCTTCTTCCCGACAATGCTGCGGTTGTTTTCACCTTTTGTCGACTCAGTATGCCACTCGAGAGTTTCCACAAAGTCTTTTTTCACGTGTTTACTCAGAGGAGTACCTGTCTTTAATGTCACACAGATATACGATATCTAACCGGGTTCTTTGAAGCAGCTCGCAAACCTCCCTCATCCCTCATCGCTTCAAAAGGTCACGGATCTAAACCCCTGGAAAGCTCTTCCACATCTGTCTGCCAAAAGTTGACACAGTTAATCTTGATAATTGCTTTGTTTTGCATGAATGTTTCGAAACACCGTAAAAAATAAAAAGGAATCGGGCCTGAATTTCGTAATCTCTGGTTCTGTTGACTTGTCTCACCTTGTCTCCGGGATGAGGACGCATCACAGACACTCTGTCGTAGCCTCGTCTCAGAAACACACACAGAGCGTCCAGTTTGCCCTGAGAGACGAGCACAGATCAAAAACAACATGTTATACCAGAGGTCTGTATCGACCTGCTAGTTGTACACGGCCATCTATTAGACAAGCCCAACATTTAATGAAATGAGTAAAGCAGTTTATTTGTGTGTCTGCTCCTGTTCTTCTGTGTTACTTTGATTGTTTCATAAGGAGGACTTTTGTTTTTTTTCTTCAGAATAACACCCACTCAACAGATTCCATGATCAGAGGTTAGCCCAGTCCACGTCTGGTTCTTGTTATGCTCCGTTCAGCTGACTAGTATGTGAGGAAATGGATTTATTAACTGTTTCCTGGTAACACATCACAGAAACACTTAGAAAGCAGCATTTGTGAGTTATGGTGGACAGACGCCATCGCAAAGGAAAAGGTCCCGACATCAGAACCAGTTTTTTTAACATGTGACCTTGTGATGTGTGATCCATGTATTCAAATGCATTAAATGGCAATAAAGGCCCAGTAGTTCCTGGGGCTGCAGCCACACAACAACATGCACTGGTCTGACAACAAATAGGCCTTGTGCATGGTATTCATATCTTTGTTTTCTATTTTTATTTTGATAATTATTCTCCCCTTTAGCTGCTTTACTTCCTTATGATGGCATGTCATTTGTGATGTCGGATCAAAAGGTAAATCATATCTTATATTAACTTGAAGTCGATAAGAATTAAAAGAAATCTGAAGCTAAATCAAAATCTATGTTAATAAGGTTAAAAATAGGCCAATTATTAACTAAAATCTGGAGTTAAACATGAGCTCTAAGTGATGGGTAAATATCAGAGTATCTCATCCGTAGATGCGTGAACAGAGTGAGTGACGTTGAGCACCTTGATGGGAGAATACCACTTCTGGGACCGAGCAGACTTGTGCGTGTGGTAGTACGGCCTCTGTGGCTCAAAGTCAAACTCCTCCCCGGGCATCACGACTCGAGCGTTTTTGGCCTTTTCCAGTTTGGCTCCTTCCTCGGTGGAGCCTTTGTCTCCCCAGCGCACCTGGACAGAGACAGGAGCTTGGAGTGAACAGTGTTTATAAGAGGTTGATGGCTGATAAGTCCACCGTCACATCTGGTCCTGTCGCACTGGCATTAATGGCGATGTTGATTTTTATAATGGTTCAAAACTCTCGTGCAGACTGAAATTTCTCAACATCTGCTGGATGGATGATCGTGAAAGTTGACTTTTACACTCATGATGTAACAAGCTTGATTTATTTGTTTTTAGCAAAATGTCTCAACAAATTGATTGTCCTATCCTGCAGTCAGCGTCTTTGAGAGCTTTGAAAAGCAACTATATAAATCTGATGTACTATTAATATTATTATTATCATGTAATGGGTACAGATATCCACAATGTTTACAGGGGGTTTGTTAGACTAGAAAAGAATACAATAAATTCCAATAGAATAGATTAAATTACAATGGGGAAAAACAATTGATTAGAATGGAATACATTACAATAGAGTAAAATTAAATAAATTGCACTTGAATGGAACTGTTGGTTACAAAGCAGAGCACATGGTGAATTTCTGTTTTACCATTAAAACACAACCACCTCCCTCTTTATATAGTATATCTACATTAAATTGAACCAAATCAAGTCAACTGAAAATCCACACAAAAACAGATGTTGCCCCCACCCATTAAGACTCGTGTCATTGAGTGCAAAGCTACAGACGTTGGGAGTTTTTCCCCCCAAAACGTCTGAAAGCTCACGCATTTACTTTTGAAGCCCGTTTATGGCACAAAACCTCAAAATTCAACCAGAGCCCCTCTGCCATAGGCAATCTGCATTCCCATAGTTAAAGAAAGTCACAAAACTCCCTGAAAGCCTCCCCCCTCCCCAACTTAACGTCCAGAGTGATCAGGCACGAGCGAGAACGAAACCCAAACCTTAGAAGTTCATTATTCAAATATATACTCCCTTTGCAGCTGCCACAGACGAACTATGACGGCTTCGACTTGGCAGCGAAAGCACTTAAATGAAGCCGTGCATACTTTCCACAGCTCTGTTTTGGAAGCGTCGCCACTTCAAGGCGAGTTCGCAGCAGCAGTCAGTGAAACACTTTACACCGACAGGGCGAGTCCTTTCTCCTTGACCTTCATTCACTTAGACAACACGCACATCTGGTCCCCGTTGACCTGATGACGTGTCAGTCTGCTTTCTGCTGCTCACCTCCCTCAGCTCTCCGGTAACACACGGCCCAGATGTCATTCTGTCTCTTCTTATTGAGAAAAAAAAACCTGTCGGATCACGGCTCTGAACTTTTGTTACCTTTTTCTTGTCTGGAACAGAAGTTGAGACGATTCTTTCCTTTTACCGTCTCACGTTGCTCAATCTAAACCTTTGCACAAGTAGAGGAGCTCTCAGTGGAGATAACACTTCCACCAAGACCAAACAGTCCTCCTATGAATCCACATTGAAATCCGCTAGATCTGGCAAATTACACAAACCCATGGACTCATCAGTCCCCAAAATCTGTACTCGATTGTTTTTATCACGATCCATGAATTATTCTCTAGGAAAACAAAGTTAAAATCTTTCAATGTTAAAGAGAGTGGGAAAAAAGCTCAGTGTCTGCTCCCTGATCTGGATCCAGACCAAAATGTAATAGTTTTTTTCCCCGTCCAATACCACATCCTTCCATTATAAGTTTTGTAGAAATCCGTTGAGTTGGTTTTGTGTAATCTTGTTTGCAATGTGTGAACAAATAACCTCATAACACAACCATGACCCACCCCTCCACAAAATGTCGTGGAAATCAGTTGGGTTGTTTTACCGTAATGCTGCTGATGTACATATGAGTGCATTTACTTTGCATGAGCCGACGACAGAAACTCCAACGGAAACAAAATGATTCACAGCAGCTTGCGTGAGTCGGCCACTAACTGAATGCACATTGTGGCCTTTGGGCCCGGAGTCCTTACAGGCCCTGGCCTCATCTCAACTCTCACTGGCTCTGGGACCAGAGTCATGACAACCAACTGACTCAGTCTCTTCCAGCGGATGAAATTTCAAGCTAATCTCTTTTAAGGTATGAGTCGCTTCCTGCTTCTCTGTGAGACTCAGCTGCGCTCACACATTTCAACAGATCTAAACAGGCTGAGTCGTGGATTTAAGCTCGCCACGTTTATCGCCTGTGAATGAGAAACCGGCTGATAGACGATCTTATAACATATTAAAATGTTAAAGCATTTATATTAAATTTAACTTGGTTTAATATTGATGATTTCTGCACTGTGCAAAATGACAGCTCCCTAAAGGCTGATCACTGCTGCACAGAGAGCTCCAAATGCACAAGATGGCTGCATTTATATCCAGGATATTTTGGGATAATTTCTGGATAGTGGTAGGAAGTTGAGACGTGTCATCCATCTTTATATTCAGTCTATGGCTCGAATATTTGATGTTATCATATATGATATATTGTTTCAGTTACCTCCATTCTCTTGATGCCTCCGACTCCACGTCCTCCGTAGTATGACGCGTCCACAGTGGGCCACCTCTTCTTGGGAAAACCATCCTCATCATCCTAAAGAGGAGAGGAAACTGTCGTCAGGAGTAAAGTAATATTTGCACTCTTTATCTCTGAACAGTTAATATTCAAACAGGTGAAACAAAGGGTTATTTTGCCGAGTGTCTATCACATAAATGCATCAATTTACTCTATCGACCCCCTCAATGCTCTCTTTCTCAGCTATGCTTCAATGTGTAATTATCTTATGTGTGCATATGTTTGTTGGTTGCTGTAGACAGAAAAAAAGAAAAGCATTTACAGAACTGTCGTCTATCTCTGGAGGAGGTGGCTCGTGAATGACCTGCGAACAAGAAAGACAAAGATGTCATGAGAGGAAAGAAATGCTGCTTCATAACAAGCATATTTGCTGTTGAAGGGGATGTTCTTCACTCCAAGAGGATCCAAGATGGCTGACGTACCACGGTGCAGCAGAGGGGCCAGAACCACCACAGCAGGAGGATGATGAGCAGCAGCATCAGGATGAGGAGAGCGATGGCCACAAACTTCCCGTCCGACTAGAAGAAGAAGAAGAAGAAGACGGAAGTAAACAGTGTGAGGGAGATTTACATATTTCTTTAAATTTGCAAAAAGAAAGCACCATTTGAAACCATCCACATGGGATGGCCAAACAATACAATAAAACATAATTTGCTTGTAGGTGTGGGGAAAAAAAACGACATCATAAAGTAAGAGTTCAAATCCATTGTTTGACTCCATTGTTTTTACTCCTCTCTTGTTTAGCGTGGTACTTACACACGTGACTGCAGTGATTGTGACGGAGCTGGATATGAAGCTCAGGCCGTTGTTCATGCTGACATGCAGAGTGGCCGACCTGCAGAAATGACACGAGGGTAAAGATGATCGAGCGTCTCAGCACCTCCAGGTCAACTCTAAATCTGACTTGGATTGTTGTTATAAATGAACAAAGCAGAACACAGCACTCAGTGGAGCGCATTCCTGCTCCAAGGCCAAACATTGTTTTATGATTTTCCACCAGTTCTGTATCATTATGTGGATCTGCAAACAATAACATAAACTCACTGACTGACTGCAACATCATGAATATGACTTTTCTCTTCAAGATGATTAGAATGGTCTCTTTTTAATCTCTCTTCTATATCTCACAAAAGAAAGTGATTAAAAAGTTTTTGCATCACATTGGTCCAAATCACTTCAGTTATTAATCCTGCTGCCAATCAAACAATATATAGTAATTTATATGCAAGGATCCTCGATCGCCACCTGGTGGCTGGCTGCAGTACACGTCATAAACTCTACCTCCTCCATGTTAGTGGATGAGACATGGACCAAACTATTTAAATACACCTCCAGCAAATATTTGTCAAAGATGGTTTCTGTCATTTTATGAAGTTCTTATCTCACTTTTTCTTATTTATTATAATTAGATATTTGATGCTATGGAGACGGAGTGAAACATCATGGATGGGACCTCACTACTGCGGCTCAATCCCCTGATCACTACTACGCAGACTCGAGATGGCACAGTTCGTATCCAGGATATTTTGGCTTCATTTCGGGATAGTGGGAGGAAGTGGAGACGCGTCGTCCATCTTAATTTACGGTCTTTGGTTTTACAGTAGTGGTAACTTACGTTCCCTCTTTTCCCAGAACTGGAGCTGGGCACAAAAGGTAGGTATCCCTCACCACCAGGGGTCTTTTCACTGCGGAACAATTTGTATTTAACACAATAAATACGGAAGAAAACCACAAGGTAAGTCATCATCAGTGAAAGCCGAAGCAAAGTGATGTAGAGTTTACTTGATTCTATCCTCGACCCCTAAAAACTTCACAAGTTTCAAGCCTCGAAATATGATTTTTCTTTTTAAATTCCTCCATTTCCTCTCCTTGTGGAAAATGAGGCAAATGAGGGAGTGTTGTGGTTTGTTGAGCCTGGCGGAGCAAGCGTCTAATGTGTGCACAGACAGCGCTCGTCCATGATGAGCTCCACATTCCTCTGCAGACATTTGAGAAGCGCTGAGCTGTATACCAGCTGATCCCGAGCAGAGGAGGAGGCTGCTGATGGTTTTTTTGGGGGAGGAGGACGGGGATTGAAATCATCGTGAGCCACAATGAGCTTCTCCACCCCCCCAACCACCGCCCCCACCCCCGTCCCCGTCTGTATGGCCAAAATAAACCTGGACTAATGGTGTAAATGGCTGCTGCTGAGAGAAATCTCAGAAGACTTCTGCTTTTCTCTTCTACTCTTGAGTCTATTAATATGGTTGGAGGCAGTTTATGCAACATTTGGATTCTCACACCCACAAAGAGTTATTATTGTCTGTTTTGCTCTTTAGTCCGTCTACTTCACAATCTGTATCTAAAAGGTCCTGTAGCTTACGATTTCCATTATATGTTATAAGATGATTTAAACTCTTCCTCCCTCTCATGTCTTTCATTCTCAACCAAAACAGCAACACATTCTCCAGCAATAATCAATACGTGACCTATGAATCCAGGCTGGTTTCCTGGTTCTAGTCTTCGTGCTAAGCTAAGTGGCTGCAGGCTATAGCTGCATTTTATCACGTGACTTCCAGAAAGAAAGCAAAGAAGCACGGTTCCAAATTAGCAAAACATTCATTTTAAGTTCAAATTCATGCATTTCAGTTCTACTATTAACTTGCTCAAGCTGCATTACTTCCGTTTTCTCATATTCTCATATTTAGTCTGTAAAACCAAACCAACGAGCTCCAAGAGGCTAAAAAGTTCTATAGAGGTGAGGTGAAGTTTGGATGTAAGGTCGATGCTGGTTGGCCCACCCAATTCTTTTACATGACATAAAATTATTAGAATGATTGTTTATAATAAATATGACTGACATATGCAATTGTAAATATAACCTTAGCAGGAACTTACTCGTAGTAACAGTGTCATTGATGCGGAAGCTGCAGAGAACCTTCTGTACGTCTCGAGCATGAAGGAAACCGTTTCCTTTGACTACGACCTGAAAGGATTCTGAAATGAAGAAGAATAGATTATGTTTTTATGTTCCGTGACTTTTTTAAGTAGAAACACCAATATAATGCGAGTACAACACATGCTTATATGTAACTTTGAGTGGGTATATTATGTGTAACCTGATGTAAGTGTGATTTGTTCTTTACCTCCTTCACAGATGCTGGACGGCTCCACAGCCAGGATCTCAATGCAGGATCTCTTCAGGATCTTAAAATGGAAAACAGTCATTTAAATCATCACTGAATTGGAAGTTGATGAATTGCATTTGAGATTCTTAACTAAGAGTTAGTATATTTCCATGATATTAAAGTGTGTTTGTGTCTTTTACCGAGTCGATGACCCCTTGTAGAGCCTGAAACCCGTCGTTCACAGGGAAGACATGGTCCCGACTGTCGGCTATCGTTGAAAGCTGTTAAGGAACACGGCCGGATGATTACTTATGTGTCACTACATTTATTTAATTACTAGTTTATTGCCCTATTGGCTAACCTAATGAGCTAACCTGGGTTTCATTGAAGTCTTTTACTCCCACACAGTAAACAGTGGCACCCAGCTGGCGTGCTCTGCCGGCCTGAATTAAAACGAGACATCAAAAAAAACAAGTTAAATTAAAATCATTAATGCTCAGTTCATGTTTTCAAGTAAAACCACGAGGGAAAAATATGCAGTATGATGTGTTGTGTTATATTTGATATTTTATTTGGTATTATATGTTGTTGTTATTATTAATGGCTTTTGGGTAGAGAATTTGTTTTCGTCTCCCTTGAACTCGACTCATTAATTTTTACACCGTTCATTTATGTGCAGAGCCCGAGGGTCATCGCGTCACCTCTCTTTGAGCCAAGTCAAACTGGTTTTCTCTCAGTTCACCATCTGTCAGGGCGATGATGACACTCGCCGTCCGGTAACCTGCAAGTCAGAGCCAGACGAGACACAGAAGAAAAGAAAAAAAAACACAGTCGGATCCTTTTTCATTGTTTTATTTCAAAGTAAGAATCAAAATGAACCAAGTGCTCAAATATTTTTGCAGATAATTGCAATGTGTTCGAACGAGCAGCTGTGTTTTCCTTCTTTATTTGATGATTCTACCATGTGCTTGAATATAAGGCTGATGAATGGATAGAAAGATTTCACTTAGGTGCTAAAAAGGAAAACGTTCTACTCACCGTCTCCAGTTCCGTAGTAGATTTGCTCACTGGCCTGAGAGACACATTTTTTAAAACGTCAGGGGATTTAAATTGAAATAGGCCTCATTTAAATTATTAGATGTCATATGTTAACTAAATGAACACATGGCTTACAAGTTCAAACCCTTTGTGCATGTAGGTGTCTCCGCCCGGCTGCACCATACGTAGCTGCTCCAGCTTTATTCGAATCTGCTCTCTGATAATGAAAAAAGTTTTCAAGAGAATAAAAACTTAAAAATGCAAAGTGAATTGTGTAGACAATGTGTGAGTGAGACTGTGTATGTGCAACCTGTCTTCTGTTAGTGGCATGATAGTCCTTCCTTCTCTTGAAAACACAATGAAAGACATCCGCAGCTGAGGACTGGAAAAAAAGAACAAGAGACGGCTGTCTTGTTTTACTTTCTATTATTTTCTCTTGCAGTCTCTAAACCTGAGCTGTGTCTGTGTGAACCCACCTGATGAACTTGTGTGCCAAGTGGTCCACGAAGTAATAAATCTCATTCCAGTAATGCTGGACACTGCCAGACCTGAGGAAAAAATATTCAATGGATTAAAAGTTAGCAATCTTGATGTTTGATGAAAATATTGTACGTTAAACTTAGTCTTTTAAATAAGCTTTTTCTTCACATCTTCGAGCTACTTCTTTACGTGAGGACCCGTACAATTTGTACATCAATAGTTGTCTCGGACATATCATCAGTGATAGTACTTTGGGTCATTGGGTGTTTTGGATCTTTTGGACCCAACCAAGAGGGATGTTCCTGGTTCCTTTCCACAGTTTTTATCTCCTGATTTGTTTTCTTCACCCTCTTACTGGTTAATTTTGACCTGCTTGGGTTCAGTTGGGGATTTAAATGTTCTACAGAAGTGTGATGTGTTCACTCTTCCAAAACCTGGAGCCATGGTTCGACAAGGTCTGTCACCTGTTCCCATCTTCTCTGTGCACCATGAAGCCAAATGTTGTCCGGCTCTCATGAAGCTCCTCACCACCAGCGCTCCCTTCGTTGCAGTGAATTGTTTGAAAGCTTCTTGAACCTTTCCAGCCAACTGCCAATCCACCTGGTCCACAGCCTCCTGTCCTCTCCACTTTCTTTGGTTGTTCATTTATTTGCCTCTTCAGCCTCACTAACCCCTGGAATCTGTTCCTCTCTAGACTCAGGACTGGATTTTATTTGGACGTGGACTCCTTTGGATTCCCTCCTCAGCAGTAAACGCTTTTAGAGTCGCAATAGTCAGCACATTTTCAGTTCTGTGTTCCTTTGAAACCTTGTTGTAATAAATCAGCCTGTGAATTGTGTCTGCTCCTCTGTTCTGCCACTCGAGACCAAAGCCGATCTTAACTCATAACATCCAAGTCCCAAAGGATCCATCTGCTTGATCTGATGTTGTTGTCATGTCATCTATAATGATGGAGGACTTCCGGACCCCAGACGTGATTGTTGGGCCTCTAAACTCGACCTCGGCTGATGTTCATGGCCGGGGTCAGGAGGTGAGAGGGTGAATCCAGTGATGATCCATTTCTCCAGTCAGTGCCAATCAGATTTGACTGACCCAGAAAGTGAACCTCATATTAAAGCGATCACAATAATCCGTGATGAGCTCCATGTTGTTACTTGGGACACGTCTTCGCTCCAGGGCTCCATTAGTGTAAAGGATATGGAAGCATATGCATTGATGAGGTCGAGCCACAGTCCTGCCAGCTCCCATTTATCACCTCCTGTCTCTCTGATCAGCTGAGTAACCACTGCACTGTGTTCTCCACATCTGGGACTCATCTCATCTGTTCAAATCCTGTCTGACTTCACTTTCCAAAGCACACTAATTGTTCTCATACACTCCATCTACATTCTTACTGATATTGATAACCAAGTTGGATTTTTTTTTACTAAACTTTGGCTGACTCGTTTGTCTATTCACATTTGTTCTCATTAGGTTTAAACCCCGAGACTTTGCTTTATACTTTAAGTGTCTTCATTCATTGCTGATGAAACATAAACAATTGTATGTATCTGTGTAACAGAAGTCGTAATTAATGTATTTCTTTTCCTACTTTTTTTTATCAGACTGCTAAAGTGCAAACAATGGGCGTTGGGGGACGTCTCCCTTCCTGGTTTGTGTATATATTGTGAATCTTCTTCAGTTAACTCTCGTATAAGCTCATCTGTGTTTTCATCCCAGTGAAACGTCCCATAAAACAGCAGTGATTGTTTCTTTTGAATGCTGATTCACTACTATGATCAATTTAATATCTGAGCTTAGAATCATATCGGGTCCTAATTTTGCATCAGGTGCAGACTAAGCAAAACAGACTCAGTAGAAGAAAGCAGCATTTAAGAAAAAGGAGCTCTGTGATTGGATCGGTGAAACTCCACGGCCTCTCTTCTTCTCCCCTCGCTTCTGTTCTCATTTATCCCGAGATGTGAGTGCCAGTGCAGAGACGGACGGAAAACTTGGGATCTCGGGAACATCTGGCTCTGATGGAGAAAGGGTTCTGCAGACTGAGGCCCGGGGAGCCGGAGCTGCAGCGACTCGATGTGGAGCCGCCCCGCTCTGCGAAAGCATCACCACACTTTGACAACAGCAATCCCCTGCAGTGCGATTTATCATCAGAATCACTGCAACACACACTTTTCATTATGTCAACACTAGTTTACATTGAGAAAGTTGATTGCAAAAATCAACTATGACAGCTGCAGGGTATTTTTTTTAGAAATGCATGAATGGATCTAATACGCAGAGTTTACAGATCTCCATATTGTCAAACAGGAAAATGTGACAGTATGATGGCGTCAACAAAACAACACCTCACCGACCCATGAGTCGATCTGACCCGTTCACGAGGTTCACATTAGCTTCATGACAGATGAGTAGACGGTGTAATCTCACCCTTGTGTCAGTGCAATCGAGTCTCTATAAATCTGCTTCTGTGTTTATTAAATAAAACGTCACCGTTCTGCAAACAGAAAACTAGTTGGCAACTATTGTGATCATTTGTTTCAGGGCTTTTCAAGGGGAAATTAAAACCATTCTCTTGTTTCCAGCTTCTCTAAAGCTGCTGCTTTTCTGTTTTGTAAGAGTGGAAACTAAATATCTTCTGGGTTTGAAACTGGTGGTCAGACCGAACAATGCACATGAGGCTGTCACGTTGGAATCTGGGAAACTCCAGCTGACATTTTCCTCTATTTTCTGACATTTTATGCAATAGCCCATTACGCACTGATCAACCAATGGAGAAAATGATCAGCAAAAGAATAGATTGTTAAAAAACATCAGCAGCAGCCATAGTTTGTTGCAGGACACTTCTTCCTGAAAATTTCTGTACACTGGAAACTGAGGGGGCTTTAAAAAACTTTAGAAACAGGGGGAAAAAAGTGAAATTTCTAAATAAACACATTGAATCCACATCTGTAACAGCTGGATGAGCCGGACCTGAGCTTTGTTTGAACCAGCCATGACTGCAAGACACCCACATATGATTCTGTCTACAGAGACCAGAAACCTGCCCTATTTTCAATTTGCACCACATTACAAACATCACAGCAACTGATACTTGTTAACAAGGGGTAATAAAATCTGCTTCTACAGTGCAGTGGCACAGTCATGCTACTGGTTTCCCATTATTGCCTCTGGGGAACATAAATGATGTTTGCACCTGCGTCTTTGTTTAGAAAAGAAAATCTCTCAGATGAGTCATGCAACAAGCATCGTAAAGCTTCCTCTGTGATGGAGAGGAAAGCCGGATCACTCACTTGTCCAAAACAAAGTAGAGGTCAAACCCTCCATAGCAGGACGACCCTGCCTCCCTCCTGTCGCGGGTCTGTCCTGCAGTGCCGACCACCAGGACCGCCATCAGCAGGCCCAGCTCCAGCCCGAGCAGGACCTGCCTGCACCGGCTCATCGGTCCAAACTTCAGAGAGAGCATCAGGCAAACCCTCAATAGTCTCCAGATGGAGTTTTCCTTTGACCTCGTCCCTCAGCACACTGTGGCCCAGCGAGCCATTCCGTGAGGACTGATCTCCGAGGCATGAAGTGCTCCTCTGTGGATCAGCGTCCCATCTCCTGGGCTGCAGATGTGTGCAGCCAGAGGAGGAGGGAAGTCCTCTGCTCCCTCTCCCTCACACTCAATCTTTTCAGCACAGAGTTCACACAACCACACAAAACATGTGTCACTGTGTGTGATTTACTGTTTCCCTCATGTGTAGGTATGAGGGGAACCTGCACTTTCCTTTCATACATTTGTTCTTGTTCATTCTTTTGAGTGATTTATGCTTTGACTTTTCCTGCAGGCTTCCTCAGTTCTACACCTTATCCTTCAGTGCCACTTAGTGGTAAACAGACGCATCTTGCAAGTCACTGCAACATTTAACTGTTCAGTTTGTCCTCAATCAAATATGTAAATGCTCTGTATTTATTTAGTGTTTCTCTAATAATCACAGAGCAGTTTTCACCCATTCACACACACACACACTCACAAAATGTCGTCAGTGGCAGTTTGTGGTTCAGTGTCTTGCCCAAGGACACTTCAGCACATGGGACACTTGGATTGAACCGCTGACCCTTTGGTCAGTGGACAGACCGCTTTACCCTCTGAGCCACAGAATTAAGTATGTGAATTTGTCTTTTATTAAAATGGAAAACTCTACTGAAATTTTGGAAAAGAGGAATGGTTTCAATGAGTTACCCGATAGATGCAAAAACATCATAAGTTCAAAACTCTCTTTATTACATTCGGTCTTATCATTATTATTATTATTAGTTTTTGTATAAGGTGTGTTTTTGAAATTTTTTGTTTATTATAACACAGTTCAGGATTTACAGCTAAGATTTTTTTTTACAAATGAAACAATAAAATTAAAAACAAATGCTACAGTTATTTTTAACCAACCTCCCTCTGTTTCTCATCTTTCATCTTGTCTCCCAGCCTGTGTCTCCATCTCCTCACCTGTCCACCAGGTGTCCTCTGTCCGCTCTCCTGTTTTTCACACCAGTGTCTCATCCCCAGCTGCTGCTCCTCACCAACAGGTGTCTGTGTGTATTTGAAGCCGACAGCTTATGTGGTTTCGTTTGCCAGATTCTGTGTGATGTGTAGCTGCTGCGGCGTAAGCTCTGGGTTTCCTGTTTATAGAGTGAGCTGGAGAGTGAGCTGCTCAACTCCTCGAACACCTGCCAGCACAAACACACATGCATAGGTATTGATATCGATGTAGTTGCGTACTCAAAGTATCATCATCATTAACCAAACTGGTTTTAAAAAACAATCACAAAAAAGGCAAAGACAAATGCAGTTAATAATCAATACAGCAAACCTCAGTAAAGGGCTGGGCGATAAAACGATAATTAACGCAAAATAACTTTTCCTCAATAGAAATATAAGACATCCATCCATGTTTTGACACACAACACAAACAGTTGAACACAATGCTTTGCTTAAAAACCCAAAGCAAAGAATTAAATCATTTCAACATGCATCAGTAAACATTCAATTATCTGAAATAGTTTTAATAAAACATGCACTTGTCAAAGTGTAGGTGTGCTGTGTCTTGAAAAACAGCTTCGGATTCCAATCACCTAACCCTGTCTGTGCACATGTACCAACTTTGTATGAATTACGAAATGGGAGATTGGATTACAAAAAAATAACTGAACTTGTTGTATTTACATATTATGTTTTGAACCGTCAACAATGTGCACAGGAACTTTTACATAATCCATTTGACAAAAGCACTGTGGCATTTTAATCAAACCTAATTTCAAATTTACATTTTTCAATCAAATTTGTGCTTTTCTATGCACCAGCCACTGTATAATATGTTTTAGCATTAATAGGTGCATCATTGTCAGCTGTGTAGCCAGGTACAGTTTATAAGTGGGTCGCATTAAAAAGTCATTTCAGGTAAAGCTGAAAAAAGATTTTGAGATACGACCAGATACTCTATGGTGTGTGTGACGTGTGTGTCTGCAGGTGAAGCACCTCTCAGCTGCATGATGTGTGTGTGTGTGTGTGTGTGTGTGTGTGTGTGTGTGTGTGTGTGTGTGTATTCTGCAGTGTGTGAGCTCTCTCTCTCTCTCTCTCTCTCTCTCTCTCTCTCTCTCTCTCTCTCTCTCTCTCTCTCTCTCTCTCTCTCTCTCTCTCTCTCTCTCTCTCCCTCTCTCCCTCTCTCTCTCCCTGCAGCAGCAGCAGCATGGCGCCGTGTTTTTACACCGGGTGATTTTATTCTTTGCGCTCTTGTCTCCATCTGTTCCCTCGGGCCGCTCTTTGTTTACTTGTGGCTGTGAGTGGACATCAGAGGAGAAGTCATGTCCGGGGCGGCCGCGACTCTTCTGCTCCTGCTCTGCTCCATGTGTGATTCTCTGGACGCTGACTGGGAGTTTGTGGAAACTAATTTTACGGACCTCAGTGATGCAATCGATTACAAGGATCCCTGCAAAGCTGGTACAGTGCCATTCACCTCCTCACCTCACTGTAGTGGTCTATTATTAGTGGGATTATTTATATTTCTAAATTGATGATGCAAATGTAACTTAAATACAAATAGTCAAGCCACATGCAAAAATAACCCCCCTATATGATTTTGTATTAATGATAAACTTTCACAATTAATTGATGACTAGTTGTTATAATGCGAACCAGTTTTAGCTGACGAGTGACATTGTGTTGTCATGACGTACTGCAGGGGAAATATGTCTGTTTTAATCCCATCTCTTCTTATTAACATTTGATCATTGCTTTGCATCTTAATCTTGTTTTAAAGTCAAACAAGCGAAACCTTGGTTTGGTACCAATCATAGTTATTCAACCGCACTCAAGTGATTTTCACACGAGCGCCAATTATAAAATACTGTACCTTACTTCAGAAGAAGTACACCATGTAGTATTATATACATACTAGTACATTAGTACACTTTAATTGCTGGTTAGTTTATGAGCTGGTCATGTGTTTAAAGTAGTTTAAAATGGACAAAATCTAGTACAAGTATCTCAGAATGATGTACCTGAGTGAATGTACTTAGTGACATTCCACTGTTGGTCAGAGTTAGTTTTGATATTTTTTGAAGTAAAGTGTCATTAAAGTACATGAATATATTAATTAAACATTATATTGATAATGGTTATGCAGATATAAAGGTGCTGATGATAATAATATTTAAATGTTATGAAGTTGCCAGTGTCTCTGATTCTTTGAATTGCCTGCCTCCTCTTGTGAAAAAGGAAAATACAACACTTTGAATTTCCATCATCAAGCACATGAAACCGTAACGCTGGTTATCAGGGGGCCTCCAGCTGCTCAGGGTTCCTTTTTTCCACTTGTAACTTCTGAAACTCCAGAAAACACACCGCCCTCCTTCTCTGAGGCAGTTGCCTGGAGACCGGGGGTCATTGAGGCCGTGCCAGGGCCGTTCTTGGCTGGACGCCGGTGAAATCCCTTTGGCTTCAGGGCATGGGGTGCACACTGCAGGGGTGACAGTCATTTACAGTCACCCTTTGCATGAGTGAATTCACTTCAAAGGCCGACACAGGGCCTGCTATGTCTTTTCATTTGTACATTCAAAGGCTGTTACCTCACAGGGCTAAATGAGGTATTTGATGGGAGCTGCTCGGGCACAATATGAGATCCTGAATCATGTGAGGTGTATGTTTGAAATGATGGAAACCGAATGTCAGTTCCTGGGGAGGGAGAGTGGATTATTCAATCATCGCAACGCACATTAGAGGATGTAAAACTAGCAACTGATGCTCTAATGACTGGGGGGAAATATATTGACTTTCTCAGGAAAGAAGTTTAAGGTTTTCATATTCAACACAGTCTGTTGGAGCCAGAAACCCAAATGGTGTCAAAGGTTTGTTTTGTTTGATTTGTTATATTTGCTCACTCTTCCACTTGTAGCTTCCACTGTTGAATGAAGTACTTCATTAATGCATCTCTCTTTGTAAAAAGCACACACAGCAAATCAGTGGTTAAAGACACGTGATGATGTGAAGTTTTGTTTTTAATCATGTGAGTTTACTTATTCAGATTAGGTTTTCCAACTGAGAATTGGGTATTTTGGGAAATTACATTACACTCTTGCTATGAATTGGATTTGAGGACTGATACCACTTTAATGTGTGTCCATAATAAACTATTGACATTTATTTTACATAATTTCCTGCTGTGTGCTCACCTGTCTGCCTCAGCTGCCTTTCTGGGAGACATCGCTCTGGATGAAGATGACCTCCGCATGTTCAGAGAAGTCAGCGGCCTCCAAACCAACCGCACACACTCAGGTAACAGATCTGCAGTGAGTTTATTCATCTGTGAGGCTTTTCACTGACTCATGCTCTTCATAGAGACACTAATCAATGCAGATCACCCGTTTTTACAGGCAACAGCTCCACCTCCAACGAGAGCATCAGGAGTAAAAGAGCAGCAAAGGGGATCCTCCGTCGCCTGAGGAGAGCGGCCACCTCCAGGGCCGAGCGAGTGTGGCCCGATGGCATCATACCATACGCCGTCAGTGGGAATTTTACTGGTGAGCTCTGATTTAAAACCACCAATAACTCTTTTCCTCTGCGTCGTGCTCGTTGCCATGTGTGGTTTCGACACCCTGGAGCCGTCGGACTCTTAATGCAGAGTTTCCTTTCAGGCAGTCAGCGAGCCATTTTCCGTCAGGCGATGCGTCACTGGGAGAAACACACTTGCGTAACCTTCACTGAGAGGACGACCGAGGAGAGCTACATCGTCTTCACCTACAGGCCGTGTGGGTGAGTCAGAAGATCATTACAATGTGGAAATCAAACAACAGACTCATCAGCTTTCTTGGATTCAGACAAAATTCAAAAATCCAGTGAGAACCATATCTGACTCTGCACAGCTCCACCAAACATTTGGAAGAACTCTTAGCTGGTTTTAGTTTGGTTTTTCCAGCCCCACATCTGTTTGGGTTCACTCTCTGCTCTCAATCAGCTGTTTTCTTAGGATAAAATGCTCTAAATATCCTGCTCAGCACCTATCGAACAAATTAAGTTAGCCATAGTTTATGTTGTCTCAATCTGTGCGGGTGCATGTGAATAAGTTACTGTTCACCAAATCAACTCTATGGAGAAAGTGATGTCAGTGTTTATCACTTGTTTCCACGGCCTCCATCATCCATACGTGATTTATCCCTTTAAATCCTGCACTGACTAAAGTGGCACTGTGACCATCCCTCTGCCAAGGCCCAGTGGTCACCTTAGCTGCGCCACACTCATAGATTTAAGTCCTCTCAATATGTCAGATTTATTTTTTCATCAAGATTCATAAATTATTCTGTAAGAAATTGATGAAAAACTCATAAGAGCCTTCTAGAATGCTAAAGAAAGAGATAGAAGAGAACTCTAACCTTGGATCTGTCCCTTAGTCCGGCTCTTCGCCAAATTTGGATGACTTCTTTCTTTGGCCTGTGTGCTGTTGTTCAACCAGTTTTGTGGAAATTCATTCAGTGGACTTTGCGTGATACTGCTGACAAACTACAAACAAACAGAGAGGGGCCAAAACGTAATCTCCTTGTTGAATGTGATAAATGGAGCAAGGCTGCCTGGATCTAAGTTAACTCAGAGAATCCGAAACTTCATAATCAAACCTGTTCTGTGAGCGTCATCTTGGAAACACAGTTTTCCTTTATTATGAGCAGGAAAGAGTCAGTTCTTGCATTTTAGGTGCTGCAGGATGCGGTCCTGAACAGTGTCGCCCCCTGCAGGTGCTGCTCCTACGTGGGGAGGAGAGGCAGCGGCCCCCAGGCCATCTCCATAGGGAAGAACTGCGACAAGTTTGGCATCGTGGTGCACGAGCTCGGCCACGTGATCGGCTTCTGGCACGAGCACACGCGTCCGGACCGTGACGAGCACGTGAGCATCATCAGAGACAACATCCAGCCAGGTATTGTTCCTGAGGTGAGGACGTGTGAATGGACGTGTGTGCTCTCCTTCCGATTTGTCCAGTGACTCTCTGTGTGTCAGCAGGACAGGAGTATAACTTCCTGAAGATGGAACCGGCCGAGGTCAACTCACTGGGGGAAGTGTACGACTTTGGCAGCATCATGCATTATGCAAGGAACACATTTTCCAGGTTGGTGCATGAGGCTTTAATATCCTCCACATTTTTATGATGTTGAAGGGAGGGTGAGGAATTCATCACTTTTATTTTTCTCGCTGGTGGGAATGCACGCTGTGTTTTTGCTCAACTGTGGTTCACATTCATAGGACATTTAACTGCTCCACTGGGGCGATTAATGGATGAATGCCTTGCTCAAGAGTCAAATCATTGAGCACTGGTGAGTCACTCTGTCCACCACTGTTTTATATTTGACCAGTCTGCGGCTCTAAGTGGGAAATGTACACCACTGCTGCTGACTCAATCATCCATCAACCAATTCATTCATCCATGTATCCATCAATTTATCCATCCATCCATCCATCCATCCATCCATCCATCCATCCATCCATCCATCCATCCATCCATCCATCCATCAATCGATCAATCAATCAATCAATCCATGAATCTATCCATGGATTCAGCAATCCATTTATCCATCAATCAATCAATGAATTAGATCAGAGAACAATAAAAGAAAGTTAAATAATAAAAGACTGTCCCTCTCTGAGCTGCATCCTCAGCTGAGCCTCGACACTGACCTGGTGTCAGTCTCTTTATTCAGCTCAGCCAAACAAGCTTCATAGGAGACCTCAGGGATTTGGTCCTGTATTGTCACAGAAATGGTTTCACACTAGTCTCCTTTTCATTTCTGTCTCGTGCATGTTGTTGCCCTGTTGCTCCTCTCTGCGCTTTGTTGTTCTTTTTTTCCCTTTTTTTCTTTAATACCTCGATCACCGCTTTGCTGCTCTGGGTCATGGAGGCAAGCCAAGCTAAATAAAAGCCTGGCAGTTCAGGCTTTGTTGAACAATTTGGGCTGGAGTGGCCTTTTTCTCCTGGCATTCAGGAGCGGGCTCCACTGAGCCGGCTGGCACCAGCCAAAGGCCCCATTCAGGGCGCTCTGTTTGCACATGCCTGTCATTCATGGGCGCGTCACCATGGGAACTGAGCAAGGGTGAGCTCCGAAAACCCAGCGAGAGATTATCAGAATCAATAAAGTATCAAGGTGCCGAACAGAAGTCGGAATCTAAAATAAACAAACCCTGCACGCCAAGCGGGTTCTGTCTCTAGATGGCGGTGTCTCTATTTTCTGCCTTAAATTGATATTTGAGTCGTCAGTTGAATAAACTGCTCACGTTTGTGATTTGCCCCAAACAGAGGAATCTTCTTAGACACGATCTTGCCCCGTTACGATGTCAACGGAGTCAGGCCCCCGATCGGACAGAGGACCAGGCTCAGCAAAGGGGACATTGCACAAGCTCGCAAACTCTACAAATGTGCAAGTAAGATACATATGATGAGCAGAAAAAGAAATAGGTGTGGGGTCACACTTTAATTTGTATGCATCAGTCAGAGATACCATTTGTAATTTTTTCGTATTTTGTAAAATACAATGACAAGTAAGACATTCTATTCCATTCTATTCTATTCTATCCATCAGAGTTCATGGACCTTGATGTTTTTTTGAGGCTTTATCATTTTCAAAGTTATTTTTGTCTCATAAGTGAATATATAAAGATTTAAACCTTTGTTGGTCATTGTGCGATTTGAATGTGTTGCTGTTGCAGAGTGCGGCGAGAGCCTCCAGGACAGCACCGGGAACTTCTCCTCTCCTGGTTTCCCCAACGGCTACTCAGCGTACTCTCACTGCGTCTGGAGGATCTCTGTCACTCCTGGAGAGAAGGTGAAACAGGAGAGACGAGGAAGTGAATGCACCTCTTCAGTTTAGAGTCGTCCACCAATTACTCACTGTCCTAAATTACTGTATGAATATCAAAATATCCTCATATTGTCGGAATGTTTGCGCCTAGACACAAACACAAACTATGTTCTGCTGCTGTAACTATTTAAGACACAACTTATCTGACTGAACTGTAAAACGCTGCAGAAATATACATGCAAATAACACTGTAAATAATTAAGATGCCAGTTTAAAAAACAGCTGCTTAGACACCCGTCCTCCGTCTGTCCCTCTTCATCCCCGTTCCACTGTGTTTCCCACAGATCGTTCTGAACTTCACCTCCATGGACCTCTTCAGGAGTCACTTGTGTTGGTACGACCACGTGGAGGTCCGAGACGGCTTCTGGGGGAAAAGCGCCACTGAAAGGTCTCTAACTCAGCAGTGGATCTCCGCTCTCTCTCTTTCTATCTCACTCTCTCTCTGCAGAATTCTGATACAGCTTCAGTGCTGAGTTGAGTTCTGACAGGTTGAGTCATTATTCCCTCCCGTGCAGGTCGTTTCTGTGGAGACACACTTCCAGATCCCATCGTCTCCACTGACAGCCAACTGTGGATTGAATTCAGGAGCAGCAGCAGCTGGCTGGGCAAAGGCTTCTCCGCTGTTTATGAAGGTACGTGTGTTTTAAACTTGATTTCTCTGTCTGATGTGCAGATGTGAATGTAGAAACACAGAAAAACAAGTCTCTGGGTTAGTTAACATCACTTCTCACCTCCTGTGAAGCCATCTGTGGGGGAGAGGTGACGAGGGACAGCGGCCAGATCCAGTCCCCCAATTATCCCGATGACTACCAGTCCAATAAAGTGTGCGTGTGGAAAATCACAGTGGCAGAGGGCTTCAATGTTGGCCTCTCGTTCCAGTCGTTTGAGGTATAGTCACTTTTATTGTTACTGGTAAAACTGGAAAAACTTGAAGTATCACTGCAAATGATAAAAACTATGATTTAGCTGTGATATATAAAATTAAATCTTGTTTATATTTCATGAATAGCCTGTACCTTAGGCATTTAGTTGTTTTTTGATGAGTTGAGTCAATAATTCAAACTCATAAATTGGTATAAATGGACTCATAGATAGACAGAAGAAACGTATAGTTAAGCAACAAAACAGTATTAAAGCAACTTCAATTTCTTTTTATGAAAAACACTGACTGTAAGATCTTCATCGCAGATAAACCAGGTAGGATGAACACAACGTTTTTTAACTTCACTCTACTCTATAGTTTTGACCTCAAGTGCGCAACCAATAAAAAACATACTGAACTAGTATGATATAAATACAGTATGAATAACAGGATCTAAAACAGTACATTTTTAAATACTTTTGTTTAAACATCATAGCATTTCTAAATCTCTTTTACACATCCTCATATTCTCTCAGTTACCTGCAGCTGTTTTGAGCATAATAGACTTTCTCTTACCTGCTGTATCCACTCTCTGTAAACTCCCCCGTCCTTTGCTTCGGCCGCAGACTGAGAGACACGACAGCTGCGCCTACGACTACGTGGAGGTCCGGGACGGCGGCTCGGAGGACAGCCCGCTGCTCGGACACTTCTGTGGCTACGACAAACCGGACGACATCAAGAGCAGCTCCGACCAGCTCTGGCTCAAGTTCGTGTCCGACGGGTCGGTCAACAAAGCTGGATTTGCAGCCAACTTTTTCAAAGGTCAGCAGGTTGTTCTTGGTTTGCGGGCAATGATACACACTCTTTTGAGTTTGCACAGAAAAGCCCTACTTTTGTTTGTATTTTTGCCAGAGATGGACGAGTGCTCCCGACCCGACAACGGTCACTGCGAGCAGCGCTGTCTGAACACGCTGGGCAGCTACAGGTGCGCCTGCGACCCGGGATACGAGCTGGCAGCCGACAAACACAGCTGTGAGAGTGAGTTCAGAGCACGCGAGCATGCCACAACACATTGCCTTGCATGAGTGTTAGAGTGGTGTTACCTAAAATAAAGAAGAAGCAACGTCTGCAAACTGGATGAAGCCTCAACTGGTCCTCTCACTGAAATATAATAACTTTATTTATTTAGCACCTTTCAAAACACAGTGACAGAAATAAAACATGTTATCGATGAGAAAAGCGATGGATCCATCCAAGCTGAGAAGTTACTGCATTTTCTTGTAGGGAGTGGGGTAGCTATGAGAGCATAGATGTCAAAAATGAAACGAAGAACATAAACACAAGGCCATGAAGGACCACAATCTTGAGCTGACATTTGTTGCCACTTGATTTTATTTACCCCAACAAGTGAACTAGAATCATTCTGTAGCATCTGGATCAGCTCCAAACAAACTTCTGGCTGCTGGACCTGGTAACTGCAGGATCAATTGATCTTGTTGTCAAGATCAATTGATACTTAGAGTAACATGTGACATTTCATTTGTTCACGCACTTCTCTGGTGCTGCTGGTGTCATCTCATCTAAAGCTTGATTCCCTGGTAGTTTTTTATTTTACCACAAGAGGGCACCACTCCCCTGCTGCAATTCACCCTGATCCCCTGGTCCATCCAAACATAAAATTGAAGAAAACAAAATTCTCCTGCAGAATTTGCCACATTCCATGATTCTTCCTCCACCTTTTGGTTTAGATGCTGAGATTCCAGTTCCTCAACTTCCTATTACATTTAAACACACTTTTACTTTATTTCTTTGTTTTTCGACAGCCTGTGATTTAAGAGTTCTTTGTTTTCTGCAGTTGACCAATTAAAGAAAAACGACTCAAAATCTTTCAGGCTTTCACCACTATAATCTCTGCTCTCTCCCACCAGCAGCTGCCTGCGGCGGGTTCATCACCGTGCTGAACGGCTCGCTCACCACCCCCGGCTGGCCCAAAGAGTACCCCCCCAACAAGAACTGCGTGTGGCAGCTGGTGGCGCCCATCCAGTACCGCATCACCCTGGTGTTCGACCTGTTCGAGACCGAAGGGAACGATGTGAGTTGAAATACTCAGTGAATAATCAATCATTTGTGCAGAGGGTTTCTGTGACGAGTAGATTTCTCCACAATGCTCCCTGGTAGTAAGTAAAATCTTCTAGTGTTTACCATCAGGTGTGTAAATATGATTATGTGGAGGTGCGCAGCGGCTTGAGCTCAGACTCAAAGCTTCATGGGAAATTCTGCGGAGCGGAGAAGCCCGAGGTCATCACCTCCCAACACAACAACATGAGGATTGAGTTCAAGTCGGACAACACCGTGTCCAAGAGGGGCTTCAAGGCTCACTTCTTCTCCGGTGAGTGATGAGGAGTCGAGCACAACGGAGCACTGAGGAGGGAAATATACAATTATTGTGTTTTTAGTATTTTATATCAATTTATCTCAGGCACTTGTCGAGCTTTTATATATGACTTTTGTTTTTAAAACTGCTATTTTCATCTTTTAACTGTTTGTATGTGCACACGCGCCCTGAAAAACAAAAACTTCCCCTGTGTTTTACAGATGTGGCTGGAATAACATAAATAAACTTGAAACTTGAAAAATATACACAGACTAATATTCATATGTTGCACGGTAGAAAGTGTCTGCAGAGACGATGGAGACAGCCGTCTTCAGTTTCTGCCACAAGAATGAAAACACTGTGGTTTCAATAAGTGTGGCGCTTGAAATGAATCTTACACAAGCTGGAGGTTTGGTTTCATCCTTAATGTTTAATTCAGATGACTTTCTACTTTCACAGTCGTAATCATTTTTGCTTATTCTACAATTTTTTCTAGGGAACTTAATAGTTATATTCAGTAGTTGATTAATTAATATAAAGAAATGCTGTGATGGCAATAAATTATGTTTTTTGGTGTGATAAATTCTCCAACGTTTGGCCCTCTTGTGATTTAAATTATATAAATTAATAATAATAGTTCATCTGAACAGCTACACAGAAATAAATCAGTTATGGTTTCATTTAACATAACAATGTTGTGGTTTGTATTTTTGTTTGATTCATTTTCTGCCATATTTTTTCACTGCATTTCAGCTTAGAAAGAAACAGCAATTACAAGACTTTAAAAGTGTGATTCTCTGACCTCCAAAGTTATTGCCATAATAAGAAGCGCAGGAGATGTTTAGCTGAGAATTGATCCTGGGTTGTCTGAGCAGATTATTCCTTCTTCTAAAAAACAACTTGAATATTTCCTCATCGTGTTTTGCTGGTTCTCTGCAGCCTGTTGTGAGACGTTGTGTGATGGAGTCCTGAATTCAAATTGCCTGCATGTCCACAGATATAGACGAGTGCTCTGACGACAATGGCGGCTGCCAGCACGAGTGCGTGAACACCTTCGGGAGCTACAGCTGTCAGTGCCGGGGGGGCTTCACGCTGCACGATAACAAGCACGACTGCAAGGAAGGTAGAGTACGTGTGTCTGCTGTCCGTCGGCGGCAGGGTACTTTAAAGGGTCAGTTCAGCCAAATCAATACAGACGACTACAAAATGCAACTTCTCAAGCTGAAGATAATCTGAACCACTGGCTTGTTGGAGGTTAAGTGGTATGAAGAGGGGGGAATGTAAAAGATGAAGAGTCGAATAAGGATCATTGTGTTCTGAGCTTGTGAAATGATGCGTGAATGCAATTCTTTATATGAGCGTTATGAATAACTGTAGGTTTTTTACAATGTCACTGAAAAATGTTCTTGGAAGTTCAGGTTTTTCTCCTTATTTTGTTGCATCCTTCCCTAAAAAATGCTACATAACTTTGAAAAGTGCATTGTTGTCGATATCTCAGAAACTTCTCCATTGTCCATACACCCCCCCAAAGAACAATGTTTCCCATCGTCAAGGTTTGTGAGGTCACAGCTTAGCAACAGGAAACATCCGACATTGTTTCCCCAAAGGTTTTATAGCCAACTTTTTTTATTGTTTTTTAACACAACCAGAAATAAACAAAACACAAAGGGGAGGCTGTGGCTCAGGAGGTAGCAGGGTTGCCAGTCACTGAAGTGTCCCTGGGCCCCAAATAGTGTGAGTGATGTGTGACAATGTGCTGCATGTAGAGGCACTGCATGAATGTGAAACTGGCAAATATTAACTGTAAGTAAAGCGCTTTGGGTTGTCATCAAGGAGAAGTGCAAGATAAATAGAGACCATTTCCTTGGACTGAGATACAGCACTGGTGGATTCTGCAAGAAGCATCAGACCGGCCAAGGAAAAATGCATTGTATATGTTGATGTGCGCCCCCTGTTGGTCAGTTGAATCACTCACATTTTGCTGACTATTTATGTATTTGTGGACTGATAAAAAACAGCCCCGTCTCTGAATTGCTTTTGCTCTTTGAATCATTTCTCTTAGACGTCGTAGTTAATGGATAGATTGGCACACATTGTGGATTCTAATGCTATTGGGATTGTTTTCATCTCTTTGTTTTTTGCTTTCAGCCGGTTGTGATCATGTGGTGAACAGTGCGTCGGGAATCATCAGCAGCCCCAACTGGCCCGACAGATATCCCAGCAAGAAGGCCTGCACCTGGTCTCTGTCCACAACCCCGGGCCACCGCATCAAACTCGTACGTCAATGCATCTCTCGTTCATTTAAACATGATGGTTATGATCCAAAATATCATGTCATTCACAGTTTTTCCAAAAATGTCTGTCAGGTTTTCAACGAGCTGGAGATGGAGGCCCACCTGGAGTGCGCCTACGACCATCTGGAGATCTTCGACGGGCGAGACACCCGCGCCCCGAGTCTCGGACGCTTCTGCGGCACCAAGAAACCTTCTCCGGTCGTCTCCAGTGGCAACAAACTGTTCCTGCGGTTCTCCTCAGACAACTCGGTGCAGAAAAGAGGCTTCGAGGTTTCATACAGAGCAGGTGGGAGGAAGACACTATTATTATATTCAAATGGTCCTTTGCAGTAAAGAGTAGACTTTAAAAAACACTGTGGCATTTCAACTACGGGTTAGTTCTTCTGTCGTGTTTAGAAATCTGCATTCTTTCCTCACTTTTTACGAGATCCCATGTTTTTTTTGTTGACCCTCTAATTTTGTGGTTGTGAATTCTCAGGATGTGGAGGGAGCCTGAAAGCCGAGGTCAAGACCAAAGATCTGTTCTCTCATGCACAGTTCGGAGATAACAACTACCCCGGTGGCTCCGACTGTCTGTGGGTGGTCACGGCCGAGAAGGGCTACGGCGTGGAGATCATCTTCCGAGTGTTTGAGATCGAGGAGGAGGCCGACTGCGGGTACGACTACGTGGAGCTGTACGACGGCGCCGACATCAAGTCCCCGCGGCTGGGACGCTACTGTGGATCTGGGGTGAGCTTTAAGAATATCACTCTTTTGTACTAAACGCTTCTCGAACAACCTTATCCCCTTGCAACTCTTTCCTTCCCCCCCCAACAGGCTCCAGAAGAGGTCTATTCGGCTGGAGACGCCGTCATTTTAAAGTTTCACTCGGACGACAGCATCAACAAAAAGGGCTTTCACGTGCGCTACACAAGCACCAAGTTCCAGGACAAGTTACACGCGAGCAAGTGACTGTGACATGTCAGATCCCTGCCCCCCCAAAAACCAAAATGGAGACTTCAGCCCTGGCATTTCGGTGGAACACGCCCTTTTCCAGTCGAGGAGTGGATGCACGGGATCGACACCACAGACACCAGCAGACACCAGCAGACGCATACTTCACATTCACGTCTGCTGGAGAGTGAAACCACTCAGAGAATATATAGCTGCATGGGAGGAACAGTTTGAAGTGACTGTTTTTGAGTAAAAATTCAGCCTCTATTGAATGATTGTCATAACACTGTAAAGATATAAAATGTATATATATTGAGATATAGGTTGGCTTGTTTTGTTTGTTTTACTTCGATGTATTCTATCTATTTCATTTTCCATTGTTTTGGTTTAGTTTTTCATTGATCAGAAGCAGAACATTCCCACACAGTATTTTCCCAGCTTTGTTTTTAAACCATTACTGTGCTTCCAACAAGTTCTGCTTTTCCTCTGGCTCGTGTTTTTGTGCTTTAAATCTCTTTGCAACACACAGTCGGGCGAAGTGATAACAGAGGAAATCAACTCCTCTAACTTGATCATTTGCTTTTACATCTCAGCAACTTCTGAGTCCGACAACAACATTTGAAAGTCGTACACTTGCTTATTCTAGTTGTTTCACTTGTTAGCCTATGTTGCTGTGATGCAGAAGTGACATCACAGTTGGTTGTGGTCACAGGAGGAAGGATAGGGTTCTTGGTTTGAATCCTGGTTCGACCGGGTTCTTCCTGTGTGGAGTTTGCTTGATCTCCCCATGTGAATGTGCGTTTTCTCTGGGTGATCCAGCTTCCTCAATCCAAAGGCGACCTGACTGAGGTTCGGTTCAGACTTTGCATTGACCTTAAGTGTGAATATGTGTTAGTGGTGTTTTGTCTCTGTATGCTGGCCCTGTGACCTGGGGGCCAGCATACAGAGGGGTCTTCCCGGGGGCCTTCTGCCTCTCGGTGTGTCAGCAGGGATTGGCTCCAGTGCCCCTGCAACCCTTAAATGAGAGGCAGTGCAGAAAACAGATGAATCACTGTTTTCATGCCTGGTATTAAAGGATCCCCGAGATGTTTCCTTGTAAACAAAGTAAACTGTCCTGTGTCAAAGCTCTGATAAATGAGTTTGATGTGTTTTTCTTCATCATAAAATACAGAGCTTTGAACGTTGCATCCATGTTTGCTGGCCTGGAGTCTTCTTCACTGCCTTTATTGTTGTATTGCTGCATTTCTCTAAAGCTGTTGAATAGTAGAACACCTTGAAACCAGGTGTTCACCGTGTCACCTGCTTGTGTGCTTGTATGTAATGATTACACAGGAAGTAACGACTCTGGTGTTTTATTTATCTTTGTGCTAGAATAACAGGAACACTTTGGATAAATCATTCACAAATACTTTTATTAAAAGGTTACCCACATAGTCCTGTGTTTTGTTGTGTGCTGCTGAACAAGCACCTGACTTTGGATCAAACAGCAGCTGGTGCATTCAATTCTTACTTGTACAAAAAGTACAAAGTAAATGTCCAAAATTACAAAAAATGTGTTCACATATAAAAAGAAAAACAAAAGGTGTGACATTGTTAGAATGACACAAAATAATCCAAACAAACATGAACAGTAAATATGTCGTCAAAAATAAAACCATATGATAAAGAGTTTAACTTGACTAACTTGAATCATGCACAAAAAAAAATGATTACAAAAGAACCATAATAGCACATAACAGTGAATAACTGAGAGTTTCCCATTCGTCACTGAAGCACAGCTTCTCTGAACTGAAGCGACTGGCAGTAGATCCAGTCTACTGAACAATGTGTCCTTATTGGACACAGGTCTGATATCAACAAGTATTTATCTAATGCTGTATATTATTAAGTATGATTGCTCTTGTTTTCTGCAGTTTGAATCCTGCTTGTTTGGTTTTCTAACTTTACTATTTTGTTGCCATTCTTCTAGCTCATTAAATCTTTGGTAAGAAAACTTTGAGAGGTTCGTTTTCATGCACCTTATCCAGGAAGCCCAAGTTGAAGTACGGGTAGAGTGTCTCAGAGAAGTTCTCCCTGAAGGTGTAGAGGTGCGTCATGCTCTCTGCGTTGTAGAAGGACACCAGGCCCCTCTTGTAATCCAGGTACACCCCGATCCTGGCCAGCGGCTCCTCCAGGGACAGCACAGTCGGAGGGGAGGTGCCGGCCATGTACTGAATCCCATAAGAGAGGGAGAGAGTCCAGAAGCCGTTGGCTGGCAGAGCTTTGATGACTCCCTTCCTGGGCACCGACTCCCGAGCCACCCCCACCGTCCACACCGTGCTGCTGTACACCTCGATCTCCCAGTAGTGGCGTCCGTGGGTGAAGCCCTGGCTGCCGAGCAGCGACAGGGCAGCGTTGAACCTGTAGGGGTTGTCCTGCACCGTGTGGTTGAAGGTCTGGTAGCGGACGCAGGTGAGGGAGGAGGTCAGGCTAAGCCAAGGGTTGGCCGTGCTGGAGTTGAATGTGATGGCCGCTGGAACTAAAGACAGGGAGGTCGTAAGATAACACAAGATTTTAAAGATTCTTTTCTCAACAAACTGAAAAACCTAAGTTTCAGCTTCAGAAAACATACGGAAAAAAAAAGGACCTTTGTAGAGCAACTGATGTTTGACCATTCTGGGCCACTGTAGAAACATGGCACTGCAACATGGTCTCGTTTTGGTAGTTTTCATCTGCAGTTCAGATCCAAACTACCAAACTATTTTGATGGCTATTTTGACTTTCTCTGACATTTTCTTTGATTTCTCAGAAAATAATTCATGGATCTTGATAAAAAAAAATCTGGCATGTTTAGAGGACTGATATTTATAAGTGTGTGTGAAACTTGGTGCAGATCCAAATAAAAATCCGGATCCGGGAATTAAAATTTGGTTTCATTGGGCTTTGGTACCTGGGTAGATGCTTCCTTTCATGAATTTCCACACTCTGTACTGCAGGGGCCCCGCAAAGCGACCCTCGCACAGACTGGGCGGCGTAAACGCTGGTTTCTCAAACTTCAGCGACGGCCTGCTGAGAAAAAAGCCGTGCAGAAGAACAATGAGCAACAGGGAATAAAAACAGAAAACTCATCCAGGATGGAGTTGATGTTGGCCCACACTCACCTCTGGAGCAGGACTTTGATGCTCTGAAATGAGGCACAGGGAAAACACAGGAAGAGAGAGACAGAGGCGGGTGATTAGTTGTGTTGTCTCTGAAAGGAGAGAAAGCTTTTTCCACATTACATCAACGTCTGAGCTCACGCTATCCCGCCCTGTGGGATCTCCCTGTGGCTCGGGGAAAGTCCCAGAGCCTTTGCCAGAGTGTGGACCCCGAGCCTGAACTCAACTCCTTATCCTCCAGATCAACGAGTGAGCTCACTGGCCTACATCCTGTCTGTGCTCACTGCCTTTTTTTTTCTCTCACTCCTTTGTTATTAGAAAAGTAACAGCTCTTCAAGCAGGACTCTTAGAGGACTAGCCAACGGACATGATCGCCATGTTTACGGCCTTAAAAGTGGTGTTCAGACCTAAACAGGAAATCCTCACTGGTCACACCCTGCTCACTTCAATCTTGAATGTTTACGTCGGAGCCTTTTTAACGTTTAGGCACGAAAGAAACATCCATGGACTTTATATAAAGCTAACAAACCCCATAATTCACCTCTCGTCTTCTTTTGGGTACAAACATAAAGAGGTTTGAAATCAAAAGCTCGGCATTTCTCGCCTGAATCATCCCAAAAGCTGACTCATCAAGTTGATATCTTCCAGATGGGCTGCATATTCCTGGAAGGGCTTACCCGCAGCAGAGTGAAGGGGTCCTGCTCCGTCAGCTTGTCCTCGATCTCGTGCACGGCCCCCTGCAGACGGGAGATCTCCACGCACAGCAGGGCCTTGTGCTCGTCCAGGCGGATCAGCTCCCGCCGCTCCTCCGTCTTCAGCTTCACCTGCAGCAGCTTCTCCTCCTGGTACAGGAACTGGTGCAGGTCGCTGAACTGGGCCTCGATGCGCTGCTTGAGGTCGGCGGTGTGATCCTGAGCGGGGGGGGAGAGATGTTGCACGTTGTCGGTGGGAGAGAAAACTTGATATTTAACGAGGATAACAGTGAGAGCATTCTTTCTCACCTTCAGCTTCTTGACCTCTTCCTCAGCTTCTCTGTCACACTGCAGCGCCGTGTTGAGCTCAACTTTCAGGGAATCCATGGAGCTGTTCAGAGACGCCTGGCGGGGACAGAGACTTTATCAACATCCTGCATTGCTGAGCTGTTTCTCACTTGACTCAATTCATTGTTGTGTCCTTACTGGCCTGTTGTTTTGCTGTTTTGCTGCTCATGCACATAAGAAACAGTCATAGCACCAGTGCTCCCTTCAGATTAGAGGGATTGGTTTGTAGTAAACTCATTGTGCACTAGAGACTTGAGTAACTTCTTCAAAAGTTACACCGCTACAAAAACAAATAAACAGCAGAAATTCTAGTTTTTTAGAGAATTGTTATATATATATATATATATATATTAATATAGAATGTGGGTACATTAAGTTGTGATAATTAAAGGCATTGGAAAGAGAGAAAGGACAAAGACCGTAATTAATATGATGAATAAGTACAAAATGCAAACTTCCTGAGAGTCATTAAATCATAAATATTCCACTAAGTGTTCTAAAAATATTGTTCCATTGACTTTTCCAAGAAATGGTTATCTTCTCAAGTTAAAGCTCACTCACCCTGTACTTCAGCTCTGCCTCCTGCACACACACCATGGTGTGGCTCCTGTGCTCCTGGGAGACTCCACACACCAGACACACCAGCTCCTGGTCCTCCTCGCAGTACAGCTTCAGCTCCTCTCTGTGGCGGCTGCAGCGGGGGACCGGGGCAGGGGCCCGCTCGGCCACCGCAACATCCGCCAGGCGGGCTCCACTCCCACACTCGTCCAGACCATGACAGTAGCTCTCCACTATGTTGGCAACGATGCGGTTGGGCCTGTAGCACTGTCCGGGGTACACCTTCCTGCACTGAGGGCAGGAGCCTGTGCCCCCCTGCCCGGGGCCCCGGGGACCCGTCCAGTAGCCCTCGATGCACCCCTGGCAGAAGGTGTGATCGCATGGCAAGGAAACCGGCTGCTTGAAAAGATCCAAGCAGATGGAGCAGGTCAGGTCTCTGCTGATTCTGTGTGCTGAGCTCTTGGTGACTTGTCCGGAGTTGGGAGGCTGACGCAGCTTTTCCATCGCTGCCTGAGCAGCAAAGTCTCCGTCCTTTGGCTTCCAACTCTTCTTGTCTGCCTTTAGCCCCTGGTTGAGTTTTTCCAGGTTCTGCAGATACACAGTCTGGATTTTCTTCACTTCTTTCTGATTCTTGCTCATTCCTTCGCCTTGGTTGTTCCCCTTTGTCCTGAATTTACAGCTGGACCTTCTGCGTCCTTCCCCTCCTGCAGAGTGTGGCCGCTCTCTTTGGCCTCCAGTCTTCCTGTTGACTGTGGGGAAATGGAGGGGGTGGTGCAAAAGCAGCCGGAGCCTCTCACGTCCTCCGCAGATAGTGTGGGGATCTCAATGGGGGCCCCCCCCTTTTCCTTCCAGAGTGACATCACATCTCAGCCAGGAAGCCGAGGCGGATCGTGGATATTCTCTCCCTGGTGTGTTTGTGTAGAGTCTGAGCTCTAACTCTGAAAAGTCCTGCTTCGCTGAACTCTTAATCTGATGCAGAGTCACGACACAAAAATGTAAATCCATTTTATGTGACTTTGAGTGTGTGTGTGTCTGTGTGTGTGTGGGTGTGTGTGTGAATGCACAAGTGCTTGAATCTCTGTAAGCAGTAACAGATTTCCTGCTTCTTTTTACGGCCATGACCTCCTCCCTTTAGATAATCATTGTCCATGAAAGTAAACAAGGCCATTAAGAGATTTACACAAAGAAAGAAATGTCCAGCAGGAAGAAATCTCTGTCACAGAGAATTACCAATCCTCCAGACATCCTGTGGTTTCCCCTTTATCCCCTTAAAATAATTATAACAGATATTTACAGCTTGTTCCCCGAGGGCTGGAACAGCTGTCCAGGAAACCAAGCACGTCCTGTCATACTTCGTTTTTTCACTTTATTCAAAGAGGAAAATAGTCCAGAAATACATGAGCATGTGTTTGAATATCACATAATGTTACGATGAGCTAATCACTGCTCATGAAACACACACACACACACACACACACACACACACACACACACACACACACACACACACACAAATGTTAAACACAGCTGTGATTATGGACTGCAACATAATCACAGGTTAGAAAGTAAAGTTAAATTATAGTTAGTTAAGTTAAAAATGGATGCGAGAATGAGTGTGTGAAAACGAGACAGAGAGAGAGAGAGAAAGAGAGAGAGAGAGAGAGGGGAGAAGAGAGGAGAGAGAGAGAGAGAGAGAGTAACATCTGTGGAGTGTAATCATTTGTTTTTTTAGGAAGAAACGTTTATTTACTTCAGACTCCATGTCCTGATTCTTTGTTAAGTTATTGACAGTAGTGACATCTGGTGTCTAGAGTGAAAACCTACATCACTGCTCGTACTTTAAAAGGAAGTTCTGGATCTGTTGCTGCAGCTGAGTCTCATGAGGCCCAAGAGGAAATGGTTGAACTCTGAATTCACTTCATGTCTGTGGTGCTGAACATTTCCAGACATGAAGCTCTGGACAGCAGCTTGTCTCAGCTGACTTGCCACCTCTGCTCGGGGTGAAACATTATTATTTTTTGTTCAGTGCAAATTTAGCAAAATAAATAAATGATATGTGTTTTTAATTGTGTTTATTCTTTTCAAATGAAGTTTAGTTTCAGGAAGAAAAACATCAGGAATCATAAAAGGGGTTTAAAAGGTTGTCTTTGGTTAAGAAGTTGCAAGTATTGATAAATGAAGGAACTCCTAATAAATATGAATAATAAACTATAATATATAGTATTATAATATCATCTAATTGGGTAGTGACAGTATAAATACTTTGGTAAGGAAGGGACCTGTTAGCCGTTGTGTTTGTTGTATCACGAGTAGACAAAATGTACAAACTGATAATTTGTGACAATACTAATTTGGACAGTTCAAAACCACACCACCCATTTTAATATACTTACAATAAATCATGTTAGATATATTTTGTGATGTAGGTGCGTTGCATTAGTTAGGATGACTTTTATCTGCTGTATTTAACATTTAGTGAGATTTTATTGGAGGGCAAAGGATGTAATTAACTTCGGACGGATTAGGAGAGTTGAGTTAATTAAAATGTGGCATTAGAATAACCGGTAAGCCTCATGGGTTTGAGTGGGGTGCAGCAGAGGGTAAAGGGTTCTACTACACGTCCTCAGTAACATACAGTTTGGAAAAGAAAGTAAAAATGTCAAGTCCATCTATTAGTTAGTTAGTTAGTTAGTTAGTTAGTTAGTTAGTTAGTTAGTTAGTTAGTTAGTTAGTTAGTTTGTTTGTCAGTAGGATCATGCGAAAACTATTGTGCGGATTTCCATGAAACCTGATGAAGGGACGGGACATGGACCAAGAAGAAATCCTTTACCTTTTGGCATGGATCCCGACTAAGGGGCAGGTTAAGTTATTGTTACATCATCCCAGGAAATATTTATGGATCTTGATTAAAAAAACTAATCTGGCATATTTAGGGGACGGATATCTGAGCAATCTGGTGCCGCTCGATTGAAGTTAAGGGCCTTGGCGGCGGTGGGTGCTCTACTGAGTGACATTAAATAAATTTTATGTTTGTTTTTTAAATGGCAATTGAAAACACAACTGCATTTTGTTTTGCTGGAGATTACATGAGAGCAGCGGTGCAGAGGGAGAGAGGGATGAGAGGGATGAAATTGTTATTTCAGGTAAACTTCATCAGGTTTTTTCCAAATTAAATTTTGCAGTTTCTTATCAAAGATGGACACAGACATGCTACACTACTTTATTGTATCATTCTATTTATTGGGATGGCTGCACAGATTTGTTAAATTGTCCCTTGTTTAATATCTTTGCTTTGTGTTTGTACCTTTGGGGGAAAAGAATGATAAGAGTGCTATGAAGCTGCATAAATTCATCTCTCCAAATCCTGATATATGGAGTTTAACTGTACGTTTAATCCTGGGGTTTAACATGTATTCTTTCAAGGTCAAGCTCCTGTCTCTCCTCATGCAAACAGATGAGCAGCAGTGGATGTTTTTGTGCCACAGCAGGAGACAAAGTATGAATACGTGCACAAACGTGTGCAGCCGTGCGTGTCCTCCAAAAAAAAATAAAACATTTATGAGGAAAGAGAGAAAATAAAACAAACCAGCTTTGACCGACGCACACACATCTGCACCAAACCCACACCCTCAATTAAACCCTGAGCTGATGTGTGAGGCACTGGGGAAACTGGAGGCTCTCTGCAACTTGTGAGGCTAAAAATAACTGCAGCGTCTGCAGGAGCGAGACAGACCTGTAGGAAGATAAGAGGCACAAGGGCAGACTGTGCAGAAATATTGAATTTCTCCAGTTTGGTTATGAGGGCTGCAACAGAGGGAAAGACATTAAACATTTTTTAATCAATCTCTGACAACGTTAGCTCAAGCGTCTGATTTATAATTAAGTGTCTGACAAGCACATATTTGATAGTCGTCCTTTGTGAGGACAGCTACGATCAGTCTATGGTCTAGTTTGAAATATCTCACCAACTTTGGGATGGATTGTTATGAAACTCTGTGCTGGGAGATTCATGTTCCCCAATATATAATCCCCAATCCCTGTTCACAATCCTCTTCATCTCTTTTCTGAACAAGGTTCAAAGTGAGTCCTATGTTTAGTTAAAAAAATTAAAGGATATTTTAGCAGCACGTTGCCAATTCAGCTCTGCAGTGTCAGTACATTTCATCTAAAGCCTGTTTATCCTGAGCTTGCACAAGCACTGGCTGTGAGACAAATAGAGGACGACTCACTGAAGTCCAGTCAGTTACTAATTTGATGTGTATAATCAGCCATATTCTACAGAGGGAACTGTGTGAGAATAATCCTGTTTACAAAGCGCCAGGTATTGAATAAGCACCTTAAACCTTGCGTCACTTTTCATTATCGTCTACTGAGTGCGTGTGAGCGAATGCACCAACAGGCATTTTGTCATGCTTTTTGTGGAACAAAATGAAGGATCATGCTTCATTTTTCAATTCCTAATTTTCATTTCAAATACTTCTCCGGAACCTCCCTATAGATGCCTACTTTCACCCACGACCTTGCTTCTCTACATCTTTAAATAATAAAGTGGAAAGTCCTGGAAGAAGAACAGGGTGAAGAAGAAGAAGTTGAAGCTATTGGTGAAAAAGACTGCAAATAAGACATCGTATAAAATAAGCCAAAGAAAGTGGTGAAGAAGATGAAGAAGACGAAAAAGAAGATGAAGATAAAGAACATGAAAAGAGGATTATAGAAAGAGGATGATGATGATAAACGTTAATCCACCCTAATGTTTTACAGACAGCAGCAGACCATCACTTTAACATTCTTCCTCTAAAACATAATTTGGGCATTTTGATCCTCTAAAATAAGTGAGGGAAACAGCTCATAAAATCCGCACAGACACTCAGTGTGTGTGTGTGTGTGTGTGTGTGTGTGTGTGTGTGTGTGATACACTGTCATCCTGTTTAATTTCCTCAGAGAGTCTCGTCTGAGTGTGAAGCTGCACTTTACAATATGTCTCGCACTTCTAATAACGTTTGTCACGATGCAAACGCCTCGTCCTCGCCTCGCTCCCTCGCTCGCTCTATAAAGCGTCTGCCTCCTCTTCACCAGCCGAAGGACCAACTGCTCTCTGCTCCCATCAGCAGCTGAGGATCACGACTCTCCTGCACAACGCCGACACCATCCCTTCCTCCTGACTCATCAGGTGGGAACGTTTGCTCACATGCAACACGTAGATGATGATGATGAAGATGTTAATGATGATAGTGAGTTGACAGTGTGTATCCTCAGCTCAGTGTGTGTGTGTGTGTGTGTGTGTGTCTGTGAGCCTTGGGGACTGGAGCAGCTCTGCTCCTCCTTCACACAGCTGCTTCCTCTCTGTGCGTCCCTGCAGGCGGCTGCAGCTCACTGAGGCTTGTCAGAGGAGCGCGAGCGGAGGAGGATTGAAGCAGCTCATCTCCCAAACAGCAACACAACCCCAGGCGCAATGCAGGTGCAGTAAACAGTTATTGTTTTGTGCTTTAGTTGACTTATTGCCAGAGAAGCTCCTAATAACATGAAGCGAGATTAACAGTTGTGATATTTCTGTGTGCTTTACAGTACAGTAAACGTGCTGCATTAAAAATTGCAAGTATGGATGAGAAGATATACTTGTATCCCTTTAGAAATGTGTTATTTTACCAATTGGACAATGTTATTATTAACCCATTGTAGTGTGTGATGTGGTTGGTTGATGCAGGTCTAACTTCAACTACTTCTTCTCTACTTATATCATATTTTCATGGATCAAAAAAGCGTTATTTCCTTTGTTGGTCATGTGTTTTCTACCCAAAACACAGACGTGCACAGTAATTAAAGCTGAATAAATACTGTTGGACAAAAAGTTAATAATTTCCATTGCACAACAGAAATAAAAGCTGATTATGAAACATGTTATTATAGGAGGTTACAGGTGCTAAAAAAATTATCCAAGCAGGAAAACTACTGATGTCATGACTGATCTCAGTGTGTGTTTGTGTGTGTCTGTGTGTGTGTCTGTGTGTGTGTGTGTGTGTTCACATGATGATGAGTGCGCTGAGGATGGACCTCCTCATGACGCTCATGATCACCGGCTCACATGGTTTATTTCATTTAAATAATGCAAAGCTTCATCTTCCATAATGGTTTGTCAACCTTTTCAGAAATTCTGACAGCATCACAGAGACTTGAGTCAGGCTGATATTTTTGGGGAATTTGCTTGATGTACACTTTCATTATGTTATCACGCTTTACTGTAAAAGCTTCAAATAAATACATTCTCATAACAACTTGACGTCACCAAAGTCGGAGGACACTCTGCCTCAGATGCTCGAAAAGTATGTAAGCTGCATATATGAATGAGACTTCTTTATCCACTTGAATAAACAGGCATATTTAGTTTGCGTACAGTATGTATGTGTGCATATCTGTGTGTGTGTGTGTGTCTGTTTGTGTGTGTGTTGGGTTGTTTATTTGGCTTTTGGACGGTCTATCATGTGCCGGTCCGTGTCATCATTCACCTCACCATGGCGGCCAACTCGGATCTTTTATTGATGCCGTTTTAAGGAGTGTGAATTATTGAGTGACATTCTTGACGCTCTGTATTCCTTTGGCATCCTTTCATATTCAAAGAGGAGTTGGGGGGGCGTGAGGGGAGCTCCCCCGACAGTGCTTCGGTCTATTTTCGATAACGAACTCTTTACATTGCATCCTCAGCAGCCTCTTAAAGAAAGCTGTTTTATTCATACTGCTGCTTCACCTCCACGAAGGAGAAGACAGCGGGGACAGAGAGAGACAGGAGACAACAGCCAATGACCGACTGGATCCCTCCACAGAGTTACATCATCATCATCATCATCAGAGTTCTGTGTTGATCCATCCTTGTGTAATCCTTCTAAATAACAAATAAACACAGATATGACCACAACCTCCTTGGGCGTGGTAATAATCAGACTATTGACCTCATATTGACTTTACTCCGATTGTGAGGTTTACATGAGTTGCTAATAGAATTCTTCAATGTATAGACTTGTTAACATCTTACAGAGCATAAATTATGTCTCACGTCAATATCATGGCCATACGTCCGATGTTACACTCAAACCCAGGGCATGCGTCGTGAAGAGGTTGCTAATGTAGGTCGATGGAGGAAAATCCTGTGAATACTCCAAAGTGACCCTAATATGTCATTCATTTAATTTTTGCTAATTCTGAGTATGATCTTATTCAGGCTCAGTTCATCACGGTTAATAAGATGACAGTGATTTATTCAGACTATTGTCTTGATCAATCATCATAAAGATTCTCATGACACATGATTAATTGGATGGTTGTATCAAAGATGTTTGAAAATGTCAGGCTTCATGTTCACTGAAATATTCATCTGAATACAGAAGCAGTCACTGTGAGTCCAGTGTCGGATGATGAGATGATGCGATGGTGAAAATAACTGGAAATGAAGGAGCTTGTGTTTCCTTATTCTCAGATGAGCTCCTGTTACTGGAATATTAGACATTTTCCAATTCTGCCCAGCAAGTGAGCACATTTAAAACTTTTTAAAGATTTTCTTTCCTGTTTGTAGAATACATGAAAAAGGACCTGACTTGTACAGAGCTACAGAAACTGATACCGTCCTGCTGGTACTCATACAGGGTTTATATAAAAGACATATAAACAAAGATGGAAGACACGACAGCTCCCCAAAAGTGAGGCCAATGTGCCTTGATCGCCCACTGGTGGCTGGCTGCAGTATGGGTCACAAATCCTGCTTACTTCATGTGCGTAGATGGGACAAAAAGTCAAATCCAAATATTTATTTCTCAAGGATGGATTAATTTTAAGGTCGTTCTCATTGCAGAGAGGTAGATTTATCTACAAAGTTTGGTTTTAATTTATTATTTGATGCTACAAAAACCGAAGTAACGTCATCATTGACAGCTGAGACTGAGTCACGATTGGTCCAGAACGTATAACGACAGCGGTGATACAAACACATTATTTGGGAACTGACCAGGGAGTTTGACATATAGCTGATTGATTTATGTCAGGCCGGCGCATATGGATTACAAGCATTGGAGACAAGAGGAAATAAAGTTTTCAGCAGTTCCGCGGACCTGAATTAATCAGAGATTCCTGCCCACTTCTCCAGAACATTATGATCTATGGCAGGGGTTTATTTGTGCCGGATCCTGCCGGAACAGGATCCGGCACCTCTTGGTTTTGGCCTGCCCGTGTTCCGGGACTTATTTGGGCTGATCCGGTACCTCTCGTATGGAAAAAAATATTAATACAGAGCTGCCAATTCTCACGCTTTCGGCATGTGACACACATCCAATTTCTCACGCCCCAAAAAAAAGTGATTTGTAAGTCCCACAGCATTGTCAGTGGGCATTTGCATGTTTTTTTCAGCACCGTTTTCTGTATACGTTCCGGGACCTGTGCCCGTCTCGTCATCCCTGCGCTGTCATATGTACTTTGCGTTCCGGCACCTTGTGATTTACAAATTAAGCACTGATCTATGGTTTGGAAAGACAAACGCTGAGGTCCAGAAGAGGCGAGATGGAGTAATCAGCCACATCCTCAGGCGACAGAAGGTCATTACAAAGAAGAGTCGTCTTTGCACCGTGGAAAGATCGAAAGCCAGACTGAAATATTTAGAATTATTATTATTTAAGGATCTTGGATAAAATTGGAAGTGTTTTGAGTGTGAAGTACTACCAGAGTCGTTTAAATAAAAGGGAAATGCTGCTAAAAACACAGCTATCGTCTCTATAACTGACCATGGAGGTGTACTGTGGGGTTTAAAAAGCAGAGATTAAAATAACCTATGCTGATTAGAGAAAGAAAGCCATCAGAAAGAATCCAAACAGGTCAGTTGTAGACATTTTGAATAAATAAATTGGTTTATTAAACACACAGCTGGGAGTCAAAATGGAGCTGAAGCCTTGAAGTGATTCCGTTTCCAGGTAGATGCTTGGTTTCTCCTCCCTGTCTGAGGTGTCATCATGTGATTCTTGTACAGTGGAGCATAAAAATCCATCTTCAGTGAATAATGAGCTGTTGGTTTCTTCTCTGTGATTTTCCTCAGGCCAACGAGAAGGTGTTTGACGGCGGTGTGATGCCTGAAGCCAATGGAAAAGATCCAAACCCGAGCGGGCAGACCGAGGGCCCCAAGTGGCAGAAGCCGCGGCTCACACGTAAATCTCTGATGAAGTGCTGTCTCGTCAAGTGGATCATCGCCAGTACGACTCAACAGGGCCCAGGTAGAAGCACATAAAGAGACAGAGCAACGGCCTGTAACCACATGATGGTGTGTGACGGCGGGGCAGATCCTGCACAGGGAGGAATACCTTTCTACCTCCGGCATTACAGAATACATGAATTTTAAAGCGTCTGCCCCATTTACAGTATAGATCTACAGTTAGAATTCAATGTTACACTTCCTCCCCTCTGTTCTGCTCAGGGTTAACAGCACATACCTCAACACCACCTCATCCAAACACGTCGAATAATTCCTCTGCACACAGGCTGAGAAATGATTTCATCTACTAGTTCGGTGTTAAATAATCCATTACAGTAATTTGTAGTAAATATTTCGAACGCTATATATCTGGATCCCCCTTCACCATGTTTTTCTTCCAGGAGGAGCTGAGACCTTTCGACCGGCTGCCCTTACACACACCCATTTTCTATCTGAATTATTGACAGTGCCCTCTTGTGTGAACACGCTCCACAGACAGTTCACATTCCGCCCTGCCAATATCACATGTTGTCTTTAATCTGCAAACAGGGTTTTTCATCCATTATGGAATATTTCTTCTTGTTTTCTGCTTAAATCTGCCTCAGTGGAAACCACGGTGATAAGCAGAATAACGTGACCTGCTTCCAGAGACGACCTCATTCACTCACTGCTGACTCCGCTCTCTGCCGGTAGACACATGGTCGTGTGCCTTCGACAGGACACAGATGAAAACAGAAACAGAGCAAATGCTCTAATAGCTTTTAAAAAAATCAAATCATTACTCTAATGTGCTTTAACTGTGAAGCAGACACATTATACAATTACTATACATCCATGTGTCTTATCCCTAGTTTGTACATCAGCAAGGAAAGGGTCTTGATTTTTTATTTATGAGCTCTTTACTTATATATACATCAGAACTCCATTAGATGTAAAGTTGAGAAATACTAAAGTCTTGTCCTCTCTCCATTCAGTGAACTAAAATTAAGCTTACTTTTTTAACATATATTATTATATCCATCAATCATTTTATCCATATCGACTATTCTTCACCTACTGATATGAAAATATTCATTGAGCTATAAATATGTTTCCTCCGATTCATAACAACTGTATCGCCATCTGCTGGTCGAGAGTCATTATAGCACCTATTTCTGGACTGAATCTAAACAGACGTACATGATGTACAGAGCAAAACACTGAAAATGATGTGAACATCTTCACATAAGGAACTGTAAAATCATCTCTAAAAATCAATAACATGAGATCATTGTCAAATCAAGTCACAGGAGAAAATAAAAGCAAGTAAAGATAATATCCCACAAAATCTGAAATACCTGAAAAAACAATGGCCCCCCCCCGAAAGTTGCAAAGAAATGACTTCCAGAGAACAAAGTTAATGTTGTTCACTTGTGTGAAGTCAGCTGGTGGAAGTCTGTGATTGACGAGCTGGAGCTGGGAGCTGTAATGCTGCTCTCTCTCTCCAGTCATTAAAGGCTGATGGTGATGGCTGCACTGTCTGCATCTCCGCAGGCTTAAGCCACCTCACTCTTGTCTGTATTTAATAGAAGTACGTGGACAGATCAGCACTTAAGGTGCATTAAACAGTATTATGTTGCATTATTTTTTATGGCAGGTGACTTCCCACATCCACATCAGCTCATGCATCTTGCATGTTGGGGTAATGGCTTCTGTCTGGTGAGGAAACGAGCTATGCACGTCTCACTAATTCTGCCGCCGTATGCAAGGGGAAGTGTTTTATAAGCTCGACGATGATCTCACACTTTCCACTCAGAAAAGGCAAATTAAGCACATTATTATAATTTTATAACCATTGAAACTTTGCTCCAGTGCAAAAACGGGTGTAGCTTACTTCACTTGCGTTGACTAAGTGTTCTTCTTAAGTGAGAACTTTTAAGGGCAGTCCTCCCCTCAGTCCTATTCTCGTGATCATGAACTTGGCCTTTTGCCTTGTGAACAGAATATTATAGAACCACCTCCTGGGAATCCTTTCAAATTTGGTACAAACATTCACTACGACTCAAAAATGAACCGATTACAATTTGGTGGTCGAAGGTTGAAGGACAAGGACACTGCAGCCTCACAAAACCCGTTTTTCCTCATGAACGCTCAAGTCTTTTTCTAGCTTAAGAATTCAATTCTATAATTTTATGTCAAGGGTGTCTCAAGAGAATCTTTAGAATCGTGGTCACAGATTAACTGATGTGATTTGGGTGGTCAAAGGTCAAAGGTCATGGTGGCCTCACAAAACATGTCTTTGGCCTCTCGAACATGACACCTCAACTCTGCCTTTAGGACATTTGATCAGGTGTCAATTGGACTCAAAGATGAACTGATTAGATACCGGAGGTCAAAGGTCACATATAGACTGAAACTGCTCTGGTTTGCTGAGTCATGCAACCACAGGGTTTTACATCGATACTGTTTCTCTGTATTTTCGGCATCATCTCAGCTCATTAGTTATTTCTGTTTGACATTAAGGAAGAGCCCATTTGGAGTCTCTCACTAACATAAACCCTGCCCGGCCGTTGGAATGCATCTCTGCTCCTGCTCCCCGCTCCAGCAACAATGTTTTATCTCTCAACAATTGATTTGCCCTCCCACCCCCCTTTCCTTCTTGAACCGAGTCCATTACGCTGTGCAAAGTCATCAGTTGTGCCGACTACATGCTCTCATTCTTCTTCACTCTCATTGTCTTCCAGCACGGCACAATCACACAAACACATGTTGTCGTTTGTGTCAGAGCTCTTGAACGTTACGAGTAGCGTTTTTTAACAGGAGCTGCAAAGTGACCTCTGAGGTGTGCATCGCAGCTCAGACGTACTTCAGTGCAACTTTACTATTCTTAACTGCAGACACAGAAAACGGTGCGTAGTGAGTAGCTATTGAGCCGGAGTATCTGTGAACGGCCCAGTAGACACGAGCAGCGCCACAAAGGGCAGGGCGCACTCCTCCGCTCTAAGTGCAGTTCATATCCTAGTCATCAGCGGATGTGGATCAATGCTTAGTTTTACAGCTCTGCGTACTTGAAAATGACCGAGCATATAAAGACGGGTCAGACTGTCAATCAGAGACTATTAGTAAAGAAATTCCTTCAGTAACAACCACACACACACGCACTCACGCACACGCGCACAGCTCCGGGCCAGAGTGATGGAGGATGTGGAGTGCGTAGGGGGGTGGAGCCCCCTGCGTTGATGGGAGTTGTGGGAGAGATCCTAAAATGATCTGGGCCAGGAGGTGAAACGCAGTAACAGAGATGGATCGTGTGCGAGCGGCGGTAGCCTCGGATCATTTTGGGGAATTAAGACTTTATGAATTCCATACGTCTCTGCAGGATCGCACCATGGACCTTGGATTTGTTTGCATAGAGGAGGATGCTCTCCACTCACTGTAATAGAACCTTTTTCTTTTCTTTTTTTCTGGTCAGTGGTTGAAGTCAGGGGTTTTTCTTTTAAGTGATTTAAACTGCTGATGCCTGAACAAAAGCACTGATCAAACAGGAAGCTGCCTGGAGGAAGGAGATGATTGACAGCAGGTGATATTTTGTGGATGCAAGGCGCTCTGTCAAATTATCCGTTTCTTAACACTTGAGAAAAAACAAGTTCTCAAAGTTGAAGCTTCTGCACAGGTCATATCTGATGCAAGGCGACAATGGGACTGGATGGCATGGAAGTAATTGCCATCACTGTTGTTGTTGGACTGTTTTATGTCGTGCTCAAACAGTTTGGGATCTGGGAGCCGCTGTCACTGGAAGGTAAGACATCAGGAGAGAGAGTTTATTTGGCGTTCTGTGCAGCAGTGGAGCAAAACCACTGTGGACGCTTCTTGTGAGTCGATGTAGTGGATTGCAATGCAGAAGTTGAATGTAGTAACACAAACAGGCTGGATTTGTTGACGGAAAGGAACTGGTAAAAACAATATATATATACCCAAGTCCCAATATCTTTCAGTATTACAGTATTTTCAATATACATAATGGCATGTGAGTGTTTTAAGATAGACTTGTCAAATCTGCATTTGTCCTTAATCAGCATTTACATCAGTGTTGGTAAAAAGAAATGTATAACTAAACATCCTGTGACTTTCTTCCACCCATCCCTCCCTCGTCTTCCTCAACTTTCTATTTGCATGTCACTCTTGTAAAGATGGTGAGTACAGCTCCAGTTGTAGCTTGACTTCATCCCAGCCCTCTCTGCAAACTGTCTTCCCCCCAATATCTATATTTGTTTTCTTTTAATTTAAACTAAACTCATCAATTTTGTCGCTCTGGCTGTTGTAATAAACTTTTGTTATGAAGGACATCTAGACTTGTCAGATGAAGCTGCTCCTGATAACATTATCTTAGTGAAATGCTCTTTAAATTTACCCTTTATTTTCTATTTTCTTCTTTATTAAGTGCTGCTCCTTGGAAAGTTGCTCTTTTTATAGAATATTGACCTCACAAAGGCCCAGAATAGCAAGAATATAAAAATGAGCAGGTATATCTCCTCTGATGGAAGTAGAAATAAACAGTTTCTTTGCCTTTTCTTTCTAGTTTTTTTTGCAACAAGCACAAGTTACTCTTACTCGTAATTTTCCCTGTTTTCTGTCAAATATAATATTTACTTCTGTCGCATCTTCTCTTCTCATATTTGTCCAATTCTGTACATTCTACTTAACACGTTTTATCTCCCATCCGTTTCCTTGTCTCACCTTCTCTTCCTTCACCTCTTCCTTTCTGTTTTCTTTGTGTTTAGATGGTAAGCATTTCAAGTTATATTCAGTCATTTTAATTATTTGTCTCCCATCCATATGATTTCCCTGCATTGGACTCCTGCCCGGCCCCTTCCCCTCTTTTTTTTTCTTTCTTTCTTTCTTGTCTTACCTAGTTCCCTCCTTCATTTCTTCCTTACCCTCCTGTATCGCACCTCCCTCGATTTCTCTGTTTCCCTCCGGCAGAGAGCAACGACGGGGACCTTGAGCTCTCCATGGTGCGTCACCAGCCGGAGGGTCTTGATCAGCTGCAAGCCCAGACTAAGTTCACCAGGAAGGAGCTGCAGTCGCTTTACAGAGGATTCAAAAATGTAAGATGAACGCGAGGGACATTTTAAATAGAGCAACTTGGGCTAAAGGTGCAGTCAACTTCCAGGCACAATTTACAGTTCCTTTACTTAATAGCCAAAAGTATGTGGAAACTCCAAAAAGTATGTAGACTCCACTCCCTGCTTGGCTCTCTAGCCTCTGTTCATCTCCACTTGACCTCAGCAACACAGTCTATTGTGCGATATGACCTATAGGATGTTATTACATCATTTACTCCTAAACAACTGAACCGATTTTGTGTAGTCGATCCAAAATCATGAAAAACACAAATATAGACAGGATCTTTTGACAGTTGGGTCATTTGGAAGTATTCTTCCCACATATTGTGTTCTCTACCAACATATGGAAAAGCGAGGGGATGACGGGACGTGTGTTTTTTTGCAGCGCACAGATGCAGGTAATTGCATATCGACAGTCAGCAGCTGTAATGTGCCATTAAAGGTAGCAATGTGCCATTAAAGAGGAGAGCGAGAGGACCAGGAGCTGATGTAAACAAAACTGCAGCATTAAAAAGGTTTGATGGGGTTTGTGAGACGTTAAGGAAACACTGTGGTAAAGAAAGTGGTTAAAAGGAAATCCTCCCCGAGGTCTCAACTGAGTCAAATAATAAGATGTTTCTGACTCATCATGGCAGGAATAGAAATACGTCATTAATAACAACAATATTTTTTTAGCTATGTCACTGATAGAAAGATTCATTTAGCAGCTGAAAACCTGAGCATGCAGGTTATATGAAACACATATGTATCGCATGGAAATCACCATTTTGGGCTGTGAAGTTAGATTTATTCCAGCTGGTATTTGGCAGCAGACTCAGAGCAAAGGTTTGGAAAACTTCCAAATTAACAGTTTGACGCTTGTGCTCCTGTTGTACTGAGACCAAGCTCTTGTTTTGCATCACATTAGCTCATAGACCAGCTCATCGTGGCTGTACCACCTCGGTGTAACTACATTCTGTGGATTGATGAAAAGCTCCAAAGGCCTCAAGGCAATTCTCTTAATTATCTGTGTATTGCATAGCCTGCTTTCCTCGCCCTCTCGTGGCCACATCGTGGTACTGCAGTAAAGGATTTGTTGCATTTTAAAATATCCGTATCTGTAACATGAGGAAGAAAAAGAGATTCTTTCCATGAAGCGCTGAGTTTTTTCAGTCTGTGACTGTAGATTTGGAACACATTGAGATCAGGAGCTCTGATCTGGTCACCCATATTAAAACACTCCTTAAAACACATTTGTACAAAGCTGATACTTGGTTTTATTTATTTTATGGTGGTTATGATGAGTCATTTCAATTTTGTCAGTGGGTTTTATTTATTTTATCTATATAATCAAAATTGGCCATGTTGTTTTTATTCCCTATCATTTATCTTTCTCCTGTCTTTTACTGTTTTATGTTTAGCACTTTGCAACTTTGTCTTGAAAAATGCTATATTGCTAAAGTTGTTATTATTTTTTTTAAGAATAGTTATTACAGAACAATATTTGAGCTGCTCTGTTGCCCACGAAAGTACATTATGAGTGTAGTATAGTATTTATACTTTGCTGGTGTTCTATCATAGCTGGTCGCTTGGTTATTGTTGTTATGGCAGTTCTCTGGAAACGGGTGAAAGGAGAACTCAGACCGCAGCTGATGTCTTATGCAGAAGATTTTAATGTAGACTTGATGCATCAATGAGACCAGAAGGTGGAACAATAAACAAGTGTCAGCAGAGTAACATGAGCAATAGTCACCCACAAGTCTGAAGACGTCTCCCTCAGCATCCCAGTATATCATCACATTCCAATAGCACATCCATGAAAGGCTAACATTGCTGTCACTCTCTAAATATGCATTTCTAAATCATGTTGTGTCCTTTCCAATGGTGAAATACTCACAACAGTCAGAGTGGGTGCCTCTCTGTCTGAGCATCTGAGTTAGATATGAAAGTCCCTCATCATAGACCCTACACTGTGCTGTTGGTCGGCCATCTATCTATAACCTGCCCTCGGGTATGTGCTTAGAGGGAGAAGTGAGTGTGTGTGGAAGGGAAACAGGCCCCAAGCTCTCAATGGTTTACAGATGGTATCATTGCCTTAATTTCCTAATCCTCAGTGTTTATCGCAAACAGTGAGGCAGGGGCCAAAGGGAAGTGCAGTCTTTTGAAAAGGGTGTTTCTTTGGGGAACAATGCAGGGACAGGAAGCTAATCGGGTGACAGGTGTGTAACAGGAACCAGGAACTGCAGAAGACAAGAAGTGTTAATGATATGCAAAATAAAACAGGATCGTGGAGGAAACTTAACTTGTCAGTGTATATATTTAAATTGGCGCATATATATATATATAAACTTTAGAGAACATAAGTCACTACTTAGACCCAGTTTTTACATAATAAAAGAAGAATGCATTTCTTTGTTTATCTTTCCACAGGAGTGTCCCAGCGGGCTCGTGGATGAAGAAACATTCAAGACCATTTACTCACAGTTCTTCCCTCAAGGAGGTAAAGTGTGATATTTGACCACATGGTCCAGGGCTCCTGAAGTTTATTATTTGTCAGTCCCTATTACTTTAGCTGCTTCTCAAAGTCAAAATGTCAAAAATTGTGCATGCTCATTTTTATCCCTTGTGTTTCCATTCTTTGTTTCCAGATGCGACCACATATGCACATTTCTTGTTCAATGCTTTTGACATGGACAGAAGTGGCTCCATCCGCTTTGAAGTGAGTTCACAGAGGTCTGCTCTCGTGTTGATGTCTCGTTCCCTGTGCTCAATAATCAAGAGGGACATTTAGTTTTGATTTTAACAATGATCTTTGTCATCCAGGACTTTGTGATAGGATTGTCTGTGTTGCTCAGAGGCTCCGTCACAGAGAAACTGCGATGGGCGTTCAATCTATACGACATCAATAAGGACGGCTACGTCACTAAGGAGGTACGCTCCAGAGTCTCATGGGGAAAATATCAAAATCTGTTGCAGTGAGATGTCGATGTTTTTATTTCTTCTTTGGTTTTCTTCACCTGCAGGAGATGTTGGCAATAATGACATCGATTTATGACATGATGGGCAGGTACACTTTGCCCAGTGTGCGAGACGATTCCCCCTTCGACCACGTGGAGAAATTCTTCCAAGTGAGCTATCTCTGAATCCACAAAACCCCACGGCCCAGTCCTGGTCATCTAATTAGATATCATTACATCCAGATCCTGCACTGATCCGAGACCACAGCCTGCATTACTGCACTTCCCAGAGAGCATGCGGATGTGGGCCACTTCAGGCAATGATGCAGCACTTCTGTTCCTCTTGTGGCACGGGCTAAATGGATGTGAGCCTCAAGTCGCCCACTTGTAAAATAGGGAATGTTGCCCAAATATTCCAAAACAAATGTGGGCCTTTTGTGGAAATGTTAAAGTTGCGGTGCTTTAGGAAAAAATTTAATTTGGATGTAGCCCATGTGGTTAATTGTGAAAATGACCCAAATAACATGGTAAACAATTTAACTAAAATGCAAGATAATAGAAAGATTTGATCGCACAGTACTTAATACCTGTTATTGTAACCTGCTAAACAAACTCAACAGTCATGTCCGGCGCGTGTCATCTCTGGATCCTCACATCAAAATGTTAATGTTTGTTTATCACCGAGGATTTCACACACACAACTAAATATTCAAAACCTCTTTTCTCCTGTGCATGTCTGACGTTTTTCAGAAAATGGATCGTAACAGAGACGGAGTGGTGACAATAGATGAATTCATAGAAACCTGCCAAAAGGTAAAGTATCCATAAAACCGACTGCAGTGATATAACCGAAGTATTAAACAAAGGAGATTGGTTGAGCTGGTGCTTCTGTTTAATCTCCTCTCCAGGATGAAAGTATAATGGCTTCAATGCAGCTCTTTGAAAACGTCATCTAGTGTCTTTGGGCGGACACGAGTCAGTAATGCGGCAAAGTGCTTCCAGCTACAAGCCTCCGGGACTGAAATAAATTCATAAATCAATTCACCCCTGAAACAGCCAAACACTCGTACTTCTCCAGACAAACTGTTATGCAGAGAAATGTGCAGAATCCACCCAAATCACCCGAAGCCCTTTTTTCTTTGCATGACAGTTTTCACTTTGTTTTTTGCACATGAAGCAGAAAGGATGTGTCATCGTTGCTGTATGAGCATGAGTGTTTGCCCCACCAGTCAAAGCATGTGATGCAAACCACGGGGAATTTTGTTGTTGATCACTTTGAAACTCAGGCGGAAGTGGGATGAGACTTTGTTACTGTGTCACACTGCAGAGAAAATAGTCCCGTTTTTGTTGTGTTTCTTCAGATTGAGGTTCGGTTTTTGTCATGTTGACCCAAAACCTGCTGAAATAAATGTATGCCTTCACTGTCCACTCCAGCATGCATCTTCTTTTTAGAGAGACCATCTGAAATGTGTGAGTAGGATGTGAATGTGCTAAAAACACATGTGCAGGGTGTTACTATTTTTCACTGGGATAAAAATACAAATGGCTGGTATATTTCAAAATAAAACCAAACAAGTCTACAGCGTTATGTTTGCATCAAATGTGTTGCATTAAACTTGTAAGATTGTGTTTCCATGTCTCTAGCAATATGCAGCCAGAGTTAAGATGAACAAAACAGCCATTGTAAAAATTGTTGCGTGCAGACGATCCTTCAAATCCATGACATACAAAGACAAAAATCTAAGTTCTTTGATTTTGCTCGAAGCTATTTTTTTCCTGTTTTAACCAGTTCGGGGAAAATGAACAATCTTCTCCCTTGTTCTACTTCTCGTTCTATCTTTACATCATCATCTTGACATTTCACACATAAAAAGAGTTCAGATTCTTAAAGCCTGGCAGTTTTGGGCTCTTGTTCTGAGAGACGGACTTGAAGTCGTTCCTCTGGACCAAACATCTTCAAATTGTTGTTGCATAGACAAAATTAACTAAATTAACCATATTTTCTTTTCAAAGCAACGAAAAGCATCAACACTCTCTCATAGTCTATTAGTACATTCAAATGTTTTTTTTAAATTGGCTGTGATCTGTATTCTGTTTTTATACATTCATACTTGTAGCATAGCAACACAAATATATTTTGTTTTCATGCAAAGCTGCAGTGGCTGCTAAAGAGGAAGCTTGAATCCTCCCTGTAAGAACTTCCATATAAGAGATGTCGAGAAATTGCCTGTAGCAAACCATCCTGTGCAATATGGTGACACAGGTGGTATATTTAAATCTTAACACTGATATCACTTCAAATGAATGGAAGTGTGTATATATAGTATATCGATGTTTAATTGTTCATTAGAGAGCCATAAGATAAAAGCAGCAATGTAAATGAATCCTAAAAATAAATATCCTTCCATTTTAAGATCCAAATCAAATTTATGGTCACAGATTGCAGTTAAAAAATTGCAATTTCCCTTTAACTATTTTTTAGCCTTCAGGTCATGCACGAAAAAACCAGTGGGCTTATAATCAATCAAATGAAGTGTAGACATATTTGTGGGAGCTACAGACCTGTGTTGGAAAATACCTAGTCAATGCAGACAGTTATGTGTTGCCGTTGCATTTGCTGAATAATGAGAGAAAACGAGGCGTCACAACTGTATGTGAAAACCCCCCCGTCATCAAAAATCATTGAACCTGTATCTGTATTATCGATCGGGAGCCAATCGTAGTGAAGGGTTTTTTGGGGGGGAGGAGCCGCGTGTTTAGTGCTTGTTGGTATGGGAACAATACTGAAAACCAAACTCTGCTGCCCTGTGGGTGTTGTGATTTGAAAAGGGACGGCCGCTCCATCATCAAAACCTCCATCACCTCAGTGTGACTACTCTCAAAGGTAGGTGGGACTTTATTTCCTTATTATTAACAGCAAGATGGTTTTTGATCAATCAATCATTTCCAATCAGCACTTTTTACCTGTTGGTTTTTCCAAATGAATCCTAACGATATAAATGGTGATACTACATCATTCATGTGTTTTGCAGTAGCCTGTAATAATGTATGGGGCCAATTACAGCATGGAAAAACAGATGCCTTATGAAAGGGAGAAACGTGATCCCATGCATAATGGCCAGTTAATCCCAGTGTTGACACAGGTAGCGTGTGGATTGTTCTGGATGTCTGTTGTGTCCGTGCTTGAGGTGAGCATGTGACTGTGGTTGTGCAGGGAGCCAAATTAAAAGCTTTGATGCAACTTTGAATGAGAACCAACAGAGCGTAAATATAAAAGGGGAGCAGCTTCAGCAAAGAGAGAGTTATTTCTGCCTCCACTTTTTTAATCAGCACGCGCATTTTTTTGCAGGGTTCAGCTCCCCAGCCATGACTGTCCAGCAGAAGCTCCTCTCCCTGTGGGTGTTGCTGTTGCTTATGGCAGCACTGTGCCCGCAGCTTGCGGACGGTAAAAGAGGAGGCATCTTCAAGGGTCGAGGAAAAGGCGAAGACGATAAACCGCCTTCCTCCAAAAGCAAAGGCCTCTCCAAGCAGGGTCTGAAGTTGGCAGGAGCAGCAGCAGCAGCCGGCATCCTGGGGGGCACGGGCACCGGGTACGGCCTGGGGTTCCTGGGCAAGAAGAAGCATCATGGGGGTCATCACGGCCACAAGTCTTCCTCTGAGAAAGATCAGCGGCCTCATCACGACGAAGGCCGAGGACGTCAGAACCAGTCCCTGTGGAAGGCCTTGGTCAACACGGCCACACCCGCTCACCCGACTAACATCTTTCTCACAGTCGGACAAGTGGCGTCTTTCCTCGTAGCAGCCTGGATAGCAGATATTTAATCTAACCGCGGATCACTGGGATGAATCATCCGATCAAATCAAATAAAAGCTTGTTTGGATAAGCTATCCTCCATGTCCTCTCTGCTTTAATATGAGATGATTACATTGGTCCAAGCTTCAACTTAAAATAGTAATATGCGTTATGTGAATGCAGACCCATAGCTACTTAAGTTATGTCTGCAGTAAATGATCTGGGATGTCAGGGGGAGGATACATTCTGCCATTAAAAGTGCACTGTGGTGGTTATTTCACCAGCTGCTTCCAGTCTGTTTATTGATTCACTTAAGCCCTAAAACTTTAAGGGCATCAAATACATTGATAAGGAACATTGACTTGGTATCAATATAAGTGCCTATACATCTCTTTACTTAGGGGAATACAAATATGTTTACACTATGTGGCTAAAACCAATGATTTTAATTTTCAATTTATCTACCAAATATGTCCTCAATTAATAATTTAAAATCTTAAACATTTGAAAAACAAGGAATATGCCTATAAGTGGAAGTGTTTTCTTCTCTCATCAAATATCATATTTATTTGCTAAAAATGCCAGATGTCAATTACTCACTGAAGCATGTCCCAAAAAGTTTTTTTATTTTGGCTTGAAAATTATTTGTAAGTATTATAGATTCATTAATTTAATAGTTGCCGCTTATTCTGACCATTTTTCAACTAAATTGCTTAAACTGCTCAAAACATCATATTTAGATATAAAGACTTGTCTAGCATGTACAATGCTTTGTTTACTGATCCAGAGTCTGAATAATCACATATTGATCAAAATGAAAGATTAATTACAAGTAACTACAAATAAAGTTAATTCGACAAGTTGATTAAATGTAAGTATTTCATTAGTTGATAGATCATTAATGAAAATAAAAATATAAGTGTTTTCGAAATTATATGTAAGGCAGAGAAACCGTTATTGTTGTTAATTTTTTATTTAACACACAAACATCCAATAACAATACAAAATCAGAACAATCTTAAAATTAGATGAGTAAAGTGAACCAGAAAATCCACACAGATTTCCAGCAGTTACAAAAGATCCAGTTCTACAGGGAAATAAGTGCACTTTACAGATATTCTACAGCACAGACATGATGAAGTGGTCAAAATTATTATAATTTATGCTTTCAAATAAATTAAATTAATTTTGTCTAGAATCAATAATAGTAAATGAAAAAAAGTATAGACGGAGAATATGAAAACAATTTACTGGGAGGAGGAGCAATTAGAAAACAATCAATAAAAAGTCCATATATGATCACTTCCAGATGTACCGTCTGATTTGCGATTAATATGACTGTACTCTTTGATTTTGCCTCTATATATAGGTATATATATATATATATATATATATATATGTTATTAGACACTGAATATTGTGTTAGTATATTGAATACAACCTCTCCAAACAGCAGACTAAAATGAACAGTAAAAGAAGGTAAGAATTAAAATAGTCAGATGATAAAAACAGGCTGGAATAACAAAAGAATCACAATCACTAAACACAACTGGCAAAAAGAAGAGTACACATTTACACACTTGAGAGACACGTCGTGTAAAGCAGGGGAGGCCTTTGGAGTCGGGCATCAAACCTATCTCATGGGCAAAGGTAAGAGGAAGACCCGGAGATGTACTGAACAGATCAGGCCTGGGAAGCCTATAAAGTGTCAGTGTCTCCGGTAACATGAACTTGAAACCAAGGTTGGCACAAGATACGAGAGTGAACCAGGACAGCGATGCTCATGCACGATGGAGTGGTGGAGCTAGACCCCGTTTCCAGACGATTAAAAGTCAGCGCCTCTAGTTCCCCAGTTAATCTGGTCCCAACTGTGAAGAAGCCGTGCGACAACGTTAAGGTGCAGAGATACAGCAGAGTTGGGGGATTGTTGTGGAAGCTCCTCTGATCTAAACCACAATGGAATCACTGCCCACAGTAAAAGCATCAACAAACGCTCCCATTTCCTTCTCAACAGTGGGCAGCGGCCGCACTAATGGCATCATGCCTCCTTTCTCCAGAGCTATAAAATGCAATCTCGGTTGTTATCAGGCGGCTGAACAACAAACAATGTGTGAGTGCCGTGAACCTGAGACGAGGCGGACCTGCCCTTAACGGGAGGATGTCTTCTTATTTTGATTTCTTTCAACATTGTTAAACTATTCATTGGCAAAAATGTCAATGGTAAAATCTCAAGTTGTGAAAAAGAAAGAAATTAGCCTCCAGCATCTTCCAGTGTAATTTAATCTGTTTATGAAGTTTGAGGCCATTTGGGACATTTGACTTAATAACCATTTCCAGGAAATCCTTCAGGCTATTATCATCTTGCAACAAATGTGCTTTTGACGAAATCTGAACATGGGCCAGTCTCGAAAAAGCTTTTAGTGGCTTTGTCCTGAGTGGAGCCCACATTAAACCTCATCACTCCGATGGACGACTCCCCACGTTAATACAGAGGCTGATCCTGTTGCAAGAACACAACTAGCCCACCATAATTACGAGATGTCTCTAACTTTGTTCCCACTGCCAAATCAATTTCCAGCTTTTTAGCAGTGATGCTCCTTGAAAGGCCAATTTTAAATCAATTATTCATCTCAAAATGAAAACCGTATACCACAGAGTATTAGGGCCACTTGAAGGGAAAAAAAGAGATTTTCCGAAAAAAGCCATAATATCACAAGACAAAAAAGTTGGACATTTATGATAGAGATCATAATTTCAAGCAACATGTCAATTGTACTCTTGGACATAATTTTACTAGAGCTGTAACATAGGGGTAATAAACCAAATTAACCTTGAAGAGAAGAAACAAGAAAGTCCAGTTTCCTTTGTACCCGTGTGCCACTTCTGAAAGTACAACACAACAAGATGCTCTTAATTTCCATGCAGGCAACAGGGCTGATCTTCTGATATTCCCTCTCTTAAAAAAACATGTAGCCTAAAACCATATTGAAATATTATCTCCAACTTTTCCAGTTTATGCGCCCCTACCCGTAGTCTTAGCATACTGATGTTTATATATATGCAAATGTAATACTGGGACCCTGACTTCAATTCATTTTATATCAAATTAAAATGTCCTTTTGCTTAAGCATATCTAGCCACAGTCAGTCTATTTGATCGTCCAGTACCGATGAGGGGATGATTAGATCTGATTAATCTGTACATATATAAAACTCTTAATAACATTCCTATTTTACACAGTAGCAGATACATTTATTGTCATTAACTTAAGTTAAATGCCCTGAATCTGTTTTCTACGGTTTTAAAGTCGATCATTGGAAAAAAAAACTAGCAGAAGAAAATTAAGTGAAGTTCGTGCGACAAAAAGATCGAACAAAGATTCCAAACTGACTGCTGCCTCTTGAAGTGTACTCATTTTTGTCACGATATACACATAAACATTTTGTTACCTTTTGTTAGTCTGCAGCAGTACAAGATGGTCGACTAAATATGACTCGAAGAGCATCTACAGTAAGCGTACAGCTATGTTTGTGATGTGGAAACAAAGTGACATTAGTAGACAGTAGACGTGCAAGTATACTGGGCAAAGTAGAAACCCATTCGGGGTATATAGTGAAAGGAAGTTGAAATGTTCTCACTGGAGGAGGAGCATGCTGGACAGAAGCACAAAGAGGGAGGTGCCAAGCTGAATCACGCCGTAGCCCAGGGGGTCGCCGCGATTGTTCTGCAACTGTTGCTCGGCCTTTCGTTCCACGAGAAACTGCTGAGAATATTCCATGTACTTCTCCACGCAGCGCTTGGACCTCACTTGCTCAATCAGTGCCGGGTACCCAATCTCCTCAATGCTGACGGTGTCATTATCTTCATCGTTTCCAATCTGAGTAGTGGTGGAGCTGCGGCTCTGTTCTTTCATAAGATCAGTCCTGTTCATGCAGGTACTCATGAAGCTCTCATAAGTCTGCGCTCGGGGCGGAGGGTTGTAGACATAATCACGGCCATAGTCTTTTTGATCGGTGGAGCGGGAGCCATAGCTGCGGTACATGTAGTTGTTGTAGGAGTTCTCCTCTTGGGGGTTGCGGAAATTGAAATGCGGTCTAGGGAAACGCCCAAGTCCATATCCAACGGCCATTCCAGCCACAGCACCGACACCTGCTGCCATCATGGCTTTTTTGGCAAAACCTGTTGACTGGGGCTTGTATCCCATATTCTGTACAGAATTGGAGAATGGAGACCCTCCCGTCCCATAACCACCTTGCCCATAGCTTCCCCCACCGAATCGGGGACTGAGGATCTTATTATTGGGGTTCCAGTTGGGGGAACCAGCAGGATAACCACCAGGGTAACCCCCTGGATTTCCAGCAGGCGCACCCCAACCTTGTCCTGTATTACCACCTCTGACTGGGTAGCCACCTCCTGCTGGGTAGCCACCTGCTCCATAGCCACCTCCACCTGGGTATCCTCCAGCACCTGGATACTGATTTGGATAATTTCTTCCTGGATTCTGGTTAGGATAGCCACCTCCTGCTGGATAGCCTCCTGCACCTGGATAATTTCTTCCTGGATTCTGGTTAGGATAACCACCTGCTGCTGGGTAGCCACCTGCTGCTGGATAACCTCCAGCAGGGTTCTGGTTTGGATAACCTCCAGGATTGACCCTACCAGGATTCTGGTTAGGATAACCTCCAGCCCCTGGATAACTTCCTGGGTTTTGTCGGGGAACTCCTCCTGGATTTGTGTTGCCTCCTCCAGGATGAGGGTAACTTCCCCCGGCGGGATATGGATTGGGGTTTTTATTAGGACTCTGAGGCTGCCTCGGATAGCTTCCTGGCTGAGAGCTAGGCTTGGATTGTGTCCCACCCCTGTTGCTGGATGATGAGGTCTTCTTTCCGCTGCTGCTGCTGCCGCCTCCTCTTTTAGCCAATGTAGATTCAGTGCTCAGGAGAAAGACAACAAGAAAGGATACAACCGCAACCTCGCACAACCTCCCCATCGTGGCCCTAAACAGACAAAAGGGTTTCAAGGTGTTTATTGTAAAAACATGACAACATTAGAAGAACAAACGTTGCTTCCATGTTCCTGCCTTCAGCATCATCTATTAGCATGACATGCAGAATGGCCTGGCCATACTTTTTCATTTTTCATAATGACCTACATGTAAAATAATGGAAAATAAACACCAAATAATATTCCTCTACGGTCCATATAACAGTCTAATTCAATCACTAAAATCGGTGTCCTAACATCCACTTACATCCGGAGCACATTTTTTCCATCATGAGGCTCATTTTAAAGACAGAAATAAATAAATACATTATAACAACGGACTATCCGCACACTCTGATTAATGAACTACATTGTTTTTTTTATCTTTAAATCGGTGAATTGCAAGCGTTGCAGCATTATCATCAAGCCTATTCGCCCGGTTAAATATATTCACGAAATTAAATTATAGGTTTATATGTGCGGCACGTCAGCGCTTTGCTGTCTAATCTAATAAATGAAGGCTAACGTAACATAAGCAGTAAGTATAATTCAATTTACGCTCATTTCTTACCGTGAATTGTTGGATTGTGTGAGAGCTTCGTTGTTGCTGCGTTGTTATGCTCAGTCCTCCCTCTGCTCCGTTATGAGGCCTGGCTCGGGGTGGGTCTGTGCAGACGGGGTGCGCTCGTTTCGATGCACGGCGACTCCACTACGGGCGGTACAGGTGGAGATACTAGGGGAATTGTTGTTTTGACCATCATGAAAGAAAAAACACATAAATAACATTTGTCTTATATTTTTTTTCAGGTGCTTTTCACTTTTACTTCATTACAAATATCAGCAAATATCAGTACTTTACCATCCACTGCATTTTACAGATTGTTATGTCACACATGACATGTATTTACAAGAGGCCACTACTGAGACCAAGCCATCATTATATATGACAAGTGTTTTCTGGAGCATGATCTGCAGCATTCTTCTTTATTTGTTATTACGACAGCTTCTTTATTACTCAAGCATTTAAATAAATATACAGTTGGCACAGTTTATGATTTGCTGGACTGTTGCATTTGAGGATATGTGACATTCTTTACTTTTCATACTTTACTTTAAGGAAAGTACTTATTTACTTGTATGCATGGAACCTTTAATTGAGTATGTTTTAATCTACTAATTTGTATTTTCAAGTAAGGTGGTTGGGTGCTTCCTTCCTCACTGCATTTGTGAATGTGAAATTTAGCATGACATAAAATCTACTTTTAATATTTACAATGATTATTCTTGAATGTTGCGTTGGAGCTAGATAGATAGATAGATAGATAGATAGATAGATAGATAGATAGATAGATAGATAGATAGGGTTAGCCTGTTAAATTACGCTACAATCATGGTTTGCATAAGCAGTCCTGTGCACCATAGTGTAATTACATCATAGGCAAGATAAATGCTGCTAACATTAGCTCTGTGTCCGTCACGTCCCTGTGGATAAAACGAGCGCACACCAAAGGAGGCCTGCGCAGCGGCTCTCTCATTGGATGATGGCGGCTTTCCGTGACGTCAGGCTTGTAAACCGCCGAGGACCCGTATGTACTCGCTGCTCTGACTCCGGTACAAGTGAGGAATCATGTTGCGAAGGAGGAAGCTCTGCCGAGGATCTGCGTCCATGAGCGGCTGTCACACATAAACAGCCCCGGGGGACGGACAGTGGAGCTCTGCGCGAGGTGGGAGAGACTTTCCTGGAGGGGCGAGACGATTTCACGGAAGCGGCGTAGTCTGTGTCGCATGGACGGATAAGAGGCAGGCGAGACAGCCGGGAAGACAAGAAGAAGAAGAAGAAGCCGAGAAGGGAAGGCGGCCGGGCCGGCGAGAGGGACACCGAGACAGCGGGGAGGAGGATTGGCGTGTGCAGGGGGTCGAACCGAGAAGGGGCCGCTTCTAGCCGGGGATGTTATCCGTACTGTCGTATGGCAGACTCGTAGCCAGGGCTGTCCTGGGCGGGCTGTCGCAGACGGACGGCCGGGACTACAGCCTGATCAGCGCCAGCTGCGGCTTCGGCAAAGACTTTCGCAAGGGGATCCTGAAGAAGGGGATGTGCTACGGGGGACGACGCCTGCTTCATAGCGCGGCACAAGACCGCGGACGTGCTGGGTAAGCTGCAGCGGGCACACGGAGCACCGTCACCGGACACACACACACAACACGCACTATGCGATCGGGTGACCTTCAGTGAGCCCTCACGTGTAGCAACCCCTCAGATGAAAACACAGCCCCCCCTCATCACCCCCTGCAAACACAGACACATCCCCCCTCCTACAACCATTCCGTTTAATAACAGGTCGCAGGTCAGATTCCTCTTATAGATCATTACGCGTATTGAATCTTCGATAGAGCTGTTTGAGCACGTTCTCTAATTTGGACTTTTTTTCGATAAGAAACTCGAATGACCTTTCACCCAGATGAGTTCCATCTGCACATTACTCCGCGCAGACTCGACACATCGATCGCGTTTGGTCAGGATGTGTTGATATTAACACTTACTGGCGGGTCGAGGTGTTAAAGAGCGGATCCGTGCCTCTAGGACCGAAAACTAAAATGTCTTGCAAAGGTCAGAATGGTTGCGCATGGAGGCAGCCATGTTGCTAATACCCCTCGCTAGCCTGTTAGCTTAGCTCAACGTCAATGCTTTGTCCTCACCGCTTGTTTGACTTGAGGGTAAATAAAGTGCATTTCTCGACTCAGCATGAGTTTGTCAACATTGATATGACGTGTTGTGTGTTTGATCAGGGGTCACGGTCCACGTTTCGGGTCTAATGTGACGTGCTGGTGATATGACGTTAGAATAGCTCAGCTCAGAGGAATGAGAGCTTCACGTGTTTACACATGTAAGCAGAAACAACGTAGAGGTGCTGGAGGTCTGTGGTCGCCCCTCAATGGAGTTTTTATAAAAGAGGATGATTGTCCTATTTCCAAACGCACACCTGGAAATATCTGGAAGTTCCCAGATCGATTCATTTTTAAAGGGAACTTTACTTTAGAAAGAGAATGGTAAGAATAACATAATGTTAGTGCGTTTTGTTTATGATCTTCCTTATATGCTATGGAAACAACATGTATTAATAACGTTGAAGTCTGTAATCAACAATGACCTCACAATGTCTTGTAGGGCTGGAGGATATAAACAAAACTATAACAAAATAAACATTGGTCACTATATAGTATGCTTGGACAATATATAGTAATAATATAGTTATATATATATATATATAATTATAGTCTTGTGAAGTAATCTGAAAGGATGTTTTCCAGCTAATTTCACTTGAAAATACAGTGACGCTTCCCCCCAAAAGGTGTGGACTTATATTGATACTTTCTAAAAACCCACTTACAGATTAAAGTCACTTTACCGTTACACCACCACCACCATGGTTAAACAATAAAAATATTGAAATCACAAAATCCCTCTGCCTTTTTCTCGTATTTAACTTTCTTAAGAGACAAAGGAACAAGCTTCTATGGTACAGACATCCATAGAAATCATATTGGCATCACTTTTACATCTGTCAAGTGAGTCTGACATGCAAAATTAGCATCAGCACTAATATCCTGACTCGTTGCATCAAGGTATCTGTCAAAATAAAAGCTGTATTGTATAAGTGTGAGAATGTTTGCCTGGTATATAACCAATGTTATGTTCATTCCTTTCCATCAGGTGTAGCAGATGGCGTAGGTGGCTGGCGTGACTACGGCGTAGACCCCTCTCAGTTCTCCGCCACCTTAATGAGAACCTGTGAGCGACTGGTGAAGGAGGGACGCTTCATTCCCAGTTACCCAGTGGGCATCCTGACCTCTGGCTACTACGAGCTTCTACAGAACAAAGTTCCCCTGCTGGGTGAGTACACACAGACGGCCTGCGGTGGAGTGAGTCATGGTTATGTGAAGAGCAGTATTCTGAGAATTAAATAAAACGGCTACAGGATGATTAACTCAAGTGAGAACATTTGATGTCAAAACTTCAACTAGGCAGAAAAGTGCAAAAAGGATGGAGAAATGTTCAAAAACCTTATATCAACATGGTACAAATAATGCATATTTGTACACAGAACTGCAGATTTAACAAGTAATTTATGTCCTATCTATCCATGTAAGGACTGTTGGTTATCGTTCCGTCAGGCTTTGACCTGCACCCTACTTACCGATGCAATCGAGGTAACTAACTCACTTGATCAGCTGAGTTTTGTTATGCCGCCAGCTGAAAGTTGAGATGCAGTGACCTTAAACAATTTTCCTTCAGGGTAAGGGGGAATATTTTGTCCCATACCAGATTCTTCCAAAAGGTCTGGAGTGCATCTGTAACAGACACTGCTGGAGAGCTGGAGAGATTTCAGATGCCTGACCGAGTCGAACATGTGACCAAGGTCACATTTCTCCTGAAACTCAGTATCTCTGACCGACAGCCAAGGCAGACACCATGTTTATCAAACGACCTACTTTTATTTTGAGGAGCAGTGACGCGCTCTGTGTCTGACCTTCCTCTCCCAAGGTTACTAAGACCATTGGTTCGTAAAGCTGCAGTCTCTGGGGATCTGGGACAAGCAAAGAATGTGACCCAGATGTGTGTTTTTGTGTTTCTCACTCAGCATTCACAAGGAAGGTGCACACAGACAGTGATATACTGGTTGTGCAGCATTCTACCTCTTGAAAGTGAAGCCAAACACACATCCAGGCTCCGCTTCCCTTCCACGTCTGCCTGGCCTGGATGTTTTTCACTGTTGTGCTAAATGATCCATAAGTTATCACTTGTTTCTCCTCTTATTTGCAGGGAGCAGCACAGCCTGCATCGTGGTCCTGGACAGACAGAGTCACCGGCTACACACGTGTAACCTCGGTGACTCTGGTTTCCTGGTGGTCCGGGAGGGAGAGGTGGTCCATCGCTCGGACGAGCAGCAGCACTACTTTAACACGCCTTTCCAGCTGTCTATCGCTCCCCCTGGGGCCGAAGGGGTGGTGCTCAGTGACAGGTCAGTAGCTCACGCTTGGACGCATCATAACAAGTCATGTGAGCATTATTTAAGGAACAAAAATAAAAAGGGCTTCGCGGTAGAGACAGGGCAAAGCAAATGTGGCTGCAGTACAAGCTGTCCCCCAATGTTTGAAGAATAAACAAGATCTGAGCGGCTTGGCGTCACAGTCCAGTTTGTGCAGGTATACACACGACATGTTTGCTGACAAACTAGACAGCAAATCCCCGTCCTATTTTCCAACATAAATGACAGACCAGAGCCTTATTTGACCTGTTACAGTTTCATTATTAAGCAAAACCATACACACTTATAATCACATATAAATCCTATAACTTTGTGTTTTGCACCTTTTTATTTTAATTGTAGAATTGTTTGTAGTGAACTTTGCCTCAGTCTCTCCATTGGCAGCTACTGTCATGAATTGAACTATTCTGTAATATACACTGACCCAGTTTGTAAACTTTGCACATAAACTTATTTATTGCTGTAAGGAGATCCGTACTTAAAGCACAGCATCATCAGTTAACGCTATTTTCTGCACAGTCTTGTGTTCCAGGTTCTGCTTGTTGTTGTATTGATGGTTAACTGATTCATACAAGTCGAAAAGACAAGTACAGAGAGGATGTACGGTTTTGTTCTCTTTTTCTCTGTGTGCCTCTTTGAAACTATCTTTGAAAAGGTCAGATTATGCATCTCAGCAGGAGAGAATAATAGTATAATAATAGACAGTCTTTTATTAGCTGGGTTCTTGGATACAAAAATACAAGTCTTTATAATTGGCTTTCTTCAGGCAGAATCATTCTTTATAGATATCGTCTTTTTATAAAACAGACAGACTTGCCAGGCTGCCCAGATAGGTGTCACAATTTGATTCTGACAATGGAAGCCTGATTAGCAAGGGATAAATCTTTTGTAATCCATTTAGAGCAGTCTCAATGTCTTTCTTTTTTTTTCTTCCTCCCACTGGTTAATTATTTATCTTATGGTGTGAGATAAAGTTCAAGTTGGCCCTGTAGTATGTCACTTTAAAATACAGAGTCCCCAGATCAGGAAGGATCATACTGTTAAAGGGTACCAGGAAATAAAACTTGAGTATTGGTGGAGCACCAGCAAACCGGAGGGCCTTACAGTGTCCACTGAGGACACACAGGGCCGGCTGCTTCCAAGTCAGCTGTCAGATTAAACACCCCTATCGTGTCCACCGTTAAGATTTGGCAGCGTGTCCTGCTTAATTCCGTAGTGGAAAATGTCGCGGGCAGCTCAGACGTCACATGTCGCTTTCACTTGTGACTGAACTCACCCTGCTCCTGTTTCCTCCAGTCCCGATGCAGCTGACAGCTCCTCCTTTGATGTGCAGCTCGGTGACATCATCCTGACAGCAAGCGACGGCCTCTTTGACAACATGCCTGACTACATGATTCTTCAGGAGCTCAAGAAACTGAAGGTGTGTTTCTAGTGACACATTTTACACATGTACAGAAAGTTAGTTTATTTCACGTTTCAATGACATTTCCATGCTTTTTATGTTGATTTCTTTTCTTTTCTTTCAGACCACCAACTATGACAGCATCCTGCAGACTGCACAGAGCATTGCAAAGCAAGCTCACGATCTCGCCTACGACCCCAACTATATGTCTCCTTTTGCACAGTTTGCCTGTGACAATGGTCTGAATGTAAGAGGTAAGTTGTTCCTGTTTACTTTTCACTTTTATTCTTTGTACAGTACATGTATTAGAGAAGTTATTAAAATCTGTGTCACCCAAGTTAAATGAAAGAAAAAATGATTGGCTGTTATGAAAATAGTGTGTATACCTGTAATGATTTTTGTTCATGATGTCTTTTCCGCAGGAGGGAAGCCAGATGATATCACGGTGCTGCTGTCGATTGTGGCTGAATATACAGACTAAAAGAGTGTGTGTATCTCTGTCTGTGTGTGTGTGCGCGCTTCTTGGGGGGGGCTGATCCTTCCTTACCATCTGCCTGAGTCTTCCACCTGCAGCCCTCCCAAAATGCACTGTGTCTGCGGGGCTGATTTGGAGAGGCCCAGCTAACACGACACACTCCCTGCTGCAGGACGTCCCCCTGTGCGACATTTTGATTTCTTCTTCTGTTTCGTTTGGGTGCTTGAACGGTTTAAGAAGAAGCAGGCAGCTAGGCCACTTTCATGTTGATCATGATGCAGGAGGAGCCGAGTACAATGGGTTGAGGGATGCATCGTCAGTTTCCCATGTCTCACAGTGACAGTCACTGGAGGTTTTAAAATCTGCTGGTCCTCGTGATTAAAAAAGAAAA